>JARQZJ010000135.1:167500-892500 GCA_030704895.1 Henosepilachna vigintioctopunctata | reverse complement strand
TCTCTACAACCTATGTTTGAATAGGTTTTTTATATATTTTCCAATCATTTTCTTGATAGATGGCAGAGCGTGCGCAGTGTTTAACTATTTAAGAGTATCATTCAAGGTCAACCTGTAATCTCGATTGAAAACACGCCGTATAAGATTTATAAATTATTGATATTGGTTAATGATCATTTATTATTGGATATGTTATCTAGCTTGTGATTTGTGACTAACTTCTTTTAGTAATACTGTATAGTAGGAAATTTCAGCAGTTCTTCCGCAGGTTCGAAATCAATTTTCAAATAATGATTGAACCGCGCATTTTTCTTCAAATGCCGCAGTAGTTTGATCCAAATTCGGAAGTTCATGATTTCACAAAAGTTTTTTTTCTAAAGAGCGCAGAAGTCGTGTCACAACCACTTATTGCGTGCAGGAACAATATGTGTTTTTCAGAACGGTGAAATATGCGAAATATACAAATTTTGATAAATTTTGGAAGAGTATATTTCAGTTTTAACATTTCATTTTCCAACTTTTTTAATGAAAATTACTTATTGATGAGATAGCGTACGCCTAATTAAAATAAAAGTAAATCGATATCTTCTCCTATTATAACAGGAAAATAACCTGAGATGTTGATGAATTTTTGTTTTTCTTAGTGAGCTGTTCAATATAGCCATTCCCCCCTGACAACGTTGTGGTATTCCTCGACTTTCCATATAACCACAAAAATTAACTGTTTTAAGTTTTTATCTGTAAATCCTTGATGATGGTGTAGATTTTCGACTTGAAGTTTATTGTATCAAGGTACAACTAGTTTTTCTTAAACTTAAATAAAGAGATATGTGATATGGCTGCCAACTTTTTCGCACTTGATCATCTTGATCTTTTCCATGACATGTAGGGTATTGTTACCATAAAAGTAAGAATGGCTAACGAGAGTGACGACGAGTCTGAAGCGAGCTCCCAGATGTTCATTATGAACGAATGTGATAATGATCGTAAAAGTGTTGAAAATTTTGCCTGTTGTGCTAAGAAGTACAGTGTTTTCATATGTACACATTGTTAAAAGATTTTTCGTAGGTCCTGTGCAAAAAGAATGGACAATGTTCGATTTATTAGTGGTTTTTCTGTAAACTGTTGCTAGCCTCAAGGATGTGATGAAAGATTATTTACTCATAAAACTGAGAAAGCATGTCAGGTGAGAACCTTAGAAGCCTTAGAAAGGGATCTATTTGAAACTAAAATTAATTTTCTCACTCGGTTATTGAATTCTGCGAATGAAAAGAATGAAATTCTGAAATTAAATAATGCCTTGCCTTCATTTTTTTTTGAGCAAAAAATATAAACAAGATAACAACGATATAATCTCTCAAGGCGCGTGTCTGGAATACCTAGCATTGTAATAAACAGCGATGTTGATTCCGTTCAACCTCCTGTAACTGCTGATCTTAACCGAACGATGATAAAAATAACGATTTATCTAATAGATCTGTAAGTGTAAATCATGATCTAAATAAATTAAATTCTTTTCAACAATCTCAACAATTGAAAATTAATCATAACAGAAACCAAAGTAATATCGTTAAGAATGTAAATGAAGTAAAAGTTAATGATGACCAAAATGAGGTTTCTTGGGCTACTGTAGTTAAAAGAAGCCAATCAAACAACATCGTAGTTTATGTACAGGAACCAAAGAAGTCAATTCAACTTCTAAGGTGAAAGGAGTTGTCAAAAGAAAATTGTTGTACGTGGGCAAAATTAGTGGAAAGGATGTAACAGAAACAGATATGAAAGATTTTCTTCTGAATTTTTAGGTACTGATGATTTTGTTGTTAGAGAACTTCAAACTAAGGGTTCGAATTCGGCCTTTAGTGTTGGTGTGACGTCGGATGAAATATTCAAGTTACTATTGGAACCTGGATCTTGGCCGATGGGTGTTCTTTTAAGAGAATTCAATTTCAAAAATTTTTTTCGTACAGGAGAGGAAAGGAGAGATTCAACGCCTAATTCGTCAAGGTGAGCGTGCCTTTTGTTTCTTCCATCAGAACCTGCAATCTATAGGATCTTTTTATTAAAATCCTTTATTAAGCTGCAATATGCTATTGAGTCACACAATGTAGATTTCTTAGCATTTACTGGACACTGGACAAGTTACAATGAGCTTCTTCATTATAGATTGCTACACTACAACATGGCTTCTAGTTTTTGCAGGAAGTAAGGTGAACATGGGGGTTGTGCTTTATTCCTTAAGGACAATTTAAGCTTCAGGGCCAGAGTTGACATCAATAGTTTCATACAGTTTCAATACAGTGTTCCTTATGTCATCGAGTGCTGTGCTGTTCAATTACGTTTAAATGGCAGAAGTATTATTATGATCTGTATGTATCGTCCAAATTCCACTACTGCTAATTTTGATATTTTTCTTGAAAAGCTGTCACAAATACTATCACGCTGTCTGCATGAAAGGGCTGATGTATTAGTGGCAGGTGATTTTAATATAAACCTGCTCTGTGATACATCTAAAACCAAGAGTTTCACGTCATTGTTAGAAAGTTTTAGACTGAAATTGATGATTCATGAACCAACTAGAATTTATAAAAAATCGGCAACGTGTTTGGACAATATTATAACGAATATTGTGGATTCTGCTTCAGTTGTTGATGAGCATATAACTGACCATTCAGCTCAGAGGTTTGTTTTCTAAGCAGATGAGCTTGAAGTTAACACGTTGGAGCCAAAAAAAGTCAGAATCGTCAATTAGGATAGAATAAAGACATTTATAGATGCTCTATCTGATCACGATTGGTCTAGCGTGGGTGTGGATTTTCATAGTGGTGTCCTTTTTCATCAAATTCAAGGATTACTTTGAATCTAATTTCCCCATGAAGATGGTAAGTGTCTGTAAATTCAGGAAGAAATAAGGTTAAGGAAATTAAAGTTTTGGACTATCTATTCATCTTAGCTAGGAACTCTGATGAATATATTACAGCATATAAAGAGGTTGAACGTAACTATGATGCATTGTTACGAAACAGGTTATGAAGAGGAAAATGCCTGAAGCACTTCAGGGAGACTATTGAAAAATCCACTAACAGATCAAGAACAATATGGAATATTGTAAATGAAACATTGGTAAAAAAAGGAAAGGTTGCATCTCAAATTCAGAATGAAGCAAGACCTCAAGAATTAGTAGACAGATTTAACAACTTTTTTGTCAATATAGCATCTACACTTAAAGAGATTATACCTCCAAGTACTTTCAGTTGTAATGCTATTGATCGTAACAACAATTCGTTCTACTTGTTTGAGATATCTGAAAGCGAAATTGTTGATACAGTTAAAAAGGTCAAAAACTCTAAATCTGCAGGATGGGATGGTATACCAATTCATTTAATTAAACCATGTATAAGCTTAATAGCAAGACCTCTGGCTCATGTGTAGAACAGTTCATTAATTGAGGGTGTATTTCCTGAGGACCTGAAGATTTCCATTATAAAGCCTATATTCAAAAAAGGAGATCCATATGATCCTAATAGCTATAGACCCATCGGCCTTCTCTCTGCATTTGCTAAGTTATTCGAGAAAATCCTTGCATAAAGGTTGCTTAACTTCTTTAAAAAGTTCAATGGAAAGGAATGAACTACCAATAGGGGTATTTTGGATTTTTCAAAGGCGTTTGATTGTGTGGAGGTGGACATACTCTTGAGGAAGCTTGAGACATACGGGCTGAGAGACAGGCAACTGAGACTTTAGAGAGTTATTTAAATAATAGATCACGAAACGTTGAGATGACTGTCAATAACAGCAATTATCGTTCCGCTCAAGAAGAAAATAACACTGGTCTACCACAGGGTAGCATTCTGTTTTTGCAGATTTAGTTTTGTATGCTGATGATTCCAATTTACTGCTGAGTTCCTGCAGCTTGGAGGGGTCAATTGAAGTTGCCTGTAATATATTGAAGGATATTGATGATTGGTGCATGAAAAACCGTCTTATACTGAATATGGCTAAAACTGAATGTGTGATGTTCTGTTGCGATCGCTCTAGAGAGGAAATTCCTGGTGATATCAATGCACAGGCTTCTGTGTCCAAGTCCACTCGCTCTCTTGGTGTTCACTTAGAAAAACACTTGAAGTGGGCCCAGCACCTTGCCAATCTTACGTCCAAGGTGAACTCGGCTATTTACAGTGTTAGTGTTTTAAAGGGTAGAGTTGATTTTCAAACTGTAAAAATGGTTTATTTTTCTAACTTCCAATCACTGCTTTGTGTATGGGTTAATTTTTTGGGGAAGTTGTGCATTACCAGAATCGATATTCTTAAGACAAAAGTGTATGTTAAGAACAATGTTAAGTTTCAGTTATCGGGAATCATGCAGTGGTAGTTTTAGGTCTAATGGTATTCTGACATTGTTTGGTTTATATATATTTAGAGTTTTGATGTGTATGTACCTTCATCCATGTTATTTTGAAAAATTTAAAAATTGTAACAGTACAAGACGTACTGAACCTTATTTTTTTCCATATCACACTTTGAGTTTAACGGAAGGATCACCCCTATATATGGGCTTAAAGCTGTTTAATGCTCTTCCTAAATATTTCAAATGTATATCTAGGCCTAATTCTTCCAGAAAAAGCTTATATAAGTTTATTATGGAGTGTGAACCTTATGCAATAGCGGAATTTATTAGTTTTTGTTGTAATGTGAAATGAATTGATTTTTTCTTTTTTCTCTTGACGAATTCATTTTTATTGTATTTCTTGAATTAAATATACTATTATTATTAAAGTATGGGTATTTATATCGGCATTGTTTCTAACGTATCATCAGTTTATAGTAAAACTGATAGTAAAATACGAGGTTATGGATGAAATGCTGAAATTTTATACTCTAGAGCAGCCTTTCCCAAAGTGGGCGATAACTTGTGGGCGCTGAAGGCTTAAAGGGGGGCGGTAAGCGACCCAGAAAAAAATGTGGGCGTTGTATATAGGCTTGGAGGGCGATTTGAAATTTCATCTAGCTAGGAAGACTCTTAAACACCGACTGAGTTCTCAACTCTCGACTACAACTTGTGAACATTAATTAAGAGATTGCTCAAATTCGGTTCGATATTTCTCTCTGCGTAGTTTATGTATATGTCCTGTTTTATTCAATAAATAAAAGAAAAATCATGCCAATCTGTTGTGCCGTTTCGAAATGAACTTAGACACAAACGAACAAATAAAAAGGCAATAGACATACTTTCGTATTTTAATAGTTATTAGTATTCCTAGATAGCTAATTTTCGTAGATAATAGACCGCGGCAATCATGTTTTAACACGTTTTTGTTGAATAACCCGATTTGTGCATTCCTGTATCAATCGGCTTTTTCATAGAATACTTGTTCTTACTTGTTGAGTACGATTGAGCGTCCAATGAAATAACCGAGTTTATGCATGTTTGTCATGTGGAGACTTGCGGCTGTTCTTTAGTAAATTGGAACCTGATATCCACAAACTTATTAAACAGCATCAGATTCATCCTTCACATTAGTTTTTATTTAAGAATCAATTATGTTCGTTTTATTTTAAATAAAAGATACTCTGTCTGAATACTATAAAGTAGCATTTCAATAATCATTCTCTTCGGCAGGTGTAGCCCGTTAGAGTTAACTTGAGATCTGAGCGCCGTTGTGTATTACCTACTGCGCTCAGGTCTCAAATTCACTCTTGCGAGTTATAGTAAAAGTCTCGTTTAGAATAAATGTTTCATCTTCGCTAATATAGCTCACGATAATTAATTAATTTAATTTGAAGTTATAGTGGTTTTAAATTAGGTGAAAAAATAGGGGCGCTAAAAAATAATTTATTCTCAAAGTGGACAGTAGACAAAATAAGTTTGGGAACACCTGCTCTAGAGAAAACTGCAAATCTCAAGTTAGATAAAATTTCTAATAATAAATAATAGTTGATAAAAAATACGAATTATTCAGAATCATATATTCATGATTCATATGATTCATCCAAAAACCGCATACGGCGTGTTTTCAATCGTTACTACAGATTAATCTCGAATGATACTCTAAATAGTTGAACACTGCGCAAGCTCTGCCCTCTATCTTGAAAATGGTTCAATATATAAAAAGCCTACTCAACCATAAGTTTTACAGACTATAATCACCTACTATACCTTAAAATGACTCTAAATAGCATTATTTAACCCATAGGAAACGAGATATTTGCAATAAATATGAAAAACATTAAAAATCCCAAATTTTCCTGGACTAAAGAGAATGATGAATTTTGCTCCTTCTATGTAATTTTCGTTGCTTTCCAAATGGTCGACCTCATTTCACTATAATTGAACTAGTTTTTGTAGGCGAAGAAGGAATTTACTGATTCAATATTGCCAATAATTTGTCTAATCTCGACTGAAAACAACTCACTGAATTTGCCTATTCTAAAAAAAAAATAGTTTTGAAACAAAGATTTTTCAGTTGATAATTAGAAGTTTCAACATATTTATTCCAATCAGATTTTCTTTTACTAATGGTAACATGGAATTCGATTGAATGTCAAGAATTCTGTCTTTCTAAATTTCAATAATTAAGTTCATTGCACTCACAAAAAATCGATTTGAGTTAATATGTAAATACTGTTTTTTCAGATACTTGAGAAGATTTAAAAAAATCAACCCCAAAGTGCTGAAATCCTGGTGCCGTCAAATCTTAAAGGGCCTGGCCTTCCTTCACTCGAGATCTCCGCCCATCATACATCGAGATCTGAAATGCGATAACGTATTCATCACTGGAACGACCGGGTCCGTCAAAATTGGCGACCTGGGATTGGCTACTCTAAAAAATAGGAGCTTTGCGAAATCGGTTAGTCATTGATAGTTTTGTTGTATATATATATATATATATATATATATATATATATATATATATATATATATATATATATATATATATATATATATATATATATATATATATATATATATATATATATATATATATATATATATATATATATATATATATATATATATATATATATATATACATATACATATACAAGATTCACAAATTATTCATAGTAGTAAATACTGAGGCTCTTAATCGAAATATTCCAAATAATACTCTCAGGGTCTCAGCTGTCTACAAAAGTGTTGTCAACGAGAACGAACCTATCACTTTCGAGAGTGAATATTCATTGCGCATTTTTTCGAAGCGCAATTCGTATCATCCGCAACACCTAATACTGATATCATCTTCAAAAGAAGCATTAATGAGCACAATATCAACAGTTTTCTTTCTGAACTTTCTAATGTTGCATGGCTGATGTTGATCGGACATGGATTCAGTTCTTATCACGTTTTAATTTAATATTTCAGAACTGCTTCCCCATGAAAAGAATCAGAATATCCAAAAAACGTACCTTTCATATCAACCCTCAAATTGAATCAATGAAGAATAGGCCGGACATCTTACGCATTATGTCTCGGGTTGGGCCTCAATACAAGCAATTATATATAAGCCCTCTGCTCATAGATCATTCCTTCAAACAGGGCATTTTTCCAAATGATCTAAAAGTCGGTTTGATATGTCCAATATACAAAAAAGGGGATGTAAATGAACTTGAAAACTATCGCCCAATTAGTATACTGTCTTCTTCAAAAATTTTTGAAAAAATCTTGGCAACTAGGCTACTCCTTTTTTTCAAGAAATTCAAGTTAATTTCCACGCAGCAGCATGGCTTCATGAAAAATAAATCAACGGAAACAGCTATTTTCGAATTTGTCGACAAAATAATAACATCTCTGGAAAATAGAGAAATACCTATTGGTCTGTTTTTGGATTTATGAAAGACTTTCGATTGTGTTCGGCATAAAATACTGCTCATGAGAATTGAGGAATGTGGAATTAGAAATAATCAGTTAAAGCTAATAATCAGTTATTTTGAGAACAGAATACAGAGAGTATATGTCTTCATTGGGGGTAAAAAATACGCACTAATACGTTAATAAATTATATTAACGTGGTAGTGCCAAAGGGAAGTATCTTGTAGCCGCTTCTTTTTGTCATTTACATTAAATCTTTCTGCCAAAGGAAATTCTATGTTAGTTGTCATCCAATCGTCTACGCTGCCGATACGAACTTTTTGGTTACATCAGACTCGGTACCATCTGCAATTGATAAGACAAAGAAAATATTGGATGAGGCGCATAATTGGTGTAAAGAAAGTTTCCCGAATATCAACACGCAGCAAACGAACTGTCTTCTTTTTGATGAAGATGGAAGGCACTGTCGCTATCAAGTCCTGAAATTAAGCAGTCAGTTAATTTCCTAGGAGTGCAAATTAATAAAGATCTGAAGTGGGAAACACATACATCAGTATTGAAAAAGTCACTAAATTCAGTCATTTACACTATTGAGGTATCAGGTAGATATGGGGGTTCTCAAAGTTTTATATTAAGCTAATTTTCAATTCATTATATCCTACGGCATAATATTTTGGGGTTCCTCACATGTCCACGAGATTTTTTTTTCTAATTTGGACATAATTAACTTTCATTGTTCTGATACACTTTTTTTAAGATGTATGATGATTGTTGAATAAAGAAATTCTAATTATATTATTGACTTTCTGCAAGACCACTTCTTTCCGACTGATTTCACGATTAAAAAATATTGTATATTGAAAATATTCACTAGTTCATTATCCAATATTAGAGCCTCTTTTGTATCGAATTATGGTTATACTACCTTTTAAAACAAATTGAAATCGTTGTTTTCTTTAAAATTTTAGGTTATTGGTACTCCAGAATTTATGGCTCCAGAGATGTATGAAGAACACTACGATGAGGGAGTAGATGTTTATGCTTTTGGGATGTGCATGCTAGAGATGGCCACCAGTGAATATCCATACTCGGAATGTGCTAGTCCTGCCCAAATTTACAAAAAAGTGATTTCGGTAAGATGTCAGATATATGTTTTTGTGTGATGTAATGATTCAATATTTGTTAAAGTTCTTTAACTATATGTTCAAAATGTTTACTGAATGAGAAATACTTGTCTGAAAATCACAAACTGAACAACTCTTTATTCGACTAGTTTCGCATTTTACGGCTTATCAAGACATTACAAAGACATCCCTTAAAATATTTATAGATCAGTTCGGGATTCTATTAATACATAAATATCTGTGTGGAGATGTTCAGTGGATTCGGAACAGGGTGGTTGATTCTGTGACTTGTGTTTGAATATTTGTATTTAAATATAGTTAGAATTTCCTGGTGAAGGTTTGGACCATTTATTTGTATATTTATCCTAAGTGACTGTAAGATTAATAATTTCACCTACTGTGGGGTAAGCTAACAATTTCATACATAATAAATAAGTCAAAATGAGTACGGAAAGTCCGGGACCTTCGATGTCCCGGCTAATGCTTCAGTTATCTCCTAAAGCAAAAAAAACTACATATAATGTTATGAATGATAAGATCTCATTAGCAGATGTTGCAGAATTGCAGATTGAAATTTCAGAATTATACAAGCAAGCAAATATTGATCAAGATAGAGAATTGATCAATGAATTAAATATAATATCTCAAGTTTTGTCTAATAATAAATCTAATTCCAGTAGTACGGATTTTAAAAATAAATTTACTTATAATAATACTGATCAGGGACCATATTTTGTGTACATTGAGGGAAAAAATGGAAATATAGTAAATATTCATCCTCTCAAATTAGGAAAATATTTATTTGAAAATAATAAAGGATATCTTAAAATTAAATCTATTAAAAGGAAAGGTAAAAATAAGGTGGGTGTTGAATTTGAGACTGCTAATGAAGCAAATTTATTTAGTAAAGAAGTTCAATTTGAAAATTGTGATATATATATATATATATATATATATATATATATATATATATATATATATATATATATATATAACTTCCATTATATTACTAGTATGGGGGTGATCTCAGACATAGATCCGAGTTTTACAGAAGAAGAGATTACTAAGTTCGCGGAAGCGAGACTAAGAGTCAAAGTAAGACGACTGAAAAAACGGAAAATCGATAATGATAATAAAGTAATTTATGTTGATTCTAATTCATGTGTATTAACATTCAGGAATAAAATAATTCCTCCATATGTAACTCTGTACCACAATGTGTTAGAAGTAGTACAATATGTCAGTCCCGTAATTCAATGCTTCAACTGTTTGTTGTATGGACACACAGCGAAATTATGTAGGGGTAAAAAAAGATGTAACAATTGTGGTGATGAACATGAGGAGGAAAATTGTATTAGGGAAACACCTCAATGCTTTTATTGTAAAAAAGATCATAAAGCTACAAATAGATTGTGTAATGAATTTGCAAACCAAAAGTTAATTAAAGAAATGATGGCGGTACATAAGTATACATATTATGAAGCTAGTCTTTTAATAAAAAAGAAAAATACAAATAACTCTCAGGTAATAACCAATGATAATTATAATTTTCCGCAACTACCGAAAACAGATATAAAAATAATTAATAATAATCTCCCTCCAACAATTACCCAACAGACATACGCACAACAAACAGCTAAACATATACACACAACTTCAACCCCTAATTTACACTCGATTAACACAAATAAAACACAAAAACAGAAAACAGTTACTACGTTTGTCACTAAAAATCGGCCTCAGAAAAGTAAACCGGGTTTTAATAAAAAATAAAATAGAAAATGCTTAGTAGATTTCGTTCCGGAATATAAAAAAAATAAATTATCGGACTGGCACAGAAGAACAATAGAATTCCAAGAAAGCAACCCAAGTTTGGGTATAACCCAAATAAATAATACTATGGAAGAGGAGGAAACTCCCTTGCTAATAACTTCAGGTACACCTGTACAATCTCAAATTAATGATTTTAATCAAGGACATATGGATGAAATATATACAACAGCAATTATTCATAAAGTCCCCGAATAATAAATTAATTTTACACAATTATTTACAAATAAATTAAATTGTAAAATAAATAATAATTATGTATTTGAATATATAAATTGATATACTTTTGATCTGAATAAAAATAAACAAGTTACAGTTCACTTAATTCAAAAAAAAAAGGTACAAATTCAATGCCCCAAATAATAATAATATCAATATAAGTTCAAACAATAAGTCAGTTAAAATTCTGCAATGGAATATCAGGTCAATATTTACAAATTATTTAGATTTGATGCGTAAGTTGCAAGATAATGATCCAGATATTGTAGGCCTAGCTGAAACATTTCTAAAACCAAGTAAAAGAATACATATCTCTAACTATAATATTGTGAGAAATGACAGAGAAGATGGGCGGGGAGGGATTTTGCTATTAATAAAAAAACATATTAAATTTATTAACGTAAATATAGATTTACCTCATACTGCAAATAAATTTCAATATCAAATAATTAAGGTGAATAAACTCAATATAGTAAATTTGTACAATCCACCTGATGTCAAATCTTATATATATAAAAGAAAGTCGTGTTAGTTACACTATTTATAAGTCAAGAACGGCTCTACCGATATGGCTGAAAATTGGTGGGGAGGTAGCTTAGAGCCAGGAGACGGACATAGGATACTTTTTGTCCCGTTCGGCAGCGTTCCCGTGTAACTTGACAAGAAACGTCAGTCACTATGAAAGGTTGTATGAGTTGGTTGAAATCATACTTTTTTAGCACAAAATAGTAAGCCTCACTGGTTCTGTGGTAGAATGTTCTACTGTCACGCGGGAGGCTCGGGTTCGGTCCCTGCTGATCCAAACTTAGCTTTTTTTACTTCAATGACAAAAGTTTTAACTAATTTCATTCAATACACATATATTGAACATAATTATAAAGCAATCGAATATTCAATTCATATAAAGAACAATTACTGTATTGAAAACAAAACACATTATATTCTTTCAAAATATTTTCAATTAATTGTTAAATTTAGGTCAATGACACTTCTGAGGCTGTTCTTTGAAAATTTTCGCAAATTTTGTTATTAATATTTCTATGTATAAAAGAAAGTCGTGTTAGTTACACATTTATAATTCGAGAACAGCTGAACTGATTTGGCTGAAAATTGGTCGGAGGGCAGCTTAGAACCAGGAGAAGGACATAGGATACTTTTTGTCACGTTCCCGTGGGACGTGACGTAATACGTGGTATAAGAAAACGGATATACCATAGCAAGGATAATTATGTCGGAAGGCCTTTTACATCAAATTCGTGTCAGTAAAAGAAATCCCGACCTTCAGATGAATGAGTAGATACATAATCAGGCTTTGATATTGATCGAAGACATGTGTTACTTCATGTTCGGTAATTTATTAGTCAGTTTAGGAATGAAAGCGACAAATCGTGAAATGAATTACGCATTTAATCAAGAATTTGAACGGGAACTTTTCCGTTGACTCGAATATGATCAACAGGAATTAGATTTAATAGTTCAAACGAAAGTACCCCTGTTGAATCACCAACATGAGGATGATACAATGGTGAACGCAATTGATGATGGAAATGGTGGTTTATATTTCCTGGATGCTCCTGGTGGAACTGGTAAGACATTCCTGATGTCAGTAGTTTCAGCCACTGTTAGTGCGAGATCCAACATTGAGGTTGCAGTTTGCTTCTTCTGGAATAGCAGCCACATTACATTGTTAGAAGGAAGGCGTACGGATGACTCTTCAGCATTAAAATATCCGTTAAATCTTCAAACTATTGAAGAACTAACATGTAATATTGCAACACACTCCGCAATTGCCAAAGTTTTATTAGAATCGAAAATCAGCATCTGGGACGAATGCACAAAAAAATAAACGTGCATTGGAAGCACTTCATCGAACATTGGAAAATCTACGCAATCAATGAAGATGTTTTGGAGTTGCATTGCAGAACGATACATCTGCTGAAGATTTCTCTGAGAAATTACTGACTATCGGTAATGGTCGAGTACTTAGAATTTCTGTAACTTTGTCTCATCAAAAGACGAACTTATCAACAAAGTATTCCCAAGAATCATTACTAAACACAAAAATAAGGAATGGTTGAGAGAGCGAGCAATTTTGGTGGTTTAGAATAAAAATGTAGATGACTTAAACTTCATAATTCAGAACGAGATCATTGGTACACTGCATTCTTTCAAATCAATTGATTGTTTAACAAATGAAGACGACGCCACCAACTATCCTATTGAATTTTTAAACTCCTTGGATGTGCCGGGATTACCACCCCACAATTTACGACTAAAGGTTGGCTCCGTAGTAATCATGCTTCGAAACATAAACCAACCAAAACTGTGCAACGGAACGCGTTTGGTGATAAAGAAATTGATGAACAATGTGATTTACGCGACGATACTCAAAAGAAAATTCGAAGGTGAGGAAGTTCTCATTCCAAGGATCCCGACTGACATGCCGTTTGAGTTTAAACGACTTAAATTTCCGATCTGACTTGCATTCGCCATGACATTAAACAAATCACACGACCAATGATTAAAAGTTTGTGGTCTGAATCTAAAAAATCTGTTTTCCCATGGTCAATTCGGAGTATATGTGGCATGTTCACGGATCGGAGGACCATTTGCGTTTTTTTTTCTTGCACCTGATAATAAAACGAAAAATGGCGTCTATCACAAGATGCTTCACTAAACAGTGGAATCCATGCACTAAAATACATGGCCAATCATTAAAATACGATACTTGCATTTTTAATTTACATTAATTATCCAAATAAACAATTGCCCTTGATAAAATCGAAAGTCTGCTCATTTATTGCCTCTTAGGTGGAACAAAGTTCGCCGGGTCAGCTAGTTAGATATAGAGATGTTAAAAAAAATTGTAAGTCTAATCAAGGAACCTATGATTTTAATGGGGGATTTTAATTCTCAAAGTCATATGTGGGGGTCTTCATGGCGTAATTATAACGGACAAGTAATTGAAGAGTATTGATCAATGTAATCTCAATATCTTAAACACAGGCGCAATAACGAGATTTACTGGACCAGGTAGTGGTAAAAGCGTACCTGACTTAACTTTATGCTCTCCTAATTTGACAATAAATTGCAAATGGGAAGTGATTTTTGACCCAGCTCAAAGTGATCATTACCCTATTATTATAGAAGTAAATAATAAAGATTACATCATCAACATAAATCTATATTTTACTACTAGAAAATATTTGACTGATAAAGCAAATTGGAATAAATATAACGAATCAATAGTCACTTAGTAGAGAAAAAGAAAATTTAACTCTGCAAGAATTTAATTCATTAATAATACAAAGTGCGGAAAATAACATAGAGATTAGGAAAAAAAAATAGTATATTCAGAGCAATTTGGTGGGATGACGAATTAACACATATGGTTCAGATGAGAAAAGTTGCCTTTGGGGAGTATAAAAGTAACCCCTCTATGGAATCTTATGTAAGGGTTAAAGAAATCAGGGCCAGGACTAAATTATTAATGAAAGAAAAAAAAATTAAATCTTTCACAAAGTTAATAAAAAAATTCAAAAACTGCAAAACAGCACCTAGCACAAACGATTTTCCTAATTCAGAAATTTTGAATGACCTAATGATTAATCTCACCCAGCCAATTAAAGATATCAATCAGATAGTTAAGATCAATTATAATCAATATCCTAGAGTTCAAAAAGCTAAACCTTTCAGTTGTTTAGAATTGGAATTCCTATTTAAATCATGTAAAGATTCGGCTCCAGGCTTAGATTCAATATCGTATATAATGTATAAAAATTTGAATTCCAGTAATAAAAATAAATTAATCGATATTTATAATGCGATATTATGTAATCCAAATAACCTGAAAGGGATAAATCAAATTCTAATCCTTCCTTTTTCAAAACCAAACAGACCTTTAAATCATATCAATAATATTCGTCCGATAGCCCTAGCACCTTGTAGTATAAAAATATTAGAAACGCTCATAAAAAATAGAATAGAGGGTATTATTGAAAAAGCTCTACACCATAACAAGTTAACGTTTGGATTTAGGAGGATGAAATCTGTGAATGACAGTCTGACTTATCTAACATCATATATTTATTACGCTTTCTCACAAAATAAATACACAATAGTAGTTTTTCTAGACATTAACGGAGCTTACAATGACGTCAACCTAGAAATTCTGGTAAATGATTTGAGGAGTATAAACATTACTAGTGATATTATTTCTATTATAGAAAACCTTTTAAAATATAGAGAAATGTTCATTCATTCGACAGAAGAAAATAAAAATCTAGGACCCTTTAGGAGCGCCAAAGGGCTCTTACAGGGATCTCCACTAAGTCCGATATTATTTAATTTATATATGAAAGATTTAATAAAATGTGCGTCAGATGGTGTAAAAATTGGGCAATATGCGGATGATACCTATATAATGTGCTCTAGCAGTGATCTAGGTTTTATATATGAAAAAATTTCTGAAACTTTAGATAAAGTACATAATTGGCTGAAATCGAGAAATTTGAATCTATCTTCTGAAAAATCCTCTGCTGTATTATTCAGTAAAAAAATTAATCATATTAACTTACCTTATATAAGTGTAAATAATAAAAATATTCCATGGTCTAATCAGGTAAAATATTTAGGAGTTATCTTAGAACCTAATTTAAAATGGAAAGCGCAGATGGAACATACAACCGGCAAAGCTAAAAAAGGAATAGATTTAATTAGATGCTTATGTAAAACTTGGTGGGGCTCACAACCTAAAAATTTACTTGTACTATATAAAACTCTAGTAAGGTCTCACCTAGAATATGGTGCTCTAGTATATGGACAGTGTACTAAAACAAATCTTAATAAATTAAACACAACACAGTATCAAGCACTTCGAGTCGTTATGGGCTTTATGCGATCAACACCTATTAATGTATTGTTAGCGGAAAGTGGTGAAGTCAATATGTTGAAGAGGAGAAAATTATTAGCTGAAAAATATTTGTCTAAAAATTATCAAATTTCAGATAATATTATTATTAATCAAATATCGATCTTGAATAAATGCCAAAATTTTTGGATAAATAAAAACAAACCAGCCTACTTAGAAGCTTTTTCATTACCTCAAAATCACAAAAAGAATATATATCATGATAGGCAAATACCCTTCTACTCCTTGAATTATGAAGAACATGTTACTCCATGTACTGTGTACATTTCCGACTTACAAAAATCGGATATTGGTGTTGATACAAAGTTTCTTGAATTTTCGGAAAATAAATATAAGGGATATCACAGGATATTTACGGACGCGTCGGTTAAAGAATCATTAGCTGATACAAGTGTAGGAATAGGAATCCATTCACCAACACCCCTATATAATATTTCATATAAATTACCAAATTATTGGAGTATTTACTTAGCAGAAATGTTAGCGATAGGAAAGGCATTACAATATATTGAGAAAAGAAAAATGGACAAATCTGTTATATTTTCGGATTCGTTAAGTGCATTGATTAAATTAAAAAATTGGAAACTTGACTCGTCAATAGACATAATTACAATAACAGTGAAAAAAATATGGACCAAATTACTGAACAAGGGGAATAAAATAGTGGGAGTATGGATTCCTAGTCACAAAGGTATTATAGGAAATGAAACAGCGGACAGATTAGCTAATGAAGGAAGAAGTAATGGGAAATTTTTAAATTATAGAGCTGGACCGAAACAAATATATAATCAAATAGTACAGAAATTAAATAGAGAATGGGAAACAGAATTAATTCAGTGGGGTAGAGTCAAAGGAAAAATGTATACATATATGAGAAACAGAGATAAAGTTGATAAAATAAGTAAACCGTATGTAATGTTAGAATCAAATATGTCAAGAAAGCATATAAATACAATAATGAGAATCAGATCAGGGCATTGTCTCACTCCAGAACATTTGTTTCGTATTAATATACTTCTAACCCCATATTGTGAATGTGGTGAATTAGGAACAATTCAACATATTTTTTGTCAGTGTACACGGAATATTGTTAGGTGCAGTAATTTATATAAACGATTAGAGGAATATGAATTTGATAAACCTATAAATATATATGAAGTTATTTTTACACGGAAATTAGAGATAGTTGAAATACTAATAAATTTTTTAGATCAATCCAAGATTAAGCTATAAATTGATAAATAAATTTCTGTTTTTTTTTTATATTATTTCATTTGTATCTTATTTGTTGTGTAAATACTAACCAATGGTTCTGATATTAAGTGTTTGTACAGTGTCATTCCCATCCCTCCTTTAGGGGATTACAGGGTGGGCGTTATGGGGTATAACAGTTAAAAGATTCACACTACAATCATCTGGGTACATCAATAATTGAAGCCCAAGTCTCCTCTCTAGAGGAGAGTAAGAGAAGAAGAAGAAGAAAGATCAGTTCGGTCCCCGTCCATATTTAAATCAAACATGTTATCTATTTAATGTTAATTTAATTATGTCAACTTATTATAATGTTTGTAATAAGTTTAACAATAGCGATAAAACTTAATAATGTTGGGATATGGTTTCCCAATTAATGATTAGCGTCGGTGCCATTGCTTTAGGTTTAGATGGTGGCTTTGAAACAATTCCAGATAATTGCTAATGAAGCAAACAAAACCAGACAATTATTTCTACTGTTCGACTGTAAAATATACAAATTCAAACTATGTATTGGTACTTGATCAAGTAATTATGAAAAGTGAAATCCTTTTTGGATAGCTCTATTTCCTTTAGAAAATCCTCTTTTCGAAATAGGTCGTTTTAAAACGATTCCACTTGGTTACACATTACATATGATGCCATTTTCCTAAATTTTGAAAAGCAGAACAATTCCTAAAAAATCCATTCGTTTTAGACGTAATGTTTCATTTACCTATCGTAATGTTTTTGAGAATCTGTGAAAGTGTGATTTTGAATATCATTATTTTCAGCTATAATAAACCAACTTCTGAATGATTAAGTCATAACACGTTTCGGGGATTTAAGCATAAAGGGCAAATCGCAAAAATAAAATTCAAAATCAAATCTGAAAGTAACCAGAAGAAACCAAATATTAAATCATAAAATATTATGGAAAATATTTCATTAAAAAATAATAAAAATAAATACTACAATCAAATCCATAAAACTAATATTCAATAGTTACAAATTTTTTATGACATACTATAATTATAATATAATGTTCAAATTTTTATACTGTATATTGGATGCTATTATATAATAATTTTTTTCATCTAATAATACAACTTCTGACTCACATCACAGTTAATAATATTACTGAGAAATTCCCCATTTGTACTAAAGATTAATATAATCTTTGTTTTGCTTGTGTAGGGAATCAAACCAGCCAGCTTCGAGAAAGTACAATCAGCTGACATAAAAGATGTGATTGAGAATTGCATAAGACCGAGAAAGGAAGATAGGCCTAAAGTCAAGGATCTGCTAATGCACGCATTTTTCGAAGAAGACGTTGGTCTCAAGGTGGAGGTTGTTTCACAAGATGACAATAAGGTGGTGTTTCGTCTGAGAGTGATTGATCCAAAAAAACGAACACACAAGCACAAGGAGAACGAGGCTATTCAGTTTGATTTTGATTTGGAGAATGATAGACCAAACACTATATCTGAAGAGATGGTGGGTGCTTACTCTGTAATAATTTGATTGCTCGTCGTTTTTCACTTGAATTCTTTATTAAATTGATCGATTTTTTGAACAATCATTTTCGAATATATTAGTTCAATTAATTAAAACAATAAATAATTCACTTTTCATCACAGATAATAGTTTTGATGAGCTTTAGAATGGTTGTCCAATATTTATAGAAAGTTATACGGAGTGAAAAAATGAAATCTTTTTGGAGATATTATAAACATATATCGAAAATTTTTCAAAGTGAGAAGATTATATGTTATCATTGAAGAATAAAACATTGAATTCCGGTTCAAATTATGTATGTTGTTTGATGTCTGCTTCTAAGGATTTTTTGATATAATACATACGTAATAATAATTGCGAATATTGTTATTGAAATTGTGAAGCTCTAAAAATTATTGAAAATTTGATATTTCATATGGGTTTGTGCCAGAATATAAAATTTAAATTAAATTTCTCTACTTGTGAAATATCTATAAAATTATTCTAAAGATAAATAATACAAAGCAGAAATATTTTAAACTTGGCATAAAACAATTACATTATAATATTTTATACATTTCATTAGTTAAAAAGATTTAAAATCCATTAACTTTTTAATATCATTATGAGTGTTGTTCAGACATTTCCTAGAAAAAGTCAAAAAATCTTACAGACATCATCGGATGTTTGTTCTTTTAAATCTAGCAGATTTAATATCAATATCTGTTTTCTAATTGGTATTAGGATCATGATGTTCTGGACATGGGTCATCTTTTGTAATTTTTTTTGTCACATAAACAAGACAATATAAGATATTTGATTTGGTAGTGTCGGAACTCGTAGTTTACTATAAACGTTATCGCTGAAGCAAAAGTCTCCTGTTTTGAAGCTTTCTATTTGCAATGTCAAAATGCGATTAGGAGGATTGAGTATAATAAAAGAGCCCATATAATAGACTGACTGCATAAAAAAAATTGAAAGGCATGCATACAGGTTTTTTATCAGCTTATGTTTAAATTTTTTCTTAAAATGGTACCTTTGAGATTTTAGTAGTATTCTTGTCTATATCTTCAACAAATATGAATCTGGGATCAAGTATCCGCCATAGAAACCTCACTTTATTTTTAATCTTGATCCATATCGGTTTTATTCCTCTCATCATTTTCCTTAGAGTAAGAAGGGTATTTTTGGTTTTATTGTTATTTAGATTAAGCTTATTAGATGAGAACTTTAGCTCAATCTCACAATCATTTTTCTGAAGATATTTCCTATACCTTCAATTTTATTCCTCCATATAGTATTGTAATCAATATAAATTGTATATCTTTTACACATGTACAGTTACACCAATGTCGTTGGCATATAATTAATGTTCTTTCAGTTACTTGTTTCTTTTCAAAACAGGAAAGGATTTTTTAAAGACAGTTGGGTATTTGAACTTTTAAATATAATAGTTCATTAGCTTTGCTAGTAGCATATGTATGGTTATAAGTCCTTTAATTTTGATTCAAAAAAGATATATACTAATGGCAGGAATATTTCTGCATTTTTAATTTTTTTGAGTCACATTCAGGCGCCTTCTATGTAGAGAACTATTAGCTTTCACAATTGTTTCGTTCATATTTCTTGGAAGGGCTCCAAGAAAAACTTAGTCAGTGATTTTTAGACAAGTTTATATTATTACCTCTCATTTAATTATTTTGTCCTTTTTATGTCTTTATTTTGAAAATTTATAAAAAAAAACTCTGGGAGACGTCAACTGTTGAAGTGCATTGTGATTTTTTTCAATATAAATTTCAATGTGCAGTGTTTTTCAAAATGTAGAAGTGGCATAAACAGTATAAATATTATAGTTACAGAAGATCCTTAACAGTCTGATCTCAAAAAAACTATATTATGTGGGTTCTATTATTAATATCTGAAACAAAACCGCAAATAATATGGATCATTATCTGTCAGTTGTTAATATGTTGATAATTTACATTGAACTTGTAAATTTCTCATTGAGAACTAATTTATTACTGAAGTAATGAAATATTTAACTGAGACTCGCCTAATTGTTTGATTAATGATCAGTTATAGAATTGGAGGAGTCAAATTGAAGTAGCAAACTTATTTAATGAGAAAGAATCCCCAGTTGTTTATTTCAGAAGATAATGTGTCTAAATTAATAATAATACTGTGTCAAATTATTGAGAAACGTATGGCAAATGAAATCATAAAATATTTTGAGGATAATGATATTTTTTTCAAAGACCAGTTCGGTTTCAGGAACTGGTCTTTGAAACCAGTTTTGAGGAAACCAGTCTTCTGAGGAACTCTGGTCAGGAATTTGGGAGTCCTCAATCTAACTGCTGCAATTATGGAGCCCTTTGACAGGCTGCAATATATCACCGTTTTGTTTTGTGATCTCAGTAAGGCCTTCGATTTTGTTGAACATGAAATTCTTCTACGGAAACTGGAGGCTTATGCGTTCTCAAGCGGCAGCCTTCGTCTTATGAGATCCTATCTTGACGGCAGATGCCAGGCTGTGCGGTACCGTGGTGTGACTTCGGCGATGGGTAGTGTGTCTAGAGGGGTACCATAGGGGTCCATTCTGGGTCCAACTCTCTTCTTAATGTACGTAAACGATCTACCAATAATGGATCCAACGTTGAGTTTTACGCTCTTCGCCGATGACACAACTATTTCTGTCGCTGCGAGTTCCGTGGAGGCTTCAGGTTCCAGGCTTCAGGTTCTGTTTAGGTCCAGGAGAAGGCAGAGACGTGGTTTACTTCCAACAAGCTATTGTTAAATATAAGTAAAACCGAACGAATAGTGTTCTTTTTGAGAGACTTGAGCAAGACAAATAAACGTATCTGTGATGTAAGGTTCCTCATCGACTCAGAGATACAGTGTGATGCACATGTTGGGGGTATAGCCTCGAGTCTGAACAGGGGCCTTTACCTGCTCCGTTGCCTGGCCAATAATGTTTCCCTTATGGTACTCAGAACAGTTTATTTTGCGTTGTTTCACTCGCACCTGTCGTATGCTGTTGTTGTATGAGGGCATGCGTCTGGTGCTTGCCGTCTATCGGCCTACAGCGAAAGGCGGTGAGGTTGTTGAGTGGTTTGAGTATCAGGGATTATTGCAGAGCATCCTTTAGAGAATTGGGTATCCTCACTTTGCCATCTTTGTATATTTTGGAGAATCTTCTATGTATAAAGAAAAATTTAGACTTGTTTGATACTCACAGCGACATTCACACATATCCTACAAGAAATAGGCAGGATTTGGTGAATACTGGGCAGTGAAATTTTTTAATGTACTTCCTGCTGAGATGAAGGACCTACCACTTAATATTTATAGAAAGAAAGTTAAACATCTTTTGTTAGTAAATTCATTTTATTCAACAGAGGAATATTTTAATTGTATTGCATAATGTCAATGTTTTTGAAGTTTATGTTTTTGGACATATGTATATTATCAATTGATTGTAATATTTACATGAAAAATGAATTTAAAAAAATCATGCACTGTTTAGAGAACTTGGATATATCAAACCATTAAAAAGGATACCGTCTTTGTTGTGCTTCAGTGAATTCAGAGTTAAGCTCAAAAAAAGTCATCAAGTCATATAACTTATCATTAGATGCCTCCACAAGGAAAAACATTCACATTTAACTGGAGGCAAACCTACAAAACTGTAGATATGGATCAGCGAAGAATCACCATGAAATACGTGAGGCACATACTACTTATATTTATAGATGGGAATTGGTCAGCCGGAAAAACATTTTTAGAGATGAATTTATTCATTCCTACTTTTCCCAACTTATATCACAACGCAATCGTTCCGAGCCTGTCGAATGAAAATTTTTTATTCCAGGAGGACAGGGCAACACCCCATTATGCGATTTGGGGGAATTTTATGAATTTACTTGAGTGAAATATTCCTCAATAAATGGTTTGGACAAATATTCACTATAGAGTGGTCAGTTGGATCGCCAGACCTTACGGTTTTGGTTTTTTTCCCTAGAGTTATTTGCAGAACAAAGTATGTGCAACAGAGTCGCTAGCATTGTAGACCTCAAAAATATGATAACTACGGAAATACTGAATATCTCACCTCAAACTTTAAACAAAGTTCGGGACGAGTTTTATGGAAGACTTTGTTATTACCAACCACAGGGTAGATAACATTTTGAGCATTAATTATAATGTATTAAAAACAATTATATCAAGTGTAATTTTTTTCAAAAAAATTAACTTATTTAGTTTGTTGAAATATATTGTTAAGAATCATTTGAAATTACAAAAACATACGGGGGTTTTATGAAAAAAATTAACAATATTAACTGTCAGTCTAGCATGAATCACTGTACCTTTATTTATATTTTAAAAAGGTCAATTGATGTCAAAAATGGAATGGTATGTTTGATCATATTAAGTTATATAATGACTTCTCCTAAATACCTGGAAGAAGCCATAGTGGATGATTTCCAATTAATCTCTCTGCTCTCGTATTGTGTAGTTTATAATATTTCATTGTTGAGTTCCCATTAGTACAGAATAGCGGTTCTTCTCTTTCTGAAATATGTCTGTGTTAGCTTGGTGAGGCTTATCCCCATTCTACTGATTATTATTTATCACTTTATCTGTTCTCTTCTAAGATAGAATTGGTTCATATTGATGTGAGGATTGATCGGAAAAAATTTATTTTTACTTTTTTGTCCAATCAATTTTCCATAAATTATGGATGAATATTTTAAATTCTGGATTTGTGATCACTGTTTGAATAATAGTTGATATGATAATTTTTAGAATTTGTGGATGATCTAGCTATATCTTCAGCTTTTTCTTTTTCATCTATACCAACCTCGCAAGGAACCTATAAGCAATTTGCCGTGATCTACTGGGTTTGCAAGTGAGAGATATCTTCTAAAAATCGTTGAAGTAGGGGATTACGGGGATCAACCTGATGAAGACCCAATAAAGTACTAAATGATGTTGTAATCATGATCTTTTCACTGAATCCAGTATTTATTTTTGCGACTTGTTTCCAGCTGAACCTGCTCGTGGTAAATAGCGGCTCCTGAAGCATGTGTAGTTATTACTGGAGGCATCCGTTAAAACATGGATTAATTTATATAGGATATTTATTCCGTTGTTTTGATATTTTCATGCAACAAGTCAGGTGTCGGAAATTCTTAAAAACCAAGGCTTTATTATCGTCGAAGAATATAGTGTGTTTTTTAAACTTGAATAGTTTTAACTGGACCTCTAGCCTTCATTCACTGGAGTATATTCATCTATGCAATACTCGTAAATATTGTCCGGAATTTAAAAAAGAAGCTCATACGTCATATTGTCGTTATATACTGATATTCAAGCTGCTTATGAAAGACCAAGGAATGTCCTACGAAGTTGTAAAGAATATTATTTTGCTATAACTTGCAGATTTATTGTTACCTAATTTATTAGTCCGAGAAACAAAATAAAATTTTGTCTTTGCGTTATTTTCGGAAGTGAACACGATAAGCTGATAATGAAGTAAATATGATGGGGTTTTAATGTATCGATCAAGAAAATGTAATAAAATTTACTTCCTAATTTTTTATAATTATATAATTTTTTAGATCATTATAAATCGAACCTTGGAACTTACCTTTTTATACTTCTCAGTAGCTTAAACTCTTGTGTTAACATATAATTCAATTCTTGATTTTGCATTTATGTTGGGTAGGTAGTTGTTTGATTATTTACGCATCTGCGGAATTTTTTTCGTTCGACTGATTTTTGGCATGCTTAACCTACTGTTTTTACTATAATTATTAATTTGTTTAGTATAATTATCACATAGAATAATATAAACGGTATGAGCTTTTATGGGGTAAACGTTATGCTTCTCAAGTTTGTATGCATGTGTTTAAACTTGATAATGTACTATGTTTCATATTATCAGATTATATGCTTTCAAAATTTTTCCAATATTTGCGCTTCAATTTGAAATGAAAAGTAGAGAAATTAAATTATTTTTATCTATCAAATTTATTTTTGTTGACTGTCACTCTTAAGACGTCACTGGAATGAGTGAAATCCTTATACTGACTCCTAACATATAAGTTTATTAGTGTAAAGTATTCCATAAATATATTTCCATTTAGTATTTTCTAGTTCTTGGTGTTAAATAAAACCTCAATCTGTGTATATTTTTTAAAGAGTCTGACTTTCAAGTAAATTATATCCGTTTTACCAGAGTGATTTAATTTACTTAAATCACTCAGTTTAAAAACTTTTGCTCTACAGTTTAGGTTCCAAAACATAATATAGAAAGGACAAGTCTTGCTGTATAGCCAAAAATGAGAAAACAATAAAATATTTGTTACGGGACTTTACCGTTACTTGCTTTTCTGAATAGAGCCAATAACGACTCCCCTCCTTTATGTGACGTCAAGACATTAAAATATTTGTTACGGGACTTTACCGTTATTTGCTTTTCTGAATAGAGCCAATAACGACTCCCCTCCTTTTTGTGACGTCAAGAGATATGCAGTCAATTATCTGACTTACTATGACTTTTTCAAGATTTTCTCATGGCCAAAATATACTTCCGAAACAATGTCCAAGCCAGTATTTTGGTCTGATATATGAACAAAGCTAAAGTGCCAAAGTTTCAATTATGATTTTGTTTTCGATATCTTGATACCGCAAGTCGGTGAAAATTATGTATTTCGAAGTTTTATCATATGTATTAATAAATGATCTCAACAACAAATAAATAATTTCAACAACAATCTAAAACTTTCCCAAGACATTGTTGGAAAAGCACGTTTTATTTCATATATTTACAACGTTTATTATTTATTTATGGATAAGTTTGATCAGAAACCTGTTGATGAAGTAACAGTATTCTTTGTTATTTAAAGAATTCTTTTGGTTTTTCAATTTTCTATTATAATCATTCGTTGTGACAGTAGTGTACCAATCAAATTGAAATGTATCCGTTCCGATATACCTTCAAATAAATTGTAGCAATAGTCGAAAAAAATTTGGAATCTAATTTCAACTTTGCAATTGCACCATAGATATTATTAGTTAGGTTAAAAATTAAATTTCTATGTTGGAAAAATCGCACCCATCTCTATAATGAAATTATTTATATTGTCAAGGTTTGTCATTTTATAGAAAATTGAAATATGACAAATATATAGTTAATTCAAAAAAGTTTTAATCTCAGAGAACATTCATTCGCTCTTTGTTCAGTAGTTTCACATCGATATAAATGATTCAAGTTAAAAAAAAAATATTTATTTATATATAGGCAAAATCAGGGATCATCTTTGAAGATGACGCTAAAACTGTGGCTCAGCTTCTGAAAGCTCAGATTGCTCTTATATCTAAGGAAAGGGAAGTTCAAAGATCTAAAGAACAAGAAGCGTTGGCGCAGCAAATGCAATATCAGCAGTATATTCAGCAACAAGTGGAACAGCAATTGTCTCAAAAGCAACAAGCAGCCAACGTGCCGCAACAGCAAGCAACTCAACACACACAGGCCAATCAACAACAAACCTATCAAGTACTGAACAGAATTCAACCGTCGATCACAACTTATAGCTAAAGTCCTTTGTATTTTATAGTCTGCTCCTGGTTACCAGCAGACTGGTACAGATACACCCCAGGCTCAACAACTGCAGACATCTCATTACAGTCAACAAGGACAACCTCAACAAGGTCAGATTATACAGGAGTCGGCCTCCATGTCTCAGCAACAATATCAACAGCAACAAAGTGTTATCCAGCAAGAACAAACACAACAGGTGAGATATATATATATATATATATATATATATATATATATATATATATATATATATATATATATATATATGTGTGTGTGTGTGTGAATTGTTTTACTTACCTGTTTATATATATATATATATATATATATATATATATATATATATATATATATATATATATATCGTATTGCGTTGAGTCTACAGGTTATGAAAAAATATATTTATTTTGTATACGCCTTTCGGCGTATCCGCCTCCCTCAATATACTAAAATACTTCTAAATTTGAAACAGGTATACATTCATAAATAGTCAAAATTGAAATTAGGTTTCCGCAATTACCTCACTGAATATTATCTTGTTCATTTCCCAGTCTGTTAATGAAATTACCAACAGCCCGAGATTGAATCGGTATTCAATGTTGATATGGGAGTACTGAAGCGATTTGAATAAAATTTTGCACACCGTGTCTAATTTCATCCAACTTGAAAGAGGGGATATTAGTTATGGGAATTATTAGTTTATTAACAAAAAGTTATGAGTATATGTGTTAAATCGATAAAATTCTAACAGATGGCGGTATAAGGTACTTCGTTGACTGGATTAAGTAGGTATATGATAGATGGCATCATGTTAAAAGCACAAACGTTTTATGTAACCTACAATTTAATAGTATAATTATGTGTATTTGGCACTAGTATAATCGAACACTGTTTTATATATATATATATATATATATATATATATATATATATATATATATATATATATATATATATATATATATATATATATATATATATATATATATATATATATATATATATATATATATATACATATATATATATACAATTGTTATGTACGTGTATATGTTCCCATTTCCATTCAGCTCCCCCTAAAGAGCTGGGCTGATCTTGTTGAAAAGTTTTGTTTGTGTTCAAGTGAATTTGAGAATGGTAGGCGGCGCTGCGACCGAGTTATGCACAGCTTATTCAAAAAAGTTTGAAATTTTTTAATCAAAAATGTGTGTACATCGAAATTCGACAATCGATTGTGGGCGGCATAAAATTTCAGAAAGGCTAAGGTGAGAAATAGTACAAAAAAGAATTGGGAAACGCTGTATTATAATTTTTCAGTCGTCATTGTGACCTTTTCCAAATAAAATGTTGCCATAATGTTATGATAAACTAAAATACGAGGAGAATACTTACCACACAATTAAAACTACGTTAAATCCTTTGAAGGTTTCGAAATTATTAAAATTCATTGTTGATTGTTTGAGGTGTCACTGTATAAAGTATCGGTTCTTTCGATGCGTACATATATCTCATTACATACGCTCTCATACATACGAGTAAGATGGCTTCAAGTGAGGTTGTGTCGGATTCACCTCCGGTAAACGCTTGCAAATTCTGCAATAAAAGTGCTATTTCAAATACTGTACAGTGCGCTATTTGTGACCTTTTTCATCATAACAGATGTTGTGAAAAAAATAAATTGAAATTGCTTGACGGAGTAAGGGGAAAGGTTGTCTGTTGTAACAAGACCGATAGTGATCTGTTTACAGACTCCGTACCTTTCACAACCGACGCATTTATTGAAATGAGAATCAAAGTATCGTTTCTTAATAAATTATTAATCGAAAAAGACAAAATCAATAGTGATGAATCGATCATAATAAATGACAAAGTAGAAATTATAAAATTGTTGACTATGCAATTGAAATATCTCACTGATGAAAAAACTTCGACAGGAAATAAACTGGTGGCTAAGAAACCACCTAAAAACTACAGTGTTGATAACGGTTCAGTGATATCCCAAAATCGTATTGATAATAATCCGTCTCGGGGAATCTCCGCATTGTTGACAGATGGATCAGCAGGGAAGACCACAAATGATGACCAGATGACATCTGGCGAAGTAGGGCTTATCGCCTCACATGATGCAGGGATGGCTTTGAGTGTTGTGCGCGAAGAAGTATCAAGTGTAATTGGCACTGGTGGAAAGTCTAAAAATAAAGAATTGACGAATCTTAGGGATAATCGTACAAGTAAGGCCAAATGGTCTATCACGGGATATGCAAAAAATTCCAAAATCAGAGCAACACAGAGGAAGTTGCATCTATATGTGTCGAGAATTGATCCAGAAACTGAAGTACGCGATTTTGAAAGTATGGTCAGATTTAACATAAGTGAAGCAGTTTTGAATTAACATCCAAATATCCAAATTGGTATTCTTCATATAAAGTAACGATGAATGAGAGTAGTTTCGACCTAGCAAAGGAAATGTCAATATGGTCAGATGGAGCTTTTACCATGCTATATGGTAAGGCCAGAAAAAAATTTTCGTTGCTTCATCTTAATGTTCAAGGGTTGGGAAATAAAATGAATTTATTAGAGGTTTATTTAAAAGAAAATGGTTATACGGATGTTGTTTGTATTTGTGAACATTTTTTAAGATCTAATTTTTGTGAGGCTTTGAACATTGATGGATGGTTCACCGCAGCTACTTTTGGTAGATCTACTTTGCGACATGGTGGGGTAGCTATATTATGTAAGCATTAGAATTACACAGTGTTGAATGATATAAACTCTTTGTCCGTGGAACTCCATTGTGAATTGACTGCCATTTCATTGGATGTGCTGAACTTGAATAGTATATCTTGTTACCGTTCGCCTCTTGGCGATTTTAATTGTTTTTTGACTGTTATAGAAGATATTTTAAAAAAATTTCGTGTTTCTGATAAGCTGATGTTATATGGTGACTTCAATGTTCTTTTTAATACTGTAGATAGTAAGTCGGTGGCCTTGTGCGATTTGCTCAACATGTACGGTTTCCAACAGTCCGTGTTTCAGCCGACGCGAGGAAATAATTGTTTAGACAATATATTTCTCAATTTTGAACCGTTGAATGGAATGATGGCTGTAATAAATTGTGATTTTTCTGACCACACTGCACAGTTTATGGATATGGATATACCGGAGAAGGTTACGCATAGTACCATCCGGAATTGTAGGCCTTTTACAATGAAGGGTTTCAATGTTTTGCATGCTATTCTGGAGAGACTGAGTTGGGACTTTGTCATGGATGACATGGCGGATGTTAATGAAACATTTAATGTCTTTCACGAAAATTTTGTTGATTCGTAAATGATTGCGTTTCCTGAAAAGAAGATTAGGGAGTCTGGCGGATCAGATTTGGTAAACTGGTTTGACGATGAACTGAAGAGCATGAGAGATCAGGCGAGACTGGTTTCCGAGTTGTTTGATAGGTATAAGGCTGATGACCTTAGACATTTTCGAAATAGACTTAAATTAGAATACAGGTTGAAAATTGATAAAAAGATTGAAGCAAATAATGCTTCTATTGAAAAATCCACAAATCCGTCTCGGACCATGAACTCTAAAAGAAATTTCTCTAGATCTTTTAGAAAAACAAATATCGATGCTAATGAGTTCAATGAGCATTTTACATCTATACCTCACAAAGTTGTGAATTCAATTAACAAACAAGGCGTGAGCGGGGACAATATATTTTCACAAACTATTCCTAAGGGCACAAAGTTTTCATTCAGTGAAGTCGGTTAGGTTGAGGTGAGAGAGAACATTGCTTCTCTCAAAAATACAAATTCCAGAGATTTTTATGGTTTGTCAGTGATTCTCCTGAAAAAAAGTGTTAACAGTATTATTTATCCTGTTACGCATCTCATTAATAAATCTGACAAGGGGGGTGTTTCCCGATTGCTTAAAGGTTTCAATTGAGAACGAAGCTGGGGATGTCTACCAGTTGCTTCAACTGTGCACCTACGATATTTTGGTATTGAGTGAATCATGGCTGAACTCTGGTATAGTGAATGCTGAACTAAGTTCTTCGAATTACAATGTGTTTAGAGTTGACAGAAATGAAAACACGAGCAAAAAAGTACGTGGTGGTGGTGTAGCGGTTTTTGTGCGATCTCGTATTGGTGTTAGCGTAATTGATGATTCATTCACAAATATCGAACAAATCTTTCTTAGATTATCAGTGAAGTATTATACCTTCATAATCGGTTGTGTATATATCCCTCCTAACTCGGGGGAAGATATGTATACCTCTCATGGGTTCTCAATTGAGGAGGTGTCCTTATCTTACCCTGACTTGGACTTGTTCATTTGTGGTGACTATAATATTCCTAGTGCTAGATGGATAAATGATAACTTTTTTTTGTGTTAAGACACTAGTCCGGCATCATTATTCAGGGACTCAGCAGACTTTGTGAATATATCTCAGGTTAACAGTATATCTAATAGTCGCGGTGTATTTCTAGATCTCATTTTTGTTCGGGGTGGACCAGTTCGGGTATCTCGAGCCATCGACTTGCTACAGAGTAATAGTATTCATCATTACGCACTGCAATTTAGTATAGAGTTAAATAAGCTTGATTCTGAGAAACTTGTTTCAGGAGAGTCGTTTTGATTTTCACAGGGGTGATTATGTGGGGCTCAATGAGTTTTTTTCCTGCTGCCATTGGTATAGTGCTGAGAAAGATATTGATCTAAAAGTATCTAAGTTTTATGATAACCTCTATGAGGGTATGTATCGATTTATTCCGAGACGAATTATTAGTGATGGGAATTATCCAATGTGGTTCAATGTTGCACTCATTAAATTGATAGGTAAAAAAAAGAGAGCCCATAGAAAGTACATGAGATCAAAAAGTGCTGTAGATTATACCACTTTCAAATCGTTGCGTTCTGAGTGTCAAACACTTAATGCTACACTATATAATAATCACTTGAAACTTATTGAGTTTAATATACACTCCAATCCACAAAGCTTCTGGAAATATGTCAATTCTAAACGACATGATTCTTCACTTCCAAGTTGCATGGAGTTTGAAGGTAGATCCAGTTCTAATGGCGATGATATAGTTGGCCTCTTTGCGGAGTACTTTTCTCGAGTATATAACGGTGAGGTCATTATCCCACCGAAATTTGAATTTGATAATACGGTGAACATTGCCTCATGCCAATTCTCAGTCAATGAAATATTCGAGCTGATTGATGGTATCAAATCAAAAGTGTCGGTAGGCGTTGATGGGGTGCCAAATTTATTGTTGAAGAGATGCGTTTGCACACTGGTTGCTCCAATTACCGATTTGTTCAATGCATCCATCAGGATGGGTCACTTTCCTTCATTATGGAAGAAAAGTTTTGTGGTTCCCATATTTAAATCTGGCAATAAGTCATTGATAAGTAATTACAGGGGTGTATATCCATACAGTCGGCAATACCTAAATTACTTGATTGCCTTATGAGCAGCTTTTTATCTTGGAACTGTGAAGCTATTTTGATCGAAGAGCAACACGGATTTAGAAATGGTCGCTCTACCATCTCAAATTTGGTGCTCTACCTGAGCGATATTATTCGATGTTTTGAATCTGATACCCAGATGGACGCTGTGTACACTGACTTCTCGAAAGCATTCGATAGGGTCAATTTGAATTTATTATTGGCTAAGCTGGAGTCCTGGGGTGTGCATGGTGCTCTGCATCGTTGGTTTCGTAGTTTCTTATGTGGCCGAACCCAAATGGTTCGATATAAGAACTAAATTTCCACAGAATTTGAAGTGGTGTCGGGCGTGCCCCAGGGTTCGCACTTGGGACCTATTTTATTCAACTTATTCATGAATGATGTCAAGGGTTCCATTGATGCAAATTTTTTGATGTTTGCCGATGATATGAAGATATATTCAGCAGTAGATTGTATCTCAGGCGGTGATGACTTCCAGCTTCAAATTGATTCTTTTGTTAGATGAACTGAAACGAATTGTTTGAAACTTAATATGAGCAAGTGCAGCATCATCTCTTTTCATAAATCCGGTTCTCCGATTTCTCATGACTATAATCTGGGAGATCACATGTTGACTCGAGTAGATTCGGTTCGTGACCTTGGTGTGATATTCGATGTACGTCTTAATTTCAAGGAACTTTTGAGAAGTGTAGTTTCCAGATCTTACCAGATGATGTGTTTCATTATCCGCAACTCTGCCATATTCTCACCCAACACTATCAGAATACTATATTGTTGCCTTTGTAGGTCAATACTAGAGTATGGCTCCAGCATTTGGTCTCCATACTACCCCTGCGATATCGAGAGTCTTGAGGGAGTTCAACGTAAATGCCTGCGTTTTTTGGGTTATAAATCTGGTTTCCAAGTCAGACGAAACTATGACTTCATGCGTGTCTATTTTAACTTGGATTCATTGGAAAACAGACGACGGGTGTCCGATATGTGTTTCCTATTTAAAATACTGAATGGTTACGTTGATTGTGCGGACGTGTTACTCAAAGTGGATTTTAATTTACCAAACAGAATTACAAGACACACTCCTCTCTTTCGCTTGAGAACATGCAAAGCGAACTATATTTCGAATTTTTTTGTTAATCGCGTTCTGTGGCTGAGCAACCAGGTATCCCATGACATTGACTTTTTCTCTGGTTCACCAAGATCATATAAATTGATAGTACGTAGGGTAGTGAATTTGAATTTTAAATAAGATTTTTATTTTTTTTATTGTAAGATTGTATTTCGGCTACTTTGCCTCTATATGCAAGATTTTTATATGTTTTTATGTTGGTTGTAACTTTATTATGTGTGCTATATTTGTTGAAAGGGGGTTTCCCGTTCACAATGTATTTATATATATGTTCATATTATATATATATATATTTCTTGAAATTGATTTATTGCCTGTTTAAGGTATTTATTTTGAAAGTTTTTAGCATTAACAGGCTTTTTTAATATGAAAAAGTTTATTTCTGTTGACGTTTCGTTGTTATATTACAACTTTGTCAAAACTAATAATGTAACAATTGCAATAAAAGCTATATCGGTCAAACAGCACAAAATCTCGAAGAAAGAATCAAAGCACATAAATACGCGAAAACTCAAATCACAGCCTTAAATAAACATAAAATAACAGAAAAACATGATTTTGATTACAAAAATACGAAAATTTTGGCAACTGAAAGAGACAAAAAATGTAGAGAAATTTTAGAAATGTTACACATTCGTAAAAATTTGGAAAACACAGTCAATGAAAGAACGGACATTAAACATCTAAATTCTATCTACAACAACTTAATAAACCTCACAAATAACACTCGCAAAATAAACACACAACAATCACAAAATATCACATCTCACAACTCATTCTTTCCAGATCTACCTTCAATTTCACACACATAAACGAACAATATACACATTCTGGATAAGTATATAAAAAACTATATGTAATTGTATATATGTAAATATAATCACACTTAAGAATCACCTGGCTTACCATGAGTTTTTCAGAGGTTCCTCATGGTGAAGAAGACTAAAACTTCCGAAGCGAATGCTGAGCCAGAAATATTCCTCTGATAATGAAAATCAATAAGTGAATATACAAAAAAACTAATTTGATTTTTCTAAAAATTAAGTTTGACATTTGATATCCATAGTAACTCATAAATTCAATTATTCATTAGTTTTGACAAAGTTGTAATATAACAACGAAACGTCAACAGAAATAAACTTTTTCATATTAAAAAAGCCTGTTAATGCTAAAAACTTTCAAGATATATATATATATATATATATATATATATATATATATATATATATATATATATATATATATATATATAAAATAAATAAATAAATCAATAAATAAAAACCATCCCGCTTCATAAGAAGGGCGACGAGAATGATGTGTCCAATTATAGGCCTATTTCACTGGTGCCTGTTTTTTCTAAATTGTTAGAAAAAATTATGTGTAATCAAATAGTTAAATTTTTTGAATATAATAACTTATTCAGTAAAAAACAATTCGGTTTCAGAAAGAAACGCAGTACTATTGACGCAGTTATTGAATTTATAAATAATACTGTACAGTGCTTTGAAACTGGTATTTTTGAACTGTCTTTATTTCTTGATTTGACCAAGGCGTTCGACTGTGTTTCGGGGGAGATCCTGATGGGGAAGCTGGATAGATACGGGTTTGATGACGGCAGCAGAGCTCTTATTGAATCATTTTTGACAAATAGATTTCAGTATGTTTATGTGGATGGTGCGTGGTCGGAACGCAAACCGATTACATTAGGGTTACCACAAGGGTCTATTATAGAGCCACTGCTGTTTTTGATTTTTATTAATGACTTTTCCGATTATATGACTGGTTGCGAGAGCATAATTTTCGCTGACGATTCTGTTGTCTCTATTGGTTGTGCTGACTTAGCTGTCGCGGAGGATTTGTTGGGTCGTGCTCAGACGAGGGCCTTGAACTGGTTTGACAAAAATGGGTTATGTATAAATGGGGAAAAAAATTTAGTCTGAGACGTGTGGAATAGTGCGATGTGGTTTTTCCATCTAGTGTAAAATTTCTGGGTATACATCTTGACTCTCGTTTTACGTGGAGTGCCCATGTTGAGTATCTTGCTGGTAAACTCACTAAAAATGTTTTCCTGCTTAGGAATCTGGTTTCCACTGTCTCAGTGAAGGTACTGTTGAGTGTTTATTTCTCTTTGTGTGAAGCACATTTGAGGTATGGCATTCTGGTATGGGGAAATTGTGGAGAAAGCGAGATAATTTTTCGTATCCAACGTCGTGCTGTGAGAATTCTTAGAGGCTTGTCTTTTAGGGAGTGTTGTAGGGACACCTTCAGGGAGTTTAATGTTTTGACTCTGCCTGGTCTCTTCGTACTCGAGAACCTAATGTATGCACACAAGAGAGCAAATAACTGCAAGTTAAATAGTGATGTTCATACGTATGATACCAGATAAGATTAATAGTCAGAATATTCATTTACCACTGTTGAGGTTGAGTGTGTCGCAGAAGAGCCCTGATTATTTTGCAGTGAAGCTGTTCAGTGTACTTCCTAATGAAATTCGAAGATTGTCTGTTCGTAATATTGAGATTTGTGTGAAAATATTTTTAAATTGTCAATGTTTGTATAATGTGAACGATTTTTTCAAGTTAGATTTTTCATCGCTGTGAGAATAATATTTATTTCCTGACATGTGCAAATACGTATTACCTTCATGGTTACTTTTGTATAGAGCATGAATAAAGACTATCTATAAAATCGAAACTATGTTTGAATGTTTGTATTTTCTGAGAGCAGTGAAGTTTTTGTTATTAATTTTGTGTCCGTTTATTCTGTTTTGTATATGTTGACTTTTTGGTCCTATGTATACCCCAGAGCGGTTTTGACATTGTTATTTCGTATACAATGTGATTCTTTTTATTTGTAGGTATTCTACTTCTTAGTTGAGTGAAATTAATCTTCAACTGATTAAAACACCTATGACTTAACTTTGTCATAATTTTCGAAAAGTTCTGCTCTGTTTTCGAACAGGTTTGACACGTAAAGTCTTGATACATATTTCGTCTCGTTTCTTTCTTCATTAACATTTGTACTAGTTTTATAATGTGTGTGATTCTTCTCAAATATTTACATCCGTGCGAGGTAGGAGTTTTCAAATAGTACTTGTTTGGTCTAATTTGTTTGTTGCTGTTGATATTCTGCTTCATTTCAAATTATTGCTCGCACAACGCTCAGAACGTCCAGACTATAAGGGTTTAGTGTACCATTCGCTTACTCTGTTGTTGCTTTTATGATGTAACGTCACGTCTAAGAAATTAATATTGCCATCTTTTTCTGCTTCACTGGTAAAATATATTTTTCTATGATAGTTGTTGAATGTTTACTACGTCATTTAATTTGCTTCTTTGAATTGATATACTGGAATCGTCCACATCCGGTACAGTAGGCATACAGTGACACCTCAATCAGTCAACGATGAAATCTAATAATTTTAACACCTTCCAATAATGGTAGTTTTAATTTTGCGGTAAGTTTATGAGTGCATACATATATGTACACTTAATATGAAACGTATTCTTCTTGTATTTCAATTCAACATTACGTACCAACAATTTTATTTGGGAATTATTGCGATGATGACCGATACTTTATAATATAAATAAATAATTCAATAAATATTTCAAGAATACCAATCAGAAGATTATATCATATATATATATATATATATATATATATATATATATATATATATATATATTTAAATAAATATAGAAGATAAAGTTATATTCTGCACTTGGAGTCAGCCGTAGTCACGTGCCCCGAGCTTGTTGGCTCTCATCAGAACGGACTAGTAAATTTTACTAGTCCGTTAAACTAGAACCAGGAGATGAAAAGACTAACGGTGATTCATGAAAAAGAAGCGCCCATTTGTGGCTTCTAAGTGAACATATAAAAATTAGTAGACTCGGTCACTGTTCAGCCAAAGAGGCGACTTTTAGCCTTCACGGAATTTTCAACCTGTAAGTTGAACAATACTTACAAGTTTAGCGCGGGTGAAATTATAATAACAAAAATAAATAACGGTATAGCCTGCCCTTGGAAACAGCCATTAACACCGTGTTTCGAGCTTGATGGCTCTCATCAGAAAGGCGTCTTCAAGTTTCAGATATGCGAACTTTGAGAAGAAAAAACAAACGCAGATTCCCTTTGCGACTTCCAAATGAACATCTCCACATTGGGAGACTCATTCATTCTTTTTTTGCTAATGAGGCCACTTTTATCATTTACGGAATAAGTCGTAGGATAAGATTTTACAGAGATTTTAATTTAGAAACTATAAATGGTCGCTACCTTTTCGTGCATCTTCGTTTGCTTTTTCGTCTCCAAATTCGTAGATCTGAATTTTGGTTACACCGTTCTGATGGGAACTCACAAGTGCCAAACTCAAATTAACGCATACTGTCAAGTGCAGACTACACCGTTATGTACTATTTTTGTATATATATATATATATATATATATATATATATATATATATATATATATATATATATATAAAAAATTGCATGAATATAGTAATCGTGCTCAATATCAGGTTACTTTCAATTCAATACCTAAAGTATACTATGAAATTCTTCCGATAAATTTTTTACGAATTAATCAAAAGAATATTGTAGCAGTATGTTTCGAGTAATTTGTCTTTTTTCGTTTCATCTGTACATATAATGAGAATGTAACGGATCGCTGTCTGCTTAAGGAAAGTATATGAGGAAAATTAGCAATAGCACCCAAAACAAGGATTGTTTGAATTTTTGTCTGTTAATTTCACGTCTGAACGTTAATTTCAGAAACGGCTTCAACTATTTAGCTGTGGTTTTCATTAATATATTGTTGTAAACCTCACGTGGACCTCAGATCTTTATAATCAATCATATGAAGTATGGTTCAACTTCAGATTTATAACTCATATTGTATGTATTTAGTACCGGTTAGTCATTTCCTTTCTTGATTTTCTTTAGTTCTTAATTTTCATGTATAAAAAATGAAAATACTTAACACTCAGTCTTTTGTGATAATTAGGTACATATTTGTTTACAGTTATAGGGTTAGTAAATACATATTGTATATATGTGGTATTGGTTAGTTTGTTCTCAATTTAGATTAACACCTATTATTTCTTGAATTTTATGTTTAATGTTTGTTGGTTTAGGTCAATGATAAATATAAAAAACATAGTTTTGTTTTCAGGTTGTGGAAACACGTCCCATTAGTTAAAATGTAAATACAAATAAGTTAGGTTTTTTCTTGACTTTCTTTATTTCTTAATTATTCCATATAGAAATCAGTAAGCAGTCATATTAAGTCCTTTGTAATAAGTAAGGCCGAGGCACCACTTACGGCCACAAGTTTTTTCAATCTTTCTCCTAATATAAAAGTGCAGGATTTGGAGAAGACATTTGTTCTGAATATTTTTTTTTTTTCAAATCTGCTATATCAGAAAATCGAGTTTTAATACATATTTCATGTCAAATAAAATTATTACAGAATTTTTCTTTCACGAATTTCAGAATTCCCCACTTTTGGACATTTTTTTAGCAATGCATTTTCCTAGGTCAATCCAATAATTATTGCATAATGAAATCTAGATACGTATTATTAATATTTATCCAAATAAAGAATTGATACTCTGTATTTCATCAATTTATCTAATTGCCCCACCAGATAGGTGCGGCAATAGCCATAAGCGGTGCCTCTGCCTTACATATTTTTATCTTAGGTTAGCAATACATACATAAAAACATACGGCGGACGAAGTCGCTGGAACAGTTATACATATAACACAGCGTTTATGGCGGTGTAAAACCTATCTGTAATAGATTGAGAATGTCATCTATTTTGTTGATATTGATGTGCTTTCATGTTTCTGTCGCCTCCCACACTATTATTTTCTTGAATTGAAAAAATTCCAAAAATATTAATAACTCGGGAGAAAACGCAGAATAGTTTTCACTTAAATCGTATTTGCTCCTTTCGTACATCCTAAAGTCAATAAAAATGAAAAAAGTGACGTGTTCGCCAATATCGTTATACCCAACGGATGGATTTCCAGATAGAAATTTTGATCATTGACTATATCTTTAAGAATGAAAGCAGTCTGAACAAAATTTTTCTCTTGTTCAATAGTAAAAAGTAAAGGAGTAGGAGTAAAGAGTAATTTCATCATTTGTAGCAAACCTTTTATTATCAATTTAGGAGGATCGTCTGGAAATGAAGTTTATCACGGAAAAACAATTTTTAGTTCAGGATTTTTTGATAACTCAATCTTCATATGATTTGTCCATATCTGTTCGATGATTAATTAAAAATTAATTCATTCTTGAATGCGAAGCGAACAAGTAACTACCAATTTTTAATCTTTTTGTTCACATAAATGAGGACGAAAATATTTAAAAAAGAACACATACTAATCGATATTGTTAAGGCTGGGGTTTAGTCCTTTCTAACAAACAAGTCTTAGGTTTCTTTGATATAATTTTTGAACTAAAACTAATTTTAAAAACGAATTTTAAAATATCTGGTTCCGTAAAGAATTCATTCAACTTGTTCAAATTGGTAAAGGTTTGAAGGACATTTAATTATGATTTTAGAAATCTTATCAAAGAAATCGGGACTGCATCAAAATTCGATCGAAAATTCAGAAATAAATCCGTTATTATGCAACTTTTCATACATCAATAGTTTACACGTTTTCCGCGACCAGACGAAGCGCTAATATATAGCCGGAAGTAACAGAAAATATCTAGTTGCTAAGGAAGCCGATAGGTGTCGTGGATGCAAGATTTATTATGTAATGATCATCGAGTGATGACATCATTGACACTCGAGTAAGAGAGAGAAGGCTGTAGTATTTTATCCTTCCATTTGTATTTCATGATTCCAAATTATAAACATTTGTTGAATCTGGGATTGAGTTGAATGAGATCGTATCGTCTGCAAGGCGAAAGTATCGTCTTGCAGACAGAAGACGAATCAAGATGATATCGAGAATGATTTACGACTTTGGTAAAGAGCCATTAGGAGAAATATTCAACTTGGAATAAATACGGATATACTGATATACAGTTAGTATATATTCACGAATTGATAAACAATTTTCAGTTTATTATCGGATTGGAACGGTGTATCAAAATTGGATAACTTTCTTGAAATAAAATTAGATCCGATTTATATGAAATGATGACATTATTTATATATTATCTCACTAATATAACGAATGGAAAATTAGATACAAGTAAATCCATATTTTCACAAATGGGGATCTAGCCTAGATCTTTAGATATATGTTTGTGCACTTTTAGCACACGCTAATGATTTATTGATATATTTGAATGTTCCAAAGCATGTTCGACAAATTAAAATGTAAATGGAAACAAACAATTCGTTTTTAATTAAATTTATTATTGACGCTCTACTTCTCGCTGCGTCACGTTAATTATTGAAAAAACTAGAGTTAAGAATGAGTTTTAGAAAAAAAAAATGTAGTCATCGATAAACAAAATGTAACAACGCTGTGAAAAACTGTTTCCTTCACTTCAATTTTTAGAAGTAAAATATGTTACATATATGCAAATAGAGCTTATGTTAGTATGTAATAATATTAATACAGTGTCAAACAAATTAGTATTCATACATTTCATTATTTCATATAATGAATGCTTAAAATTAATAACCCATCAAAATTCTTCATTGGTGGTCAATGTAATCATTGAATTTGAAAATAATTTTCAATTCTGTTGAAATCACAAGCTCAAAAAAATTATTTGTAATAATATACCTATGACTGCATAATCATTACTTGAAACTCATATTTGAAGCCATCTTTTAACATATTAATGAATCAATACAAAACTAAACAGAATATAAAAATTTAAAAAATAATTAAATTATAACGTACATATATAAGGCAACATATAAAGCATACATATATAAATAAAAAAATAACAGCAATATGTAAAAAATTAAAAGAAATCCATGATCAGGATCAACGAACTGATAACTAAATTTAATTAATGAGATATTCAGAAACTCTCAACACTGAAATACACTATAGTTCGCGGATTACAGCACTAGCACGTCGTTCAAATAATTTGAAATCTTGTCTAAAGAAGTCTGAACACAAATCCAACCTGTTTTCCAGCACCGTAGATTGACACAAAAAACGTACTACGTAATTTGACCGGTGCAAACACCGTATAGATGGGCATGTTTGGTACATCTAAGAGGCACCCCAAATCTGATTTTTAATATGGGATCTGGCAATCCATAATCCCATTAACAATTTTATATACCAGACATATGTCAAAATACAATCATCTAACCTGAAGGATGTTAAGGTTGAATATGACACGAGCATAGTACATGCCTAAATGAGCTGGCAGCTTCATTTTAAAATGCAAGTAGCGTAAAAATTTCTTCTGAATCCTCTCCAAATAAGCTACATCACACTGAAGTAGTGGGGACCATATACTACAAGCATATTCCAAATTGGATCTCACCAAAGAGCAATATAGCAGCTTCAGAGTATTAAATATTCACTTCAGGCGATAAACAGGAGGAACTACGAATAACAAACCCAAGCATGTGGTAAGATATATTGTTGACGATATATTTGAGATGTTCTTTAAAATTACGCTCATTATCCAATATTATACCTAAATCACGTACAGAGAGAATCACGTTCAACCCAGTACCACCTAACCGATATTGACGGGCTAGAGGAGACATAATATGATGAAAAGTGATTTGCTGGCATTTATCAATGTTCAAAGGAAAGTGGTTGGAATAACACCAATCTGACATGCTGCACAGATCTTTTTGCAAAGCATCCTGAGAAGCCACAACGTCAATAGTCGAGTAAATCTTCATATCATTGGCATGAAGTAGAAACTCATTCGTCACTGCATTTCGAATATCTTTAATGAAAATGTTGAACAATATTGGGCCGAAATTGGAACCCTGCAGTACACCAACTTCAATAGATCTAGATAGAAAATTTTTATATTTAACAACTTGAGTTATACCATATAACTAGAAGAAATCTTCTAAGCCAGGACAATATAGGGCCAGAAATGCCAATAGCCTCAAGTTTCACATATTATATTATTACGATAAAACTAATTTACTAAAGATAATATGTACAAATATGTTTAGTATATTAAATAAAAAACACTTGGCTAAGTTTCGAAGTTAGACTCTAACTTCGAGTCTAACTTTTGAAAATGGGGTAACACCCCGAAACAATTGTCAAGTATTTATATTTCATAAGTTTTGTGAAACCTAGCCAAGTGTTTTTTATTTAATAAATTAATCAATGTTTCACCAAGAGATCATCGAAAACTCAGTCAACTTTAATATATTCAGATTCATCCTATCAAATGCCGTAGAGAAATCCGTATAAACTACATGCATTTGACAACCATACTCAAAACATTCAATAATGTCTTCCATGAAAAATAAAAGATTAGTAACTGTTCTTCAATAAGTACTGGTGCAATAAACCACGATAGGTAATTGCAGACGAGACAATCCAGAACTTCAGGCATATTGGATTAAATTGATAGATCTCTATAATTTCTGACTTGATACTTATTCTCCGACTTATAAACAGTTATAACGAAGCCTTGCTTCCAAAATGATCGAAAACGACCAGAGTTGAGAGATAAGTTGAATATGTGCCAAAGAGAACCGGAAAGAGCAAATCTACATTTCATTAAGAACATATTAGGAACCCCATCAAGACGTGAATTGAGATTGCATTTTATTTTTTAAATTAACTCAAATATTTCTGATAAAGTACACTGAAAATATTTGATAATTTCACCACCTTCCAAACTGGAACTATTCCAAGTCATAGATTTCGGCAACTCATGATTCCCTCTCCTACTCTCAACAAATCTCCAGAAATATTTAGGATCAGACCGAATTTTCTGCTCAACATTCCGAAAATAGTTTTGATGTAATTTACGGTTCAGTGCTTTACATTTAGCTCGTAGGGTACGAAAGGTGTTATAGTGTGCTGCACTCCCTGACTTTTTGAACTTATTTTAAAGCCTCTTCTTGTGGTTAATCAATGCCAAAAGTTTCCTGTTGAATCATTTGAGAAAACTAGATTGTGTCACCGACCTTAAAGGGACATATTCGTACCACTCGATATTCGATTAAGAGTCTCAGTATTTACCATATATATTATATATATATATATATATATATATATATATATATATATATATATATATATATATATATATATATATATATATATATATATATATATATATATATATATATATATATATATATATATATATATATATATATATATATATATATATATATATATATATATATATATCATAGTACAGTAAATTTTCGTGTTTAACCAACCACGTGTGGATGTGAATAATATGTTAATATTTTTTTAGTGAAAATTGAGAATTGAAATAACTTTGCAAAAGTTTTGAACTCGATTGGGATTCGAACCCAGGTCTCACTTTCGCCGGAAGCTATCAAAGACGACAATCCGAGCGTCGAAATAACTAGTTGACGAATAAACGAGTTGTTAGATATGAATTGAAGTTGCATCTCAAAGTGTAGACCTCGGTAGCTCAGCGGTCCAAAGCAGTGGGACTTAAACCTGAAGATCTGGGTTCGAATCCCAGTCGAGTTCAAAACTTTTGAAATGTAATTTCAATTCTCAATTTTCACTAAAAAAATATTAACGTATTATATATATATATATATATATATATATATATATATATATATATATATATATATATATATATATATATATATATATATATATATATATATATATATATATATATATATATATAAATGAATTGCTGTGCGTTAGTCTCGCTAAAACTCGAAAACGGCTGAACGGATTTATCTTATCTTAGTCTTGAAATGTTCGTGGAGTTCCAGGGAAGGTTTAAAAGGCGAGAAAAAATCGAATAATTGCCGGGAAAACTCTAAAAACAGCACTTTTCTATTTCCCATACAAACGTTTCTAAATAAAATGTGGAGTCAATTTGAACTTTACTACTATCCGATAAAGTTCATATTAAATTATTCGCGTGCGCTTTGGAGGATTTGATGTCGCGTTCCGAAACTAAACAAGAGTAAATAGCGAACGTGACAGAATCGGATAGTCACAAAATGTAATAAATCATCAGTAGTACTGATTTTCAATCAACTTTCAAATTTATGTAACTTTATTTTATCTAACTTCAGTTGTTACCGTATCAGACAATTTTTTTAAGTTTGATAAATCTTTAAGTTTGGTCACAACTTGAGTTTCAGAACGCAACCATAATATTTGACAACCACGGAGCTAACCTCAAAACACGGAAAAAAGTTTTCCTATTAACAAAATTGTGTTACTATCATGGTTGCGATATTTTATGAATACATCTATGTTTGTAAGTGACGATTACCGCTACGTGCGCGAGAATTTTTTTTCTTTTGTGATGCTTTGTGGTAGTGACATTCCAAGTAGTGTGCTCTTTTTTTGTTGATATTTTGGTGATAGTGACACTTTACTGTTAAGTGAGCGCGAATTTTCTTCACTATAATTTATTATATTACGTTACGATGCCGAGGAGAAGACGACCTGACTTAGGTCGTCGCAGTCAGTCAAATGTACGAAGAGCTACCTCACGTGTTAACCGCACTGATGACCAGAGAGAGACAGATCAAGAAAATAGTCGTATTGCTATGTCAGAATTGCGTTCTTTAGTGAGTGGCAATGAAGTAAATAGGCTCAGAATGCAACAAGTTCGTGCACATCAATCACAACAACAGCAAGCACGACATAATGAAATTGAGCGAATCCGCAGACGCAGTGCTTCTGTGATTCTTGAACGAGCTGCATTCCACTATGATCCGGCAATTGATTATTGTGCCGACAAATCGGTAACAATTCACCTCGGAATTAAATATGTGTCCGCCGTCGTTCAGAAATCAAATTGAGAGAATAGTTTAAAATGAATAACCAGTTAGAATTTTTATATCTTTGTTACTACATATTTATTCTTAGGGGGTAAAAAATGAACTAAATTTTAGCTAACTACAGTTGTTTAATATCTATCAGATTATTTTCATATAGATTGATAAATCCTAAGGTTGTTCACAAATTTAAATTCTGAAAGCTACCATAATATTTGACATTTGACAACCAACTAATGTATCGATCTATCCTCTATGACATAGAGTCTATGTCGATCGATACCTCATACAAAGAGTGCATCCTTCTATATTCGTGAGTGGCGATTACCGCTACGTGCGCGAGAACTTTCTTTACTTTGGTGATCTTTTGTGATAGTGACATTTCAAATTATGTGCTCTTTTTTTTGACCTTTTGTGATAGTGACAATTTACCTCTAAGTGCGCGAGATCTTTTCTCACTTATATTGATTACAATTTACAATGCCGAGGAGAAGACGACCTGACAGGTCGTGGCAGTCAATTAAATGTGCAAAGAGCTACCTAACGATATAATATAATATATATTATTCAGATTAAGTTTCACTGAGTGAAACTTAACATATTAACTAAACGAGTATGTTCTGGGCGGTTATCCTATTATTAAGAGTGATAACTTAATTTCTAAATCAATTTTGAAATGGACGAAATATCAAAATGCATCATTTCTATTTGGAAATTTCTGACTTCAAGTAGAAATTATGCCTTCTGACATTTCAAAATTATTTCAGAAATTGAGGAAGTTCTGATTTAATTTTGAAATAAATTTAAATCAGGAATTTACAATTAGAAATAATTCATATTGATTTTACGTTAATTCAAAAATTAAATCAGAAATTTAGATATTATTCATCATAAGGGACTAGCCACCTGAAACTTACGTAGAGTTAATAGTATTTCAATTTCAATTTATTATTAATATACTGCAACTCAACGGCTGGATCGACTTGAGTGAATTTTTGTATATGCATTAATTCGTTTATCCTGGAATGTCATGGCAGGACAACGTCTGTCGGGTCCGCTAGTATATATATATATATATATATATATATATATATATATATACACCAAAACAGTTGTCCATAAACAATATAATTTTGTGGAATTAAGCTTTATCAAGCTTATGTTTTTCATTGTATTGATTAAACGATGTTTCTCCAAGAAATCAGCGATATATTCAATCAATTTCATAGATATATTAATATGATAATAACGTTTGTAATTCTACATTGACTGTTATTACTAAGTAATCACGAATGTAGTTTTATCCTAGGATGTTTCAACATATTTAAGAGTCTTCTACCGGATCAGAAAACTTGGAAGCAGTTTCAGAAAGTTGTCACTAACTACTCTGGATGTAAGGATTGTAGACTCGCTAGAAAATAGTTACATTTGCCATAATTTTATTTGGAAGTTTTATCATTTTATTTTCACTAAACTTCTTGGTATTGGCCGCTTTTATCTTAATTTTTTTATTTTCTATATAGTTCGTTCAACAACCTGATCAAAATATGCTTCAACACCATATAAATACGCAATATCAACAATCCCAAGTTCAACAGCAGGATGCTCAACAAGTATATCAACAACCTCCCCAACAAATTCAACAACCCCAGCAAATTCAGCAATCTCAACAAATTCCGCAACCTCAACAAACTCAGCAAATGCAGCAACCACCACAGCAAATCCAGCAACAAACCAAGCCATTGCAACAGCAATCCAATCCAATTCAGCCGCAACATCATCCAATTCAGCAGCAACAACAGCAAATTCATCAGCAACCTCAGCAAATTCAGCAGCAGCCACAGCAAATTCAGCAGCAACCACAGCAAATTCATCAGCAATCACAGCAAATTCAACAGCAACCGCATTCAATTCAACAAACATCTCAGCAAATTCAGCAGCAATCTCAACAGATGCAACCATTGACCCAACAAGTACAGCACCCGCCTCAGCAAGTACAACAGTCAACTCAGCCGATACAACAATCAGCAGAACAAATTAATCAGCAACACTCTGAAGGATCGCAAAATATCCAGAGACAATCTTCCGTAGAGCCTGTTGCACAGGTTACTATTCATACACAGCACAGTCAACAGCAATTTATTCAGCAAAATTATGTACTAGATAATCATCAGACCCAACAAGATTATCTGACTGTAATGGCAGAAAACCAACATAAACTTAGCAGTATCTCCCAACCAGAACTTTTACATGCTATGACGCCTCAGGTTGAACATAGGTTGAGCGTCGACAGTCAAATGGAACTTATGAGCAATCAACAGTCTCAGTTGGACACTCATATAGGCCAGCAGCAACATAATTCTCAGCAAAGAGTTCATCAAGTGGAAGGTTAGTTTCAAACGTTTGAAAAAAGAATATAATAAGTGTAATGTTTTGAATTTTTGTTTTTTAGGTTATATTATATACCCTCAACCACAGCAGCAAGGTAATTACCAGTCATCCCAGCCTCAAAATTTTCAGCCGAATCAATATGTTGAATCTACAGCCACATCTACTCATACGAATTATCAGTCTCAACAAACTCCTCAGCAAATTAACTATCAGCCAACACCGCAATCTCAACAAACTTACATAACTCAGCAGAACTTACAGAAACAGCAGACGATCAATTATTCACAACAGGGTCATTATGTAGATCAGGCTGCATATCAAACATCTCAAACCCAATATTCGCAACAAACATCTTCAGCGTCCACTCAACCTCAATACATACAGCAAGCGGCACCACAAGCACAACAAACCCCATATGCTCAGCAGGGAACCCCTCAGCAAACTCATATGTTTTCGGGACAGCATGCTCCTACTGGATATACTCAACAAACACACGTTGGGCAATATCATCAATATATATCCCAGTCATCAGTGGAACATCAAATATATCAGCCTCAAGTAGATCAACAAGTATCTCAACAGCAGCAAATTCCGTCTCAACAAAAGATATCGGCTCAACAGCAAATACAAGTGCAACAAGCTCAGCAAATCACCATCACTCAACAGCCACAACAAACGCAAACACCACAGCATTATATACAAAATGGAGAAACTCCAGCGCAGCAGTATTTAGATCCACAATCTCAACTTGCAACTCAGTATACTGGTCAGTTACCCCTGAATCAGCAAAATCAAGGACAGATTGGACAGGGGCAGATACAAGCTGTCCAGCAACAACCACAGGTTTGTATCACTGAACTTTAGGACGACTTGTTAATTTCAATTATAGACCAAAATTTTTTTTTAAATTGATAAATGGCGCTATTGAAAGAGCATTATTGTTGAATTTTCAAATTCAACAATAGTGCTCTTACAATACTATATTTGTTTGCGTCGCATGTGAAATTCGATGGTTAGCAGCACATCAAGTATATGTCGTTATCATAATCGAATTCGTTTATAGATTTCCGATGAAGCAATAGATCAACAGGCTTCATTACTTAACAATAGATTGTCATCTGCTGAAGCACCTCCTATGAATTTCGCTGAATTACAACAGAAATTGGCGCAGCAGACTGTATCTGTAGTCAAGGATTCACAGCAACGTGGCCCACAGTGTTCCGTGAACCCATCTGAAATTCAATCTAATGAGCAGCGACGAGTATCCAGTGCATCCCAATCGAATATTCAGCAAGACTACCAATCCACATACCAACAGATCCAAGAGGTCACTAACAATCAGGTAAGTAAACTAAAATATCTTGATGAGATGTACAGAATTGAAATAGAAATATTAAAATTCTTGAAATTTTATTGGGATTTAGTTTTGGTGAATTCGTGAAAGTTAAAATTCATTACTTCAAAATAATATGCTCTGTTGAGACAGTCTCCAACGATGTGACAAACTGTCTGTTTGACAGTTTGGGGACAGAGCCTTGTCCCACGTATGTAGCGAGTCTGCGCATCTGCCGTGGTTGGTGCGTATTCTATTCAGTGTCGTCCTTACTCTGCGAGGTTGGTCGAAGGCGGGGAGTTCATTTTTTATGCAGGGCAGGTTTCGACAGTGTGGTGGGCACAGTTCAGGATCCAGTTTAGTTCCCATAAGTTTGTCAGGTTGAAATGGGACAGTTCTACGGCAGTTTTTATGGGTGGTTTTCTAGATCGTAACCTATTTATCTTCAGTATAGCTGCGTCCTGATGAATGGGGAGTTATATATATATATATATATATATATATATATATATATATATATATATATATATATATATATATATATATAATGTTTATTCCAAATGAAAAATTACAATGTACACTCAAATGCACATTTTCAAACATGCCAACTTCAAACCAAATATGCGTATGTGGTGCGAAAGTTTAATGTCTAGCATATTGATTGCATTAAATCTTGTATGTTAAGGTGGACCTTAAGGACTATTGTCATTGTTCAATTTTCAGTGGAATATAAGCTTAATAGTACCTACCTTTATTTTAGAACTTTGTATCTATGTTCTGCTCAATTCAGAAGAAAATACAGCTGTAATTTATTCCTCATATATCTAACCAACTAAGGATAATTAGATGTTCTATGTTCTACCACGTTGTAGATACAAACTTTGTCATTAGCATGTCTTGACTGCATTAGTTCTGCAAGCATTTATTTTCTCCACTTTTCCAATTATATGGATTTTGAGTCTAGGAGCAACATCAAAAATATTACCTATTGTATTGGGTGTTTTCGTCAAAAATATTACCTATTGTATAGGGTGTTTTCGTCTTTTGGGAAGTTAGAGGTAATATTCCAACTTTATACTCCAGGTAAAATTTCATTTGGTGATTTTGATAAACTTGTCTTCAGACTTTCCTTTATCAGACAAATAGTTGTTACATTTGGTACATTTTGCGAACAATATAAAAGTATGTTTCCCTCATACTAATATGGTAGTGTATGTATAATTTGAATCTTTTCTGCTTTCAGAACATTACTCCCATGGATCTTCCCAATGCCCAAAACCAAACTTTGGAACCTGGGCTTCAATCTCCAACAGTCCAGGATCAAGTCAAACAAGAAATTTTAGGGTCTACTTCTACACCAGATGCCCAAGTAAGTAAAGATGACCAGACTAATCTTACTTCGGCGTCTGAGGACAGACCTCGACGCAAAAGAGGCGGTTCCACTCGCCATCAATTGATAGTGCGGCAGGTGTATGCCGATGGTACAGTCGAGTGTCAGCTTCTGTGCAAACAGAAAACCATAAGTTTCAAGTTTAACAGATCGGATACCACGCCGCAGGACATAATCGATGGCATGATTAGGCAAGAATTACTTAAGCCGGGACCTCACATTTCACTTGAGGAACACCTTGGCGATGTTATAGGACAGCTACACGCCGATCCAAGTAAGATTCCCGATCTGCCTAAGCCATACGTGCAGAAGGTAAGAAGACTTAATACTGTTGACAGTGAGAGGGTTCAGAATCAGAGAATGGGCTGTAAATATCTTGTACTGATGTCCTAAACGTGCGATGATCTCTCTGGATGATGAAAATTTAAACATTGGTTTTCGTTTTAGTTTCCATCCATCTTTTGAAGTGAAAGTCTCTGATGGTTCTGACTAGCTAATCCTTCTGCTACATGATTTGCCTCAAAAGTATATATATTGAATGTTTGTTTGTATTTAAATAGAAATGCAGATGTTTTTAGCATATGTTCAAGGTGTCAACATTATAATCAATAACTTCTACTTCTATTATATTGTTGTACATGACCATATTCATATCTTTCGGAGGTAATATTCAAGGAACAGGTACATTAACGTTACTTTATTTCATTGATAATTAGAAAGTTTTGATTCTGAGTTCTCGATAACTATAATTTTTTATTAATCGTAAGTAATGTGAGCAAAAACCATTCAAATGTAAAAGAGAATCATTTATTTTTCATGCCGCACTTACACAGGTCAGGCATGCTTCTCTAACAAGGCACACTCAAAAAAAAACTCACAGAAGGCACAGATCAGTAAGTAAAGAAAGTACCATAGTTTATCTACAGCTAGTACTTATTTAATAAGGTGATTCCTCATTGGTTCTTTAAGGTTTAAGTATTAATAGTAATAATTTCATTTTTATATTCATGAAACCACATCGAATATCATTTAATATCTTTTTCAGCGCGAAGAAGCAAGCTTACAGAATCTCATGAAGCCACCATTTTCGGAACAAAATAACGAAGATAATACGTTGGCCAACCTCAAATTGTCCCTAACTGAAAAACTGACATCGAATTTAAGGCACCGCGAAAGTTTAAATAGCAGCGGAACAGTGTCCAGAAAAACCAGCACAGCTAGCGAGTACACGCCCGAACACACGTACTTGGTTGATACGAGGCGTCTTATAGCAAGAGATGCTGATGAATCTAACGTTTCTCAACTTTCTTCCACAGACGGGCCGATAAGTTCATTTTCTGAGACGGAAATGAAACAGGATTGCTCACAGAACGATGAATTCCAAACAGCATTGAACAATAGCTTGAAGCATAATGAAATTAAATTGCTACCTGGTCAAAAGGTCGATTTGAAAATGTTCATATTGAAACCTGAAGAAGCAATTAAGAATCCAGAGGAAACTCTTAAAACCATTGTAACGGAAAAAAATTCACAAGAAACGCCAATAAAGTCAGTTGATACCAACACGTCTGATTCTGCTCTAAAAGTACCTCAAAGGAAGATATCTAGGTTCCTAGTGAGTCCTGTGCTATCTGGACAATTGGATCTACCCACAGATAAGATTTTCACAGACGAATCACAACAGGAATCTTTAAAAGCGCCGGTAGAGTTGTCGGCGACTGAAAGCAAGACCGTTTGTGTAGTAGCCTCCGAGCCAATGAGAAAAAATTCTGCACCTTTGGAGAATACAAAAACCGTGTTTGAATCGGAAAAGACTGCTGAACAAAAAGTTAGCGTATGTTCTTTGAAAGAGGACTCGACGACGAAAGAGGATGCTGGTCCTGTATGTGGGCCAGAAATGATCAATACTTTAGAACAGTTAAAAATAAGTTTAGATAACTTGAAACACAGTAGTCATCCAGCTCATAAGAAGGATTCTTCGGAAAACGAACCAAAAAAGTCTGCGTCGGCCTTAGAGGTAGGAATTTCTCAGAAATCACAACCGAACATTCAAATGTCGGCACAAACCATGCAGACGCCATCGAGTCAACCAATTCAACAAGTTGCGCCTCCTCAGAATCCACAGAACCAACCGATTTTGAATCAGTCTCAACAAGTGTTGAATCAAACTCAGCAACCTATTGCACAAAATCAGCAAACTGTCGGTATGTCCCAGCAATCTATTGGACAATCTTCGCAATCTATAGTCCAATCTTCGCAGTCTATAGTTCAACCACAACAATCGATTGTTCAGCCTAAACAATCGCAAACGGCTCTGAGTCAACCTTTACACCAGACACAAGCTGTTTCCAATCAGACCCAATCAGTTTTAAATCAACAGCAGCAACCTATAATGGTCCAATCTCCTCAAATTCAAACTCAGCCAGTACATCAAATGTCTCATCTGACACCTCAGGTTCAGCAGATGATCCCGCCTCAACATCAACAGGTAGGAACTTGGTTACTCTAAGTACAGTCATACTGGAGCATTATGGTTACGTTTCCGAATAAAAAAAATGCAGGATAAATAGAAAACTCGCTAGAGCTAGGGACTGGATAAACACGATGTGTTTCCCGCCGATCTGACGCATTTTCAACGTCAATCGCAGAATAATTTTCAGAAATATCTTTATTTATATCAAAATATTAATTGCAGATACACTTCTTGTTTGGTATTCATATGCTGAAGAAAATTCGACATAATCATTTTCATATACATATGTTTTACAATTTAAACCTACTTTCAGTGCTCAATTTTGCAATACGTTGTACTCTAAACATTTTTCTTCAATTTTCCAAATAAATTTTAATAAATATCTTCATTGTAAATGTTTGTAATTGTCATCAATGAATAAATACAACATTCATATTTTACAGCAAATGCCCCAAATTATTCAACAATATCCACACAATCAAGCTGGAACAACCGCTCTATGCCAACCGAATGGTATACCGTTGTCCCAGTCGCAGCATATAGTTCCTCCGGCTCAATTCACCCAGCAAACTGCATCCTTATCCCAACAACAGATGCACCCTCCGACAGCCAGTTTAACTCAAACACACCCACAAATCTCGCAGGTAAAACATGTCTGGTTCAGTTATTATAGTACTTATATGAAATGATCAATTTTCAGGCATCAACTGCAGTTCCAGTCAATTCAGTTCCTCAGAACATTTCTATGAATGCATCCCACATTCCGACATCTGCCTCCGTCGCTATACCATCAACAATTCCTCAGCAACAATATGTCCCGACCCAACAAATGGGCTCACATATATCGCAACACATTCCTTTATCCATTTCTACTTCACTCCCATCATCGCAGCCTACAAATGTTCATCACGTCTCCCAGCAGCCTATGGTTTTAAATGTCACATCTGGAACATCTAATAACGTGGACATGGTAACACCCACAAGTTACCCTCCACCTCAGATAGGCGATTTAACGTCTCCTCCTATTGGTAATCTGTCTGGGTCGGTTTCAGTACAAAACATTTCTATACATGGTCAGGCAACGATGTCTCAGCTTCAAAATGGGGGACATCATTTTCAACATTCGTTGTCTTTAGACGAAACTATGCATATTGCCATGGGTGTTAAGAAAATACCTGAGAATCTTAAACAAATCATAGAAAAGTAAGAACATGAAAAAGTTTACTCATCATTTAGGTTTGAATATAACTTAAATTCAAACACTTGAACTTATGATTTACACTTTATTGACTACATAGCATGACGCGTTTCGTCGTTACAAACGACTTCTTCAGATGCTTACAGAATGTGTAGTCAATAAAGTGTAAATCATAAGTTCAAGTGTTTGAATTTAAGTTATATTCAATTATAATGGATTTACATCAAGTAAACGCCAACACTATTAAACATCATTTAGGTGATACATGTTTATTGAAACTGATAAGTTGTTATCATAGAGTAATTATAACTCTTTACTATTTAAGTAATTAATTAAATTACTTTATTTAAATAAAGTTTGTTTCTGAATCACGGACATTTAAATATAAATATAAGGTTAATGATATTATAATATCCTTATTAAGAGACCGTATTTAAAACCAGGTTAATTGTCATGGAGGTTTCGCTTATTTATTGGTAAAACATTATGTTAAATGGTTTTAAATTCGAACACTCAAGTTCACTGAATTTTAAATTTATAATCAGTGAAACTTAAGCCAAATATTTTCATTTACTATTACCTGGATAATTATTTTAAACATCAAATATGTACTTAATTCTGGGCAATTTAAAAAAAAATTGAACACAGTCACAGTCTTAACTTACGGTTTTGGTTAACTTTTCTTAGTTATTTAAACTAAGAAAGTCCTAGTTAAAAAAGGCGTTTATTGTATTATTACTTATGTTGATTTTACTTATTTATAATAAGGGAATTAATATCAAGAGACATGACATTATTAAAAGAAATGTTCATATTTTTGCTCAATAAAACTGGGAGTATAACTTTGATTATATAACTGTGTCATATTCATTAACATGAATTATTAATTAAACATTAAAACATTATTAATTGATGTATTCAAAAAATGGTTTCGTAAATTTCTCTGCTTCTTGCAGTAGTTCCAATATTGGCAGCCAAGCATCTACCCCTACTTCGGATGTTAAGTATGATGTCCATTTGCAGAACCTTCAACAAAAACTTTGTTCGTCACTTTCAATTTCTAAAGCACCCAATAATGTGAGTAATAATTTTTTACATTGTTCGTCATCAATAAGAAAGTATTTGTGATTTTCATGTGCTATATTACGATTTCATTGTTAATATAGTTTTATAGTGAGCATGGTTTCATCTTTTAGCTGAACATTGACGCTATCAGCGCCCCAGTTAGCGGATCTACAACAACCGAAGTTCTTTCTCCAGTTATGGAAATAGAGCAAGGATCCTTTTCATCCCTACCAGACTCGACAAAAGCTATCCAGCTAAATGAGCTAAACAATCAGCTGTCAAGGATACATTCTAAGACAGAATGTGCATTTGCGCAAGATCAAAAGGAGGAAACGTCTAAATCTACCACAGAAACTCCGACAAATCCTACTACTTTAGAAAGTGACATTGGTAAAAAGGAAAGGAGAGTTTCTAGGTTTAAAGTTAGTATTTTCATAGTGTAAATACTACTTAAATTTTCTTTGAAACAAACAAGATAAATTTTACAATTTGTTTTATTTTTAGGTAAGTGTTGTTACGGAACCGGATCCTAGTAGACTCATTATTGCCCCTCAGAAGGAGTTTGAAGTTCAACAAATCGACCCTGCAGAAGTACCTCCTTCAAGTACTTCGGAAAATATAAATACGTCTAACGAAGATAAAGCGGATGTTAAGACTATAATCAACGACACGTTTGATAGTTTGGCAAATGTATTAGCTGGAAGCCTTCCACCAAATCAAGGTATGAATAAAATAATATTCTAAATTAATCTCAATAATATTGAAACTCTTGAAAGTTTCTTAACTAATCTTATCAGAGATCGCCTAAAACAAAATGATGGTGCCATTTTCAATCATAGAAACTTGCAAATAAATCTACTTAGTTGGTTGTTTCTTTAAAATTTCAATTTGTATTTTAATTAATAATTTGTGTTTTGTCTACAGGAGAGTTTTCCTCTGAAGTTTCGAAAGTGAGGGTAAGTTTTTAAAACATTTAGTGTTGTTTTGCTGTTACTAATCGTTTTGTAGTACTCATATTTGTATTATTTTTTGTCTGTTGATGCATTTATTTCTATTTGTATTTACTAAACACATTTTCCATTTTTATATTCGAAATTATTATTTTTTTCCTTATGGTTTAAAATTTGTGTAGTTTTAGATTTTTATTTTTGTCTTGTAGAAGCATGGCGTTGACAACAATACATCGACCATTGGCACCACTGCGTATTCTAACCTTGGTGTTCATGGAGTAACTAATACCAAAAATCATCAGCGCATCGAATCCTCCAATCGTGCACATCTCACAACACGGACCTTGCGCAAATCTATTTCATATGACGATTTAAAGAAGGGAATTGAATCTATATTGCCAATAAAAAAGAGCGATTGCGAAAACATAAAGATGGGTAATCCGAGGAAAAAATCGGACAGTAGACGCATGTCGAAAACATTTAGAGAGTATCCTCAAATTATTGTTCATCCACCGGAAGAGATTTATACAAATAGTATGCCAAACATTCATACATCTTCTACGTCATTTATAAGTCCGCTCTTACACGTACTCAATAACGTTAGTAAATTAAATGTTAGCTGTCCTAATTTGGTTGATGACGAAGATACAAAAAGCTTCGGTTATTCTCGATATTATCCAGAGACAGACGAGATTTTCAATATGTCCGATGATGAACTACCACCGCCACACATGACCCATTTTGATGAATTCGTTAACACTAGGAAACTTGACGAAATGGAAAAATTTGAAAAGACCGAGAATCGATATTACAAACATTCCCAGCTCTCCACTCGACAATCTTTTCACGGCATGCCTTCCCCCAGGTCTTTCAACTTGTTTCATGAACGTAACTATGAGTCGACGAACTCTATAGATATCCCACGATTTTCTGCGACATTCTCGGAGGATTTATCGGAAACGGATCGATATTCTAGAGGAAGATACAGTAGGCATAACTATAGCGGTGACATGTCCAGTAGTTTGGATGAACAAATGTGTAAGGAGACTGCTCAAAGGTATCATACTCCTAGCGAATTGTTGAAGCGACAGTTAAAGTTTAAACACTCCAATTCCATGCATAACTTGGTTCGTAAACAAGACAGTTATTTTTCTCCTCCTAAAGAGGACATTTGTCCTTATCACATGGTGCAAGGTACCCAATTTACTAATCATGATTGCTATGACGATGGATTAGATTATGATTGCCACAGGTGCAGCAAAACCCGCTGTTATTCTCAATCTTCCTCGTCCCGCGTCGCTCCTTATGAGGAATTCGCACGAGAATATCCCAGTAGAACTTTTTATCCAACTCGCTCCCCAAATTCCACTCCTCCCACATCTAATCACGACATTTCATGTGGCTCTCAACGAGAACATCCTTCCGTTTCTTACGATTCTTGTTGGGGGCATTCCACCTCATCGCCGTATCAGGATCATCAACCGCTTTATAGTTACACCTACCATTCACAACAATGCGATCATTTCATTAGGCATCATCACACGGAGGTGAGAACTGTTCATAAATGTTGCTGCGGTAAACCTTGGTGTTTAGCAGTGGTGCCAATCGAGCATTTTTTGGAGAGTTACTTTGTTAAAACGGTAAGATTTAATCGACAAAACCAATTGTTTTTTATAAATACGGTAAATGGGTTATGTCGAATGAGCGAATGGTGGTTTCGCCTTTAATTCGGATTTCTGTCTTGCTATGCATTTGAAGCTTTATCATTAGATCATTAATGCTTTGTGGGTGAAGTGTTGTTTGTTTCTTGCCCCTATGCTCAGTCTTAATGTATTCTTAATATTATGTTAATATATCTTCAATTGCACTCTGTTATTTTTAAAATTTTCAACAATATTCATTATTATTATTATTCAGTATGTTGTGATTCTATTTTATTGTTCAATATCCTGCCATAGGAAGAAAAATAATTGGGCAGTGCAACTAGTTGTATTAGCGTTTGGAGCCAAAAAATTCATTTTCATTTGCAGAAATGTTTCTGGCAAGAATAAGCAAAAGTAAACTCAAATGCATTAACACTGTCGGTTTAGTTAATATCTTGTAATTTCAACTAATGTTTTAAATACTAATATTAAACGGTAATAATAAAGTAATGAATATTTAACCAAACTAACATATCATCTTCTGGCAGCAGTATTTGCTCAATGGTACAGTCTCTCTTTGTTAAAGTTGTAATTAGATATAGCTCATATTGATTCACGTAACTTATAAGATTAATAAATTCACGGGCTTATAGCTCAGCTATATCTTATCTTAGTAAAATATTTCACATTTATTTCGATTTATAGGAGGAAACTTTCGAAGAAATGTTGAATAGGCAAAAAGCTGAGCTTAATGCTCTTATGGAAGCTCACAGAAAACAGCAATTAGAATATATGGGTAAGTTTAATAGGTCAAATTCCATATTTACTCTCGATAATATTTCAGACATTTATAATTTTGTGCAATATTGCTTCCTTTAGTGATGTTTTCATCGCTAGCAGCAATGTCCTATATGTCCTATAAAAATTTAACATCCTCTCATTGATTCAAGAAAAATTATGGATTTGCCATGGAAATGAAGCTCCATTGGTCGTTATATATATATATATATATATATATATATATATATATATATATATATATATATATATATATATATATATATATATATATATATATATATATATATATATATATATATATATATATATATATTTCTGTAATGGTTAAGGAAATTCGACTGATACTACTGATTTTCATACTCTTTATTCCATGCCTAGCTTTCGGAAACTCGTTGGTTCCATCTTCAGGGCCACTACAAGCAAGTTTACATTAGCATTCCATATAGATGTTAATATGAACTCTTACAGAATGCGAGGTTTTCAGTTTGTGAGTTGTGATGCATGAACTGTAAAAATTCTTCTACCTATTGTTTACATTTACTGTTTTCCTACTAACAATCAATATACAAACAACAAATGTACTTCCACAATTTTTACAACCAATTAAGATCTTTTCTTTCTCTTCCGTAATTCTAACTTCTCGAAGGTATCACCGTTAAGATGAATTTATGGTTAGGTTCAATCAATGATAACGACAATTTCAACTTTGTTCTATGGCTGTGTCGTCCAAGGTGTCTTTTTCTTTTTCTGGTACTGAAGGAATTTTGACTGTGTCTGATAGATGGCGCTATTCATCCAGGGGTCCATCGAAGAAGTTGTTTGTTTTGTTTGGATATGTTAAAAGATAGGTATAAACATTGCTCAACCCTTGTGTGTCGTTCTTTCTGTTTATTGGGTTTGTCTGCCTTCTGATATTTATCATTTCTAGGATCAATCTTTTGTTGTATTTGCCATTCACTTCCAATATTTCAGTACTTTCGAAATCTATTTTATAGGTTTTTTCCAGTGAGTGTAGGGCTAATGCACATCTGGGGTTTCTTTTTGTTATGTCGCTTTTATGAAGTGCCAATCGACTTTTCAGCCACTGTGCTGTTTGTCCCACATATGTACTCTCGCATTCAGCACATTTTATTTTTAACAATAAAATAATTATTCTAAGAATTATATTTAATGCAGGCAAACTTAAATTAAGTAAAAGAAGAAACTTACGTTGAAAACCTACACATTTTTTTATATATGCCGTTTACATATGTTTCAAGGTTATTGCCTATCGTCAGAACGGCGTAGTTCAAGTTAAAGATGAAAGTACTTGAAGAGATAATTACATTTCCAACATTTTATTTTATAAATAATGTTGGATTTAAGTAATTTGGGTGTTCGGTCTTTCAAGTTACTATATAGGGTAGAGATAGTTTTTATATTATATGTTGCTATCTTGATATTTTCATTCTTGAAGCAATTTTTTATTTTGTTTGTCAGGTTTCTGATATTTGGTAAACTACCATATTTTATGATGTTATTTTCCTCAACATTAGAGTTGTTGTTGGATAAAGTTCCGGGTTCAATTTCCATTCTGTGGTGAATGTTTGTTTCATAAAGTAGCTTACTTAACATTTTCTTTGGGTAACCATTATCCTGGAAAATTGTGAACAGCTTTCTAAGATTTTTCTCCCTAAATTCTGGGTGACAGATATTTTCGATCCTGTTTTTCATTTCTTTTATACAATATATTTTTATTTGAATAGAATGTTCTGACTGAAAGTGGATCATTTTATCAGAATTAGTATTTTTTCCACTTTCAGTCAGAACATTCTATTGTTCTGACTGAAAGTGGATCATTTTATCAGAATTAGTATTTTTTCCACTTTCAGTCAGAACATTCTATTCAATTAAAAATAAATTGTATAAAAGAAATGAAAAACAGGATCGAAAATATCTGTCACCCAGAATTTAGGGAGAAAAATCAGTAGTATCAGTCGAATTCCCTTAACCATTACAGAAATATAAAAACAACGACTGTGATTTAAAATTGTAAATATATATATATATAACTTTTTTTTTAAAGTTTTGACAAAGTTGTAATATAACAACGAAACGTTAACAAAAATAAACTTTTTCATATCAAAAAAAAGCCTGTTATTGCTAAAAACTTTCAAAATAAAATATCTTAAACAGGCAATAAATCAATTTCAAGATATATATATATATATCTTGAAATTGATATATATATATATATATATATATATATATATATATATATATATATATATATATATATATATATATATATATATATATATATATATATATATATATATATATATATATATATATATATATATATATATATATATATATATATATATATATATACATACATACATACATACATACATATACGATATTAAAAGTATACTATAACTTTCTTTCGATAATTTTTTGACCAATTATTCAATAGAACATTATAGCAGAGCTGGCTATGTAAAACATGTACATGAAAAATGTGATGTCTCCATTATCCTTCTAAGGATAAATGCTAGAGAATATTGGAATCGATCCCTGCATTTATTGGAAGAGTAAGTTAACTGTTTTGTACTACAAGGTACTCATAAGTTACACCACGTCTAACAAATGAAATCAACGACTTCAATGTTCATATACCCTCTTATCGATCATGAGACAGAAATATACAGAAGTCGTATGCGTATATAATACATAGATTATTGTACATTTCAAATCTTGGGAATAAGTGGAGCACATGAATACATTAAAGGTTTTACACGTGCTTGTCAATTCAGATACTACACTGCATTCAACAACTCTGATTTTTTAACAATTTCATCTAATTTGATGAAGTAATGCCATATAGGTTGCGGATATAGAAACGCACACTGTCATTTATCGAAGTATCCTGAAGTGGCAGTGGAAATGTACATTAATCTATGCATTATATATGCTTACTACTTAGTACTTACTGTATATTTCTGTCTTCTGATCGGTAAGGATTTGAGGATTAAAGTCGTTGCCTTTCATTTGTTGAACGTGGCGTAACTGATAAGTACCTTGTAGTACGAAACCGTTAACTGTCTTACGCTTCCGATAAATGTAGGCATCGATTTCAATACGATTTCAATATTCTCTAACATTTATCCCTAGAAGGATAATGGAGACATCACATTATTGATGTTTCACATAGCCGGCTCTGCTATAACGCAATAGCCGTTAATCTGCTATTAACGTATATATATATATATATATATATATATATATATATATATATATATATATATATATATATATATATATATATATATATTACCATCATTTAACTCATGAAATCTTAGACAAACACATACACCCATGACTTCACCCGTTCTCAATCCTACCACATCACAGTCGGGTGATGTCCCGACTAAGTCACGGAAGCCTGCTAGTTGAGAAATAGTTCCAAAAGAACTGTTCCACAAACGTGCAACTGTTTCACTTGTTGAATTTTCCTTGTCTTTGAAGTTTCCTTCTCAAACCAATTGCTACAACTATCGTTTTTTGAAACTGCTTTAATTGAGTTCGTCGAGTAAACAGGTTGCGTTTTTTTCCAACTATGTTGAATAAAATGGTTTAATTTAATATTATCGGGTTACTCTATTCATTGTAATCAATTTTGCTTCCTACTTTTTAAAGTATGAACGGAAGCATGCAACCTTTTCAGTCGATGAAATTAGTTATTCCGGTCTATAGAAAGTCTTCGAAAGTCCGTTTATAATTCACCTCTTCCAAACTGATGTTGAGTTTTTTAATTTTTCAGAATTCCATAGGAAGCAAACCGAAGGTAAAATTAGCTCATAAATATTAACTGCGATATGAAAATATCTGATTCTTATTTCAGACATGAAGAAGTGATTTTCATAACATGTGAAATTAGTGAGAATGAAAGGCTGTACAAATATTGTTTATATTGTATCATAATTTAAAGAAAAAAGTCTAGTTAACCTAATTATATTATGAATCTGATTGTGACTGTTTTTTCATACCCTTAAATTATATAATATTAATTTGGTAATTATTAATTATTATCAATAAAATTTTATTTTCATTTTTTTTTCTTATCATGAACCACACTTGTCGTTCAGCTTTTCTTAATTTTCCAGTAATTATTTCTCGTTGCAGAGTATTTTGCTTAGTGGATTTGTGTTGTAACGTACATTACATCAATTGAATTGATTTCAATTGAAGTTAACTTTTCATAAAACCAAAAATAGTTCTATGCCTTTCATAGCTAGCGAGCAGGAGGCAGTAATTTTTATATGATTTCATCGTCTGACGAGTTGATGATATTAAAGTACTAAGCAAAATAATCTTCCTAAACAATATATTACATTTGTTAAATGCTACAATATCTAATAGGAGCTTTCGAAAAATGCTAAAAAAATAACTGTCGCAAATGAAATTATCGTCTCTGTATGAAACGATACGTTTCATACAGAAGACTTTTCGTTTTCGATGATTATCGTTTCTGTGGAAAAAATAGTGGCAGAACTTTTTCCTGCTTTGTTTTAGAGTTATTATTATTTTTTATAACATATAAAAAAAACTATTTCATCGTCAGGCGGAGTAGAATAATTATTGAAATTATAAGAGATTAAAAAAATAACTTTTGCCACCTTGATGGTGTTCCATAAATAATCTGTATTGTTTGAAAAATGTAAAAATAAAAAAAAATTGTAACATCGTTTCTGCTATTAAGCCTTTTACTTCTACCAGTTATGATAAGCATAAAAATGGAGAAGGCTGAAAATAGCGATGCTATTTTTTCAAAAGCAGGAGTATTTTACTACCTGAGGACATCTGATAGGGAGTACAAATACACACGTCACTAATATTCGTGTATGTATATTCGCACTGCGGAACAGCAATTTTGTTGTCTTAGATCTGTGACTGACTTGTTTTTGACTAAATTTTGGTCTCTGAATTCAAAAATGTTATCAATTTTTCTCTATCGCGTCAAGTTTTTAAACTACAGGATACCCCCTCTTTACTCTAAAATTCGTACAAAGTGGGCACACAGAGAAAAATAAAGTGGGTACCAGCCAAACATATTAAAATATTTTTATTCATACAAAGGTTATTGATATATAACATGGCCAATGGTGAATGTAGTGCGTCAAGCAAGTCCTGCAAATATTGCAAGAAAAGTGTAGGAATTAATGATCCGAAAAATGTAAAATGCGTGAATTGTGAAAGTTTATTTATTATTAAGTCACGGTTCTTGTGCACAGAGGGTTAAAACCCTAATAAGGTTAATGAACAAAAAAATTCTGTTAAATGCTACAATTCTGAAACCGCGAGTGGATCTGTTGATATACCTAATAAGCTCAACTGAGGAAGCTTTAAAAACTGAAGTTTTGTTTATCTAAAAATGCTCTTAAATGAGAAGAATTCTAAGATTAACGAGTTGATTAATTCAAATCAGCTATTAGAAGAAAATAGAGCCCTTGTTAATGGGGAAAATGAAAAATTATATATCGTTGAATGTCGCTAACAAGAATGTTTCGCATCTGGTAGCATTAAAAAACAGCCTCCTGTCTCGGATAATGTCTCTAGTGATAAGGCACAACCACATGTTTTACCGGTTCGTATAACAAGGGCAAAAAAACGCGGACCCATTGATAAACAAACAAAGAACGCTTATGAGGGAGTTAATAAATGTGAATAATGACCATTTAGAGCAAAATGTGGCTTTATGTCGGAAAAGCAATGAATACGGTAACGGATTCCATTGTTAAAGATTACATCATGAATAAGTGTGATAGCACTGATGCAGATAAAGTTGAAGTTTACACATTGTCCTTGCTTAGAAAATCTCTCGCATTTCAGTTAAGAGTTGATATCTCACTCTTCGACAAGGTTAACTGTGCTGAGTTCTGGCCAAGTGGAACAGTAATCCGAAGGTTTCATTTTGACTTTAATGAAATAAGAAAAGAGTCTACTGGAAAGCAGAATTTTTTAGCGAAACCATCCAAAGGGGTAATACAGGAAACAGTCCAACTCAAATAGAAAATGACATACCATACAATACTCCTACTATCAATGAATGGATGCCGAATTTTTCTCAAACTTATCACAACAAACAAATCGGAATGATTTGTGCATTTTAGTCCAAAATGTACAGTCTATTACAACAGCTCTGAAAAAGCTCAATTTATTGGCTGAGTAGTGTAAAGCTGATATTCTTTCCATCTCTGAACACTGGAAGTCCACTGAAGAGCTCCCGTTGTATATGCTTGATGACTACAAGCTTATCACATCACTGTGCCGAGCAAGAGGATGGCATGGAGGCACAGGTATCTATTGCAGCTAGAGTATTATTTGTTAAGAGAGGTCAAACATTATATCTTTATCTGTGTTAAATATGATCGAATGGTGTCTCAAATACAATTTCGTATTTGAGATTTTGCCTTTTACATTTGGGATAAGTGTATTACCTCAGTAGAATCGTGCCAGACTCCAATTAGTTCTAAGAAATGTTAAATTAATACTTGTCTCTGTTTTTTCTCAAGGGACTTGTTTAGACAATGTTCTGACTAACCTGGAGGAAACTACTTCTATCGTAGAGGGGCATAACTCCGATCGCCCAGGCTTAAAATTTGTCACACAGATTTACCACTATAAAATACAAATACAGAAAACTTACTAGTCTGCTGAAATTGTTTTGTAGCAGATTATACCCCTTTTGGCACACTTATGTCATATTTTTTGAATAGAGTACTATTCTAACCGTTAAAAAACCTACACAATATACAAGATTCCATGTTCAGACTGTACAGGTATATATATTGGACAAACTAGCCAATTCTTGAAAAATAGGTTGTATGGGCATAGGTACATATAATAAAAAAACACCACTGCCCTCACAAAACACCAACAAACATTAGGCCATAAGTTTGATTTTTCGGCTACAAAAATCCTCTAATAGGCCATAAGTTTGATTTTTCGGCTACAAAAATCCTCTAAACTGAGCAGCATAAAAGAAAACGAGAAATCCAGGAAATGATCTATATAAAGAAAAATCCAGATTCCATCAACGATAAAATTGACATACCTGGTCTGAATAAAATATACAACAATATTTCAACCGCATAGGAGCACGCTCCAAAATATAAAGATGTATTGTTTGATGTGAGTGATATTGTGATCAGTCTACAAGTCGAGTCATATATTTACAATATGCTTTGAGAGATGAACGTGTTATTGTTCTTTGGAAATTTTTTTTAGATATTTTGAGTATATTGTCAATAATTGTTATTTGAGTCAACTTTTGTGTCTGGGATGTTTATGTTTGTGCGATCATTTGACATGTATCAATTTGATAAAGGTTAAAATAATAACCGAAACGTAATTGGAAAAAATTTGATATCATTTTGTTTTAATTGAACCAAAAAACCCATTAATCGAATTTTGACAATATAAATAAAATGTTTCACGAATCTGATAGATATTCAAATATATATATATATATATATATATATATATATATATATATATATATATATATATATATATATATATATATATATATATATATATATTGTAATTGTAGCTGTATTTTGAGCACTTGGATGTGAAATAACCCTGTATTCCTCTTCCTGATCTAATACGCACGAACTTGCGTTCCACTACCTACTACCTGATTTTTCTGGATAGCTACCAAGAACATTGAGCTCATCCATAAGGTCAACAAATTCCAGGACAACGCTAAATCGTTGCAGAGAAATCCGCCATACGTCGACTAAAATTAGAGAAAAGCTAAGAGATTAATTTATAGTATAAATAGAATTTTCAATATTAATTTTGTTTCTTTGAGATTTTCTGCAGAGTATTCCTGTTTAGTCTCATGACGCCCAAATAACAACTCATATCTTACATTATGAAACAACCTCAATTCAAAAACCATTTCTAAGAACCATTTTAAGAGCTAGTCGATATATAAGTTAACTTCTGTTAACTCTCCAGAGTAATCTGATCTCTGGAAAAGGGAACGTTACACTTTTGACGTCCAACGTTTGGGGCCTTGAAATTTTAGAGTTGAGGCATAATGTTAAGACTGGCCAGGGGTGCTTTGTGATTCTCAAGAAACTATGATGTTAGCCCGAGCCCACACATTGAGTGCTCAGGCTCACATGTTATGTAATGTAATTTTATGTCATCTTATATTATTTAATATTATGTTTTGTAATGTTATGTTATTTTATGTTGTTATGCTATGTTTTGTTATGTTATATAAGTTATATTATGTTATGTTATGTTGATTTATTCATATCTTCAACATTTGGGTTATTATCGATATTCCTTCTTTAATTTTGTATTAGAATTTATTTTTTTGGGAATAATATTCATTCAATTCAATACGTGAACTTAATTTCATCATGGATGCACGATATTTGAGAAGTCATGAATTGAATTATGAATTGAAATTGAGGGTTTTGAAATTGAAAAGGAGAAAGTGGAAGATAAGAAAAAAATTTTTAAGGGTTTACTTCGACAAGAACTTCATAAACCTTCATCTTTCTCGCACCAAAATAATTTTGACTTTGAAACTATTCAGAGATAATAGAAACGTTACAAAATTTGAGAGAATTAGTTGATTATTTTCAGGAACTAGAAATAACGAACCATAGCGTAAAATAGTCATTTCTAACGCATCTTTCGGGTAGAATTAGAAATCTGAATTTAAATAATCCCGATGATGAGAAAATACAGTCAACTTGTTAGTGATTTATTCTTAGACTAGTGACTACAGGGGGATACAAAAATAAATTTTCCAACCGGTGTACTTGCTCAATCTAATCCAAGGCAATCACTTCATTACCGTCTAATAATAATGTGTCTTTATTCCATTATAAACTGTAAGTAATACAAGTAACAGAAAATTTGTTCTTTGCAGTAAATAGACAGTGTCAAAATAAAATTACTTCCAAGAGCAGGTGATTTCAACCCCTATTCAATCATACAAACTATCCATTCCGCTTCGTTTACAAAGTTAAAAAAATTCAGCAAATGTGTTCACAAATTCAGCAAGGCTCACAGTCTATAATAAATTTGAAAACTTTCCTCTTAAATTGTCTCTGTTCCATTGTCATATGGAATTGTTTTGGGAGACTATTGTAGAGCCTCACATACATGTATCTACATTATTTTCAGTTAGACTCTATATATATATATATATATATATATATATATATATATATATATATATATATATATATATATATATATATATATAATGCTATAACCGTCAGCATATTGTTTTGTCTGAATACTCCTCTGGGGGTCATTCTAAATTGAATATGAAATATATATCTTATGACCAGTTTCTGAATTATAAATATGCTATTTGTGTATGAAGTTCCTCCCCAAATTACAATCCCATTATTCAACTGGGAGTAGAAATTTGCATAATATAGCGTTAGAAGTGTCGAAGTATCTACTTGAGATTTTGTACATTAAAAGTATAACTTATCGAGCTCAATTTATTGCTCAGATAATCAATGTAACCGAACCATTTCAGATTAGAGTCGACCTGAATACCTAAAAAATTCGTTGAGTCTACTTTTTCCATAAGTCGCCTAATTCGATCTTCTTTTTTAATTATTGCTTGAGCGGCCAGTTTTGAAGATGATACATTCTGTTTTACTTTCTTTTAATTAATTTATGATGCACCAGTTCCGAACTATGTCAAACACATCCTTTGTATAATCTATAGTTTCTGCTATAGTGTTTCCAGTTTGTACTATATTGGCATCATCTGCATATATAAATATGTGTTGTTTCAATGAGCTCAGGTAGGTCGTTTATGTATATAATGAATAGAAGGGGTCAATCTCAAAGTTCCACCTTTGATACCATAGTTTTCCATCTTCCATAGAAGATGATTATGTTCGACACAGTCAAAAGTACCAGTTAGGTATAGAAATAAGCCCAGTGGAATTATACCCTGTTCCAGTGCCTCAAGTATAGTTTGGACTAGTTCATATATAGCTGTTTCTGAGCTCTTATTTCTTGTGTATTTCTTGTTGATTTTTTATTGAACACCTCGAATTTAGTAAAGAAAGCTATCAGTCTGTCTGTTATAAGCCTCTTAAAGATTTTCGAAAATGCAGTTAGTAGACTGATAGGTCTGTAGTTTATTTATATCTTCATAGTTTCCTTTTTTTGTGAAAGGGCTTCACTATAGCAATCTTTAGAACATCAGGGAAAATACCAGTAGAAAAGGACTTGTTTACTATGTAGCATAGTGGTATTTTTATTTCATTGAAAACCTCAATTATTTTTAAAGGAATATCATCAAATCCAACAGTATCCTTGTTTTCAATTTTTTTATAGTTTTTTGTATTTCTTTTCTGTTGTTTCCAACATGAAATAAGAGTTTTCTAGCTTGTTTATCCTTATAACAATCTTTTTCGACGTGTGTGCTTCAGCAATATTTTTGGCTTTTTCAACAAAATGGTTATTCAGTAGGTTGGCTACTTTTAATGGGTGGCCTGTTATTCTTTTTGTTGTTTCATTGTGTGTTTTACCTGTTAGATTTCGTATGAAATGCCAAGCAGCTTTGTATTTATTATTAGCTTTTTGTATTCTTTCCTGATGTTTAATTTTCTTGCTTTCTTGAAGTTTGTTGTCATATTCTTTTTTAAATTTTCTATATACATCTATAAATTCGGATTTACAAGTTGAAACTATATATAACTTATAAAGTATCTGTTTATATTGATAGATTAATTATAGTTGACTTTTTATATTTTGTTTTTTTTCTTAGGAGTGATCCAGACTTTGGGGAAATTTATCTCAAAGTGTAATGAAATTTACTGAAACAATGCTCCCACATTTCGTTGACTTGATACGGTTTGTAATTGAAAATTTCATTCCAATCAAACTCTTTCACGTCGTTTATGAAAGACAGTTCAGCTATATTACTGAATGCCTCATTTCAACACTTTTGTCGTTTGCCTTGTTTTTACTGCTAATTTTGAAAACCGCCACGAGAGCTAAATGGTTCGAGATATGACACTGTACTTTAGTGGTGTTCTCGCCTTCCAAGTCTGATATCAAATTATCAATGCAAGTGCCTATGCCAATCGTTCTTATTTTATTGGGTTCATTATATAGTAGTTTACTATCACAACTATTTACAAATGATATTAAAGCATGAGTTTCTTTATTTTTAGTGTTAAGGACATCTATATTAAAATCGCCCATATTAATATGATTCATATTTCCAATTAATATTTTCTCAAATAACGAGTTTAATTTCTCAAAGAAAATTTTTCTTACAGAGGAAGGTGGTCTATAAATACATAGGTTGAGTACCTTCTGGTCCCCGAACATCACCTCAATGGCACAGCACTCAAACTCAAAAGCTATACTTAAAGTATCAATGTCTAATCTGGGTTTGAATGTCACATCAATTCTACTATAAATCACTAACTAATAGTTCTAGTAATTCCGTGCATCCTATTCCTGTTTACCAATGGAATCTCAATTTTATTGAAAATCACAGTAAATTTAGTATAACTTCGTTTTTACTGCGTGATGACTAATTACGTAGAGCTCGTCATGTTTCTGTAGATAATTTATTTGATTCCGCGGTGGATTTATTCGAAGGACAAGCTTTAACGTAGTTTAGACATGTGCAAACTTTAGTGACTACGTGGGAAGAGTTAGTAGTAGTTAGTTCTTCGTTTGGAAAAAGATTTTCTTGATGCCGTTTATGACGAAGCACTTTGGCAGGAAATTCGGAATCGAACCCAAGGTCCTAGTGAACCGTGTGTGTTAGTTTTGTCTCCGCAATGGTATGGCTATTTGCTAGACTGTCCGAACGGCCCACCGAACAGAAAAAATTGCAAGTAATAAGATCAAATTTACTTCCGTTTTTCCATCCTCACTTAGCATTGTCGTCAATTATTACGTTGAATGAATTAGATGTGGCATGTAAGGTATTAGAACATTCTAGGATTCGTGCTTCTACCACCTTCCAGGAATTCGGATTTCTTAGAACCTGATTTGGCTTGTTTGGATAATCCTATGTCGCCCTCCACTTTCACCATAGCTCTAAAGGATGATTGGAGCACCTGCTGGAATTGCTCAACTCAGGGGCATCGTTATGCTAGTTGCCCGCGATCTCGTGATAATTTTTGCTATAAGTGTGACCGGAAGGATGTCACTCGTCGAACTTGCCCCAGGTGTCAGCCCGTATCGCCCTCAAAAAACGTAGCTTCTGTCCGCGGAGTGGCGGGAACATCAAGCAGTGAAAATCCACTTCAATAAGATTTTCGTATAGAGAATGGAAGGAATGGCTTAGTAAGATCAAAATGTTTTATTCTTCTAAAAGTGTTACGCCTCTTTTTGCTCATTAACCTAACGACAATCCAAATTTTTCAAATATCTATATCGATCATTTTCCCGTCTTGGCTTTGTTTGACCCAGGTGCAAATATTTCCATTGTTGGTAAGTCAGGAATGAGTTTTGTGGACAGCCTGAATTTGGTCCCCCTTGAGGAACGAAATATTTGTGTTCCACAGGCCGCTTCTTCTTCAATTTTGGGAATGGATTTTTGTAAATTATTTAAATTTGAGAGTTGACTTTGCTAGAGATTCTTATAGTTTTGAAAATGAATGTGTCACTATTGCTTCTGTTAATGCAATAAAATCAAAAAATGTTTAAATCAAAAATATCGGGTGCAGAAAGTTGTTTCGATGTTTGAAACCTTATCATCTAATAAGTTGGGCTATACTGAATTAATAACGCAGTATATTGATACTGGGAATGCTACACCATTTAAATTGCAGCTGTATCCCATTTCACATGGTTTAAAAGCACATTTGAATAAGGAAATGGATGATATGTTAGACAAGCGAGTTATTACTGCGTCTAATTCACCCTGGTGTTCTATGTTACTGGTTAAGAAAAGTTCCGGAGAATATCGTGCTTGCTTTGATGGTAGGTAGGGCTTTAAACAAGGTCACTGTTAAAGATAGTTATCCGCTGCCTTTGATTGACTCAATTGTGAGTATTCTGAGGAAAGCTCAGTTTTTAAGTAACGTTCTTAAACGAGCAATTTACCGAATCCCCAAATCTCCGGAATCTCAATCAAAAACAGCCTTCGAAGTACCAGGCAAAGATCTTTTTTAGTACAAGAAAATGAGTCTTGGGTTATCAAATGCTCCGCAAACTATGCAACGGTTAATGTGTTTACTATTCCCTTCAGGAGATAATAGTATTTTTGCATATCTTGATGATATTAAATAATATCATCAAGCTATATAGCTAGTCCACAGAATATACCAAATTAAGGGCATGTTCTGTGAGCTAGTCTGTCTCACCTTTGATGCCCATACATGCCTTGGAGCACGTGTACAAAAGATTGAAATCAGCTGGTCTAACAAAATATCGATAAATGTAAGTTTTGGAGGCCCTCTCTGAAATATTTAGGATTTGTGATTGACTCCGCACTGATCCAGATAAAGTCGCTGCCATGTTAAATTATCCCACTCCGAAAACTACCTCGGATATTAAGCGGTTGATAGGTCTGGAGTCTTGGTATCGTAGGGTTATAAAGGACTTTTTTGATATAGCGGCCCCTATTAACAATCTTCGGCATGGAAAGAAGAAAGGACAGCCTGTTAAGTGGACCCCAGAAGCGGAAATCGCCTGTCCAAAATCAAACATCGATTGACAAGTGCCCCCTGCTTGTTAGTCCTGATTTTTCAAAGCCATTCATTATTCAATGCGACGCTAGCATGAACGCAGTTGGATGTGTTCTATATCAGGAATGTGATGGTTCCGAACAATAATTATAACATATTGACTATACCTCTAGGTCATTGAGTAAAACGGAACGTAAATATTCTATCACTGAAAAAGAAGCACTGGCAGTTTTATTTGGAATTTAATATTTCAGACCTTATGTCAAACGGACTCATTTTAAAGTCATAACGGATCACCATTCTCTTGTTTATATATTCCAGTATTCATTTGATATTGAACATAGAAAATGGATTCTTAATGTTGTTGGTGTCTTGAGTACTGGAGTCTTGAGACACAGCCTAACTCTACTTACAAGCCATGAACTAGGACTTGGCAACACCGCATCTGCTCAATCCGGTAGACCGATCGGTCTTCGAACATCGGTCTACTACATGTTAATAAATGCCATTTCAGAGAAATTTTCAGCGAAACTGTATTTTGTATAAAAAAATAGTTTCAACAAAAATTGTAGATCATACAATTATCTATAGAAATCAATAATACATTTTTTTCTAGGAAGAACTATGTCTGAGTTATAGCAATTCAAATGTTGTTTTTTTAGTATGTACACTAACAAGTTCACTTTATCAATTAGAATTGACAATATGCTATAAATTTCCCTATTTTTCATTCTCAGATGAGAGTAAGTTTAATGCGACAATTCCTTTAAACCTTTATTGAGAAGTGTACAATAATTTGGACGATAGAATGATTCTATCATATTTGTTACGAGCAAGCAAATTTTCCAGTTGAGACTATCTAGTTAATTTCAGTTTTAAAATCCATTTTAAATCATTAGGAGACAGTTTATTTTCATTGATAAAAACATTTACATGCATATATGAATATACTAAAATCTGATTAATAATTTGTATACTGTTTATTTGTGTAACATTCAGTTACGTTGGATAGAAAAACTAGAGTGTAAAAAAAATGCTGTTAGTTTCAAAAGTTTTTATATTCCACGATTTACATATTAAAATCTTTATTTATAATTGGATGTTAAATCAACAAAATTACAAATTGAATCTGAGTTTTCAAAGGCTTCATTCAATTTCTCACAACGTTCCTTCAATGCTGGTTCTTTCAGCTGGATATTCTCTTTGAGAGTGTACTGTTTTTGATAAGTAGGGGTAAATAAAGAAAAATAATTGGCACTGCATTTAAATTGAGTTTAACTTTATCCATCTAGCCTTCTGTTGATTAATCTAGCAAACGATGAATATCTTCTTTAGTGAGTGCTCCCTCTGGAAAATGTTTGGCACAAACTACAGAATATTTTGTGGGGGTCCATAATGCCCTAGGAATATTTTTAGCCATTGATTCATTAGATTTCCATCATATGGAAAACGAAATACAGAAACTGGTGGTTCACCGGCCTCAAGGTAACTTTTGTGTTCGACTTGCATCCAAGCACACAGCAATGACTTGGCATGTTAATTTTTGTGCTAATATCAAGAACAAGACCTATAAGAGATTAGTTCTGAATAACTACTAAATCTAACAAAGGGTAAGTAACTCTACTAATCACAAAAAAGGAACAATTCTAGCAAATAACGCTTTTGTTAATGTCTGAACTACTCAGTCAAAACATCAGTAATCGGTAGCTATTTACATACAAATTTCAAAGGTATTCCTTAGTCTGTAGCTGAAAAAAACACACTAGCACTTTCTACACGCTATACATCACATAATAGCACCACAACTAAAACGCGGATTTTTGTTTTTACACAATTATGAGATGATAAAAGTTAGGTATTATTTCTACCTCTCCAGGTATAACCAAAAAAAGCACAACTTAAAACACAACAGATATTCCTGTTTTTATAAGACATTTGCGGGAAATTTATTTTGCTTGTTCTTCACAACTTCAAACAACAGCACTTTTCACAACTTATTTTTAGATTTGAATATTATTTCCCTCGTTAAATAGCGATTTATTCAGCAGCAGTGACCAGAAGCCATTACAACGCCATTACAGCATCTCTTTTTGTGGGTCTAACTTGGATGTTGCCAGATTTCCTAGTTCATGGCTTGTAAGTAGAGTTAGGCTATGCTTGAGATTGGTGTAACTGAGTTAAAACCACAGAACATACCAAAAAACTGACAAAACATAACAATGATTTTGTTATTTTATGAAATAACTCTTGATTGTAGGTTATTGGGATATACTATCATTGGAAGGAGTATAATCAACAAGGGTTAAAAGATTTCACACGTTAGTTCACAAGGTTCCAGACGTTGAAGACGGTCGACAAAATTTTCAGAGTCAAGTATAAAATCTTAGAATTTCAGAATTTATAATGATACAGGTTGAGCGATTGAAATTTCATTGTAAATATCCATCTTGTACCAGTCAGTATAAGACCAGAAGGTAAGCTTTTGAAGGAGGTTTTGAAACATACTTCACCTCATATTGCATTTTGGTCAACAATGCTTAGAGAATTACAATATTTAAAATTTTTTGACAAAAGTAATGGTAGGGATGTTACATCCCAATTTAAATTCATTAAAGGTTGGCAGACAACTATAAGATCAGTGATATATCTTTGGAATCCTTTGGAAAAAGGTTTCAATTATTTTTCACTGAGATCTTTAGGTCAGGTTCCATTGGAAATTGATATACCCATCTCATAAAATTTCTAAATTTATAATGGATATTCATAATAAATTGTATGAGTTTTTGAATAACTATGGGCACAAAGGTGATTTACCCCAAAATTTTATACAGAGATCACTACTCACAATATGATTTTTGCTCTGAACATTATATGAAAAAGTGTTGTTTGACAATACAGTTAGACTGATAATTTTTGATTATTTAAGTGACAAAGAATATGTATTTTGTTAATTTTTTATACCAAAGATTTTTTTGTTATTTTGTTGAGTTTTTAATATTGATCTTGTTTATTTGTATTTATTTTAGAATATTATGTTCCTTTTTCATTCAAACTTAGCATTCTTATTATGTTCATTTTAATTCAGAAACTAAGAAAATGTATATTTTGTTCTTTTTTTATACCAAAGATTTTTTTGCTATTTTGTTAAGTTTTTAATATTGATCTAGTTTATTTGTATTTATGTTAGAATATTATGTTCCTTTCTCATTCAAACTTAGCAACTTAGAAAATATATATTTTGTTATTTTTTTATATCTAAGATATTTTTGTTATTTGTTCTAATATTGATCTGGTTTATATTATATTATATTGTAATATTGATCTGTTTATATTTATTTATTCACATTGTTCCAGGAATAATGTTCAGTTCATCATTTTCTGCCTAATAGGCAGAACAGAATAGAACATTGTAAATAAACCAATTTATGTATTGTAGATTTTTTTTAATTCCAATTACTTGTGAGGTGTTACTGTTTACATGATTATAATCAGTTTATAATAATAAAAATCTTTTTTATTTGAAACTCTTTTTAATATTGGGTGGGTACATTAATATTGAATATCAATCCATATTTTAAGTAGTAGTTTTGAAATTCCCGCGCAAAAAAATACCTGAATATTCATAGAATAATATAATCGATTCTGTGTACATACTGTGACATGAATTTAAATTTCCCGCTCGATAATTACTTCCGCCCACTGTGAACGTCAAATCGGCCATATTTGTTTCCATATCCAATGCACCGAGTTTGCATTTCTATTAAGGGTATGTTCTGTGGTTAAAACCTTATGCTTGGTATACCACAATGCTAGATAATGTTCGTAACACACCGTCTAAACATCCTGATTTTCAAGTTAGTGGTAATTGTTTATATAAGCATGCTCGACACAATTTTAAAGTTGACTCTAACCTAGCAGAATGAAAATTGGTGATTCCCACTGCTAATCGTCTCGAAATTTTCAGGCCTTCACGACCTTCCTACTTCAGGGCATTTCGGACTTTCGAAAACCTTGGCTAGGATTGAAACAATCGGTTTGTAAGGCAAATAGAAGTTCTAATCAGTCTCGCTTATGCAGGATAAGCTTAGGCTCCAAAAAAATTAATGTTTGTTTTCAGCTGATATCCCTAGATTTAATCATCTGTTAGTTGTGTGTGATTAGTTCACCAAATTTATCTTTGTTCATCCCCTGGGGAAAGCTTATGCGAAGGGAGTCATAACCTGCTTGGAAAATAATTTTTTTTAATGTTCGGTACACCTCAAATAATTGTACAAGGTAATGCCACTATGTTTGTCTCGAACCAATATAAGGACGTCCTGAGATTTTATAAAATAACCCCTTGGTTTAATGCGAAATGCCACCCCAATGCTAATCCCACGGAAAGAACAAATCGTTCTATTTTAACGTTTTTGTGATAACTATTTTATTAATTACTACTTAGTTTAATTTAAATTAAAAATATTTTGCTTTCTATCAAGTAGATAAAATTTCAGGCATTACTCTAATGGCAGAAGAAAAAAAAATTACTCTCCCCTTCTTTGGGCTTAGCGCAGGGATTCGACAATGTATGGCACGAAAAACAATATTCGCAGCTTGTAATATCATATTCCTCAAAAACATATTCCTAATTAATGCAAAAAGAAACACATTTCAAATCGAAGATTCAAAATGTTATGATGCCTCTGCATTTATGTAAATATTTATTTTATCCTGGAAGGTTTTATAGAGTCTCGGTAGCTGAACGGCCTATACCTGACCCTATACGCCTTCAGTGTACTGGTGGCTTCGATTTCCACCGTATTCTTGGTGGTCTAGTGCTTTAACTCCTGGAACTTTCTCATGGATTCCTGGAACATACCATTATCCTAATATTTGCTAATGTTTCAAAATATTATAAAATTTTTTTTGCAAAACTACAGTCATTTTTAGATCAAATTAGCACTTGGATTACAGAAAAGGACATTAAGTAGTAAGGTCATAGATAACCTGATTTTGAGTAACCAATGAAATGTGTTCTCAAAAAATTATTTCGTCTTAAAATTGTCAATTCTACGATAAGAGGATCTTGTGAATAACGCCCAGAAATTACTACAGCCTATTGTTTAGATTTAACTAAACAAAATATTTTCAGTTCTTTGTATTGTTACGATTATGGGTTTCGACGGATGAATTCCAATAACTAACTTTTAACAATCAATAAATAATCCTTTATTTACAAACTGAAAATAAACAGAACCAATGTCAATATAAGAAAGTACGATTAGAAGTGGGCACATATGCACATAAGCTGAGACTGCAATTGAATAATATACATGAACTAGTTCCAGATAAGATTGAAGCAAGCACTGACCGAATGAAAACCAGATAGGATCTAGAACGATCAGAACGCACCCCAAGATCGAAGCTGAAAGTTGTACATTTGGATAGGTTGGTGAAATACCTCGAAGAAAGCATAGTAGAAACCTGTGACTTTGATCGGGACGATCAAAACTAAGAAAGGGGCAGTGTTACGAAAATATCTGTACCCATCACTGTGTTATCTAGAACATTCCAGCAGATATGATATAACAACGGCTACTACGTTCTGGGAATCGAACCTTCTCGAAATGGAAAACTGTAGGTTATATAATGAACCAGGCACGGAAGATGGGAGATCAGAGTTAGATTACAGTTATCTAGAGTACAGTGAAATAGATAGAAGTGTGACATAAGCGATATTGACGTTGGTTATGTTTATTTTCAGTTTGTGAATAAAGGATTATTAATTGATTGTTAACAGTTAGTTATTGGAATTCATCCTTCGTAACCCATAATCTTAACAGTATTTAGTTAAAATAATTTTAGGTAGTTCTTTAGTATTTAGTTAAAATAATTTTAGGTAGTGCTGCTGTATAGTCTGTCGTGTGGTAACCACAGAACATACCTTATACCCTTGTTTGTTTTTTTCCATTGGAAGCCAAGCAGCTCTTTCAAGAAATTATCAATTCCAATATTTCTCACTCACAGATTGATACCTCACTTAAGGACACAGTGATATTTTCAATTTGCAAACCACTAAAATCTCCTAATGAAGCAGCTAGTTACCGCCCCATTGCATTAACCTCCTGCCTCATCAAAATTCTTGAATCATTATTATCTACTAGATTGGAATGGATATACGAATCAACCACCGCTCCTACAGAACTAAAATGTGGTTTCCGTAAAGGTAAGTCTGTTAACGATGCCCTAACTTATCTAACTGCACAAATTTATCTCTCCTTTGTCCGAAATGAAATAGTTATTGTAGTTTCCCTAGATCTCAAGAAAATCTATGGTTTAATATCCTTTCACCTCCTACAGAACCTTTTAGCTAAAGAAGGTATTCCTCCGAATTTAATACCTCTTTTACAAGATTTAATTCTCCAAAGAAATCTTTATGTAGTAGATCCCTATTCCAAAGTATTAGTAGGCCCCCAACAGTCTACGATAGGTCTAGCGCAGGGTTCTCCAATGAGCCCTGTGTTATTTAATCTTTTTGTCAAAGATCTTGGTTCGTATATTTCCATTAGAGGGGTGAAAACACTCCAATACGCTGATGATACGTGCATTATTGCGTCGGGAAAATCTTTCCGAACAGTATTTCAAAAAATTACCTCTGCCTTAGAACTAGTAGAACAATGGGCGCATTCTAAGGGTCTTCAGATAACACCTGACAAATCAAAAAGTATATGTTTTCATAAAACTAAGAAATGAGTTAACCTTCCACTACTTAAAATCAACGACACTGATATTCCTTGGGCGGATACAGTCACCTACCTGGGTGTCACTCTACATCAAAATCTAAAATGGGACGCCCATATCACCAATATGTACAACAAAGCAATGAATGGGGTTTCACTACTTAAAGCGCTATGTAAAACATGGTGGGGATCCCACCCCTCCACTCACCTGAGTTTATATAAAGCCACTATATGCCCATTTCTTGATTATGGTTCTATTTTCTATGGAAGATGTTCCAAAAATATGCTTTTGAAACTAGATCGAGTGCAATATTCAGCTCTCCGCACATCTATGGGGCTCATGAAATCCACTCCAATTAATGTTCCCCTAGCCGAAAGCAATGAACTCTCCTTAAAATATCGCAGACTTTGGCTTGCAGCAAAATTACTTACTAAACTTCACAAAGTAATTAATGACCCGATCCTACAAAGAGTAAGGTCCCTGAGGTTCTGGCAGAATATTAGATTGGATCACACATCTCCTCTTGTTGAAGCATTTTCTCTACTCCCGCCCCTCGAAGACATATATTGTGCTACAAAACTACCGTGCTTTGAGCAAGAAATACACACTCACTACTCTAGCCCTCACTATATATCTTTTGAATTACTGAAATCCGCATCAGATAATTCATCCAACTTCCAAATTAAAATTTTAGAGAAATACTCATCCTATCGACTTCTTTTCACAGATGCATCTAAGAAAAATGATCAAGTGGGAATAGGAATTTTTAGTCCCCCTAACATTTCAATCTCCGAAAGACTACCTAATTTTTTTAATATATGTTCAGCAGAATTGATAGCTATCCACCGGGCTTTAGAAATAATTGAAGCACACTTCTTTCAGAAATCTCTTATAATTTCAGATTCTAAAAGCGCACTCGAGAAAATCTGTAACTGGAAAGTGAGCGCTAAAAATGATAACCTTACCTTACAAGTCCGCAGTAAAATACTCTCATTACGTCAGAATTCGGTTAATGTTGTGCTACTATGGGTACCTAGTCATACAAATATATTGGGGAATGAGAGAGCAGACCATCTTGCTAAGATGGGTGCCTTAAATGAAGTTCCTCTTCAGTTGAAGGGAGATATCTTTGAATTTTGGCCAAGGTTTCGAAAGGTAATTTGGGAAAGATGGAAAGAAGAATGGTTAGAGTTAGGCTCTGTCAAGGGCTTTTTATATACTTCTATGATAAAAGTAAATTCACTTCATTTTAAACCATGGTTTCAACATATTGACCTCCCGAGAAACTACATTACCACGTTTTGTAGACTGAGGTCCACTCATTGCAGTTCGCCAACTCATCTATATAAAATTCAAGTGAAAAATGATGACCTTTGTGAATGCGGCGAAAGGGGAGATCTCCCTCATATTTTCTTCTCTTGTCCAAATAATACAGATAACTGCTCACAATTGTATTCACGACTCGCACAAATTTCATCTAACAATGACTTGCCACTCAATTTCTATGAGATACTATTCAAACCTACCCGACAATCAGTTAAAATAGTTACTGATTTTCTCATAACTTCAAAAATTAAATTATGATAAACAAGTGTGAACATATGTGTTAAGCTATAAGGATTAATATATGAATATACAAATCGCTTCCATACAATTTCACTAACATAATTCTGATACTAGTTTCCTTTCTTTCACCATTTAAATAAATGTTCATATTTTACAGTCTAATGTCCAAGGCATCCCCGTACAACCTATACCTATTTTAGTACCCACCTATCGTAATTGGTTGAGTCTATATGTAATCCTCTGAATAATTCATAAACTTGACACAGAGAAAATACTCAAGTTATTAACATAGCTATTTCAACAATCCCACCCGGTATTGAAGATCAATTCAAGATCCGTTTTAGTACGGTCCTGGTGGACCAGTCAGTTTACTGTATAGATGGTTACGCAGCCGAGCACATTGTTAAAAGACCAAACAAACAACAAACAAAATCCTTGTATGTTCTGTGGTGGTAACATCTCTTGAGCTTGACATATTTTATTTTGACACGTATTGTTGAGGTTACATTATAAATGAAATGTTTATGATTTGATGTGCCATCGTTAATATAATTCCACTTGTATAATCTATACATACAATGTTTAAGAAGTTTAAAGAAAAAGTGATAGAATCTCAAACATCTCACAGATTTCAGCAAATCACACAATCTGTAAGCGATAAGTTTCAAAATTTGGAAAAAGATGAAAATTTCTTTTCTCTAACAGAAGATGGTATGATCAATTAGTAAATTAATTCATTTTTAAATATAAGTTTGGTATACCATAAGTTTTTCAGATAATGCTATTGGTTCGCCTACTTCGACCCAAATGGAGCCAGGTTTTTCTAATATCTCTCTTTCTTCTACACCTCATGATCGAAACCAGCATAGGCGAACATCAACATCTTCAATGGCCAGTGATACATCATTTATACCAAGATACGATTCTGTGAGCAGTATTTATCACCTTCAGGTAGTTTTTAGGTTACAAATAATTTTATGGTAATATGTAAGTTCAGGCTATGACTTTTACAGTCTGATTTGGATATCTCAGCAAGTGAAATGGAAGATAATGTATCTACAACTTCTTCTCAAGTAGGCCATTTATCTAAAGAGCAAATCTATTCTGCTTTTCAAAAATCACAAATGAGGTATCATAAGTATAGAGGTCGATTTACTGATTTAGCTAAGCATTACAAGAATTTGGAAAGAGAATTCTCAAAACTAAAGGTATGATATGAGGTTTCTATCTAATGGTATGAATTCTGTTTTTTTTTCGTGAACTAAAAATATTAAATATTTTAACATGAAATTGAAAATGTAAACAAACACTGGTAATCATTTAATCACTCTTATCATTCTATCACTCAATATAAAGAAAGGATTTAATTCATTCTTAAATTCAATAAGTGAAAAATAATAATTTTATTGTATTTAATTTTTTCTTCTTTTCATTATATCATAGAATATATATTAAGCTGTATATATTCTACATATTTCTTTACCATTTGTGAATCTGATCTATATAAGAATTGACACTACTTTTACAATTCAAAATTAGTTGAGGATTTCATGTTATATATAATAGTTAATCAAAACCATCAAAGTAATTCTTTTTCTCTGTGTTATCAGCTGCTCAAAATGGTTATACCCACATCTTATATTGAAATATGTTTTTCTTATATGAATATACAAACCTGTTTGAATTTGATAGCTTCTGATAGCCATTTTTCATATGTTTCGAAATTGAATATAAATTATCAGGTGAATTGTATCTGAAAGATTATATAACATCAGATGATAAATTAACCATTTTCGAACAAATCAAATCATTTGTAAAAGGATGATCTTAAATACGTCCACAATTTTTCAAAAGAAAAATAATTTCTTGAAAAAATTTAATATTAATTAAATTATCATTCATTTCTACATTAAAACCACAAAGAAGAGTTCACGCAGGTTTCTATGAAAGGAGTACAATATACAATATTTCTTGAAAGTAGAATATGGGTATAAATAACTATATTTAGCACAATACTATTCACCTGAAAATAAATTAGCGATAAAACCAAATTATTATCAAAAATAGAATTGATGAAATTATTCAAAATAATTGTGTCTCATTTATTGTAGGATGCATTCTTTGTCTGTAAACAAATCACCAATATTCTTCATTTGTAATATAAACAATATCAATTCCTAAATTTTTAAATTTCAATTTTATGAGATCAATCTCAAAATAATGGAAGGGGAAATCAAAATTTTTATCAAAATATCATTGTTCAGTGCAGTTTTGGCAATGGTAATTTTTGACTCTCATATTTTACCAAAATAATTCATTTAACAAATTAAATCAATACACTGGTAAATGATTATTAGTCTAAGAGCCTGTGGGGGCTTAACCCTCCCTCATCTGATAACCAGATGAGACTTTTCTTATGATGTTATTGATTTAAAAACTCGCATAAGATAGTTTGCCCCTCAAAAAGTATTCATGTCTATTTTTAATAAATTTTTGTTTATCACCTTCACTAAGTCTATTTATAATCAGATAATCAGTAAAAATTGCATCCAGAGAAAGATAATTTAACTACCAAAATAAAAGTATAGGCTTGCCAATAAAGAATATTCTTGCCTCTTGAATATTCAAAGTTTTTAAAGGTTACGAGCACCTACTATGTTCTATTACACGGACTTCTACTTTCTCTCGCACATATTTAAACGCATCTATTTTAAAGCTTTGAAGCATAGCAGGCATACTCTCATTTTGTTATAATTGAAAAAAACACTTTTCTATGGGCAAGCTATCATGGGTGTGTTTATAAATCTTTCATAAAAAAAAAGTGTCATTTGGTTATCAAATGGGTGAAGGTCGAGCTTCCACAGGATCTCCTACTATATCAAATATTATAATTTTCAGACTGAATTAGAAAAAACACAGGAGCGATCCTTCAGAAGAGTGAGGGAATTGAAAGAGCAATGTGAACTTGAACAGAAAGCTAAAGCTCATTTAGAAAACAGTCTTAGAGTAGATTTGGATGAAAAACAGATCACAATAAATACACTTAAAGAGAAAATCAATTTTATACAGGGCAATTCAAATCAGAATACAGAGTTTGAGCATTTATCAAAGAATTTTAATGAATTGAAACAAGAAACTGAAAATTTGAATGGAATAAACCAAGAAATCAAAGCTAAACTAATAGTATTACAAAGTAAAGAAAGTGAATATAAAGAAAAAATAAAAAGACTCCTAGAGGATAATGAAAAGTTGAGAGATGATGAACGTGAGAATAATTTAAGATTGGCTGAAAGTAAAATGCAAGTACACAATGAACTTATAAGTAAAGAAGCTGAACTAAATAGTTTAAGACATGAAAATGATAATTTGAAGAAAAGTTTGGATCAATTGGAAATAAAATCTGGTGGAAAAACTAAGATAGAACAGTTGCAAAATCAGAATCAAAATCTCATAGAAAAGCTGGAAAACTTATCACAAAAGTGTCAAAATCTAAGCAATGAGATGCTAAAGATTGAACAATATAAAATGGAAATACAAAATTTAAAAACAAAAATTAGCGAGGAGAAAAATGCACATGATGAGGAAATTATATCTCTTACTAAAGAAGCAGAAATTTTCAAAGAAAAGTTGCTTAAGGAAAAGCAAGACAAAGGCGACATAATTGAAAAATTGGAAAAATTGTTATTTGAAAATGAAGAAATCTACAAAAATGATATTAAGAAATTGAAATTACAAATTGATAATGAAGAGGAAGTATCTAAACAACAGAAAAAAAATTATGAAGAAAAAATTTTTCAAATAAGAGAAGATGCCAAAAGGGGACTTATTACCATTGAAGATAAAATAAAAAGTAAATATGAAAAAGATTTTAGTGAAAAAGAAGAAAAACTGAAGTTGGACTATGAAAATAATTTGAAGAAATTAATTTCACATGATGAAGAAGGAAATGATATTAAAATTAAATTAATGAAATGTCAAGAGAGTCTTAAGACCCTTACAGAAGAGAAAGAAGTTTTATCAAAAAATGTATTTGAGAAAACAGAAAAATATAACGAACTGGAAAAAAGTTATATTGAGTTAAATAATGATGTCATAAAAGAAATTGGTAAATCTTCCAAGTTAGAAAAAAAAGTACAAGCTTTAGAAGGGATGGAAGAAAAGATTTTACGATTGCAAGCCAATATTTTGACTCTACAGAAAGAAAATCAAGAATTAAGTGCATTATGTGAAGATCAGAAAAAAGAAATTGATAAATTAGGTCATGATGCACAAGCATTAAATAATTTAGAAAAGGTTGAAGATGAATTAAAACTACTTAAATTGAAGAAACAAATGAATAACTCAGAAAAAGAACATATTGGAAAGTTTGAATGTGAATTAGATCAAATTAAAAGTGAAAGAAATAGAGTTGTGCATGAATTAGAAATACTCAAAGAGGAATATGTAAAATTGTCCGAAATGAAAAACAGTTATTTGGAAAAAATTAGGAAATATGAAAATGAAATTGAATCGAAGGGAAATATTATGGAAGAAAGTTATACTCGAGGACTAAATTTGAATGATTGTGAAAAATGTTTAAAAGAGAAAAATAATATGATTGAATTACTCAAGAAGATTGAAGAAGATTTTAAAATCACTTGCATAAAATTAGAATCAAGCGAAACTGAAACAAAAATATTGCAGACCAAACTAAAAGAAACGAAGCAAAATTATGAACAAATGTTGATGAAAGATCAAAGTTTAACAAAAGAAAACTTTGAAATGAAAGACATTTCTGAAAACTGTAATTTAAAATGTGCTAAGGATTATAATGAATTACTCAACCAGAAAGAAAATTTGGAAAAACTGTATAATGAGTTAAATGAGAAACTGAAGATTACTGAAACAAAATTAGAAAACCAAGAATCTGAAAGAAATGAGAATAAAATTCAAACAGAAAAATTAGAAGAGTTGCAGAACTCATATGGGCAATCAGTTCATAAGCATGAAAAAGATATAATCAAAAGTTTAGACTCAGAAAGCAGTATTTCAGAAATGAAAAAAGAATTAAGGAACAAGGAAGAAATTTTGACTCATAAAAATGAAGAATTGAAAAAAGCTCAAACGGAGTTGGAGAATTATGAAAAGAAATTCAATGATTTAAAAATTTTAATTCAAGAATTGAAAAAAACTGATGAGAAAAACTTAAAATTGATTGAAGAAAAACACACAAATATAAACCAGTTGACAAAAGAAATTGAAGTTAAAATACAATTTATAAAAAATTTGGAAGAAAATTACAAAGTTTTAGACAAAAATCAAAAAGACCTTGAAAAGGAATTGGACAAATGTAAAATTGATTATGAGAAGAAATCAAAAGAATTGTTGGAAATGGAGACTCGGTTCACTGATATACAGAAACTTTATTCTACTGAAAAAAAAGATATAATGAAGCAATTGAATGAATTGAAGCAAGTTGAGAAAAATTATTACAATCTTTTAGATGAAAATGAAAACCTGAAGGAACAAATTTCTGAAATAGCCCTGCTTCAAGAAAACTTGAAAAGTTTGAGCAATGTGGAAATTGAAAAAAATATTTTACTGGATAATTTTAAACAACTAGAGATAGATATTAATGTTCTAAAGCAGGAAAAATTTGAATACAGTAAGAAGTTGGCAAATATGACAGAATTACAAGAAGAGTATAATAAATTAGTGTTGGAACATAAGGAAGTCCAACAAGATAAGAATAGAGTTGAAAAAAGTAGGGATGAATTTGAAAATAAACTCTCCAGTGCAACAAGTTCTCATAGAAACTTGGAAGGAAAATATAAATCATTACAAGAAGAATATGATAAATTGAAAATGACTACAAAATTGGAGGAAGAAGAATTAAAGATAAAGTACCTCAATTTAGAGAAAATGCACCACAAATTAGTACAAGAAAATAATGAATTGTTACAAACAATTTTTTCCATTGAAGAAGAAAAATCAGTGCTCGAAAGTAGTGTAGAAGAAGCTTCAACAAAAAATATATCACTCAAAAAAGAAATTGAACTTTTGAAAATTGAGAAAAATGATCTTAAATCGAGAATTTTGCAACTTGAAGGATCTGAAAAGGAGCTTAAAAGTATAAATTTGGCAATACAAAAGGAAAACGGTGATTTACTTGATGAAATTTCGAAATTTAGGGCAGAAAATGATAATTATAGTTTAAGGAATGTACAACTTGAAGAATATAAGAAAAAATTAGAAAGTATGAAAGAAATAACTGAGATGGAAAAAAAGGATTTAACTGATGAAAATTCAAAACTCAAGACAGAAATGGAACTATCAAAAATTGAAAAAGGGGATATTAATCTGAAAATATTAAAAATTGAAGCATCTAAGAAAGAACTAGAAAGTATGAATGCAATAATGCAGAACGAAAAAGAAGATTTGGTTAATGAAATTTCAAGATTACAAGAGAAAATTAAAAAAATTACTATGGAAAATCAGAGTTTAGGAGGATGTCTTACTGAACTTGATGAATTACATAGCAAGTACAATAGTATTTTAAGAGAAAAAGAAGAAAGTGTTACTAATTTTAATAAGTTAAAAGAAGAAATTCACATCCTTCATCAAAAAAATAAAGAAATCAGTTCCGACTATAAACACATTTCTGAAGACAATAGCAAGTTGATAGCTGAACTTGAAGAACTTAAATTGAACATTGAAAATTACAGTGCAACAAAAATTGAATTAGAAGAAAATGAAATCACGTTAAAAAAAGATAAAGAAGAATTACAGGCAAAGTTGAAGTCAACTATTGAAGAAATAGATACATTAAAACATGATAATTATGAATTAAGACAAATGAAAATTGAAAAAGTTAATAATGAAGTGGAATATTTGGATGCGCAGCAAAATTATTATGAGATGAAAACAAAACACAATGAGTTAAGTATAGAAAATAAGAAATTGCACTATGAAATAGAAGAATTAATTAAAAATATGCAAAATTTCAACGAAGAAAGCAGAATATATGAAAATAAAATAAATGAACTAGAGAGAAATCAAAACGAATTATTAAATGAAAAACAACTTCTAAAGGAAGAAATAGACGAATTGAAAATTTCTCCTCTCAACCTAAATAATATAACATCAAATCCTGGTAAAGCATCCAGCTTGGAGGTTTCAAAATATGAGAATGGATTGGAAGGTCATTGGAATCCTGAAATGCACCAAATGATTGAAAAAGTAACACAATTAAAATCTCTTGATATAACAAATAAAGCAACAATTGAATTTTATGAAACTGAGGTCCAAAATTTGAGGATCAAAAATGAAAAACTCAATAGGAGGTTGGATGAAACATTGGTTACTTTGAATCATTGTTCAGAATTATCACACTCAACAGAACTAGAATATTTGAAGAACGTTCTCTATAATTATATGTTAGGAAAGGAAGGTTTAGTTTTAACTAGGGTAATAGCTACTGTTTGTAAATTTGATGATGCACAAACTGAAGAAGTTTTGAAAAGAGAGCAGCAGAAGCAAACATTGGTAAGATTTATGACAAATATTACTTTTTGTGTTTTCACTTCATGTTCTATTTTAGTTGGCCAAATTAGGACTTCTTTAACATAAGATCATCTTTTACATGTAAACAAAATTTGAAGAAATAAAAAGCCCATCTACAGTCAACTGCCTGTATAGAAGAAGTATATACCTTGTTGTATAAAAGAAAATTCAATTTTAATATGAATAAAAATGAAGTACTTAAAATATTTTTTGCATTCCAAGGAATAACAGTTTCTGAAATTTCAGAGGAATTAGTATCTCAGATATTTGTAATATTTGTTGTTTATAGTTTTCTTTTGTACAGTATAAAAAATTAAATTTTTTTTCACTAAATATTATTGAGATAGTAAAAATAGAAACTTGATTAGGTGCTGAATAATATGTTCTATGAGGTTAATCATAGCCAAAAAGTGAAATATACATTGGGTATTCAAAGTTTTTTAATTATGATACTGGATGCTGAAATTTTTTGTTTATCCATTATTTATTTAATATGTAGTTTAGTATTTTGTAAATAACATATTGCAGAATATTGTTGCACTTTTTACTATTGTTATAATAAAATATTTTCAACTTTAAAGTTTACTATCTTGAGTATTATTAGCCTATTAACAAAGGGTCCCAGTTAACTATTCATAATAACTGTACTGGCCACAAATAAAAATAATGATATATAACAAAACAATAATATAATATATAATACAGAAAAATATATATAATCTAATATACAAGTTACTATATCACAGTTAGTGTTTAATAAATACTGAAGTTATTTTATTCACTTCTATAAAATTTATATGAACACAGAAAAAAATGTTAATAAATCAATATTAATAATGAAATGTTTCTTCTATTCACATGCAAAGTGATGTTTTTAAACCCTCTTCAAAAGCTTTCTTCTTATTAATTGAACAAAATTGGAAGAAATAAATACTTAAAAAGGTCAATATTGTTATATTTACTGAATACAATACTCTTTATTGTATGTAATTCTAAATACAATTCAAAACATGATACATTTCACATATTAAGTAAATACAAGTTCAATTAAAAATATTAGATTTGAATAACAAGCTAAATGAATTTTTATTTTCATTTACTACATTTACTTTGAACTACGTAACATTTATTAACCTAAAATAAACCAACTTGTTTCTATTCATTAAGTAGGAAAGCAGGTTTTCATCAGTTTATAATTTATTCTTCATTAGATCAAATTTTTTCTAAATATTTAGAATAATTAAAAAATATAATCTTTGGCTTAAATAATTACATTTATAATAACATTGTAGAAAAAGTGATGTATCTAATTGACTTTCTCAGTAATTTCCTTTCTCTCATTGCAGTCTATAATGGACAGATTTTTACAGGCAACAATTAAATGCAGAATAGATATGCAACTCTTTAAGATTGCAATTGGAGCTGACATGTAGATGATGATTTTGATCAGAGATAAACCTAAAACTAAAAATAAAAATTTTAATTCATCATCTCCTTTTTGAAGTCATAAAATTCTTAGCAGTGCAAGATATGAAGAAATAAGGTTTTCACATGCTTGAAAAAAATTTAAAAATTTTCGCTGCCATATATCACAATGAATTTAATTTGTATTATATTGTAACTTACTCATTGGCCCTTCTGTGAAATGAAGAATATATAATGCAACATAAAAGCATTCATTTCCTGCACACATACAGAACAAAACCGTTTTATTTGTATAGTATAAATTCATAATTGGACTTTCTGACATGTCTATAAATTTATGACTAGTTTTTCCTTGTAGAATTGATCTAGAAAATAAATTCAAAAGACAAAAAGGTAAGTGAACACAAAGTTATAACTTGTATTACTTACGTATGTAAATATATCCAGTGGCATGCTATGTCAATACTCATTGAAACAAGGAACCAGAACATGTATTTAGGAAAGAAAAGTCCCAAAACAGCACATAAACACATAGTACCACATCTGTCTGTCAATTGGTCCAGCATTGCACCAAATTTGGTACTCTGATTGAAGTATCTGCAATTAAAAAATTGAATGAAATATTATATATATATATATATATATTTATGTTTTTAGCAATAACAGGCTATTAACATAATACAGGCTAATAACATTTTAATGTGAAAAACTTTATTTTCATTGACGTTTAGTTGTATATCACAACTTTGTCAAAACTAATTTATATATATATATATATATATATATATATATATATATATATATATATATATATATATATATATATATATATAGAGTTACTAATTACAACTATTTCAAGATATAAAAGAAAGTAAAGTCTCAATTCTATTTAATTGTAGTTCAAGATAATTTGTAAATAATTATATTTAATACCTTGCAGCGTGTCCATCAAATGCATCCAAAAGTGCAGAAATAATATAACATGTTATAGCAATTCCACAGTTAGTTGTCATGAAATAGAAAGATATTACAGCTAGTATCACCCGTGCATATCCTAAAATTAATGTTTATTTAGATTCAAAAGTGGATATCTTACGAATTTCTTACCAATAATGTTAGGGACAAACATGAAAATATTTTCTTTGCTTTCCTCACTCATTTTAGTTTGGTTATGGCGAGTACGTTAATTTGATTAATTATTAATACTACAATGAAATACTTTTGACTTCGGTTTTGGTAACCTGTAATTCCAATTGATCTGACAACTTAGTTTAGAAGACATGCGTAAACGCCGGTACAGACGTTACATTTTGCACAACCTTTGGCACGACCACCTTTACCACAGAACATACCAAATTAAGGGTATGTTCTGTGACCTTTACTACAGGCCTTGAAATGAATATCTGACATATGTCATAAGGTTGCCTAATATTGCCGCCATTTCTTGTAGTGGTATATTAAAGCAAACAGGACGCTTCCCAAAACTTTCGAGTTTGAAGTTAAATAATTTGAGCTTTTGGTATAAATTCTATATTTTTCAATAGTGTATTACAAGTGTTGATGTTGTTAATTTGTTGAAATCTCAACATCAAACACTAAAAAACAAATTTCAGTGAAACGAAATCAATTTTGTGTTGTTCAAGACTTTCGTAGTTTGAAGTTGAATATTTTACGATTTCAAATCTAATCCTCTATTCATCAATTTTCTAAAGTGTTATTTACGTGCTTGTGTTGATAGTTTGTGGATAACATAACATCAAATTATAAAAACGTTTTTTATTAAAAAAAAGTGTTTTGTGTGTACCGATTTAATCGAATCGAATTTGTGTTGTGTTTTGAGTACAGATTACTTACAAATAATTTTTTTGTGAAATATAATGTAGAGGATAGGTATTCCCTAGATGATTCAGTAAGTTTCAAGCTTGGGATAGGTGAGTTTCTAATATGTATATTTTCTAACCTATTTATTACCAATAACCATCGAATAAACAGATCGCTATTCACAAATCTAACTAACAATAACACATTCTTTCAAAATCCAAACTTTCCTCAAAACAGAATTTTTGGAAGCTATGATTTTATTTATTATTGATAATATTTCAATTATTTGCAACGGGGAGGACTGAATATACCTACAGATTTAATTAAAAATGTCTTCTTATTTCACATATTGTTCCATATTTGAAAAAATTATTAATGGTATTTCTCTTGAACGTGCCTTTTTGTGTAATATACACCAGAAAGCAATTTTGTGTAATCTCACTATTTTAAAAGTGTCATTGGATGAGTCCTTAAAGATTTTTGTTGTTGCTGTGTATGTGATGAAGACAATAACAATATTCTGAACATGCAGTGTTCCATTTTTTCGAATATCTTATTGAATGATTAGACAAAAAAAATAATGAAGCCGGACACGAGAAAACTGAATCAAAAAATAAACGAAGAAAGCTCAATACTTTCATAAAGTAGTTTGTTGGTTGCGCTAATCAGAAATATAATATATATTTATATTTAGGTAAATGATTCAATTGGAGTAATTCCTACAGCGTTTCTTTCAAGGTTCCTATTCTCTCAAATAATGCAATAAATTTGGTTCGGCAACTTTTCATGTAAATAAATCCCACTGACGAATAGAGGTATTTTTTACGCAGTGGGGCTTTATCGAAAACATCGTTGTTGTCTGGCAATAATAAATGTTTTACAGTTTTCTGTTACAGAAATATGTGCTCACAATACCCAATATTATATTCTATATATTATATATACCAATAATATTCATTGTTTGTTCACAATATACAAAAATAGTTGAAATAATGCTTGAAAGCTTGGAACATACGACTAGGATAGTATACAACTGTGCACAATTTGGCAGCACCGAGGGATTACGCTCTTCACGGCCTGTAGTAAAGGTGGTCGTGGCTTTGGTTTTCGCAGTTTTAAGACGAAAATAATGGAAAATGTGCGAGCACAGAATTCATAAGGCTATATTATTTCACAACCTAAGCCACGGCCACCTTTAATTATTAATCAAATATTCAATTATTAGTATTTTTACGAAAATACCTGAAGCCATCTCTGTGTTATCTGGAATATTCCGGCAAATGTGATATAACAACGACTCTTCAATCGAACCTTCTCGAAATGAAATCTTCTAAAAACACTCTAGGGCAGTGGTCGTCACACTTTACTAGCCAAGGGCCACACGTGACAATGTGAGTGCCAGGGCCGGGCCGCAGAGTATGTGTAGGCGCTTCAAGAGCCTGTGCACACTTATCTATACTAGTTCATACTAATCTTATAAATGCGAAAGCGTATGTCTGTATGTGTGTACTTCTCTAGGCTTAAACCACTAAACCGATTTACATGAAATCTGATATGGAGATAGTTTGAGTTCTGGGGAAGGGCAAAAAATAATTTTAAACTCGGGAATAACTATTACATAATTCAACTCGTTTAATTATTCAGTTCGCAATAGCTGTGCGGGCGACGCGATGTCGTTCAAGAGAGAGTTAATGTCGAAAAAAGTACTCGTATATGTTATTCATTACAATATTTATTAGAAAAAGATATTAATTTATAAACATAGGCAAGTAAGGAATTATTTATTAAAAAGTTAAACGTCGTAATGAAAAAAAAGTTTTATAATTAGGAATTATGGTGTTGAACTTTTTTAATTATTTATTGTATATTAGCATCTTTTGTACTACATGCAATCCTCATTGTGTCTTCTAAGTGAGTGGAGAGACGATTACGGTATTTATTTTTCAAGAAGCTCATTTTAGAAAATGAAGCTTCACAGATATATGTTGAAGAAAATATTGTTAAAATGAATTGTGCGCAGTCTTGTAAAGATTTATACTTGCTAGGAGCATTTTTCCAAAATTCATTGTATTCCTGCTTTTCACGGTGCTCAATGAAACTAGCTTTTAGCTAGTTCATTGAGTTCAATGATTTCATTCATTAACTGTGTTTTAGAAAATCCAAACTGGCAAAATAATTTCATATCTTCGTTTTCAACGTGCCATGGATTTTCCACAAGTATAAAGCAGCTCTTAATCTGTCGCACATCATCAAATCTATTTTGTATTTCTCTCAGATATTGTTTCAAATAGGATATCAAATCTTGATGAATAGTACTATCGGGAACTGAAACTTCGGATTGCTGAGCAGCAACAGTTGGAAAATTTGAAAAATCTCCTGCTTCGAGATCGTTTATATATAATCGCAGTTTGTCTTCAAATGTAAAAACTTTATTTGTCATTTGGCCAATTATTTTGTTAGGTCCTTGCATCTTTTAATTGAGACTATTGAATTTCATAGTGATATCGATCAAAAAAGCCGCAAGTATCCACCAGTCATTTTGCTGTAGTTGGGGATATTCTTTGCCACTTTGTTGCAAAAAAAGTATTATTTCGTGTTTCAAATGAAAGAACCGTTCTAATACTCTTCCCTTGTTTAACCATCTGACGGCTGTGTGTATAATAACATCGCCATAATTAGCTTGCAATTCTTCAAGAAGGTCTTTGAATTTTCGGTGGTTAAGTTCGCGCACGCGAATGAAATTTATAATGTTTATAATAGTATTCATCACGTTTTTCAATATGTTATTCGAAATTTCACAAGCCAAAGTTTCTTGATGCAGCAAGCAATGAATGGGCAATAAATTTGGTAAATTCCATTCCTTCTTCATTAAAGCAATCAAACCACTATTTGCACCCACCATTGACGGACAACCATCAGTACACACTGATATCAACTTAACAACAGGTATTCCATGTTTTTCTATAAATTCTTTTAGAACTTCCATAAAATCACAACCTCTCGTATGATCCTTCATGGTAATCACTGCTAAGAATTCTTCTTCTATGATTCCGTCCATTGTGCAGTACCTAACAAATAATGAGCACTGGGACATAGAAGTTATATCCGTACTGGAATCGCAAGCAAGACTAAAGTATTTACAGTTTTGCAGTTTGTCAATTACTGCCTCAAACAAATTTTTCGAAATATCTTCAACACGGCGACGACAGGTGGATTCAGAAAGTGTAAGCTTGTTTACTTGTGCCATTATTTGTTTACTATTTGAAAAATTTTGAAATAACGTTTGAGAAACAGTTATCATACACTCTTTCATCAATTCAGCAGCAGTAAAAGGTTTCATTCGTTTTGCAAGAATGTTACACACTTAGTATGATGCTTTCGTAATAGCCTCCTGCCCAAGTGCTGTCGTCATTAGGTTTTGTTGACGATGAATTGACGATTTCAAATGAATTATTTTGTTCTTTCTTTCAGTCGTTTCTAAAGGGTAGGCTTCGGAAAATGAACTATGCTTACTTGTGTAGTGGCGAAATAAATTGTATCGCTTAATTCCGACGACAGTTTCCCGGCATATTAAACAAATAGCAGTACCACGACCCCCTTTACTACAGGCCATGAAATGAGTATTTGACATATGTCATAGCGTGGGCATATATTCCCGCAATTTCTTGTAGAGCAAACAGGACGCTTCCCAAAACTTTCGCAATTTAAAGTAAAATAATTTGAGCTTTCGGTATAAATACTATATTTTTCAATAGTGTACAGTTTATTACGAGTGGTGATGTTGATAATTTGTTGAAATCTCAACATCAAACACTAAAAAACGAAGTGTTTAGTTTGTTTACAAATTTCAGTGAAACGAAATCAATTTCGTGTTGTTCAAGACTTTCGTAGTTTTAAGTAGAATATTTTACGATTTCAGTTCTAATTCTCTATTCATCAATTCTCTATAGTGTTATTAACGTGCTAGTGTTGATATTTTGTGGATAACATAACATCAAATTATAAAAACGAAGTCTTTTGTGTGTACCGGTTTAATCGAATCGAATTTGTGTTGTGTTTTGAGTACGGATTACTTACAAATAATTTGTTTGTGAAATGTAATGTAGAGGATAGGTATTCCGTAGATGATTCAGTAAGTTTCAAGCTTGGGATAGGTGAGTTTATTTATAGTAATAAGTATATTTTCTAACCTATTTATTACCGATAACCATCGAATAAACAGATCGCTATTCACAAATCTAACTAACAATAACATATTCTTTCAAAATCCAAACTTTCCTCAAAACAGAATTTTTGGAAGCTATGATTTTATTTATTATTGATAATATTTTAATTATTTGCAACGGGGAGGACTGAATATACTTACAGAAAATGTCTTATTTCACATGTGTTCCATATTTGAAAAAATTATTAATGGTATTTCTCTTGAACGTGCCTTTTTGTATAATATACACCAGAAAGCAATTTTGTGTAATCTCACTATTTTAAGAGTGTCATTGGATGAGTCCTTAAAGATTTTTGTTGTTGCTGTTTATGTGATGAAGACAATAAAAATATTCTGAACATGCTGTGTTCCATTTTTTCGAATATCTTATTGAATGATTAGACAAAAAAAAAATGAAGCCGGACACGAGAAACCTGAATCAAAAAATAAACGAAGAAAGTTCAATACTTTCATAAAGTAGTTTGTTGGTTGCTCTAATCAGAAATATAATATTTATTTTTACTAAGGTAAATAATTCAATTTGAGTAATTCCTACAGCGTTTCTTTCAAGGTTCCTATTCTCTCAAATAATTTAATAAATTTGGTTCGGCAACTTTTCATGTAAATAAATCCCATTGACTAATAGAAGTATTTTTCACGCAGTGGGGCTTTATCGAAAACATCGTTGTTTTCTTGCAATAATAAATGTTTTACAGTTTTCTGTTACAGAAATATGTGCTCACAATACCCAATATAATATTCTATATATTATACATACTAATAATATTCATTGTTTTTTCACAATATACAAAAATAGTTGAGATAATGCTTGAAAGCTTGGAACATACGACTAGGATAGTATACAACTAAGCACAATTTGGCAACACCGAGGGACTACGCTCTTCATGGCCTGTAGTAAAGGGGGTCGTGGCAGTACCTTCCTTATATCCACTTATAAAACAAAATTCTTCCTCCCATTTTTCTTCGTCAGTTATCTTCCTTTTAGTAGCACATTTAGATGATGTTCCCGCCATTATAGGTACATAGAATAACGCGAGCGCATTCGATGAAGCAAGAAACGTCCAGTCTTGTGCGTTAAAACAAATAAAATAGATCGCGCGCGGCTCGTGCGATGTTTCAGCGCCGTCGGCGGGCGGGGAGCGCGGGTCAACCCCGTAGGTATATATTTTATGATCGACGCGACGAGAGTGTGCGGGGAGACTATCGTATGACAGTTCGTCACTCGTTAGTAACCGTCGCCGGATGCGAACACAAAGTCGAATTTGATTTTGTTTATGGTTATGTATGACACATTGGTAATATACTATTAATGCAATTTACTTTGCTGTGGGTCGCACAACTAACGTCCACGGGCCACAATTTGACGACCACCGCTCTAGGGTATATAATGACCAGGACGGAAGATGGCAAGTCAGTCAGCGTCAGAGACAGTTTACAGTTATCTAGAGTACAGTGAAATAGACAGAAGTGTGACATAAGCGATATTGACATTTGTTGTGTTTATGTTCAGTTTGTAAATGAAGGATTATTTATTGATTGTTAAAAGTTAGTTATTGGAATTCATCCGTCGAAACCCATAATCGTAACAGTATTGAAGGTGGCCGTGCCTAAGCATCTTCAATCTACGTACTACAGAAATATCTGTAACTTTCGATATTATAGTGATATCGTAATGGGGGTACTACTACTATGGTCAATTTAGACATGTATAACATTATTAAAGTTATTCATTAACTTCTGCCAATTCTTTACAGTTAACATTTCTAGAAGAAATAATTTATTTCTAATATTTAATTGCTTTTTTTCCCTTGACAATGTGTTACTTCTATCATACATTGTGTTACTGTTGGCGATTTTCGATCTAAACGAGGTACAACCAGAAAGAAAAATATTTATGGGACACTCGATGAAAATATTTAAGTGATACCAGTCGAATCATTCAGAGTGACAAATCTCTCGTCATGATTTATTATAGACTTGTGTCCGTCTTTATTCTTAAACTGATTATGGCTAATTGAAGAGTCTAGGTAACGTCCTTTGTGTAGAAATTGGATGGAGGAGGTACTGTAGATTTAGGACCCCTTCCAATGAGAGTAGAATACCCAGAGGAACACAGAGACCAGGGGAAATGCAAACGTTTTCTTAACGTAAAAAATATTAAACATTCAACTTATTAACTTAACTTGACAATTGCGTCGTGGTGTTAACTCATTTTTGAAAGATATATATCTCATAATAACAGCCCGAAATAATTTTCAAGAAAATAAAATTTTGTGAATCTGAACCGAATATTTTTATTTAATGTATATAGATCTTTCACCAAGACATTAGCGAATTAAATCAACTTTAGTAATAACATTATTTTGTTTTCGTTCTCTACTTATAATTTTTTACCTTTATTGCAGTTATATCGCATTCAAAGTAAAAACCGATATTTTCGTTTCGTTCATTTTCACAAGCTCAGTACGGAAACCCCTTAGATACGATATTGAGAGAACATTTTCTTTTTCAAGGAATGTAGAACGCTGTACCACGACTGTACACTACAGGCCATGAAGAGCCAAGTCCCTAGGTGTTGCCAAATTGTGCTTAGTTGTATACTATCCTAGTCGTATGTTCCAAGCTTTCAAGCATTATTTCAACTATTTTTGTATATTGTGAACAAACAATGAATATTATTAGTATGTATAATATATAGAATACTAGCTGACCCGGCGAACTTTGTTCCACCTTAGAGGCAATAAATGAGCAGACTTTCGATTTTATCAAGGGCAATTGTTTATTTGGATAATTAGTGTAAATTAAAAATGCAAGTATCGTATTTTAATGATTGGCCATGTATTTTAGTGCATGGATTCCACTGTTTAGTGAAGCATCTTGTGATAGACGCCATTTTTCGTTTTATTATCAGGTGCAAGAAAAAAAAACGCAAATGGTCCTCCGACCCGTGAACATGCCACATATACTTGGAATTGACCATGGGAAAACATAGATTTTTTAGATTCAGACCACAAACTTTTAAGCATTGGTCGTGTGATTTGTTTAATGTCATGGCGAATGCAAGTCGGATCGGAAATTGAAGTCGTTTAAACTCAAACGGCATGTCGGTCGGGATCCTTGGATTGAGAACTTCCTCACCTTCGAATTTTCTTTTGAGTATCGTCCTGTAAATCACATTGTTCATCAATTTCCTTATCACCAAACGCGTTCCGTTGCACAGTTTTGGTTGGTTTATGTTTTGAAGCATGACTACTACGGAGCCAACCTTTAGTCGTAAATTGTGGGGTGGTAATCCCGGCACATCCAAGGAGTTTAAAAATTCAATAGGATAGTTGGTGGCGTCATCTTCATTTGTTAAACAATCAATTGATTTGAAAGAATGCAGTGTACCAATGATCTCGTTCTGAATTATGAAGTTTAAGTCATCTACATTTTTATTCTAAGCCGCCAAAATTGTTCGCTCTCTCAACCATTCCTTATTTTTGTTTTTAGTAATGATTTTTCGGAATACTTTGTTGATGAGTTCGTCTTTTGATGAGACAAAGTTACAGAAGTACTCGACCATTTCCGATAGTCAGTAATTGCTCAGAGAAATCTTCAGCAGATGTATCGTTCTGCAATGCAACTCCAAAACATCTTCATTGATTGCGTAGATTTTCCAATGTTCGGTGAAGTGCTTCCAATGCACGTTTATTTTTTTGTGCATTCGTCCCAGATGCTGATTTTTGATTCTGATAAAACTTTGGCAATTGCGGAGTGTGTTGCAATATTACATGTTAGTTCTTCAATAGTTTGAAGATTTAACGGATATTTTAATGCTGAATGAGTCATCCGTACGCCTTCCTTCTAACAATGTAATGTGGCTGCTATTCCAGAAGAAGCAAACTGCAACCTCAATGTTGGATCTCGCACTAACAGTGGCTGAAACTACTGACATGAGGAATGTCTTACCGGTTCCACCAGGAGCATCCAGGAAATATAAACCACCATTTCCATCATCAATTGCGTTCATCATTGTATCATCCTCATGTTGGTGATTCAACAGGGGTACATTCGTTTGAACTATTAAATCTAATTCCTGGTGATCATATTCAAGTCAACGGAAAAGTTCCCGTTCAAATTCTTGATTAAATGCGTCATTCATTTCACGATTTGTCGCTTTCATTCCTAAACTGACTAATAAATTACCGAACATGAGGTAACACATGTCTTCGATCAATATCAAAGCCTGATTATGTATCTACTCATTCATCTGAAGGTCGGGATTTCTTTTACTGACACGAATTTGATGTAAAATGCCTTCCGACATAATTATCCTTGCTGTGGTATATCCGTTTTGTTATACAACGTATTACGTCACGTCCCACGGGAACGTGACAAAAAGTATCCTATGTCCTTCTCCTGTTTCTAAGCTTCCCTCCGACCAATTTTCAGCCAAATTAGTTCAGCTGTTCTCGAATTATAAATGTGTAACTAACACGACTTTCTTTTATATATAAAAATATTAATAACAAAATTTGAGAAAATTTTCAAAGAACAGCCTCAGAAGTGTCATTGACCTAAATTTAACAATTAATTGAAAATATTTGGAAAGAATATAATGTGCTTTGTTTTCAATACAGTAATTGTTCTTTATATGAATTGAATATTCGATTGCTTTATAATTATGTTCAATATATGTGTATTGAATGAAATTAGTGAAAACTTTTGTCATTGAAGTAAAAAAAGCTAAGCATGGATTAGCCGGGACCGAACCCGAGCCTCCCGCGTGACAGTAGAACATTCTACCACAGAAACAGTGATGCTTACTATTTGGTGTTAAAAAAGTATGATTTAAACCAACTCACACAACCTTCCATAGTGACTGACGTTTCTTGTCAAGTTACACGGGAACGCTGCCGAACGGGACAAAAAGTATCCTATGTCCGTCTCCTGGCTCTAAGCTACCTCCCCACCAATTTTCAGCCATATCGGTACAACCGTTCTTGAATTATAAGTGGAGTAACTAAAACGACTTTCTTTTATATATATAGATTATATTGGGTATTGTGTGCTCATATTTCTGTAACAGAAAACTGTGAAACTTTTATTATTGCAAGACAACAACGATGTTTTCGATAAAGCCACACTGCGTAAAAAATATCTCTATTAGTCAGTGGGATTTATTTACATGAAAAGTTGCCTAACCAAATTTATTGAATTATTTGAGAGAATAGGAACCTTGAGAGAAACGCTGTAGGAATTACTCAAATCGAATTATTTACCTTAGTATAAATAAATATTATATTTCTGATTAGAGGAACCAACGAACTACTTTATGAAAGTATTGAACTTTCTTCGTTTATTTTTTGATTCAGTTTTCTCGTGTCCGGCTTCATTTTTTTTGTCTAATCATTCAATAAGATATTCGAAAAAATGGAACACAGCATGTTCAGAATATTTTTGTTGTCTTCATCACATAAACAGCAACAACATAAATCTTTAAGGACTCATCCAATGACACTCTTAAAATAGTGAGATTACACAAAATTGCTTTCTGGTGTATATTATACAAAAAGGCACGTTCAAGAGAAATACCTTTAATAATTTTTTCAAATATGAAACACATGTGAAATAAGACATTTTTAATTAAATCTGTAGGTATATTCAGTCCTCCCCGTTGCAAATAATTAAAATATTATCAATAATAAATAAAAATCATAGCTTCCAAAAATTCGGTTTTGAGGAAAGTTTGGATTTTGAAAGAATGTGTTATAGTTAGTTAGATTTGTGAATAGCGATCTGTTTATTCGATGGTTATCGGTAATAAATAGTTTAGAAAATATACTTATTACTATAAATAAACTCACCTATCCCAAGCTTGAAACTTACTGAATCATCTACGGAATACCTATCCTCTACATTACATTTCACAAACAAATTATTTGTAAGTAATCCGTACTCAAAACACAACACAAATTCGATTAGATTAAATCGGTACACACAAAACACTTTTTTTAATAAAAAACGTTTTTATAATTTGATGTTATGTTATCCACAAAATATCAACACTAGCACGTAAATAACACTATAGAAAATTGATGAATAGAGGATTAGAACTGAAATCGTAAAATATTCAACTTCAAACTACGAAAGTCTTGAACAACACAAAATTGATTTCGTTTCACTGAAAATTGTAAACAAACTAAACACTTCGTTTTTTAGTGTTTGATGTTTAGATTTCAACAAATTATTAACATCAACACTTGTAATACACTGTACACTATTGACGAATGTAGAATTTATACCAAAAGCTCAAATTATTTAACTTCAAACTGCGAAAGTTTTGGGAAGCGTCCTGTTTGCTTTAGTATACCACTACAAGAAATGGCGGGAATATTAGGCAATCTTATGACATATGTCAGATATTCATTTCATGGCCTGTAGTAAAGGTGTTCGTGGCTGTACCTATATGATCATTGAACCATTGAACCCAAACAAAGTTGAATGCTTTATTGCACTTGAGCATAGAATCAGAACTAATGAAAATGATTTAATATAACGTAAGTGATCATGTTGAGTAAATAAACATTATAATGAAATGGTTTTTTTTATCAGAAATCAGAATATTAATACGAATAAACGAATGTACAACACTTCATATACGATGTGTATATATTGTGTAAGTTGTAAGAGCTAATGGCAGGTTAGGAGGCATCTGCCCCTACTCTAGAAGAGCGGTCGGTCGCTGGTAAACCGTAATGCTAATGAGAGAAACAGAAACGCTTTTGTGCAAAACTCTCACATAGGCAATTTTTCTTATTTAACTGTGGAGCATCATATATACAAATAAACAAATAACGTAGTCAAATAATTTCCAAATGTCGCAATAAAGCGCAGTTAATTTCGCACATCTTCATTTTTCCTGCGTGTTCCTTTTCCAAATCTCGGTTTCGGTTCTTCGAACGACTTAGGTCTTAGGTTTGTCTACTTTTAAATAAAAAATAGGTAAAAAAGAGACAACATGTACTAATTTCTAGTAAGTATTTAAAGAAAGTATATTTTGTCAGGTTCCAAAAAAAATATTATTGAACGTTCAGAGTTTGGTATAAGTAACAACTTAATGTCAATAGCGAAATGCGCATCCATTCGTACCCGGAATCGAGATTGTCAATTTGTAATTTTTCGCCTGTGTTTTTGAAAATAGATATGAGGAAGTATTTTACAGGTAAGTAGACAAATAATTATTATATGTACAATCAGAGCAAAAAAGGTCTGTTTTCTATAATATGTATTTATTTACAAAAAAATATATGAGTGGGTATCTAAAAATAATATCGTATGTTTAGTAGGTAGCATAGTATAGGCTAACTTTGGGACTACTGTTAGTAGTAGTTATTAGTATTAGTAGTACTAGTTAGTAGTAGTGTTAGTAGTAGTAGGGACGGGTGTTGGTGTGATTGTGTCAAATATTATCATTATAATTAAATCACACGAAAACTGTTATTCGTGTGATTTTATGAAAATACATATTTATAATTTCAATTCCTGTATTTGCTCCCAATTCATTTCAGATTATCCGTAAATATTTTTTCAAAGTCGTAATTATTTGTGTTTCATGAACAGGAAAAAAGAAGTAGAAAAAAAGTAGTGAAAGTGATGAAGAGCAAAAGGTATAAAGCACAGCCACGGCCACCTTTAATACAGGCCATGAAGAGCGTAGTCCCTCGGTGTTGCCAATTTGTGCACAGTTGTATACTATCCTAGTCGGATGTTCCCAAGCTTTCAAGCATTATTTCAAATCTTTTTGTATATTGCGAACAAACAAGAAATATTATTAGAATTTATAATATATAGAATATAATATTGGGTATTGTGAGCACATATTTCTGTAACAGAAAACTGTAAAACATTTATTATTGCCAGACAACAACGATGTTTTCGATAAAGCCCCACTGCGTAAAAAATACCTCTATTCGTCAGTGGGATTTATTTACATGAAAAGTTGCCTAACCAAATTTATTGCATTATTTGAGAGAATAGGAACCTTGAAAGAAACGCTGTAGGAATTACTCATCGAATTAATTACCTAAGTATAAATAAATATTATATATCTGATTAGCGCAACCAACAAACTACTTTATGAAAGTATTGAGGTTTCTTCGTTTATTTTTTGATTCATTATTTTTTTTGTGTAATCGTTCAATAAGATATTCGAAAAAATGGAACACAGAATGTGCAGAATTTTTTTAATGCTTTCACCACATAAACAGCAACAAAAAAAATCTTTAAGGACTCATCCAATGACACTCTTAAAATAGTGATATTACATAAAGGATATTTATTGATTGTTAAAAGTTAGTTATTGGAATTCATCCGTCGAAACCCATAATCGTAACAACTGGTGTCAGAAGTGGGATGCCAATAACTAGAAATACAATGATAATGGAGTCAATGTTCGAAAAAATTATGCAAAAATTCACCGAGCAAGAAGAACGACGAAAACTGGACGCATAAAAACGGCAAGAACAGGAAAAACTGGAGAAGGAAAAACGACGAGAACAGGAAAAACTGGAAAAAGAACAACGACGACTAGAGAAAGAACAAAGGCGTGAACAGCAAAGACAAGAAGATAAGCAGCACTTATTAAATATGATTGCAAATTGGGGACAACAAGACAAAGGGAAATTACAAGTTAAATTAAAATTGGAAATGAGTCCAGTAAGGGATGAATGCAAGAGCGAACTCATTTGTCCAAGAGACGTGATTTTTAATGAGACAGGTTATAAAAGGATTCCAGGTAATTTAGATAATGTAATGATTGGATTAGATCAAAACATAGTAAATGATGACAGACAAAGAATAGACATAAAGAATCAAAAGGAAGAAAGTCCAGAAAAAGGGCATTATGATGAAACGGATATAGCAGAAGTAAAAATGTCTAGTAGAGGTAGAAAATTGATTAATCCTAAGGAACATTTGAATGAATACAAGGTTTCTTCTGCCTATTGTCTTAAAACACAAAGTGATCCAGTAAGTAATAAGGAAGCTGTGAAGGATGAAACATTAAGTTATGGTAATAGTAATAGAGAGTTGCTGGACCAAACTGAACGTAATGGTAGGAGAAAAAAAAAAGAATTAATCCCTTCAGGAATACGAAACTGAAATCGAAATGTTCAATGGATTGGTCTATGCATTGGCTCCGGAAGGAATGAGGGAACAACTGTGTAAGATCTGTTAAAGGGTTAAGGGACAGTCAACTCAGGGGACATCGACAACAGAGAAGACCATCAACAGGATATGATGTTTTGGTGAGGACCCTGAAATCTAAAGTAGCCAAAATATCAAGTGCAGAAGTATTCGATCTGAGGGATAAAAAGCCTATTCTCGCAATAAACAGTGAATGGAATGGAATTATTGAGGCTTTCAGAAAGAATAGAGTGTCCTTAAAAGGAAAGTCTTATTCCTGTGTGAAAGGATTTGATAAGAAGTTATGGTTTAGTATATGGGAATAATACAGGGATTCGGATGATAGAAAATGGAAAATTTATTCCAGATTCTAGTAACAATAAGAACTTGTGCAATAACCATAACCAATTCATTTGTTGGAGACCTGAAAACAATCCTGGGCGATGTGTTGGAATTGTGAACCAAATTCGGAATTCTATACCATTTTTAACATCAAGGAATGGTTAAATTGATGGAGTTATACCTTAAGGACCAATTAACCTGGTTTCATGGAAGTATATCTAGTCTGGTTGTACATCCCCACAGTCTGATAGAATGGTAGAGAGATTTAATCGTACAGTGTAACAGTATTTGTCAAAGGTAGTAGCTGATCATCAAAAAGATTGGGACAAACATTTACCAGTACTGCTGATGGCTTATCGAGGATCAGTTCATGACACTACAGGCCACACTCCGGCGAAGGTACTTTTTGGAAGAGAACTACGATTGCAATGCAATCTATTGTTTGGTAGCCCCGAAGAAGTACGCTTGGAAGTGGGCACATATGCAGATGAGTTGAGACTGCATTTGAATAAGATACATGAACTAGTTCGAAATTAGATTGAAGCAAGCACTGACCGAATGAAAACCAGATACGATTTAAGAGCCAATTCAGTCGGATTTAAAGAAGGGGACTTGGTGTGGTTGTACAACCCACAACGGAAGAAAGGTTTATCCCCGAAATTAACACAGGCCTGGGAAGGAGCCGAAGGTTATGAAACGAATAAATGACGTCGTTCACAGAATCCAGCGCAACCCAAGATCGAAGCCGAAAGTTGTACATTTGGATTCGTTGGCGAAATACTACGAAGGGAGCATAGTAGAAACTTGTGACTTTGATCGGGACGATCAAAACTAAGAGAGCGGCAGTGTTACGAAAATACCTGAAGCCATCTCTCTGTTCTCTAGAATGTTCCGGCAAATGTGATATAACAACGACTCCTACGTTCCAGCAATCGAATCTTCTCGAAATGATATCTTCTAGAACACTCTAGGGTATATAATGAACCAGGACGGAAGATGGCAGGTCAGTCAAGTCAGAGTCAGAGAGAGTTAGTTTACAGTTATCTAGAGTATCGTGAAATAGACAGAAGTGTGACATAGACATAAGTGATATTGACATTTGTTGTATTTATTTTCAGTTTGTAAATAAAGGATATTTATTGATTGTTAAAAGTTAGTTATTGGAATTCATCCGTCGAAACCCATAAACGTAACAATATGTAGAGTTGATAATATACTCAGTGAAACTTAAGCCAAGTGTTTTTTTTTTTAATTTATTGTTTAACATAATATTTCACCAAGTGATAAGCGAAACCTCCGAGTCATTTATCATCTAATTAGATATATCGCCATATAGAGATCATTAATGGCTATGGCGATCTTCTTCGATGACCACAAATCAGAAATTGGATATATTTAAAAGTTTTGGGGTATCGGCACGATGTAATATATAATTAATTTTTTTCGAGAATCTTCTTCAAGAAGGAGATATGTTTATAATATTCCGACTTCATGTAGGACACTCTGGTCGCTAAAATATAATAGTATTGTCATTTTTAACAAATATTTTGAAAAAATTGTTAATGAACTTACACAGATTTCTGCCGAAACGAATGCTGGTGAAAGAAAAAGTGCAAATCAGTTACATTGTGCTTCTACTAAGTTAGTATTCATTATATGCGTTGATGCATTGAGAGTCAAATATTCAGGTATACTGAAGCCTGTTGCCACGAAGCCACGAAGTGTAGATATATATTTATACTTCGTGCCTGTTGCCATTGAGAACCTGCTACAAAAGAGTATCGATATGTATACATGTGTGAATCATATCAAGAGAATTATTTCTGTCATTAAATGTTGCTAACAGCATCTGTTCAATCACCCAGCTGAGAGTGTATGCGATTTCTGCAAGCTATAACTTGTCATTCTTTATATAGATTCTCGAAGAACATCGGTTTCTCATGAACATTTACCAGCTTTTAGATGAATGTCGGTATATCTTAGTTCGATGTTAAATATAACACTGGTTGATTCCGAAGAAAAATCGCAAGATTTCTGCCGTAACTGGCTCATAATATGATGAGCAAGTCAATTCAGATACACCCGAGAGTTCAGATAAAAGCTGTATATTTTGTGTAAACAGACGTGGAGAGGAGTGGATTCAGTGCCTGAGTTGATACTTTTATTCAGTTGAGTTGATACCCATACAGCCTGAAACAGGCCCTGAAGGCGAATATTATATTTGTGATTTTTGTCGTTAAGCTTTAATAAAATGTCAATATATCTAATATGGCCCCCAGGGTGCCATATAACCCTCACTTTATGTTACCTGGTCATTTTTTCATGTTTAAGGAATAAAAACAATAAATTAAAATATCAAATTAAATTAAACTCTTGGCTTAATGTTTCACGATTATATTTAACAATTGTTAAATATAATCGTGAAACAAAGCCAAGAATTTAATTTAATTTAATATTTAATTATGTATCATCAAGAGTTAAGCGAGAATTCAATCTCAGTCATAAATTAAAATTAACACATTTGGCTTAAGTTTCACTAAATATATTAAAAATTCTACACATGTATACATACTACTATATATATATATATATATATATATATATATATATATATATATATATATATATATATATATATATATATATATATATATATATATATATATATATATATATATATATATATATATATATATATATATATATATATATATATATATATATATATATATATATATATATATATATATATATATATATATATATATATATATATATATATATATATATATATATATATATATATATATATGTTACTCAGTAACATTGTATACGCTTGATAATGGGTTAACCATCCGAAACATATGTAGAGTTTTTAATATATTCAGTGAAACTCAACCAAAGTGTGTTAATTTTAATTATTAACATAATGTTTCACCAAGGGATAAGCGAAACCTCCGTGTCATTTATTTAAGGAATAAATTTTTTTTAATAGTATATATTTTTTCCATTTATTCTTCAGAAAGGTATGTATAAGGCAATATGTAATATGAACACTGTAACGTACTAACTTGATTTATAAGTGTTCTATTTTTTACATAGGGCCTTAAAAACAAAGTAGGGGCCACAATACCACCTTTTCCTCTATATCATTAGGTGTTAGTACTGTATATATATTTTCAAATATTTCCTGTGTTACAGGTAAAACTGGGTGTTTTTACCTGTAGGAAAATAGTTATAATGATTATTATTAAGGTAAAGTCGCCAAATTTCGTCCCCTTTTTGAAATATAGAAAATATAAAAAATATATAAGGAGTAGATTGATAAATAAAACATCAAACTTTAAGTAAACATTGCTTTATTATTTGACATAATCAATAACTAAATAAACTATTTACTTTTCCTACAAAAACAGCTTTTACAAAAATTCATAATATAACATTTTTTTTTTTTGGCTCCTAATTACGTCCCGGGGACGATATTGAGATCACAATAATCAGTACGTAAACTCAAATTGTATTTCTAACAGTAATTATTCGTAATCATTATTATTATAATAATCTAATCAGACTTTAATTAATCCTTGGTTTAGTTTAAGTAATTTTAAGTCTCAAAACAAATCGCACAAATAAAATTAGCTCTTGGATTATCAACGCAATCCTCATGCATCCATTCGAAACATTTTGTGCACCTTATCCATTTCTCTCCCTTTTTATCTTGAGAAAAACTTTTATGACAAACTGGGCATTCAGCGTCATTATCGTCACTATCTTCTTCATCAGTAGAAACTAAAATTGGGTCATCATCATCAGACGTGTCCTCATCAAAAGAAAGATTCTTACGTTGTTTTTTGGTTTTGTTATTGTTTTTTCCTGTCGTATTTTTTTTTACATTTCTATTTCTTTTTTTTTCCTGCTTTTCTTTCTTCTTTTTCCTTTTTTTTGTTTTCTGCATCTATTATTTCTTGTTTATGTGGTGAAGCTGTGACTACCATAGCTTTACCTCGCCTAGTTGACGTTGACGTTGAAGGTGGCTCAACCACTGGAATTGGTCGAATGTAGGCTGGAACTATAAATAGAGATGTAGAATTGCTTAATCGTGGTGATGCAGTTGGAGTTCTTGAGCTTGCGGAATCCAAATGAACGGGGAGATCATTTACTGCAGATGCCACGATAGGGGACGATATTAGGAATTTGCCAATTTTATTGTTAACCTCCATTAACCAAGAAACACATGTCATAATCTAAATAAAATTATAATCGATTTAAATCTAAGCGTTTAGAACACTTTTTGACAAATATTTCGTTTGAATAAGTCAAACAGATCTATATTTAGACATTACCCATAATATTTCATTCAAAAACTCACCTTGAACAGTTTTTTCTTTTTTTAAATATCTCAAGACAGGAGCTATATTCCACCGCCAAAGTTTTACAATGGCCGTTTGACGTAAGTAACTTTAAATTTCAACTATTAAAACTAGATGGTGTTACTTAGAAAAAAAGAAACCGATGGGGACGAAATTAGGCTTGGGGACGAAATTTGGCGACTATACCCTATTAAGAAATATGTTGAATGCGCCGTATAATTATATATTATTAAATAAATGGAGAAGTTTCATGATGTTGTTAATATTATTAATAGATGATGTTACATTCAACGGAATGGTATTAAAATATAGATCAAAACTAATCAATCACTGAAAAAATTTTTGAAATACATAAATGACTCAGAAATAGATTATTTTAACTTTACGTAACGTCTGTGTTCTCTGATTCGCCGTTGACGTCATTTGACCTATTTGGATATCACCGCACCACTAATCATTCAAGTCACGAAGTGTAGATATATATATATATATATATATATATATATATATATATATATATATATATATATATATATATATATATATATATATATATATATATATATATATATATATATATATATATATATATATATATATATATATATATATATATATATATATATATATATATATATATATATATATATATATATATATATATATATATATATATATCTAGACTTCGTGATTCAAGTATTAGTTTTAGAGTCGCGCTAGGGATCTTGCTTCGTTCTTCTTTATTTACGTACAGTTGTTTCTTCCTTTTTTTTATTTATGAGTGTGTAGTTTTTAGTAATAGTTTTGTAGTGTTTCCCATTTATTTGGATGATTACCTCATTCTGTAAAAGTAATGTTATTTTTTAGCGGATCCTCCGTTTCATTTAATCCATTTCATCACACCCAATTGTTTCAAAACATTGAAACTATTGTTTTAACTTTAACCCTACCAGCCGATATTGGACTGAATTTTCTATGTCATTTTCAACCTGTAAATAACTTCGATTTTTATTAGAGTAGATTGAATGTTCGCTGATCCCTTGCGGAATATCACTACATAGTATAAAGCAAAGTCGCTTTTTCTGTCCCTTTGTCCCTTTGTACGCTTTAATCTTTGAAACTACGCAACGGATTTTGATGCGGTTTTTTTTAATAGATAGAGTGACGCAAGAGGAAGGTTTATTCGTATAATAACATCCACTAAATAGTGGAGAAGTACTGTTATTTTTGAGGTTTCTAATGTGATGTCGTAAATAATTACATTTTTTCCGCTTACATTGCAAACGCAGGCTGAACCCTACGAGTTTTATCAAAATAATGTACTAAGTATTGTACACATTGAAAAGGTCTACAGAAAAGTCCGTGATGGTATATGTCTATCTCTTATGGATAACCCACAATAACTTTTTTTTGTCATTTACTTTTTGCGACAAATAATGGCTAATTTTCGAAGCGATTTTAACCCATACAGCATTAATCCTTAACCAATTAAATACCTTGAATACATTGTTCATTTAATATAGATATATATGGCCCTTTACACCGTATGATTTAAGTGAATATTTTCGAAGATATTACAGATTTAAAAATTGCGGGGCGTAGCGTTTGCGGCGTGCGAAGCCGGGGCGGGTCGCTAGTATTGAATAAATAACACTTTGCTTGGTTTCACAAAAATTTAATTGAATTATTACTAGACAATTTTCAAAAGCTCGAATAAACATTTTCAAGAGCTGAGTAGAGATTTTTAAAACTGGTTAACACCCCGAAACAATTGTCAAGCAATAATTCAATAAAAATTTCGTGACAAGTGTTATGTATTCAATATATTGGATTTTTACAGTACTTACTTATTTATGAGATAAATAACAAATACATTTACGTGAAATATATAAATATTTTTAGTGAATACGTTATTTCGAACCTACGCAAAACTCAATAGATATATCAATCAGAAATATGTCGCTATTATTAGTATTAACTTATACTACAATGGTCTTCACACTCATGTTTAGTGTGATTATGGCGAATTCAATCCCGCTTCATTAGTTCGCTCCACTTTTTTCTTGTTGTTATATTATTTAGTACACGAAAAAAAATTATTGGAAATTTTAACTGTTATACTTGACACATAGGAAAAATTTGTTTCATAGGAAGGCATTTTTTAAACTTCTGCAATCTGGTAATAAACAAAATACGTATCGAACGACGTAAGCAACTACACAACAATTACATTGGTAAGTACCCGCCGAATAAGTCTGGGTCGTGTAGGTCAAATGGCGTCACACGATGGAGGACCGCGGGTAACAAAATTATTCTTGTAAGTGCAACTTTAAAGTCCTATAACTTTCTCTTTTCTTGAGGTCTTCTATCGATTCACGTGTTTGTTTTAATTTACATAAATTTTTATAGCGTACTAGCTGACACGAAGAACTTCGCACGCCCATTTATTTTTTTTTTTTTAATATTTTTCAAAAAACCGGAAGGACATTTTCTACTATTTGTGCTACACTATCTTGTTTTTGATATTCATCCCGTGCGGAACCAGGGACTTATTAACTTACGAATGGACTGCAATACTTCCTGTTATTTCCAATCAGTCGAATTATCAAAGAATTCCTATATTAACACGTTTGATGTATTGAAAGTTATTAACATGTCCGTTCTATAGTTGAACAGCATGTTCCTAATTTCGTATCAAGTACTTGTCCTTATACCTCATCATTTATTATATGAGATATTTGCTGGATATAAGTCAAAAAATGTTCAGAATTTAGTCCATTCCCGGAAATCAATGAATATAGTGGCTCTGGTGGCTGTACCAATAGGGTCTATTTGAATTGACTCTTCGCACAATATTTTGTCACATGATTGGTAGTATTTTCTTATCGATAACAATTTAACTTTGTCTTGCAATATTGACACACAACGTTCATTGGTCCAATAGCAACGATTTGCTGTGAACTGTAATCTATTTCAACGTTATAATTGAATGCAGGTCGATAGGAGTTGAACGCAAACTTTTCATATTGTTAATTTCGATTCCATCGATTCCGTTCAACTTCATTTCGAGCTTCCTGTTGCTCGTCAGGTTGACTTGCTCTTTTATAAATTTAACTTGCTGCGTTGCGAGTTCCTCGACTTCAGTTCGTACATCTAATAGCTATCATTTTCAAAAACGAAATTTCAACTGTAAATTGAAGAAAACCATGTATTCTTCTTTATAAGCAAATATACCACGTGCTATGTTAGTAACGTGTATGTAACTCTATTCAAACTTACCATAATTTTATATTAAATTTAGGTTCAGCTAGGTGATATTCAGTTTTTTTACATCCCCTTAAGAGAATTAATAATAATTTCTTACTTATATTATTAATTAAGTATTATTAAATTTTCTAATTTTATACGCAATTTTTTAAATTGTTTTCCTGACAATAATAAACACAACAAAAAAATAGTGACATCGGTCTAGCCGTTGACTCTACATTTTAGATAGAAAACGTTTGTATGGAAAAAAGAAATGGGCGGTTTTTAGGGTTTTCCCGGCAATTATTCGAATTTTTCTCGCCGTAAAAACCATTCTTGGACTTCAACAAACATTTTGAAACCATAATTCGCAAAATTCATTCAGGCGTTGCTGAGTTATGCGCTTACCAATACATTTTGAGATTCATTTTTATATTATAGATTCAGGAAAAAATGGGAACTTTACTATTTGCGAACTCTATCCTCTACTTTATCAGTTATCTGCAAAAATGATTTTAATTAGTATTACCATTATGAGTTAAAATATTTGGTGAATTAATAGCTCAAAAATAAATTGTGGAGATAGTTGGTTAAATTTACATTCTCCATGAATAAATTATTCTGTAACTACTTATTCAATTAACGAATGATGTTAAATTGTATTGAAGTACTTGATCATATCCCGCAATAAATAAATAAATCAATTTGCGAAGATTGTGCAATTCTATACATATACTACTTTTGACACAAGTTTGTTTAAATCTGAAATATATACATTCTTAGAAATTTCAGATATTTTCACGCATGCGTATATTCTCCAAATTAAATTAATTTGGAAATTACTAATATACCAATAATTTGAGGAAAAAATAATTTATCAAAGGTTTATTTGAGATTTTCTTTAGACAGTTTGCAAATAGAAAAAAGTTGTTCCCAGTATAAGTTGTAAGCTAGATTGCACTTCAAATTACCAGCGCCATTCAAGTCTAATGTGTAGTTGTGTACGTCAGTGTCGCAACAGTCGGTGGAAAACTGTGAGCCGTATAGTAATGGCGGAAAGATTTTTGTGGTTTATATTATGTAGGAAATATTAAATACTTAACTATATTTTTGTTTTGAGAGGGACCTTCCTAGTGCAAATCTATGGAAGTACTATGAACAGTTTTGTTGAAGCGATGTTCGTGAAATTAAAGTAGTTTTTTATAAGATCGGTCGCGACTGTCACCACATTTGGTCTTTTTTGGGTTGGAAAATGGCCCCTTCACCCGAAAATGACAATACACCGAAAGCTCCTGACAAAAATGAGAAGACGAAAGGTGATAAACATGGAAGTGTCGACATCATTAAAGAAAAGAACAAAGATTTTAAGGTAGATTTACCATTTCAGCTTTTTTGTTGTAAATTCTATTTTTAAAATACTATGTGGTTTCTTAGTATCCATAGTTTCAAAATTTGTTGCAGATAATGTTTATTCCATTGTATAACAATAATAAATTATTTTAATTTTAGGTTGGAAGTGTTCTGGGACACAATGGTTGTTTTTGACATTTGTCAAAGCTATTTTGAATATTAAGTCACAACTGCTTATCATTATGATTTAAAAAAAATATTTGAATGTTATTATTCATAGTATTATAACTTTTATGATTTACTACTTCACAAATTAACTATACATTGAAAATTTCAATTAATATTTTCTGTTTATATCAAGATATATAATGATGTGCCCAAGTACACTGCAAGTAACAATGGAAAACATAAGTTTATAGTGTAATATTGCTTTAATAATTAGAGAACTACAGATATTTCCTTTCAATTGAACATATGATCCTGTACATAAGTAATCTGAAAGAGAAATAATTACATATTTAAAATCTTTGAAGTGTTAATTAATAGGTAATAATTATTTAACACATTAAACTTTTAATAAAAAGTCCTAGAAAAATTTGTTATAAAAATCAACTGTTTGACATGCTTAAACAATATGTATTCAACTTTAGGGGTGTGTTCAATGAAAAAACTAAAATGTGTATATCTACTGCAGGTGTTACACTTAATGTACTACAGAACTTATTCTTCCATGGTTGTTCATGTTTGTCTGTACATAGGTTGAATACCCCTCCTAACATATTGAAATATAAAGGCAGTAATTAGTAAAAAAAAACTATAAATTATTAAATAAGATGAAATCACATTAGTAAATTAATACTTATTCTGATGTATTTCCCATCTTGATTGTAAAATATTTCTAGTGAAAAAATGTGAAGTGGGTATTTGTTAACAATTGAAAAATTCCAATTGATCTGAAGATTGATGTGTACTTAATTGTCTTACCATTGTAAATTCCTTGGAATTAAGTGTTAGGTACTACATTTGAACATATAAAAAATACTGAAGATATAAGTTTAATATGTATTATCAAAATAAATGAAAAGATTGATTCAAAATTATGAAAAAATACAACTTTTTACAATAAACACATTTACTGAAATCAAATTATATATTAAATGTTGGAAAAAATCAACATAAAATAATTCTTTTATCATTTATAGGTCTTCACCATTTATTACAAAACTTATTCTTTAAAAAGAAATTAATGTAAAATCATGGCTTCTTCTATGTATACCTTGTTATTTATATTATTATTCTTCTAATCTCCATGAAAAATTGTTAATTGAGAACATTTTGATATTTTTTGTTAATTTAACCATAATTAAGTATTCAAAACAAATTACAAAATTAGTTATCATTGATAAAGATAACATTGTACACAATCTGAACTGAGGTTTCAGCTATTGTTGGTGGCGTAAAATAATCCCTTATATATGTGTGTGTGTGTGTGTATGTGTACTTGATTATTTTTCAAAATTTCTTGGTGCTGGATGTTTTATTTTAACAGAATTGTACAATTTTTTGCTGCACATACTTATTGAACTTGAACTGTGTACTGAAGATAAGGCAGGAATAAATTTACTTTTTAAAATTGTGTTTGTGAAAGAAACTACTGTAAAACTATCAGATTAATTATCAGTTATGTAATAGTGAGTTTGTATATCTTATACTTGGTGTAAAGTAATATTTTACCAAATGAACATAATTATGATAATTCTTTTCTTCTTTGTAGACATTGAACAATTTAAATGATTGTGAACTGAAAGATCTATTGGACGAAGCGATTACTTACAAAAATCCAAAAGACAGAGAAGGAAAAAGTACACTTTTCAAGGTAAAGCTCTTATTATTTTCCAGTTCTTTTAATTTTTTAAGGATATCTTGTTTTATTTATCTCTATGTTTTTTAAGTAGTAGAGTTTTATTGAGATTTAATTTTGTTATTCCAAGTATTGTTTTAACAGATTACCTTTAATTAATAGTCATTAAATTTTTGTAAACTGTCATTTTTTGACTTTATAGCTGTTTTATTCATTTAAGTAATTACTTCTTCGATGAAGTACTTGAAAGTTTCAATTACTTATTTGCTTTAGGATTCCACTGGTTTGACTTAAGTTCCCTAACTTGTGAACAAGTTAGGTGACTTAAGAACTTCTCATACTTGTGAACAAGTTAGGTAATTCTTTTGTTAGAAGTTTTTTAGGGGTTTTAATTTCATTTATATGATTATAAATTAGAAGTCATAATGAAAAATAAAATTAATACATGAAGTGTTAACTGTGTGGTAGTTCATTTTGAATTAAACTTCAATAAGGTACAAGTCTTAAAACCTCTGAATTTATTGTAAGTACAACTTGTTTTGCCTGATCATTATCAATATTGATAATGCTGTTCCTTATTGCAGTTTTATTTATTTAGAAATCATATTGTTTAATTATGTTTTTTTTTTTTTTTTCATATTTTTAATTTTTTTATCAGAAGTCTTACCTACATTATGTGTGTCTGCCAAACATATTATTAATATTTGCCATGTATTACTGACATATTTTGTATAATGTGGCGAACTGCCGTTTCTCTTTATATGGAAAACTCAATTTTAACTATGTTCATAAATATAATCACATCTATAACTCATACAGTGGAATTTTTTTTTTCTTTATGAAGTGATTTGTTTCAATTAAATTTCAAGATGAGTGTTCACTACCTCTTCATTTAATTTTATTACAATACTGAATAATTTTTCTCATTTTTTAAACGGTAGAGATACATATTCACAATTCAGTATCTTACCGACCTTAAATATATTGCAATTATAATATTTCTTCTTAGCAATTATTTCACAATTTATTCATAAAAGTGATATTTGTCAAAAGAGCTTTAGACACTTTGTTTTTTTGAGAAATCAAGAAACCATTAAGCTGATCAATAAGGAAGTAAAATTTGATATTTTCAGAAAATAATTGATCAAAATGGCACAGACAGTTGATCAATTTGGAATGTTGTCAAAATAATGAGTAAATGAAAATAGTTTCAAGAATAGAAAAGCAGATTTGGAAAAATGACATTGATAATATAGTACAAAATGAACTTGACACTTCAAGTCTATTCAAAGAATTTTTTGAAATGGTGGAACAAAAATATCAGAGGTCATAGAAAAACCAAGAAAAGCACTATTAAAAACAATTTCGGTGTGTAGTTGCAATTTGCATCATCATTTAAAACCTTGAAAATTAACTCTCCCTGAAAGATGAAATAAAATTGAAATTCTAAAACAGATTGGGGAACAGATTCTTCATCCCCTCAGTCATTTGGCCAATGAAATAATCACTACTGGCTAAGTTCCAAAAGCCATGAAACTAGGAGTTATAAAAAAATTGAGACTAGGAATGAATTTACTATTGACCAATTCCTTCAATAGACAATATAGCAAAACTGTTCAAGAAAGTTTTGAAGAACTGTTCAAGTATTTTTGAATTTAACAAAGCTTTTTACATTGTTCACCACAGAGAGGTGGTGAATATTCTAAAGAGAAATCGGCATACGAGGAAAAACTGGAGATCTTATGTCAAGCTATGTAAAAGGACAGGTAGACCCAATCTAAACAGTGAATTTAGATAGGGTCTACCCATAGCGAAAAGAATGTCGGGAATACAGAGACCTTGGTCTCTGCACTTGGCCCAATTCTTTTCATTTAGCATACTCAGCATGCAAAAGTGACAATTTTTTGTTTTTATTATATCATCGGGAATTATGGTAGATATGAAGAAAAAGCCCGAAAATATTGAGTGAAAATTTTGACAAAACATGTTTTCTTCCATTTATAATAACCTACCTGTTTACAAAAAACTCAACTTCTCAATAGCTGATGAGGAATTTGGCATGTCGATGAAGAATAATATGAAATATCTTGGAATAACAATTGACAGGCATGCTTGGAATTTATTAAAATTGAATGATGATATAAATGGGACAATAACCTCTACGCGAAGTCTGTATAGATTCAAATATCTAAGACGAATTCTAGACTTTCAGAGACTTAAAATTATATATTATGCACTTGTAGAATGTAGAGTGGCCTACAGAGTACTCTAGCTGGGGCGCAGCAGAAGATTGGCATAAAAAAAGCTGAAGGGACTGCAGAAAAGATTCTTAAAAATAATGATTCTTGAAAATATACAAAACAAAAATAACTACAAAAGTCTTACCCATTTAATCAACTCTGTTATTATTATTGTTCTAAGAGTGGAGGTCAAATACTGTTGAACCTACAGTTTAATGCTGCTCCCTAACAAACCAAGAGCAGGGTGGGAACCGAAACCACCAGCACCAGTAAGCCAATAAGCATTTTAGGGTCACTATAACATTCATTTACTGATCCCCCATTCCATATAGTTATATAAAACTACCTGTCTTTGTCAAGCTATGTCAATCATCTTCAATTTCAATTCATTTATCAATTAATGAAACAATAAAGATTAATATGCACGGAAGTAATACATGAACACTGAACTAATGAAGACTAAAACCAATATATAAAATGAAGTAACTGGGTGTAATTATATATTGTCACCTCAGATTGAATCACCACATCACATAAGTTGTGGTGCCTATAATCTCTTTTGGGAAGATGTAAATGCCTTGCTTATAGGATTGGTCGTTTTTTAAAAACCGGTGTTAAAAACCGGTTTTTTGGAGAAAATTATGAAATTCGAAAGCTGATTTTTTTTGTAGAAAATATCGCATTTCAATGTATGAATAACACTTATAAAATTTGAAAATGACAAATGTACCAGATTGATGAAAACACTGATGCAAGTGGTTTGGTTCTTGGTATCATATCGGTCCGATATGATTGTGTGGCGGCTCGTTTTCGTTTCTCACGCTCGTTTCTGAATACATTCGTACCATTGTAAAATATTGCAATTTATTTTCAATTGCAACAATTCTCCGCATATTCCGGACCCGGACTGGTAATTCATGGTTCAGCTTTCACCCGCCGTCTTTTGACTAATACTGCTGACCGCCGGGTTACACTATGGAAGGGACGAGTAACTTATGGTAACAGACTTGAACGTTAAAGAAAAAATTAATGTGGTTATTATAAAAATATGAAAATATATTATTTTTATTTGTTCATACCCTTTGCTGAATAACTCGTTTCACTATTATAAAAATATTTACATCCTTATGTGAAAATTATGCATAAACAACGAATAATTGTTTTTAAAGTTATTTAATCCTGATCAACTATTATTTCTTTTTTCTACTAAAGTGCATAAAAAATTTTTACTATGAATAAAATTGAACAGTAAATAATTTCAGTCAAATACTACTTTTAATCACTCTAAATTTTCTGTTAAAATTTTTTGTTCAAATTACAGAATATTCGAGCAAAAATTTTTGTACAAAAATTCGAAACCGGTTTTCTGGAAAAATTACTATTCGAAAACCGGTTTTATAAAATATCGGTTTTTTTATAAACACGAGTTGAGGATGTTTTATTTCAGTCTAGTAGAAGATTATAGTAAGGTATTCTAGGTATTCTGAGGGGTCTAGCATTAGATCATCATATGAAATGGTTGCAAATTTTTGAAAAATTTAAAGTATTACTATAGAGAAAAAGTTCTTATCCCTTGACACTAGGTTTAAGGAAATTGTACTTTATGAGAAGTGTCATGTTATTTTAAGGAAAGGTCACTTGTTAAAAATTGAAAGATAAGGCACAGATATAACACCAGAAGGATTGGGGCATCTGAAATAAAGACTATATGTCGAAAAAGAGTATTAGCCTGAGATGTTTAGCATATTTGTAAACACTTTATTGAATAAATTATAAAAAAAATGGCGGAGGTGCCATATGGTGGATGAGTTCTTTTCCTCAAAATTGTGACAATGTCAATTTCTATATTCTTTTCTGTAATGATGATACCTGTATCTTCCTCTGTAATCCTGTTGTTCAGTGACACCTTAACATCACATATTTTGTAATATAAATAATAATGTTGAAGTTTCACTAAATTGGCTTAGAATAGAAATTTTTTCACATATATAGCCAAAGGCTTTATGGGTATACATTCTTAGTTTAATTGTTCCGCATGTGTGGACTTGATTGATAAAATTTTGTCTGGAATACTTCTATTGAACCAACTTCTCAATTTTTCTGAAATCCCTAAAGCGAATTTCGAAGTTTGCTATCACTACCCTAATTTCTGTCGTGTACTTCTCAGAAATGAAATTGTAGGTAGGATGTTTTTTCATATGATCATAGATTCTGTTTCAATTTGAAGTGCTGCAATAGAACTCATCATTTCTGTTAATGTTTTATTCTTGCCTTGTAGATTCAGATTCAATGTACACAGTTTTCCACTACAATCGGCCTAGAAAGCTAAATCACATTGCCAGTCTAAATCACGCAATTGCCGACAATCATCTCCCCTTTCATCAAGAAATTTTATTATTTCTTCCAACAGATCTCGAAATATTTGAAAAAACTTGCTTTGGCTGAACCACCTTACGTCAGTGTGCAATGTCAATTTTGGTTCCTTATCATCTAATTGTTGTTTAAAGAGCCGCCTTTGGAGGAATTTTCCCTTTATGTAATTTACAATTTTGAAAGAAATATTAGTCACATGTTTCGTGTTTAATATCTTACAAGCCAGTACTTGTTGATGAGTTATGCAGTAGTAGCTAATGAAGTCTAGAAAATCTTCGTCTTTGTGACAAAGAGCAATAAAACCATTATGAGTACCTGTCATTGCATGAGCTGCATCAGTTGTCATTGATTCGGTTTTATACCAGGATAGCTTATCTGGCAAATATATGCTTTGAATTCCGTGAAAATATCAAGGCCACGAATTGTTCCTTTTAAGGAAATCATACTTAGCAGTTCTTCTTTGGCCGAGAAATCTTCGAAGACCATCCGAATAAAAACAAGTAATTGTGCAGTATCAGTGATATCTGTTGACTCGTCAAATTGAAGCGAAAAAGCAACGCATAGGACGATATCTTTTTGTAGTTGTTCGTATAAGTTTTTATTTATTGTTTCTATACGGCGCATCACAGTATTTCGAGATTGACACTTGACACACGCCCCTCCCCCGCAACAAACACGCTTCCCGCTTATTGGTCATCGCGTGCCGAAAACACAACACTATACTGCGTAGAATGGAGGATAAATCCGTGACGGAACAGCGATTGAAAATGATACAAGATGATGCTGCAGTAGTGGATAATTACGTTGCGCAGTCTGGTCTAATTATTAAAATTTTTTGCTTGACCACGATCGACTGGACTAACAGTCGCGATCGACCGCTTGGCCACCCCTGCCCTACCATATATTCCAAGATTGAGTACAAACATTGCAAAAATATTAAAACCTTATGATTTAATAATAGCTAATACTGCACAAAATCAAGTCGACGAAATATATACCAAGTTAAAGAGTGAAACAATAACTCATACTGTTTATAATATACCCTGCAATAATTACAGAAAATGTTATATAGGACAAACGTCGCAAAAAAAATTGGTTTTGACAAAGTTGTGATATAGAACGAAACGTCAACGAAAATAAAGTTTGTAACATTGAAAATAGCTTATTTTTGCTAAAAACATTATATATATATATATATATATATATATATATATATATATATATATATATATATATATATATATATATAAGATATGAGAAATAAAGAATGTAAGAAAATGAATACTAGAACATTCATTCGAGAAATTGAATTGAATCTAGCTCTACTATAACATTCTTTTGATTAATTTCAATTTCTCGAATGAATGTTCTAATGTTCATTTTCTTAAATATTTCATTCAGTGCCATAAGCACAAAAAAATTTCATTTCCTTATATATATATATATATATATATATATATATATATATATATATATATATATATATATATATATATATATATTATTCTTTTGTGGAATATGTAGTCTTAAATGCAATATATAATTATAAGAACAGTTATAAAAAAAATTTCACATTATATTAGACACCTCTGATTTCAAGAGATATCAATGGTAGCCTGAATATTTTGCTAATGACACAGTAGAACTGAATTGATTATGCAATGGCCATTTTTTTTAGACACCTATGATTTTATATTTTCAGATTTTTTTATTACTTTCCTTTCAATAATTTAAACCAATTTTTCAGTGATGTTTTTTATCTCGACATTTTGTTTCTCTTTGTTTATCTCGATTTATTCGTGTCGCTAATATAGATTTACGAAGAATTACACTCCCTCCAGAAAAGCGCTCGCACAGGTTGAGGATCGATGCTGAAGTTTTATTGTATTGATTTTTTTGTTCCTTATACGTCTAATAATATAGAAGTTGTAATGAAGAATAGCTTTAGTATGAAAATGAATTAAATGTATTGTCAACAAGACGAAGAAAGAGCATGCTTTACAGTCACACTTTATTGTTTATTCTATTTAACAGGAATTGCTCAGCCAGGCGGAGGAATCTGAGAGAAATGCTCGAGCGGCGAGCGCAGGCGGCTCAGAGCAAGTTAGATACTGTAATACAATGGCGAAGAGGTCAAAGCATCGCCGGAAACCGAACAGCATCTCGGAGAATGTGATGCATGGTGGAAGCCTGGACAACCTTGCCAAGGAAGAGTTGTTTGAGGTGGCACACCATCTTAATAGGCCGAAGAGAACTGTCAGCGCCAGACAGAGAGAGGGGGGTGAGTAATTTTTTTATTTAACAATCGTTTACGTAAGGAAATTAAGAGCTTCATTAGTTGCAACTTAGCATTGTAAAATGATAAGAAAACAACAACAAGAAAAAACAAAAAAATGTTTTTTGGCTTGTTTCGGATGTTAAAGAAAGAAACTATTTAAGGATGTGACCCGCCTGTATATATCAAATTGTTTCAAAAGCATTGAAAAATTAATTTTTCATTTTCAACAGCGTTTTGCTCATACAGACACTAGTGGTCTTGAATGAATATTCATATTCATAGTGTATAATTCTAGAGTTGCAATATTTTTAGTAATTTTTTCGAATTATAGCTCTGCTGCACTAACAAAATAATTACTTAGATAGTTGGATACTACCTAAGTAATATAGTACTAATAAGAGTACTACTTGCTGGTAGTATTGCTAATAATAATAATATAGTACTAATAATACTTTATATTTGCTGGTACTATAAATAATTGATGCATATATATATATATATATATATATATATATATATATATATATATATATATATATATATATATATATATATGTGTATCAATTATTTATAGTACCAAAATATAAAGTATTATTAGTACTATATTATTATATATATATATATATATATATATATATATATATATATATATATATATATATATATATATATATATATATATATATATATATATATATATATATATATATATATATATATATATATATATATATATATATATATATATATATATATATATATATATATATATATATATATATATATATATATATATATATATATATATATATATATATATATATATATATATATATATATATATATATATATATATATATATATATATATATATATATATATATATATATATATATATATATATATATATATATATATATATATATATATATATATATATATATATATATATATATATATATATATATATATATATATATATATATATATATATATATATATATATATATATATATATATATATATATATATATATATATATATATATATATATATATATATATATATATATATATATATATATATATATATATATATATATATATATATATATATATATATATATATATATATATATATATATATATTAGTAAATACTGAGACTCTTAATCGAAATATCGAAATATTTCAAATAAAACTCTCAGGGAGCTGTCTACACAAATGTTGTCAAGTTAGTAGACAGCTCCCTGAGAGTTTTATTTGAAATATTTCGATATTTCGATTAAGAGTCTCAGTATTTACTAGTATTGAATTACTTGTGAATCTTTGAACTATATATATATATATATATATATATATATATATATATATATATATATATATATATATATATATATATATATATATATAATATAAACTTAAATTCAAACACTTGAACTTATGATTTACATTTTATTGACTACATAGCATGACGCGTTTCGTCGTTACAAACGACTTCTTCAGGTGCTTACAGAATAATAATAACATTTTGAAAAACACAGGTATAAATATCAGGGAATTTTGAGATTCTATGGTTTTGGTTTTACCTAAGATATTCAATTCTGAAAAATAATTTCTATTACCTGAAAAGGTTTAACAAGGGTGAATTGTTTAATTCTATCTGTTCATTGAGCAAATTTCCAGAATTTTTAAGCCGATTTATTTCCACTATTTCCCAATAATCTAATTGACTACTTCTCTCTATATTCTATCTCTCTATATTGTGTAAAATTTCGTATAATAAAGTTCGTATCAAAAGTATGGTTTTGTGTTAATAAATGGTTAGCATAATTCGAATTACTTTTATTATGGGCGAAGCTATATTTATGTTCCTGTATTCTAGTACCGAAATTTCTACTAGTTTTACCTATATATATATATATACCGGGACATGTTCCACAATTCAATTGGTAAACACCTGCTTTTTCTTCTCTTTTAATTTTGTTTTTATTGTTCTTAATGTGTCTCGATAAATTAAATAAACGAACAATAATTTATCGATACACATTAAGAACAATAAAAACAAAATTAAAAGAGAAGGCAAATCAGGTGTTTACGAATTGAATTGTGGAACAGAAGTAAACGCCAACACTATTAAATATATATATATATATATATATATATATATATATATATATATATATATATATATATATATATATATATATATATATATATATATATATATATATATATATATATATATATATATATATATATATATATATATATATATATATATATATATATATATATATATATATATATATATATATATATATATATATATATATAATAAACAAACAAACATTCTGGAACTGGACAAAAATAAGGAAGAAAGAAACAGTATGGAAGTGCCATGGAGAAAAGTAGTTTCGAGACGAATAAGAACTATTGGCACAGCGCAAACAACAGCAAATAATGAGATAAATACTGCATTCCAAGGCAGAAATAATGGAAACAAAAAAGTATGGCTCTTTCTCTCTAGAATCAAAACTGGAGTGACTGAAGAGATAATCAAAACATATCTGAATGAAAAGTTGGAACTATCTGCTCAGGAGACCCCTATAGTAAAAAAAATAAACACATTTCACAAAATGGAAGATAACGAATGCTTCCAAATTGGTCTGGATATTAAATATAGAGAACAGGTTTATGAATGCACGTTTTGGCCTTCAGGAGTTGCCTTTGCAAGGTTTAAATTCAACTATGATAACAATCAGGTAAATAACTCATTAGCAAATACAAATTTTCAAAGGGAATTAACCAATCGCCAACCAAATTGATAACAACAAATATCAAAGTACTAAATCTAAATACACAATGTCTGCGTAACAAACTGAACACATTTAATATAACCCTGAATGAAATATGTCCCGACATTGTATGTATAACTGAACATTGGTTTAGTGATAAAGAAAGCATGATTTTCCCAAATATTATGGTAAATAACTATACCATTGCTGATCACTTCTGCAGAACCAAACATAAGAATGGTGGCTCCTTGATACTGGTCAAAGATAGCTTACATTACAAGGAAATTGAGTATCTTGGGAAATATAAGGAAGAAATTACATCGGAAATATCGGCAGTGGAAATTCCCCAAGAAAAGCTATTGGTATTTAGTGTATATAGATCCCAAAAGGCACATTTAGAACAGTTTTTGGATAAAATAGATGGTATCCTTGAGAACATCTTATTGCTCGATAAATACACGGAATACAAATGGATAGTATGTGGTGATTTCAACGTAGATATACTAAATGAAAACAAGGACAAGAAGAAATTATGCAATTTATTTAGATGCTATAATGGAGAATATAAAATGCATGAACCATCTAGGATAACAAAGGATAGCTCAACTTGTATCGATAATATATTCTGCAACTTTGATCTGAACACCACAAACACTGTCAATCTACATATGGGGGATCATCGCGCCCAAATTATAACCTTCTCATCTGAAAAAGATAATGTATTTATAAACAATACAAATTTTATGTATAGAACAATTACAACATCAGGAATAAATTCTATAAAAAAAAAACTAAAGGCTAATAACTGGAATCTTATACTTACCTCTATGTTAGCAGAACAGAGCTATCAGTATTTCTTTGATAAGTTGAGACTCTGGTTTGATCTAGAATTTCCGGAAAAAACAAAACAAAAAATGCAAAACTCAAAAAAAATTGGAATACATAACAATGTGAATATAAGAGAGATTAAGAACAGACTAGAAATATTAGACATCATTTACAAAGTTACAAAATCCGATAAAGTACTTGAGGAATATAAAAGATGCAAGAAAGAACTGATAGATTATATTAAAAAAACAAAAAGGGAATTCAATGAGGCACTTATAAATAATTCAGAAAATAAGACAAAAACTATATGGTCTATAATCAAAAAAGAAACTGTAAAGAAGAAAATTATAACACCAAATAATGGGAATGCAGAAACCTTCAACAATTATTTCTCATCGGTAGCTCAGCAGATGAGTGGAAATGTGGCTGGCAACAAGGCTGAAGCCCTAAAGCTGCTGAAGCAGATCAATACAAAAAAGTGTGAACTACTCGAATTCCAGCCAACTACCGAATTCGAAGTCATGAGCATCATCAAAGGAATCAAGGGAAAGAAAACACAGGATATATATGGCATGTCAACTACAATTATTAAAACCCTGTCCATTGAAATTGCCCAGCCACTCACGATTATATCCAACAAATGTCTCTCTGAGGGTGTATTCCCAACAGCACTTAAGATAGCAAAAGTATTGCCAATCTACAAAAAAGGAGACGAAAATGACCTGTCTAACTATCGGCCGATATCCATATTGCCAGCAATATCAAAAATTCTCGAAGAAATAATAAAATCTAGGCTCCTGGCATACTTTGAAGGAAATAAATTGCTTGGCAATCAACAGCATGGATTCAGGGCCAGCAAATCAACAACAACTCTGCTGATGGAGGTCATGAACGAAATAGTCGAGTCCCTGGAGGGCAAATGGCCATCGGAGATTGTTTCACAGGATTTATCCAAGGCTTTCAATACTGTTGACCACGATATCCAGCAAAGTAAACTACGATATTACGGATTGGGAGGTGCTGCTCTTGATATCATCTGTTCGTTCCTGTCAAATAGGCAACAATATGTACTATGGAATAACCAACTGTCTGGAAGCAGGAACATAACGGCTGGAGTTCCGCAAGGATCGAGGCTAGGGCCCTTACTTTTCGTAATATTTGTAAACGACCTGAATCTGGAGAAGGATGAGATGAACACGTATCTAAGAACACTTTTATTTGCAGATGATACTTCTTTCTTTCTAAAGGCCTTGGATGAGGTAAATCTGAGGATATTGGAAAAATATGTGCTTTCGACATCTAAGCACTGGTTTAGATGTAACTCTCTTGCCATAAATGAATCAAAAACACAAAACTTAAAAATAAAGAGTAACAAAAATAAGACCATCAAATTGCTTGGAGTTACATTGGATGGGGCGCTTTCATGGGAGCCGCACATTGATTCATTGAAAAGAAAACTTGCAGTGGCAATTTACACCATCTCAATTGTGAAAAGAGTTTCCTCTAAAAAAGCGGCAGTGATCTCCTATTTTGCCAACTTCCATTCACTGGCAACCTATGGAATTCTTCTGTGGGGCACATCGGCTCATGCCATCGACATCCTGATTCTTCAGAAGAAAGCGGTGAGAACAATAGTAGGACTTAAACAGACAGATAGCTGTAGGGATGTGTTTCGGACACTTAACATACTCACCATACCAGCAGTGTATATATTGGAGTGCTCCACATATGTCCACAAGAACTTAGACAGATTTCCAACTAATAGCACATTCCACAATTTCAATACAAGAAGACGAAACAAACTTACCATACCATACCATGAACGGAAATATGCGCAGCAAGGAGTAGACTACTGGGGACCTAAAATCTACAATAGGCTTCCAAATGCCATCAAACAACTGAATGGGAAAAAATTCAAGAAATGTCTCAAAGATATTCTCCTACAGAATACAATATATACCTTGGGGGAATTTCTGAGAGATTGAATGTAACTTTCTTTTGACGAAGCATGTAAACTGTTGATGCTGAATAAAAATTTATTATTATTATTATATATATATATATATATATATATATATATATATATATATATATATATATATATATATATATATATATATATATATGTGTGTATATATATATATATAGTGTATATATATAAAGTGTGAAGGTTTCTTGGGAAAGAGCACAGTTTAAACAAATTATAACGAATTATAAATCCTTCCGGGTGAAAATGGAAGAAACCATCAACATAAACACAATCCGAGACACATTCAATGGAAATACAGCAGAATACCTTACATCTCTAAGGACAAGGAAATTAAAATACATCAAACAAAAAAAAACAGTAGAATCTTCCTTCTTCAATGCAAAAACTGGGATTTACGCCCAAAGTTCCTTAATTAAACTGTGCTCATTCCCAAGAAACCTTCACACTTATGTTATTAAGCAAAGCACGAGAAAACTAAACGAATTATATAAATATATATATATATATATATATATATATATATATATATATATATATATATATATATATATATATATATATATATATATATATGTATTTCTTTTTTCACTTCTTCATATGAACCAGTACATCTTCAATTTTTCAGATGTTTTTGAAATCATTACATAAATTGTTTGATAATATTCAGTGTATTGAAAGTTTAAGTACATATACACATAAGCCTTATTTTTTAAATTATTATTAAACAACATTGTCCAAATATTTTTGCTGAGAAATTAAAGTTCTTGGATTCCATGGATCATATATCAAGTCATTCTCACAGACTCGATTGAAGTGGTAAGTGCGAGGTCTGGGTTTGAATCTGGTATTACATGTGGTTGGTTGTGTGTCTCAGAGTTTAGTGGTTATAATAATGATTATAATATACAAGATTTCGAAAACTGTGTTAAAATGAAGGATTAATAATTCTTATTATGTAATAACATAAATAATTGTGTTCTAAGATTAACTGTAGTGATTTTTTGCTAGAAGAAAATGCTGTTGATATTTTTATTTGAACTGATCTTCAGAAATTTAATTATCTTAGTTTTGTTTCTTCAATTATTGATGTACATCTAATTTCTTAACTTAACTGACATGGTGGACATCATATTTTATGAATCCTTTGAAATAAAGAAACAGTCATGTTATTTTATGTAGAGAATTTTATTCTCAGCTATTCGTATAGTGATAGTGATCGTAAAATTGATCAATTACACAACTCTATTGTTGAATTAGCATTGATGATTTCATTACAATTATGTCGATTGAAGTTTTGGTAATAGGTTTGAATTATGCAACTTCCTTTGTGTGTGTTGGACATCTAAACAGTTTCATTCCAATTTTGCTAATAGGAATATATTGAAAAGTTTCATATAGACTTCGATTCCATCGAGTATGGTTATTACATTCTTTCCTTTTTATTAATAATGTTTTTACTAATGTGAGAGAGTCTTTGTCAGTCTTTTCTTTATGGTTGATATTAATAATTTCACTGGTCCTTAGTCGATTGGGCCGATACTTGATGAAAATCTGAATACATCATTTAAATAAAACTAAATAGTTTTCTGATTTTCACTATAATTAATTTAAAATCAGAAAACTATTTAGTTTTATTCAAATTATTATAAATTTTTTTGGTCAAAAAATAATTTTTCGATAAGTATTGTATAGCATTTCCTATATTTTAATTATTTTCAATCAACACAGTAGATCTCTTCAATTTTAGGAACAAGTTACTTTACTTGTAATAAGAAGAAAATGAAAAATATTTTTCAACAGAAGAGATTTGAAAGTTAATGAGCAAAATTTGTATACCGTGATTGGTTCAACTTCTAATGAAATTTCAGTAAATATATTAGAACTCTTCTATTATCTTCGCCAGACATTGGAAATATCCATGGAAGTCACTTGTTAGATTTCATATCAACAGACGTCGTCTACCCGTTCAGACCATCCCCTTCTGGATTAATGATTTGTGGTGTTATGGGCCACAGAAAAACTTGAGACCATTCAAAATGTTTTCAAAGAGAACATTGTCTGAATTTTTTGAAATATTTCAAATTACATAATTGTTTACACCTTTCTTTCTCCTACATCAAAATCTTTCCAGAGTTTGTGAAATTGTTTCAATAGTTATGAGACTAATGTATCTTTTCGAATAAATTTGAAGATAGTGGTTAGTAAGTAGCACTTCAATCCCTTTTTTTAGGTATATTATTAGAAAGTTTCACAAAATCATTTGAATTTTTATGGTTTTGAATTTGGCTGTTGTATATATATATATATATATATATAGGCAAAGTTGTGATATACAACGGAACGTCAACATAAATAAAGTTTTCATATTAAAAGAAGCCTGTTATTGCTAAAAACATTCAAAATAATATATATATATATATATATATATATATATATATATATATATATATATATATATATATATATATATATATATATATATATATATATATATATATGTATATGTATATGGAAATATAATGGTAGTTCGTTATATAATTTAATAGCTAAATAGGTGAAGCTCTTCTGTGTCAGAGCGAACCTATGTTGAGGCAGCAATAAGTCTCCACCATGACGAGTGTAATGGCAATGTCTGCTGTGCAGCAGTTTATAGTCAGATCTTCGAGACCCAACAAATACCAAACAACAATATATGAACAGACCCGGCAAGGTCAATATTCCATATTTCCAAAATAAATCGCGACAACTATACCATGGACTTCGCCGACCAGTAATTCTTATTGCGCTCTTTCGCATTTTTAATACCTTGTGCCAGTCCGTTGAGTTGCTCCAAAATTGAGGCCGTAGGATATGCGCGACTGAAAAAGACCGATGTAGGCATTTCTAGAAACCTCAATTGGCGCAATCCATGTTATTCTGCGAAGCAGATATAATATAGAAGCCAGATTGTTTGTAAGTTCGTTAATATGCTCCTTCCAGTACAATCTGTTATCCAAATATATTCCTAGGAATTTCTCACATTTATTTTGTTCCCGTTCCTTCAATAAGAATCAAACTATTTCTGTTTTATTTAGGTTAAAGCTTAGGTTCTTGTCTTCAAACCATCCATGAAGCCTCTGCAATGTTGCTTCTGTATTTTTTGAAGTCTTCCAATATCAGAGTCCTGACCGAGTATGATCAGCGTACTGAATGGATTTCATACATGAAAAGTGCAGTGATAGTTCATTCACATATAGGATGAATAATAATATCCCCAGAATTGATCCCTGTGGTATACCCTCTTTGAGTGGCAGATCTGATGACCAAGTTTATCCGTGGTCGGTGTGTGCGGCCAGAGAGATAGGACTGCATCAAGTATAATGAACTACCTCTCATGCCATAATACCATAATTTGTCTAGCAAAGTCTGATGTGACACACAGTCAAAAGCCTTTGAGGGGTCACAAAGTATCGCAGAAACCGACTTACAGCTCACTTGTAATACATTTATTCTGTTTATTTTTTTTTGTGTATGGTTTGCGATTTTCTAGGAATATTTCCACTTTTCAAGTGGATTGTTTCCAAATGTGTTTTTCAAGCGCCCCGAGCGTTTCTCGTAGGGAAAAAACCATTTAGTCTGTTCATTTCTTTTATGTATAGTTTTTCAGTTTTTATGATATTGTCCCTATTTTTTTCTTAGAGTTTTCAATCGATTTCTTACACAGCACCTGATGAACATTTTGAATAATATAAAATACAATAATATTCATTGGTAACTTATAAAGAGCTATTGAGCCTCTTTCAGCTAGTTAAATAATTTTATAGCAGTATTTCAATTTGTTTCGTTTAGTCTGAGTTTATTTTCATATTATACAGCATATAAGCGTTTGCAAAAGGGGGTGACGGGCGATTTTCTCTTATGTTATTTATTTATTTTTCGTTTGATTTTAGGGATATTTTGATTATTTCATACAAATTTACTAAATTTCGTAATATTCGTTATATTTACTAAAGTTTTGAGATATTTTCTGTGTTTTCGAAAATTTATTAATTTTTCGTTTAATTTTCTGGATATTCGCTATAAATTCCTGTTCATAATTGTACCAGTTCCTTAATGTATATTCCTAATTTTATTTAAATTTTCACAAATTTGCTAAATTTTTGAGATATTTTCTGTGTTTTTAAGTGCGAATGGTTTTTGTTGTCCCTTTCGTTTGAGGTGCCGCTGACTACAATATTAAACTGATTTATTGGAAATGATGTGTGCCGTTATTCGTATTTTGTCGGTAGTTCTAACGTAACAGACGATGAACGACGAACTGTTGGAATGGTTCGTTCACCCAATTCGCTCGTTGGGTTGCCAGAATGTTATACATATTCGGGATATTTATGGATATCTATAAACATTCGAATATAATATATATAATTTTTCTAAGCACGTTATAGAGTACTTCTTTAATTTTTCTTTTTATAGCGTTTCATAACAGTTATAATTCCACATTTTGGACATGAGATACACAAATTGAAATTAGAGGTTTCTTCATTCTCCATTCAAAAATGTTATATTGTTTTCAAGTTTATTGCAATAATTAAGATAGAGAGAAATAAAAGTCTTATGATGAAATAAATTCGCTACTGTACAATCAAAATCGAAAATGTTAAACAAAGTGTAAAAAACTAAATTGAATTTAATATCATTCAAGTAGGTGCTCAAGATTAAGATGTTCAAGATGCACAGCGAACAACTTTGCAACATTCTAATCTTAAATAAAAATGTTTTCTAATATAATCTTACATTTGAAACGTGATGAACCTAACCACAATGTTATTTATTTTATAATTCAAATGGTATTTGATTAAGTAAATTAGTTTTTCCATTTTACTTGAATTCCATTTACTTTGGCATGTAGGCGTCAAATACGAAACTTTGTAATGTAATGAAATTTGCTAGTTACTTTCGGTTGAAATCAGGTTTTTTTATCTGCATAATTTGTAAAACTCTTATTTCATACATTTCTTTTAATCTAACTATTACTACAATCTACAATCGTATATTAGTTGTTACGAAACCTGAATAAATCCTCAAAATCGATGTATTTATGGAATGCCGGCAACGCTGCAGATGTCCTTGTCATTTTCATCAATTGTATTCATACACGTTAATCCATCACTTTCAAACAATAACATTTTTTGAAAATATTTCTTACTTATGTGGAGTGAAAGCAGGTGATTTCTTCACGTTTGATGAGATGTGATAATTAAATATTGTAACAGATTATGATTAGTAATTTTTCGTTATTCAATCGAAACAATAAAGGTTTTTGGGATTTTCGTTATTTAACTGGTTTTTGCGTAGGAGACATTGAAGGATTTCAATGGCGATTTCTTTTTGTTTGTCTTCTAGATATAGTTTTTTCAGTTTGTTTTTGTTGCGCTTCCCTTTTTTATTCTATTCAAGGTTGCTTTGAATAGATCCGCGCAAGTGCCTTCGCAATACAGCTATTCTAACCTAGAAATGAATTGTCTAATTTTCTATGAACTGGAAATAATCCGATTTATACAAAGTAAAGTTCTAGAATCGAGCCAGATAAGAACGTTCTTATAGAATAGTTTGTGTTTTTAGTTTTTAATGATTAATTTTAGGAAAAAGGCCTTTGATATTCTTCGTCCCAGGTTGGACGAAGATATTGGCCGTCAAGATTGTCGTTGAAATAAGTTGGCCATTTAAAATGCAATCTCATTTCAAATGTAAGTTGATAATTTTATATTCATAAGTTGTTGTTTCTTTTTGTATATCGGCAACTTGACGATGACTTTCGTTTTTAGGATTGACGGAACTTATACAGTGTTGCCTGTCAGTGCAATTTTCCTAACACATATTTTAGTATATATCTCCATTTGAGTCTTAACAATTCTACGTGTATTTTTCTCTGTTTTAGAAAAAGGAATACTATTTTTTGGATGCTCAAGTAGGTACTCTCATACTGCATCTCACTTATAAATTAGAAATTTCCCTTTTTGTTAAAAAACTTTTTCTAATGTTTTCCGTTGCAACTTGATCGAATTCATCATTTTTAGCAATTAACGTCATGAGTTGCGTCAGTAGGAAATATTCAAATAATAAGATACTGAAAGAGGAATTGATTTTAGAAATACTGGTAGATTCATGGGTTAATAGATTCTCTTATGTGCTGCATGTGCATGTTTGAATGTGCTGTCGTCCATGTAACCAAAATTTTAAATTTGATTTCATTCGTGTTCTCCAAATTAAATGATAAAAATAATAATTTTCAACCTATTAAACAATATATGAATAATATTAAATAGGTTTAATATTAAATATTAAACCTTTTTTCTGAAATAATTGATGAGTAACTAATATGCTTTTTCATAATGAAACAGTGAATTGATCTATGATTTAATAAAAAATAAACACTTATTGTCATTAGGTTCAACAGTTTCAGATTTTAAGTGAAACATTGAACCGGGTAGTAAATATATTCCTAAATATACTTTATTTTTACACAAAATTTACACAATATTTTATTACAAAATTTCTTTGAGGACTGATTTTTGTATTTATTAAAATAAATTAAACTCTTGGCTTAATGTTTCACGATTTATTTAACAATATGAATAGTCAACATGTTCGAGCGTTAGCTCATTTTCAAGACTAAACTACTATAAGGAACGTACAACAAATTTATATCTACACAATGGATGTGAGTAGGGAGGATAATTGAAAATCTATTTTAATAATAATAACGGGAAACGTTTAGACCTTTTGGAAGCAATTGAAATAAGCAGTTCTTGGAAGAACTTCTTGGAAGAGCTCTTGGATGAACAAGTAGATTTTCAATTATCCTCCCTACTCACATCCATTGTGTAGATATAAATTTGTTGTACGTTCCTTATAGTAGTTTAGTCTTGAAAATGAGCTAACGCTCGAACATGTTGACTATTCATATTGTTAAATAAATCGTGAAACATTAAGCCAAGAGTTTAATTTATTTTAATATTCAATTATGTTTCACCAAGAGTTGAGCGAGAATTCAATCTCAGTCATTATTTTTGTATTTATGCATTTCAGATTGAAAAAAATTTAGAAATAAACAATAATTTCTGGTAAAAGATAGAAAATACAAAGTAAATTTTTGCTTGTCGGGATGGCTTTTCTTTGATATCCAAAACCCTTCATTATCTATTACCTGCTGATCTTTTGTGATCACCCTTGGAGCAAAAATATTTTAAACCCTCTTTTGAAATGAACGATCTTCTAAATGTATACAACATACTGATTAATCCATTGAAATTCAACTCATTACTTTCCGCAAAGCTAAATTTTTGGTTAAATGAATGTTTATGAGATAATAATATATAATAATAATAATAGAGGATTAGGAAAAAAGGTTTTATATAAGAGAAGTTACGTTTCTAACTTTTTTTTCTGTTCTGCAAATTTTCCGTTTTCAGTTTTAGTTTAAGATAATTATGTTCGTTTGAACAATAGTTGAATAGCTTGAATCAATCTAGAAAATTGAGTTATTCTTTTTATGTTGCAGTTATAATAGATTTTTAGGTTACAAACCAATTATAAAATTTATTATATCGAATTCGAGTATTTAAATGTTGGAAGAATCAAGAAGTATGAAGAAACAAATTTTGTGATAAAAAGAGTTGTCAATATCTTCTAGGTTATTATATCTGTATTTTCTGTGACGTGTTTTTAATTCAAAATAAACTTTTGTATACTGAAAAGAGGCAAATTATTCATTCAATGTGGAATGACTGGAATAGAATATTCTTCGCCCTTTCAAAATGTCGGCTACAGGATGTTCCAAATTCATTTTTAGTAGATCATGATAAAATTAACAATATAATACTAATATAACATTTTGGTTTATATTCGATTGGTAAGTTGCTTTACGTTAATGTATTATAACAGACCTCGATCTGACCAAACCAACTGAACGTTGGTTTACTGGTAACGGCCTGTGTATGAATGATGATAACACAAACTGCATGATTTAAAGCTTAAACCATAGAGATGTGACTGATGACTTATATTGATTCCATTGCTGAGTAGAAGCATATTTGTGTTTCGTAGTTTGGTCGAATCTGTGTCGGGTAGAATGCTTAAGTTCGCTTATTTCCCCTTATTTGAGTCTGCTTCGATACGACTCGTTGCTGAGGGTCATTGTTGCGGAGCTGTGAAGACCATATTTAGACTACAGAGGAAGGCATTATTTCGCGCTCGGGTTTTAAAACAATTGAAAATAATTACAAACATTTGCGCATACTAACCTTCCCAGGTTTACATTTTTGTTTGTTTATTACATGCTTACGTAATCAGAGATTCTATTTCTAAGGGTGGTGATAATATCCACTATGAGACCACATGTAAATCTGATATCACACTGAATTTCACCAGATTGAGCAGTAGTCCGAATTAGGCCAAGCAATAGGTATTTTTTCATAACATAAATCCTAGTTGCAAGCCGACTATACCACCATGAGCAAGCCGTTTCGGACATCATATCTGATATGTTTTGGACACAAAAATATCGTTTCCTTATTTGTTACAATATAAACATTTTTAATGACTGAGATTGAATTCTCGCTTAACTCTCGATGAAACATAATTAAATATTAAATTAAATTAAACTCTTGGCTTAATGTTTCACTATTATATTTAGCAATATGAATTTGTCATATAATAATATAATATATATAATATAACTAATTGTCCAATAGCGAAATCTTTCGGGTTTGTAAACAATATATAATGTACTAACTTTTTGCAAAGGTTGAACTCTCCAATTTGAAAAATAACGGATTCATGAATTTTTCAAAATATGCCAAATTTTGCGATTTTTCCCAATTTTCTCCGCTTCTAATTATCCGATCGACTCGTTCAAAAAATGATTCCCTTCGTTATTACCTACAATTTACCTACTGATTGTATTTCGCTAACTTTCGTTTACTTTTTTAGTTATAAGCAAAAAACCAAAAAAAGTGCTATTTATTGGTTGAAAATGTTATAACAAATAAGCAAACGATATTTTCGTGTCCAAAACATATCAGAAATGATGTCCGAAATGGCTTGCTCATGGTGGTATAGTCGGCCTGCAACTAGGATTTATGTCAAAAAATCACCCTTTTCTAGCTGTGTTGCTTGGCCTTAATTACTAGTGTTTTGAGTATACGATCTAGCTTTTTTTTTCTTTCGGTCGGAGGACATTATATATATATATATATATATATATATATATATATATATATATATATATATATATATATATATATATTTAAGAAAATATATATATATATATATATATATATATATATATATATATATATATATATATATATATATATATATATATATATATATATATTTAAGAAAATGAACACTAGAACATTCATTCGAAAAATTCAAATTAACAAAAAGAATGCTATAGTAGAGCTAGATATGTGATCGTGTACGATGTGATGTCTCCATTATCCTTCAAGGGATAAATGTTAGAGAAATATTGAAATCGATGCCACACCTGATGGAAGTGCGAGACATATATGTTTCGTTCTGCAAGGAACTCGTCAGTCGCACCACGTTTATCGAAGTGACAATGATTTCAATCTCCAAACATCTTGTGACTCCAAGTGAACTATCGTAGAGTAATGAATACTCCACAATTATACTCCACTATAGGAATCAGTAGAAAACATCTCTCAGATTACAGACACACCAAGCATCGTACTTTCACATATATTCTATACCTGTAGGTATCTACTAAATTGCAATGTCTATATGACAAATATCATCATATGATGTTTTCAAATGTCAATAGGTTGCGTTAGTAGTACGCTCGCGATTGTTCCCGTATTTCAATATTTCTCTAACATTTATCCCTTGAAGGATAATGGAGACATCGCATCGTACACGTTCACATATCTAGCTCTACTATAACATTCTTTTGGTTAATTTGAATTTTTCGAATGAATGTTCTAGTGTTAATTTTCGTAAATATTTCATTCAAAGGCATAAGCACAAAACAACTTCATTTAAATGAATAATTGTATTTATTTTCGAATTCTTGATCAACATCAGCTCTTTTTAGACCATGTCTTAAACTTTGTTCCATGTTTTCCAAGGAAAAGCGAGAACGCTGTTCTCATAATCATAATATGATATTATGTTGCTATTAATTTTCGATCAAAAACAGTGAAGTCCAAGACCTGTTGTGTTTCCATTGATATATTCCTAGGTCTCTTGAAATCTCGTTATATTTTACTATTTGTTTTCTATAATAATAATAATAATAATAATAATATTTATTGCATAATATTTCAATTACACAAATGGTAGGAGTTTGGCAAGCCATTCTTCCACTCCACCAAATAAATATTTTACATATGCTGCTCTATAAATATTTTACATATGCAATTTAGCTCCAAACTTTCAGTAGTACTTGATAACTAAAAAAAAACTAACTAATATATCAAAAGAAACAGAATATTTACATATATATATATATATATATATATATATATATATATATATATATATATATATATATATATATATATATATACATACATATAAAACACAAATTGACACAAAAAGGAAAGAATTGAAAGAAATACAAATAATTAATATGCTAAATACTGTTACCAAAAATAAATTCTCTCAATTTCTTTTTGAAAATCCCAACAGAAAAATTATTACTAACCAGAGTAATGTACTTATTAAGCAAACTTTGAAAAATCTAGGTACGACCCGAAAAGTTCCACGTCTATACATCTGATACCATGGTCTCCTTCAACGTACCCAGGAACGTTTCATGTTGAACTCAGTCAAAGATTTTGCTTGACCTTGTTCTTAGGAACACAACTATAGTTCTCTTGATGCGCAGCTAGATCTAGATTACGTGTTATTTTTAAGAGTCTTTCCAAAAATTGGATTATTTCTGAGAAATGAAATGTACTCTGTAGTGATTTCTCGAGAATTTTTTCAATTTCGCTATTACACCTATAGACCAGTTAGTTAGTTAGATATTTTTCGTGCCACCTTCTTTAAATATTGGTGTTATATAACAGTGTTGAATTGACTTGGCACCTTTCGAGTATTCGTTATTAGATTGATTAGTTATGTGTAAATTCGGTTCAACTAAATATGCATGATTCATTTTAATGGACCAGACTGATAAACCATCAAGCTCAGGGGAATCATTGTTTCTCATTTTGTTTACTAGTCCGGCAAGTACGTTTTTATTGACTATACTTTCATATTTACATGAACAATGGCATTCAATGTTTTTCATTACAATTCTTGGTTATAACATTTTTTTTTGACACTTTCTTCTCTATATTCACAAAGTGGTCATTGCAAAAGTTTGTCATCTTTTTATCATCGAATATTTCCAAGTTGACATCACTGTTTGTCATTTTATTTTTATGTTGTTAATGCGAAGATTTCATTCAAATTATTCTGATTTATCAAAATTCCATATTCATAATAATGAATATAAGCTAAAATTCGAACACTTGAACTTTTGATTTACACTTTTATTGTAGCGTCGCCTGTCTCCGTAGCTTAGTCGGTAGAACTCCCGAGTATGGTGCGGTAGTACTCGGGTTCGAGCCCCGCTGAAGGCATGCGTGTTTGTGTTTGTCTATGATTTGAGAAGTTTAAATAATGATATTTGCTGGGTAATGTACATCGATTACAAGCCCAATGGCCGTTCGGAACCGGCGTTAAACTGTAGGTCCACTGAATTAAAAAAAAAACATATCATGACGCTTTTCGTCGTTACAAAGGGCTTCTTCAGATGCTAACAGAATACTGACCGTCAGTGATGAGTCAGTATTCAATTAGTGTCTGAAACTATGATATATACTAATGCAAATAAGACGCCTTTCAAATTTTCGCAGTTTGAATTTAAATAATTTGTATTCAATTGTGTATAATGCAATTCATGTGTTGTTGATATCACAACATCAAACTATAAAGAAAAAACGGTTTTGTATGCTTTGTGTGTTTAAAGTCGGCCGTGTTTTAGTCAATGCCTTCAGTTTCTCCGTAAAATTCTGAGAAAAATCACTATTCTTTCCAATAGTACAAAATATTTTGGTATTTCTTGAATAAATGTGTGAACTATTTTCATATTTTTATTGGGTTCATCAAAATTTTGTTAAACAACTCTTTCACTGATTTCGTTGAGTGGTTTTCTTGCAAATTTCCTATGAATAATAAGTCAAAAGTATTGAGAATTCGTAATTGTATAGACAAATATTACTTATCTTATATCAAAGTGAATATCAGTTCACTCACATTTTTAGAAGCATTCGAACAGAATTTTTTATTGCTCAACACAGATGAAAACTCTTGTACTCCAAGTTATTTCTTATCACTGTCCGTGTCATACCGAACTGAAACTAAATGAATAATTTTAATATTTATTATTATCTAGAATTTACTTATTGGCCAACTTGCACGTCCGATTATTTCATACAAAAAGCAGCTAACAGGACCATGCGCTTAACTCTTTGCAATCACTTTGACGATCTTGAACAATTTTTCATAACAAAATAAGGTTCTAATATAAAAGATAACTAGAGTATATCGTAAATGCAATGTTGTCTCATACCTTCCCTAAACTGACGCCAAAAGGTATAAATATATATATATATATATATTTTTTTTTTTGAAAGTTTATTTGATGAAATAAAGATGAAAAATCTCTAAATAGAAAAAATGACACACATAACTTGAGTAACATATATAGCTACTTACTGGATATGGAGCAAGAAAAGAAACATGAAAAAAAAGGAGAAGAAAGGAAACAACTGGGATCAGATGATACGTGATAAGAATATGCATTTAACCTAAAATAATATATTGAAATTGAATATTGAGACTGAATTATAAATGTTGGATAATTTGGAAATTGCGCTTATGTTATTGCTGTTAAATAGTTTAATGATTGTAACCTCAACTCTCATGTAAGCAAACATTGTATATCGAGTTTGTAGACATTAATTAAGGTTTTTTATAAATTTTAGAACCCTGAAGAAGCAATCAAGTAAATTGCGAAAGCTTGGTAAAGAGAAAAGGGTACCACTGAAAATATTGAGTCAATAAACCCTTAAAAATAATTATAAATATATATATATATATATATATATATATATATATATATATATATATATATATATATATATATATATATATATATATATATATATATTTCAAATTCGTCGTTTTTTACCTGTCGGTCGTATTACATACAGATGTTTGTCTAGTACACCTGCTATACCACAAACAAACATCTGTATATATATATATATATATATATATATATATATATATATATATATATATATATATATATATATAAAATGGTTTAATTCAATAAACAAATTTGTTTCAAATGAAAGGGAATAGCTAAAAATATCAATATTTACAATATTTGTCCTTCAGGGAGCCTTCCGTCAAACGTAAACGCAGGAGGATTGGCCTCTTACGATCCACATTTTTTGGAAGAAGCACGAAAGAAACGAACGACCAAAGGATCTGTGGTTGCAGCGGGTGGCGGTCCGTCCTTCGAATCAATGGACGTGGATATGGAGAGGGTGAGCCTTTTAGAGCACGATTCCGTTGCCGAGAATTTCAATAAAGAATCTCCGACGTCAGAATTGATAGAGAACGTAGCTCCTCAAAGTACCCCAAAGTTCACCACTAAAGCGACACTTCAAGTCAGTAAGTATTGTCATTCCAAGAAATATTATTTGTTCAGTGAATATCACTCATATAGTAGATCAAGCAATATTTCAAGTCTGTAGGTATTATCATTCGTAGACATATTTTTTTGCTCAGCCAATATTGCCCTATTTAATAAGTAAAGCAATACATTTAGTAGGCAAAGCAATATTTCAAGTAAGTTGGTATTGTCATTCCTAGACATATTATTTGTTTGCTCAGCGAATATGGCCCTATTTAATAGGTAAAGCAACAACTGAAGCCAGTAAGTATGGTCGTTCCTAGACATATTATTGTTTGCTCAGCTAGTATGGCTCCATTTAGTAGGTTATTTTCGATATAAATTTTTTCAAGGCTTTATATATATACATATATATATATATATATATATATATATATATATATATATATATATATATATATATATATATATATATATATATAAATATATATAATCATCGTATAGCGCTACAACCCTGGATGGGTCTTGGCTGACTGTACAACATTTTTCCAGAACAACCCGTCTTCCATCAACCTGTAATCAAAAGGGATGTTAATTTTTCGGAGGTCTGATCTTATGTTGTCCCTCCAACGCATTCTGGGGCGTACGAGTGGTCTTTTGCCTGTCGGGGTCTCTTCCCATGCCTGTTTCACCAGTCTTTCGTCATTCATCCTTTGCACGTGCCCTGCCCACCTTAATCGTTGGGATTTGATGTCTTGCACAATGTCGCTATCGTTGTACAGCTCTTGGACCTCTGTGTTAGTTTTAATGCGATATCGGTTGGTCGTCGGATCATGGTGGAGTCCAAATATCTTTCTCAGGATTTTTCGCTCGAAGCATCTGAGTTTATCTTCATTTGCTTTGGTCATTGTCCACGTTTCGCTTCCATAAGTTATGATGGGTCTGACGATGGTTTTATACACTTTAATTTTTGAGGTCCTTGTTAGATTTTTCGACTTCATAAGGCTATTGAGTGCGAAGAGACAGCGGTTTGCAGACTGGGTTCTTCCTTTGATTTCCTCAGTAACGTCGTTGTCAGCTGTAATTGTGGCGCCAATGTACTCGAAGCGTTCTACTATTTCGAAATTGAAGTTGTTCACTGTTACGTTACTGTCCCAATTTATCTCTTCGGGCCGTTCTATTTATGCACATGTACTTCGTCTTCTCTTCGTTGACCTTTAGTCCTACTTCACTTGTTGTTCTCTCGATCTTGTTGAAAATGTCCTTTGCTAAAAAAATGCTAAAAGTAACTTGGGACCTTTCGCTGTTAGTAATTCAGTTTTTATCTCGGCTGCTCTCACGGCTTTCTCTTGGACGAGGTTGAACAATAGTGGCGATAGGGCATCGCCTTGTTTTAGTCCGGAATCCACTTTAAAGCTGTTGGATAGGTTATTGTTTACCCGCACTTTAGATAATCCTCCCTCCATATAGATCTTGGTCATCTGGATAAGCTTTTTTGGAATTGAAAATTCCGCCATTGCGTTCCATACCTGGTTTGTCTCTATGCCATCATAGACCTGTCGAAAATCTATGAAGAGGTTGTGCACTGTTCTATTATATTCCCATGCCTTTTCTAGAATTTGCCTTAGTGTGAAAAGTTGATCTATAGTTGACCTATTTGCTCTGAAGCCGGCTTGATATTCGCCTGGGATGTTTCCTGCATAAGGGGTTAGTCTGTGCAATGTTTGAGAGTATTTTGTATGCGGTGTTTATTAGAGAGATTCCTCTGTAATCCTTAGATTTATCCCCCTTTTTATGAATGAGCACGATAATGCTTTCTTTCCATCCTGTAGGTATTTCTTCTTGTCGCCATAAAGAGTTATTAGCTTGTGCAATTGGTGATGGAGTGCATCTCCGTCATATTTTAGTAGCTCCGCAGTATATTTTAGTACTCCATCCAAGCCAGGCGCCTTGGAGTTCTTTAGATTATTCAGCGCTTTCATCGTTTCTTGAAAGGAGGTTCTTCCACTGGTAGTTCTGCTGTGATGTAGGTAATTATATATATATATATATATATATATATATATATATATATATATATATATATATATTATTATATATATATATATATATATATATATATATATATATATATATATATATTTTTTTTTTCATTATTGGTCAGTCGATCAGTATCAGTCAAATTTCCTAACAATCCAGAGAAATGTAGAGGATATATTGTATATCCGCCTTGTTCAAAGGTTATTTGGACAAACAGTTGTGTGATTCAGTTTTTAAACCTCTTTTATTACCATATCTTTTTCTTTCATGTAGGGGTTTTAATGACCTGAAACTTCCCGACCTAATCTGTTCAAATTTTTCAAAATTGAGATATGAAAAAATGTTGCCTAAATTTTTGAAATTTCCTCAATTGTTAATAATATTTTTCATTAAATATACAAAGTCATAGCTTACAAATATAAAACTTCGAAGAAAGTCTGGCTTTTGAAATAATGTCATATTGTCAGATTTGTGAAATTTCATTTGATTAATTAAATTCGTAGATTATTTAAACAAGTATCTTTCAAGTCACGAAGTGTATTTTGAAAAGTCTTCATAACAAAACTAATTTTTATCGATGCCTCATTTAAATAAATCAAACTCGATTAAATACTTAAATCAGTGTACAACTTTTTTCCATTTAAAAATATTGTTACTAATATGTCTCCATTCACTGTAATTTATTTCTTCACTTAATCAAGCAGGTAAAAATGAATTTTATTCTCAACTTTTTAACCATTTTAACATTCTAAGAATCACTGGAATAATGAAGAATTAAATATTGAAAATTGGCAATTAAATATGACTGTTCAAAAATGTTATTTAAATAATCATTGCGAGCTAAATTATTTCTCCGCCTTTCCTCTGGGATTTTGCTAGGAAATGGTAAGTTTTTTAGCAAATAATTCCTTGAATTTGGAAAAATAGAATGAAGTGCGTGTGGGACTAATCTCGACCTTAAATAGAAACTTACCTTTTCCAAGTTTGAAACTTACTAAATCACCTATCATCTATTCTATATTTCATAAAAAAAATATATTAGTATGAAATCCTCACTCAAAACAACACAAATTTGATTTCGGTTCGATGAAATCGGTAAACACAAAATTTCGTTTTTATAATTTGATGTTATGATATCCACAAATTATCATCACTAACATATTAATTAACTATATTACGCTATAAAAAATTGATGAATAGAAGATTTATACTCTATTCATCACTTTTGTGGTATATATTTGTGATATTTGAAACCGCGAAATATTCAATTTCAAACTACGAAAGTCTTAAACAACACAAAATTGATTTCGTTTGACGGAAATCGGTACGTACACAAAACACTTTGTTTTTTATAGTTTGATGTTGTGATATCAACAACGCATGAATTACACTAGACACACTTAAAAAATATAAAATTTATACTAAAAGCTTAAATTATTTAATTTTAAACTGAGAAGATTTTGTGAAGCGTCTTGTTTCCATTAGAACACAACCATAAATAATGGCCGGGAATGTAAAATTTCAATAGATCACCGCGCTACTGTTGCCATTTACTCATTTCATGGCCTGTTTAAGTGTCGATCGTGGAAGTTTTTTCGATTATGAAATATTTGAGCTAATATAGGGCAAGGTTGAGGCGTTCGAGAGAGGGAAGATTACATTTCTGATTTTTCAAAGGCGTTCGATTGTGTAAATCACAAAAAGCTCTTGCACAAATTCGAATGTTACGGTATCAGAGGCATACCACTGAAGCTAATTGATAGTTATCTGAAATATAGAGTTCAAAGAGTTACTATAGAAAGTGACGATCACAAACTATTTTCTACTGATGAATATATCACAACAGGCGTGCCGCAAGGAAGTATACTTGGGCCTCTTTTATTCGTGGTGTATGTAAATGATATATGTACTTGATGAATTCGACATCAAAAGAATTATATTTACGGATGACGAATTTTACTTGTAACATTTGAAAATAAAGAAAAAATAATCGATAACGTGAAAGAAAAAATAGACTCCTTCAATAACTGGTGAAAAAATAAACTGTCAAGGAAGAGAAATAAATCTGAGGTAGTTGTATTCTGCACAGAAAGGTCAAACGTCGCTATTCAAATTTCTCTCGATATAGAACACACATTTGTTACGACTGACTTGAGAAGATTCCTGGGAATATACATTGAAAATAATCTAAAATGGAAATGAACACATTAATATTCTTAATAAACTTCAGTCATCCATATGTTACACTTCACATATTCTGAAATTTCACGTCCTGAAATATGAGTAGTCTGGTTATATTAAACATAAAAATAGTGGTCAAATAACAAAAATTCCAACAGAACCAACTTTTCGTGGAAAGTTTTGGTTCTCCATCAGAAAGAAAGCTTCAAAAGTCTCCATCGATCCCATGATCGCTACGAAAATTATTCGAAGTTTTTTGGATTTTTTACGCAAAACGGTAATTTTTGTTGAAAAATTACTTCAGTCCAAAGTTGTAGATCTGAAAATTCTCTACAAAAATTGTTTTTTTTACATTTCTACATAAATGTTTTTTTCTAGGAGTCATCACATTTGAGATATCGCGATTGTAAGAGTAACGTTATACATGATATGCACACATTTCATCGCCACCTGTGAGGTAGTGTATTCGACGCGTATTTTTAATGAGGTTTCCTCAGTAGGCCTAATCCACGAACTTTTATGGTGTAAATTTCAGGAACAATACTTATTTTAATTCTTAATAAATATTGATAATGATATTGGTACTGGTTATTGAGTTTAACTAGGTCTGATTTCTTTCGATATTTTTTTCTATTCGATATGCAAATCAATTGATTTCTACGCAAACACCCACCCTAAACTTTTTCATAATATAACATCAGAGAAGATTTTCAGAAAGAAACTTCATTTTTTCATAGGAATGTGGGCCATACACATTAAATAAGTTTTACCAATGCTTGTCATGTGAACACCATCATTGCACAAATAATTTAGAAGAAAATATTTTATTATATAAAATATATGTTGATGATTATATGATCATATAAATATTATACTGGAACATAATAAATTACAATTTACACTTGAATAAGAAACGAATGAAAAATTAAACTTTTCAGATATAGCAATTATAAGACAAAACAAAATTTTAACAAGATGACATAACAAAGATATGAGTTCTCCAAGAACAATTATAAAACTAATCATCACTATTCCGAAAAAAAAAAGAAATAATTATTAGTTTCGTAAGTAGGTATATTATTAAAATTAACCTGATCATGTCTAATGCATGAAGCACTTGAAGAAGTTCGTACACTTCTTATGAAAAATAATTATCTATATAATTTAATACAAAATATCATAAGAAACAGGATTCATAAATTCTATAATAGTTTACTAATTCTATTTATTAATTTACTAGTTTATTAAATTCCCTATAAAGTAGGGGAATGTAATACAAATTACAAAATTGAGTACACATATTGCAAAAATATCAAAACCTATAATTTTGTATAGCACATACATCACAAAATCAAATTAAACAATATATTAATATAAATAAAAATAAATCAAATTAAACGAAAGAAAAACGCATATAGTTTATATTATACCATGAAATAGTTGCGATTAATGCTATAAAGGTCAACCATAAAAAAATTGAGGAGAACGAGTTTAAGCCCATCGATATGCAAAAACACAAAAACAACTGAGAAACACGATTTTAATTAAAATAATACAACAATTTTAGCAATTGGAAAAGACAAAAAATGTAGAGAAATTTTGGAAATGTTTCTGACTCGAATCAAATTTTTATTCTTTCGAGGTTTTGGGTCTGGGTTTGTATGGGTTGAGCTCAAATAAGACTATGGTGCTAATTTTTATTTTTAAACGTAAAGGCTTTCCTCTGCATTTGCTAAATCTATACCTCAATTAGTAGTTCTGAGTGAGGAATAGACTAAGATCCCTGAGCGATCTGGCATAACTTATTTTCACATAGATGAAACTTTAGTTTCTCAGTAGCGTCTCATATGCTATCAATGCCTGCGTGCTTGTGGAACTCGCCTTGTTACCTGGGCAGGAACAGGTGAGAAAGGTAACTAAAAATAAGAGTAACTACTTAAATTTGTATGATTAATTTTTTTATATATTTTCTAGAGTATTTTTCTGAAGTAGTATCCGTAAGTGTCAGACATTTTCCTTGACCAGAACTTTTGTTAGACACTTTAAAACTCTACAAAAAATATATAACTTCACTTATAAAAATAACATGTAATGACATGTAAAAATGACATGCAAAAACATGTCAGATTTTTTAATATGTCATCAAGTATTACAAAGTTATATTCCAACAGTCGGACAAATAATAGTGTTCAAACATCCCATAAACACAAAAATTATTTAGCAGGTAGTATGAGCGCGAGAAAATAGTAACTCGGTTCCCTTTTAACGGACAATCTGTTTCAGTCTAGTGTGTGCCCGTTTTAGCGCAACGTGTAATTTACAGCATAATTCGAGTCTGTGTCAGCATATGCTTTTTTCGTTTTTATCGCGTAATTTATGAGTGATTTAAGTTATTTGCAATAGTGAAAATCATGAAAGAAAAAATAATTTTAATATGTATTTTGTAATAAATCTCATGATTTTTGTGTTTAAGGCATGTTCGGTCAGTACTAGTTGTCTGACTGATGAAGTATTACTTTAAAATAGTTGCCTTAATAACATATTAAAAATCTGACATGTAAAAATAAGTGAAGTTCATTTATTTTTTGTAGAGAAAGTGTCTGACCCTTATGGATACTACTTCAGAAAAATATTCAGCAAAACATATATAAAAGTCATTCATACAAATTTAAGCTAAGTTACACTTATTTTCAGTTATCTTTCTCATTTGGTATATGCCCAGGTTTCATATGCGAGCTCACAAGCATGTACGTATTCAAAGCATAAAGACGTTACTGAGAACCTTCTATCTGACTTATGTCAGATAGCTCTGGGATCTTTTACTAGAAGGATTTTGGGAGTCATCTTTGACAACATTCAAAACTCATCTCTTAGTATTGCTAGAGTCTCAATATTTACGTAATAAAATAAAACTTACAAAACAAAGGCAAGATATTCATTTAACATCTGACAAATAATGGTCTCAGCATTTTTGGTTCGGTCTACTTTTGAAACAAGTAGAATATTTGTATTCAGAAGAGAAGTGTCTCGCTGACTTATGTTGCAACAAACATAAATTGGTTTGTATATTTTGATGGGAATGTTGTTTCTTTATCTCATTATTTGAGATAATTTTTTATAAATTGTATTATTTCGAATGTTTAATCGTATTTAAAAAAGAAGAAAACGTTTTTCCTACCGCTATCTGAATTTCGCCCCTATTGTTTTTGTTTCATTATTACAGAAACAATTTTATAGTTATTATCATTATGTACAGGTTAAGTAGAGCTGAATCAGTGAACCTATTCGATGTCATCTCTGGACTTCGTCTTTTTCCGCATAGCATATAAGTTAAACATAAATTAAGTAATTTATCAATATTGGGAATATTTTAACCATTTAACCATGAAACGAAGATATTATTTTTTAAAAATTGGTGAAGATTATGCAGAACAAAATTTTTTGAGATAATGTTGAAATGGAATTTTGAAAACATGAAATACTGGTGGATGTGATCAATAGTGTTGATTCATTTGAACAACATAGTTTATAGAACAAGAGTTTATTATTTTACTATATTTTACTTCAAAAAAGTGGTCGTCCATCCATGGCAAGACAGATTCTGTGAAAAAATTCCCATCATCGCTGAAATGTAAAGAACCATGAAAAATATGTATGTATATTTCACTAGAAGTAAGGTGTATACACTCCATTATCTACTAGTACTAATTTCATTTTATTTTTACAGATGTTGATGATGCTCTTCACTTCAATGATCTCGAGACAGTGGAGAAGAAACCTTACGAAATAGAGCAAATTTCCGCAAAAGTATTGCAAAGCAAGTATAGCGTTTATATCCCAAATTACAATCCGTTGAACGAAACGACCAAAGTAAGTTTCCTGACTAAATTTCAGTAAAATCATATTTAAGTTAAGTGCTCGTGTTGTAGCTGATGCCTTAGCATCTAATAAATCTTAATTTGAATTGTTACTGATACATTTTTTTATGTGGTATTCACTAACTAATCAGTATTGTATTTTTATTAGAATATCAGAAAATAATTTACTAATAAAGAGAACCTATAGTACAGATTTACAATATTTTATTAGGAATTATGACATTTCAGTAATGCTTTCGAAACGAATTTATGGTTATTTTGACATAAAAATATATTCACAATACAAGGTTAAACTTGATTGAAAATTTCATTAAAAGCTAAGCACAAAAAATATGAAATCTCTTTTTCTGCTAATCATAGAAGCTGTAAGTATTAAATGACACGGAGGTTTCGCTTATCTCTTGGTGAAACATTATGTTAAAAACAATAAATTAAAATTAACACACTTAATTTAAGTTTGACTGAATATGTTAAAAACTCTACATATGTTTCAGGTGGTTAACCCATTATTAAGATATCAGTAATATTGTATACTCTTGATAATGGGTTAACCACCCGAAACATATGATACTTAAGTCAAGTATGTTAATTTTAATTTATTCTGAAAGTATTAATTTTATCCTTTTTTTTCTTAATGATTATTGAAGTGTGAAGGAGTTGCTTTCTGTTGTAAACTTTTGATGGAACAAGTTTTTACAGATGATAATTTGAGAATGATAGTTTCATTTGAAAATATGTATTACAAAAAATTTTTTTCTTTCGGGAATTGAGGATTCTGCATATTTTATCAAAGATAATTTTATCAGTGTTTAAAATTTTCATCACTGGCTAATATTTCGATCATTTAAAACTTTTTTGATTTTCCTTGCCTAGAACCTTTATATTATATATTATAGAGCTATTTTATTCAAAAATATGCTTAAAATTACATTTGATTTGTTTGATTTTGTTGATTTAAAAAAAAATTTTTATTTTGGAATATTGGCAAAATTGATATGAAATATTAGCCAACTAAATTATGTCAGAATGGGCGTTGTTAAACGCTCTACACACGACTACAATTGCCAAATTTTCAATAGCGAATGTGTAGTAGGACAGATACAAGCCTTTCTTCAAAGTGAACAAAAAGAGGTAAATTGAAAAATGTCATTATCTTTGAAGTATTTAATTTGATTTTGACGATTTATATATTTTAGTAATGATTCTAAGACCTCAGTAAAATTAATTTTATAGTACTTATCTCATTCCTCAAGAATAAGAAGGTATACCGACACATTTTTTTCATTTTCAATCAGAAAAAATTTTCCGAGACAATGGTTTCATTGAATTATTTTACACAAAAAGGTATTTTTGTAATATTTCCATAAAAATGTCTGCTGTAGAATTCCCATATTCGTTTTTGAGATAGATTGTACATAAACGAGAAGTCTTATTTTTTCGTTGTAGAAACCCCTAGATAGTAAAGTATATCATTATAAACCAAAATATTCTATATATATGAAATTAATATCATAACAGAAATTCATGATTCCTTTTGTTAATTAGTATAGAGGAAAACATATTGAAGCAAAATATTTGAGTATGGTATAATGGATTTAATCAAATTAATACTTTTCGGTGGAATATTTTAGAAGGTTTTCATTTAGTATGAATTCTAATAAGCCAATCTAATGTTAATTGACCTCTTGCACAACGCTGAAAGCATTAGTTCAAATTTAACGTGAATTATTCCATGCATTTGTCATACATTTTGGACTGCTATATCAAAAGCTAATATAACTGAGTTGAAAACATGTAACAAATCTATTTATAATACTAACTCAAGTTATATGAAACACAAAAGTCGCTCATTTCATTGCTCAATAATTTGAACATAAATTATTATCAGTGTCAAATCTGTTGCATTAAACTCTTCATAATGGTTTAGCAGCCCGAAACATATCCTGTGAATTGATTAATATTTTCCTAATGTAGCCATATGCTCTAATTTAAAGTGTTATGCTCGGTATAAAGTCAGATTGGATATAAGTCAAGCTAAGTAAAGATTTTGTAGTTAAGTGAAGACAATATATTATTAAATGTAAATGTTGTCTTTATCAAATATTGTCTACTAAATTGGGTCAAGTGCATGTCGAAGGAAACGTTTTACTTCATCAAATATTATTTTGGTTATCAATTATAATAGATTAGATAACGTTGGAAGTAGGTATTTCGTTACTAAACAATTTTAGAGAAATAGTAATGAAATTTTGTAGCTTTTGTATTTAGACTTGTTAATAATTGTTCCAAAATATTTTGTTTTTAGATGTCAATGAAATTAAAGTAATGGTAATATATGGTAATACATTCATACATGCATATATATATTCGCTATCAAAGTATACTATAAGTTTCTTTCGATAATGTTTTTGACAAATTATTCAAAAGAACATTATAGCAGAGCTGGCTATGTGAAACATAAACAATGCGATGTCTCCATTGTCCTTCTAGGGACCAAAGTTAGAGAATATTGGAATCTCAATTATCCTTTTAGGGATAAAGGCTACAGCATCTTGGAATCGATGCCTACATTTGTTGAAAGCGTGAGACAGACACTGTTTCGTACTACAAGGTACTCATCAGTCACGCCACGTTTCACAAATGGAAGGCAACGATTTCAATCCTCGCATAACCTGTAACTTGATTGTTAAATAGAAATATAAAGTAAGTCGTATACATATATAATGCATAGATTAATATACATCTACATTGAAAGTTTCACGCGTCCTTATCAATTAAGGTAGTACATTTTACAAGTTTAGTTTTTTGGAACAATTTCATCTAATTTGATGAAGTAATGCGCTATCTAGGTTGCTGTTGTAGAAACGCTCGTTGTCATTTCTCAAAACATGAAAGAAATTTAGTACAAGAAAAATAATTCTGTACTTCTCGTACTATATTATCTCACTTGTAGATATTCGCTATCAAAGTATATTCTAACTTTCTTTCAATAATGTTTTTCACAAATTATTATTGACAAACTTATAACAGAACTGGCTATGTGAAACATAAACAATGCGATGTCTCCATTGTCCTTCTAAGGATCAATGTTAGAGAATATTGGAATCTCCATTATCTTTCTAGGGTTAAATGTTACAGAATCTTGAAATCGATGCTTACATTTATTGAAAGCGCGAGACAGTCACTGTTTCATACTATTTCGTTCTAATTTTATATTATTATATTTATATCGTCCTGCATTGAAAGCGTGAGACAGTCACTCTTTCGAACTATTTCGTTCATTTGTTGAAAGTGGCGTGACTGATGAGTACCTTGTAGTACGAAACAGCGACTGTCTCACGCTTTCACTAAATGTAGGCATCGATTTCGAGATTCTGTAACATTTATCCCTAGAAGGAAATTATTCATTATTATTTATTATATTATTTATCCCTGGAATAAATTCCAAAATTCCTGGATTCCAATATTCTCTAACATTGATCCTTAGAAGACAATGGACACATCGCATTGTTTATGTTTCACATAGTGTTGTATAATGTTTTTATAGAACATTACTGCACTCTGCTATAATGTTCTTTTGAATAATTTGTCAGAAACATTATCTAAAGTAAGTTATAGTATACTTTGATAGCGAATATCTACAAGTGCAATAATATAGCACGAGAACTACAGAATTATTTTTCTTGTAGTGTTCTTTATATATATATATATATATATATATATATATATATATATATATATATATATATATATATATATATATATATATATATATATATATATATATAATATATATAATAATAGAAAATATATTTGGAAGTTCTTTATATATATATATATATATATATATATATATATATATATATATATATATATATATATATATATATATATATAACATTTTCTATGTATAATAAAGAATACTTTTTCCTTTTTTGGAATGGTATTAAATTCCCTCATTTGAAATTTTCTTTAAAATGTGTTTTGTTTTGTTGAAGATGAATTAAAATTATGTTTCTCAAATAAACAATTTTAAGGACATTTTCTAGATGCCCGGATTTCATGAATAATATTTATATGATATAATTAAATAATGGTTTTAATTTATATGGCATAATTATATATTTTAATTTTCTTCGGTATCCGTCTCAAAATACCAATCCAAATGCACGTTACTTTGCGACCACCCATAGGTAGGCGACATTGATTCCCAACTTCCTTTTCCGAACCGATTAGCGGCTTTCACGAACTTTGAACTCACACTAAACTCTAACGAAGCTCGATCCTAAGCGTACGGCAGTAATGACTCGACTGGTTCATCGTGCGTCACGTGTATTCAAATATCCAGCATCTTCACTTTCCGAATGACGATCGTTATGGCCTTAACAATAGCCCCATGCGTGCCATTTGATAAGGAGGTTCGGCACCATTGTAAAGTTCGTCTTCTACATATGTATTAGTTGCACTTTTTATCAGCTGGAGTTATCCAATTAAGATTTAGTCGTTAACTTGGTTGGAAAACAAACAGTCGTGCGCCTTCCGCAGGGCCGCCTGTCCTGTGATCGAGCGCGCGCTTATCTTGCTTAACCTTAGCACGTGCGTGTCATGTCGATCGTCATCTGTTTCCGTACGATTCTCGTTCGTGCCCTCTTGATCCTGGTGTTTTTGGCGAAATCGGTGTACAAGTGCGCGACGTTGCGCGTCGCTTCTGCGCTGACTTTTTTCGCCATGCTCTTTTGGTTCGCAGAGCGGCGCGGAGACGGCGATGCTAGTTTATTGTCACGTGACCTATCCCTGTTAGATTTTCGCGAAGATAATAGTTTGCTGACAATTCACGGAGTCAAGGTGAGATGAAAAACGAAATGTTGTATATCATTTCGTCTTTGAAAGAGCGTAAGCTTAGAATTCCATTGACGTTGCTATATGAGTTTTATATAAGTTAATTCTATAATTTGTCTACTGCTTTTCGGAAAATCTGAGCAATATTCCTATTTTCAAAAATTGAGAATTGAACATTGATTTGATAAAGCTTAAAATTATGGTGAATTAATAGATGTTTTATTTCCAAAAACTGCGATTTATATGATCGTACAGAGAATTTTTCAAATGACGAAAAATGATTATCTGACAAATGATGTGACATCAAATACTTAGTATAATATCCAACGAAAGAACAATACAAGACAAACTGAAACGACGTTAATTTCCTTGTCTGTTGCTATTGCTTTTGACGTAATTATAGACATAGCAAAGTTCAAACCGAATGACCCTTGAGAGGAGCAATTTATTGTTCGTCTGAAACACGTCAACTAAAACTAGTATTGAATAAAAATATTGATTACTTCTCTAAGAAGAGTATTCAAAATGCTATACATAAATATGTGAATATAAGGTGTCTTTTAAGTTATGTTATTCAAAATCATTCGTACATGTTGTGCACCATTGATAACACGAATATTTGCATTGTTCTCAATTGTGTTTTATTCTCTGGAACTGATGAATCATTAAATACTAATTGACTTTTATGATTTCCTGCGTCGAACATTATTTATCTATCACATCTGAATTCCTAGTTGAATCTCTATCGAACAGTTATACGGGTAACAAAATGAATATATAATTGACGACATTTACTCATTGTAAAATAAATATATACGCTTCTCAGAATTCATTAACAGAACAGGACCGATTCTTATAAATAATATTGTACATATTGTATATTTAGAGGGTATCTGTTCAGTTTATTGTTTGGAATTATTTTTTTTTGTTGTTTTTCCAAGTGAATAGGAAAAATTCTTTGTAATAGTATCTTTCTCTGTTTATATTTGATTAGTTTATCAATGAAGAAGGGTTTATACCCATTGTTACTAGCAATTGTCTTTATTATACAAACTTCTTTTCTAAAATTATCTGCAGACAACGGAAGCGAAAGTAATATATGAACTAATGAATGAAAGGCACTCATTTTTATTTTTTGCTTCTGACAACTTGAGTAGTGTATTAACATGTCTGAATAAGTTGGTTTTCTGTAAATGTCAAAAACTAGCGAATGAAGGGAACGACGTATGTGTAACCGAAAAGCTAATAGCTTGGTTGGTTTCCGATTCCAGAGTGAAATTAATTGAAGGATAGATTGAATTCAAAGATTTCAATTTCAAAGTAAGTTATTTGCCTATCTGTACCAGTCCATATACAAAATATATCGTCGACATATCTTCTCCAGAAAAATAAATTCTTGGTTGAACTATTGTCTGAATTGAATAAGGTGTTTTCGAAATGCGTCCTGAAAATCTCGCTCAGTAACGGAGATAACGGAGAACCCAAGGGTTTGTTGATAGATCTTTTCATTAAATTTGAAAACAGACGGTTTACCCATGGGTTCCCCGTTACTGAGCGAGATTTTCATGGCACATTTCTAAAACACCTTATTCAATTCAGACAATAGTTCAACCAAGAATGTATTTTTCTGGAGAATATATGTTGACGATATATTTTGTATATGGATTGGTACAGATAGGTAATTAACCTCCTTTTTGAAATCTTTGAATACAATCTATCCTTCAATTAATTTCACTCTGGAATCGGAAACCAACCAAGCTATTAGCTTTTTGGATTAACATATAAGTCGCTTCCTTTATTTCCTAGTTTTTGACATTTACAGAAAACCAACTTATTCAGACATATTAATACTGAACTCAAGTTGTCAGTCGCAAAAAATAAAAATGAGTGCCTTTCATTCATTAGTTCATAGATTACTTTCGCTCCCGTTGTGTGCGGATAATTTTAGAAAAGAAGTTTGTATAATAAGAACAATTGCTATTAAAAATGGTTATAAACCCTTCGTCATTGATAAACTAATCAAAAATGAACAGAGAAAGATACTATTACAAAGAATTTTTCATATTTACTTAAAAAAACAACAAAAAATATTTCTTTTAATTAATTATATACCAACATCAGCAATAAAATTTGTAGAAGATTACATAAAAAAGATAATGTGAATACAATATGCACCAACAAAAAGAATTTGGGTTCATTGTTGGTAAATAACAAGGACAAACTTGACTTATTTTCGAGAAGTGGCGTTTTTGAAATATTTTCCAGTGGATGTGATAGTTTTTACATAGATCAAACTGTACGTTTTATACAAAAAAGAATCGATGAACATAAAAGATCAATACTGTTGAATAAACCTAATACGGGTTTTTCTGTACACTGCATTAAACATAATCATTTCTTGGATCCCAGGAAGACCGAATTCACTCAGGTAGTAAAGGCAAAAGATTAGATACCCTTGAAGCCTTGGAAATTTTGATAGCCAAAAAGAAGAATTTACCTATTTGTAATGACCAGGTAGATTTTTCCGTGAAACCGGTTTTAAATTCTGTGGTTTAGGATATATAAGTGAAAGTTGTACATTTTGAAATTCAGTAATATTGTATACTCTTGATAATGGGTTAACCACCCGAAACATATGTATAGTTTTTAATATGATCAGTGAAACTTAAGTCAAGTGTGTTAATTTTTAATTTTATAGTTAAAATCTTCATGGAAATGAAGTGTATAAAGCTCTTTTATATGTATAATGAAATAGAAATACATCTAAATGAACATTGCACACAGTATTTCTTGAAAGACACAATATACACACTTATAGACCATACTTACTTTATGAAATAAGCAATGGAAGTCATAAAAGAAGTAGTAATCTGGATTAACTTATTCACTCTTGACTATTTGTTTATTAATTAAAGTTGATACAATACATAAGTACATTGATTGTTAAATCTGTTAAACATTCAAATTAAAATAATAATAATAATAACGTTTATTTCGTTTACACATAGAGATTCCTAATATTATTGCAAAAAATTGTTAATATTTATACAAATATCACAAAAGAAAAGAATAACTACAAAGAAGGACCACACATGACACTATATCATAGAATACAAAACAAAAGCTTCTGAACTAATTGGTCACACCTCTTATATGTAAGATTATATTATTTTCAAATTTCCTTAAATTAGAACTAGTTTTGACAACTTTAGGTAAGCAATTATTAGCAGTAAAAACTCTGAAAATCAGAGAGTTGGACAACTGCTGAGTTTTAACCTTTATAACGTAGATGTTCATGAAACCCCTGGTAGAGTAATTGTGCACATTATAATAATATAACAATACTTTATAACTAATTCTGCAAGGGAAACGGGTGTCAAGCCATTTAATATTTTAAAAACAAACACCATTTTTCAGCGATAAAGTCTCTGTTCCACAGTTGACCAACTCAATGGTCCAAGCATAAATTTTATGTGCCTATATCTATACAACGCGGGATATTGCCCATACCACGATTCTGCAGTTTCTGAAGGTTAATTTTATGCCAAGATTTAATAGGAAGAGTATCGATGAACAAAATTCCAAATGAGGCTAAATAATTGCCTTATAGATTTTAATTTTAGATTCAAAAGATAAGGAAGACAAAACTCTTGAAAAGAAATAAAGCTTCTTCGAAATCTTTTTTGGAATATATTCAAAATGCTCATGAAATGAGAATTGGTTATCCATCATAACGCCTAAATATTTTGCCAATTAAACAAATTCATTAGACGTACCACTAACCTCCAAATTGGAGATGTCATTATCTAAATTCTCGAGTTTCTGTTTTAACGTTATAACCATCGTCTTTGTCTTGCTCAAATTAAACTTTATCCGATTAGAAGTCAATTTTTTTTCAACCTCAATCAGAGATCCGCTATCAATAGTTTGACCAAGTTCAGTATCGCATCACATCAACAGCGTATCACTGCAAACATATTTATAAAGTCGCAATTCACAATTAGTTCCAAATTATTTACATACATCAGACATTTCTGATTCTGCAAACAGCAGAATCCCAAGATGCTGTCCTGAGTTACTCCCATACTGACATTACATTTGGAGGACTCGCAATCAAACATTCTAACTCTTAGACACTTTAAGGATAAATAGTATGTGAACCACCCCACGACATCAGCCCCAAAACCGTACCCCCCTCATTTTTTTTCAACAAAATATCACGGTCGATGGTTTCAAAGGCTTTAAATCCAATAGCACGACTACGATCTACATATTTTCATTCAACAAAATATTGAGTTCACAGAGCTTGAGTTGAATAGCTGTCTCATAAAAATAATTATTTCGAAATCCCGAGTGGATGCTACATAATATTTCGTAGGTGTTCCAGAATTTGCTGGTATACGAGGGTGGGGAGAAAAGTTTCCGACCTGACTGACCGTACCATTCCTACTGAGCTTGTATGTAAAGTTTCTTCCAGATAGCTTCGTTAGTTTGCGTTTGAGAGCACCATTGCGTGCGACGCTTCCGTTGTTTTCGTGAGAATGGAAAAATTGGAGGAACGTGCTGTCATAAAATACTTCTATTTGAAAGGTTTTATATCAAAATAAATGAAAGAAGAGATGGATTCAACACTAGGATACTCCTTTCCATCATATTAAACTATTCAGCAATGGGTTTCTGAATTTAAAATGGATCGTGTGAGCACCTCCAACGAGCCTCCTCAGGACGGCTCGTTGAGATCACAACTTCAGAAATGATTGGAAAATCCATCAAATAGTATTGGAAGACCGCAGATTGAAAGTGCATGAGATAGCTGAGACCTGTAGGATGTCAGCTGAACGTGTGCAAAATATTTTGCACAATCATTTGAGCATGGAAAAGCTGTGTACAAGATGGGTGCTGCGTTTGCTAACACTCGACCAAGAACTGATTCGAAAAAACATTTATACCGAAAATTTGGCGCTGTAATCCAAATGAATTTTTGCTTCGATTCATAACTGTTGATGAGACTTGGGTTCAACACTGCACTCCGGAAAATGAACAGTCAAAACAGTGGGTTGCAAAGGGGAAACCAAGAAGATAAAAACAATTTTATCGGCAAACAAGGTTATGGCTACTGTTTTTTTTTTTTGATCCAAGAGGAATTATATACATTGATTATCTTGAAGTGGGTAAGACTATCACTGGCCAATACTACGCAGACTTATTGCAACGTTTAAACGACGAGGTGCAAATTGAACTTCATTTGGCGAAGAAAAAAATTTTGTTTCAGCACGATAACACGCACCATCGCATTCGTCGATTGTTGCCAATAATGTTGAAAAATAAAGCAAAAAATAATTTTCAAATATCGTTTTTCTTGGTTAGACCGGAAATTTTTCACCCCACCCTGGTACTACTAGGTCCAGCAGCTTTTCCATGGCAGGCAAGATTTTTATAGGTCTGAAATAACTTTCCTATTGAGTACCATTGATCTTTGGAATCGGTATAACCGTGTTGATTTTTAATGATATTGCACACGGAATTTCGAATTATGAGAACATTGATCAATTTTGTTATGATAATAGCGTTCCTTTTTTAATTTGAGTAGATTTACTTCTGTCCTAGGTTTTTCTGTAAACTTCCTACTTTACATCTTTCAAAGCCCCATGAGTACTCCAAGTACTTCTTATCCCAGAACCTTGTTCACATAATTACAGATTCTAGTTAGTGCTACAATATCAATGACAGTTTCAATAATTGCTATGTTATTACTGTATATTATATTTACATCACTTGAATCTAAGTCCCAATCCCATAATAAAAGCCTTGCTGAATTTCATGCATATTAGTTCGGCCAAAATATCTGTAATGTTTTCTGACTGGCAGAGCAGGGATATCCTCTACCAGTCACTAATGAATAGAAGCAAGATGAACACATACTCTGGCAAACTTATGGTTGACAAGAACAAAATCAATTAGAGTTTGTGATGATTCTGTGACTCTCGTGGGTTTCGAGACTGGGTGATCAGCGCCATAATTAAAAAACAAAGACATAATTTTACGTACATAGTAACAAGACATTAAAGGACCCATATTAAAATCAGCCAACAGAATTTCAGGCACACCATTAGAGAAGAAGGCGTCACACAAATTCTCAAAATTTTCCAGAAACTCAGCATCCAAGTTATGGTTGATTATTTCGATCATTTCTAAGTGTTGTAGTTGTCCATGTCTCTCTGTGTAATACTTAATTGAAATTAAAACAAAAGAGTATATATTTTGTGTTCCTGTATACAAAACTGTATATCTACATCTGTGGAACTGTATATCTACAGTTCCAGATTGACTCACTAGTCTAGGTTATTTACTCAACTGGACAACGAATCGTCCCGTCCATGGTCATTCATCGATAACATGAAACACTAAATAATATCTCTGAAGTAAAGTTAGTTGTGTATTCAATATTATTTGTTCATGAAACAAGTACCTACTTAATTGTTAAGTAATTGATTTTCTGCTAACCCATTGATTTAGAAACACTAGGGCACTAAAACTATTAATTTGTTTTTGGATATTACGTGCATCGAATGTATAACTGGAGGTACTTTTATTATTAATTATTATTATTTATTAATATTTTAATTATTTTTGGAGGCGAATTATTTTTAAAGAATACATTTTTATAGAAATATATAAAATATTAAATTTTCAATTATTAACGTTGGTGAATCTTTAATATCATATTGAGCTAACTGGCCGATTTCAATAAATGTCATTAGGAGCATCACTCAAATAAACACTTATTCGTGTACGCATAAAAATCGCAGATTTCGTAGTTATGTAACTTTTCTCCTTTTGTTCGGGAATTTTTGTAAGTAGGTATATGAAATATTTTTGTCTACCTTATTGTAATTATAACATACTTTCAATTTTTGAGTAATTCGAAAACTCTGTTGATGCTGATGCTTTTGTTGTTATGAATAAACAAGTAAATAACACCACTTTCGATTAAGAAATGCCTGTTTTTCTAATCTTCGATTCCATAAATCTTCAATAGGCGATTCCAGAAAATATCCGCAACTAAGCTGGTCTTTGGCAAGCTAATTTCCCTCCTACTAATTTCGTCAAAGTCATTGAAAAGTCGGAATCAGAAACAATTTAATTATATATGAATCATCAAAATAATGACCCTATGTTCGCAGTTTTCGATATAACTTGATGAAATTCATTAATAGTGTACCAGGAACACGTTTTAAGTGAAAAACATTCCGAGATAGGATATGAAAATAATTTAATAAATATTAGGAGTTGTATTTCAAATGGAACAGTCAATATGTCATAATCAGTGTTGAAAATATGGCAATCTAGTTTTGCTTCGTTATTATGATGACTATAGGATTTGAAAAGATCGTATAAATACGATTTAAATCGTACGGTTTGCAACACTGAATTCCCTAGCCGCCGAGAACTGCAGAACCCTGGAGTGTTTTGCCTAAAGCGGGTCTAATGAACGTAATAAAAGTGTCCCAAAGTTAACGCAAGATTTAAGATTTTGTAGTAAAAAGTTGGCATCCCTAAAAAAACAAATCGACAACTGAAATTTTAGGGTTAGTAAAAATGGAACATTACACGATAGAACGTGTCTTCAAATTTCCTTCAAAAAAAGTCTTCAATCTAGCGAAAAATCGAAAAATTCATTTCTTGTGTTAATTTTGGGACCTTTATAAGGTAAACAACGCAGGTAGTAACCAAGTGACGTCACCGGTTAGTACATAAACTGACCACAGAGAGCTTCTTTGTATCGTAGCTGCATCGAGCCGGACTATTCCCTAATCCCTGTCATTTTGTTCTTACGCGTGGTTGGTGTGTTATAAAATAAACTTTGAGTTGTAAACACGGAACACGGAGTATTATATATGTCAAAGAAAGGTAAGCTTCATTGGCCCTCTGTTTGAACAACGTTTTTAATATTCATTAATATAATTTGAAATTATTGATAATAGCATGTGAAAATTTTTGCAAAATTCAATTGTAATGAAATGTAGTTTCTGTTTGTTGGTTTTTATCACGTGGTATATCTACGTACCTGAAATGGCTACCGGTTTTGCAGCCACAAGTTTGCCTAAAGTGCGCACTGCACATACATGTGACGACCGGCGGGAACTACTTCAGAAGAATGATTACGGCAATAAATCACTTTGTATCGATTATTATTTATTGGAATTTATTATTGTTTTGTCGGAAATAAATTTCAATATTTATGCATTGATTTATTTTTATATTGTAGAATGAATAAAACGCTTGAAATCATCATGTTATCGTGAAATTTCGATTAATTTTTGATTGCAATATGTTAAGATAACTATAACACGTAATATTCATGTAATTTCAAAACTTGTTCAATATGTTCAGCTGAAATTTTATACATAATATATCTTTGAAAGCTTGATTTCAGTTCCAGATACGTTTTCACTGTTGTACTTGCGTAACTTTGCGTAAAATTCGCAAAAAATTACACTACCTATCAAATAATTTAAACCTTTCTAGAATCCGTAATCCTTTTCTGAATTTGTTCAATTCATTTAGCAAAAATGTTAACTTTTGAAATCTTTGAAATGTGTTTTTTGTTATACCTTACTGTTTTCAAGTAATGATTTTTTATTGGAGAAATTTTAATTTAAATACGTAGTAATGTATTTATAGTGTACCTAGTATTCGTTGAATATGTAATGAGATTTTTCGAAAAGAAGTCATCATATAGACACAATAATCAATAGTAATGACAATACGATAACAACGCAAGTCTGATATATGTAGATATATCAGAGTATGTGATATATATATATATATATATATATATATATATATATATATATATATATATATATATATATATATATATATATATATATATATATATATCGATTCATATAGAAATCTGTTAAATCAACACATAAAGTTGAGGCTAGAAAATCGGTCATTTGACAATTTATTTTTTTTATTTGATTTTTGAGTTGGTGTTCTCGACACGAACAAGCAGAATTATAACAAGAGTTTGCTTTTCATAAAAAAGTGATATTGTATCATAACAGGCGTGAAAATGTTCACAATTTTAGATTTTACCGCTAACTTCACATCAATAGGATTTGCTTTCCACTAGAGACGAGACTGCATATTTCAAGATTTGTTCATTTATCCATTTCCTGTCCTTCCGGACAAAGTTTTGAAATATTCATGATTTGAAGGTCATGTTCTCATTACTTAATAGTTGTAAAAATAAAAATTATACTTTACTTATTTTTTTTCTGATCAACTAATTATGTGCGATATTTATATTTTATATTTCAATAATTATTAGTGAATGGTAGTAATGGTAATAATGAAAGATAAAATAACCAACGATACATACATACAACAATACATAGATACATTAATGTAAATAACAAGTATACAAATACAGTGGTAATTATTAAGTGAAAAATTATTATTTCTTCAAATGTGTTTGAATAGTACCTACATTGAACTAATTGTGAATGATTTTAATATTTTTATCGAAGAAAAAATTATTCCTCGATTTTTCAGCGCGAAATATCGATTTTCGGGATAGATTTAACTAGTACTAGATGCCATTTTACCGATTTTTTATTTAATTTTCATGAAATGCATAATAATGTGTTCAAAAAGTACATTGAACTATTTATGAATGATTGTAGTATTTTCACCGAAGGAAAAATTGTTTTTCAATTTTTCAGGGTATATATCGATTTAGTGCTATGTACCAATTTGCCAATTTTTATTTCATTTTGATTTATAAAATCGATAAATTGGTAAATCGAAATTGTTCAAGCATCAAAATGAAAATAATTTTTTGGATTAGAAAACTACATTTCAATCAATAGTGTAAATCTTTAGAACTTTATTTTGTGACAAAAACCACTTAAACTGACAAAAATTTTAAGTCTTAAATCTTAATTTCAAAAAATCGAAAATCTAGATCTAAATTATAAATCTGAATCAAAAAAAGATTTAAATAGTGACAATTCGTTTCTTCTATCAATAAATATATAATATGATATAAAATAAACATATTTTTCACTTAATGACTTTAAGAAGAAATACATAAAAACTAAACATCAACTTCTGAAATTTTGTGAATGTGTTTCCCAATTCGGTCGCCCATCGTAAAAATGTCTGGTGTTTAAAGAACTTCCATTATTTGAGAAATACATAGCAAATACTGATATCTTTATCCCGCACTTTGAATAAGATTTCAGAGTCGTCAAATGTTTTCATCGCCATAACTTCAGTATCCTCTTTTGTAACCTTCTGAACTATACACACTAAAAATTACATAATAACTCTGCTTAATGATACTTATATTTGGTCTTTTTAGCTCTGCGCACAAATTTTTTTTTCATCATCGTTGTTATTCACTCCAGCATTCGTTTACCCATTCTCCTTCAGTACTAGAACTATACTGAGCCTTAATTTTCAAAGTTTTTCAGATTTTCCTTTTTATTCTAATTTTTATTCACTCTTCCAGACGTGTTATATTACGTCTCACATCATTATCATTACACCAACTGCTTGAACATCACGTACTTTAATTATAAGTGTTAGTGGTTTTAATTAAATAGTAGTACATTAGTATTATTTTTATTGTAGTAGGACTTATGTAGATTTAAAATGCTAACAACAGTTATTTTGCTAACAGTAATAGGTAGAGAGTAGAGTCATTACATAGACGCAGCCCTATTTAGAAGATTAGTAAACAATCGTAATGAATATAGTTTTTGCATTACAACACTTTAATTCAAAACTTTTCAACCAACTTATGTTTTATTTGTTTCAGAATTTTTAATTTGAATTATAGGCAATGGACGCCAGGCGGTTTACTGAAGAATCCATGAAAATAGCAATAATATCAAAGATATTCAGGGTAATTTATTCTAAATTTAATGTTAGTTATGTTGAAAAAATTGGATCACTAAATTGACGAACATTACACACACATTTCAGTAGGTACGTCATTTTGAATGTTCTCAAATTTAAGGGGGCCGATACATGTAACCGCCTTCATTTTTACCGTTTTTTGAGGACTTTTTAAACTGGGAAAGAATAACTGAATCATTCTGAAATTTTGTGGGGTTATTCAATATATATTGAAATACAGATAAAAATATCTTTTTAATTTTTTTTTATAGATAGCTCCCGTAAAAATAAATCTGCCGAGACCCTCTCGGAAAAAGACATCAATTTGCGGGCGTTCTCACTTCTCGTACGGTGATCTGAAATCAAAAAAATTAGTTTGTACGTCTTCATAGGACATCTATCTTCTAGTTAAACCAAAAAAGCCACAAAATCGTAAATTGGCACACTTCAGAAAAAAGTTCGATTTTTCACCCCTTTTTCAATGGTTTTTTTGGTAAAAGTTTTTGAAAATTTTTTGGAATGTTTGAGGTTTAGCTAGAAGCTATTGCCATTAAGTAGACGTGTAAAAAATTTTATTGCAATCGCTTGAGAACTTTTTGAGTTATCCCGCCCGCAAATTCCAAAAAAGTCGTTTCGAGAAGAACGCCTTTAAAAATTTGACACACAGAAACTGTATAATTACAGTAGCTTACCGATAATCAGCGATTCCAGGGCCATATAGAAGTCCTTCGGTACGTTCATAGAAATCGTTTTTCTGTGTGTTCGGTGTAATGGAGCTGGATGTTCAATTTCGTTGGGATTTTTACCTAAAGTTTCAACTTTGCGCCACTTGCACCAGCTATCGGAACCAGAACGACAGTACTCGTGTCTTGGTTCATCATCTGTGGAGCACAAGTGGCCATGATTCATGTGTTTCACACTATTAACCATTCTTCGAATGGCTAATCCGTAGTATAACTATAATTTTTCAATTAAAGCTTTCATCAACTTACCTTTTCCTCCCAGGTGAATTTTTTAGTTTTTTGGAGTCGAGTACCCATCCTCTTCTGAACACAGTTGATGCATTCACTTTTTGCAACTTGAAATTCGTCGCCATACGGATTCAAATCGAGAATTCCTTTGAAGGTTTTTGAATCCCCATCCCCTATGTAGTTTCCGTATTTGACACCAAATAATTCTTCAGATCGTGAAAACATTTCCATTATAGCGTCAACTTCCATAGCACCATGGAAGATCCTTTATGATTTTCTTGGCAGCTTGGTTCATGTTCTTCGAACCATTCACGATATTCTTCAGTGTCATTTTTAGGATAAGACTGCATATTTTTTATTTCACTCCGCACTTAATTTACTCCGCACAGAACGAATGCCAGAAGTATACTGAACTAAACTGAAATAACTGCAACACTGGTTTTAAGTATTTTATGGTAACTATATAGTATTTGTATACCTAGAATTAGAAAACAAAAGATTTACGGAACATATGCTGACACGGTTCGACCATAAAATAGACCCCAAGAGTATAAATTCGAAACGCAGGTACCGAGAATAGAGCGCTCAGTTACATACTTCAATAGCACTCAAGCGTCGAGTTGGGGCGAAACACTTAAATGAGTGTTTAATGCATAAATAATGATTATTTTGTTTTTAAAATTTACAGGCATATTTTTGAGATGATATTCTAACGATTTATGAAAAAACAAAAAAATCGAAAAAATTTTTTTTTTACATGTATCGCCCCCCTTAACTTACTCTAACTTGTAAGCTTCGCAAGCATTGATACATCGGTGATTGTCAACTGTGTACGACTAGTGAAAATAATAATTATTGTCGATGTTGTACGATTAAATCAGTTGAGGAGCGTGTTTTTTTTTTCATGCGATGTCCTTGAAATCAAATACAGTCTATGCATAACTTGAATAATGATAGGTTTAGGTACCTACGAATAAAAAAGCACTATGCGCGATGAAGTAACCGATTGTAATTGATCGTATTAATTATAAAACCGGGATATATTACAGTATTTGCATTATTCAATTCATCCAATGTAATGTTTTCTTAAAATTGTAATGGAAATGGATTTTCGGTAGTTCCAATTGTTAAGATATTAGAAAAATTGGTACACTATGTTCAGAATATTTATGTATATATTTATTTAAACAAGTATCCTCGTTTTCTGAAAAATTTTACAGAATACCACACTAACTCTAATCGGTGCCTCATTTAAATAACATAAACTTTTTTCGATTTAGTATATGAAAGATTAATCCGCACTGTCCGAAAAATCTGTATCTTATCAACAAATTGTCTTTTTGCGAGCAGATATCTAATTTCAAGTCAATAGGTAAAATCCAACTTTAATAACTTAAATAAGTACAATAACTTATTTCCATTTAAAATACTGTTACTAGGTAACATGTCTTCATTCACTGTAGGTTGCTTTCTTATGGTAATAATTTCTTCATTCAATTTAAGAAGGTAAAAACGAATATTATTGTTTACTGAGCCCATTTTAACATCCTAGAACCAGGCATATTTATTTTACAGGAGTAATGAAGAATTATACTTGAAAATTGGCATTTAAATCTGACTGTCCAAAAATGTTTAATAATTACCTCGTGAGGGACTAATCTCGTTCTTTTTGGTATGCTTACAATACTACCGGTGAAACACTAATAATATTAGTTTCAGGAAAATTCGAAAAACAAACAACAGAATATTTTGTTGTTGCCCAATTATCTCATGGTAAAGTTTTCAACCATTTACTCTGCAAAAATGGCCGGGGGTGTAAAATTCCAATAATTCCAATACCACAGCACCACTGTTGCCATTTACTCATTTCATGTCCTTTCAGAGGCGGTCGTAAAAGAGGTTTTGTGTGCCCATTTCGTGATAATTTTACATTCAAACCAATGCTTTATAATATTCAATGCTTCCTGAATATTTTTTATTACAAACATTACATTGGTCATCAGGTCCTGTTTTATCTCTTTTCATTCTGCGAGTTTTTAATGTTTGAGTGACGCCTTTATTTTTAGAAATATCTATTGAGTCAGAATCTTTATCTACATTTGACAGCGGATCGCTGCTGCTACTACTGCATCCGATTTTTCGTGGAACTTTCTTTTTCTTCTGACTACCTTCAATATTTTGCTTAATACAGTGGAATCTCTGTAAGTCGAATCTCGTTAAATCGAAATCCTCAGTAAGCCGAAAAAAATTGACATTCCCTTCCGCTGAACACCTAAATACCCGGTATCTCGAATTATTTAGACTTTGTAACTCGAACAAAATGTCGCTACGAAGTATTGATGATACATATTTATACTCTATAACTCGTATTTCAAAAAGCAGACTACGTAAGTCGTAGTTAGTAAAATATAATGACGTCTTACTTGGAATTTCCCGAAATATGTAAATTCTAATGTATTGTTTTTGTATACATTCATGAAACTTTCTAAGTACAACAGCGCTGTGAACGTGATGTTTGTTCCTTGTCGACACAGGACACGGTTAATTATAGCGGAGCTTGTACGTCAGTATTATTTTGGCTGTTAACTGACAACAACATGAGTACAAAGCGGAAACTAAAGACCTTGACAGCGATGTTATCAATGCGGTAAAAAGTGGCATAAAAAAAAGACGTCGCAGCTCAATACGGATTGCCAGCAAGCGCTTTGTCTACAATAATTAAGAATGAAGCTGAAATATGGCGAAGATATGAATCAAGTAGCAATTGATTTAGCAAAAGACGGCGCCTAGCTGAGTTTCCTGATTTAGAAGAATGCTTACTCACCTGGTTCAAACAGTGTCGGGACAAAAACATAAGCGTATCTGGGCTTATCTTACGCGAAATGGCAGAAGAATTTTCAAAATCACTGGGACACAGTTCTTTTTTTGCCAGTAAGGTTGGTTGGTGAATTTTAAGAAGTGCTATGAACTTGTGTTTAGAAAACTTTGCGGCAAAAGTGCAAGTGTCAATAACGAGATATGTGATAAATGGATAACTGAGTTGCAGAGTTTATTGAAGGATTATGAACCAAAAGATGTCTTCAATGCCGATGAGACTGGCCTTTTTTCAAGTGCTTATCTGATAAAACACTTATTTTTAAAAATGAAAAATGTCATGGCGTTAAGCACAGTAAACAGCGATTAACAATATTGCTAGCAACAAACCTGACAGTCTCTGAAAAAATTGAACCTTTAGTTATAGGAAAGTCTAAAAATCCTCGTTGTTTTTCGGGTTGTAAATCTCTACCACTAGACTATGATGCTAACAAGAAAGCCTGGATGACAGCTGAAATATTCAAAGGATGACTCATTAAAGTCCACAAGAAAATGATTAAGGAGAAACGAAAAATATTACTTTTCATTGACAACTGTACAGCTCACAACATAATTCCGTCATTAAAAGCCGTGAAAGTTAAATTTCTTCCACCCAATACAACATCTAAGCTACAGCCCTTATATCAAGGAATAGTAAAAAACTTTAAATCCGCTTACAGAAAGGAAGTTGTTAGGAAACTGATACCAGATATAGAAGAACAGTTAGCTTTATCTGTCAATGTATTGCATGCAATTTGGATGACAGTCGAGGCCTGGAGAAGTTTATCTAAAACTACAATATCAAATTTCTTCAAAAGCTGTGGATTTTCGATGGCACAAGAAGAAGCTTCGGAAGAACCCCTTGAGCCGGTCGTGAGTGTAGAGGCTGACTGGAATAAACTTCTGAATATAGAAGTTCAATTTGAAGATTATGTGACATGTGATATCAACTTGTGCTTGAGTTGGTACTCAATAGTAAATAAAACAATAATCTTGAACAAAAACCAAAGCTGTATTCATGTGATATTACAGTGCAAAAAAAGGAAAACAACAAAATTAGGAAAGCATAACAAAGACGTAACGTAGGTATATAGAAATTTTATTTGACAGGTATTATTATCAGGTGAAATTGTTTCTATTGAGAAGGTAATGACTATCTCGTCTCAGTGTTTCTCTCAGCCAGAAGTTCACTTTTTCCATACTTGTGAAATTGTTTTATTTGTTTAATTGGATTCTGGAGCACATTATAAACTTTAGATATTCGAATCTTCTGAGGCGCAAATTTTTCCTTACTCTTGGTAAATGTATGCCTCCATCTCTTCTGGTTCTTTATTCCTTTGGGTTGGTGGCTTTAATCTCGCTAAATATTGAAGGAGAAGGGAATGAGCATACAATTGTCGAACTGAAAAAATGTTAGCTAAGCTTTACAAATCACCTGTGGGATGAGTCATACATCCATTTCTGAATTTTTTCAAGTTTTCCGTAATATCAGCCATTGAACTTCAAGTGGTAATACCATACGATAAGTATGAATGAACTAGTCCATAATGAAGTTTTTTCAATTCCATAATAGTACACATTGATCTGAAAAATGTTATATTTGAGACTTCTTAATTTTCGGACTATGCCTTCTGACTGGGAATTCCATCTAAGATGACAATCTCTTCATCAAAATATTTTATGTTTTTGATATTGATTCAGAATCTTCGCCTGTAACCATGTTTAAAGCATTATACTGAGGCAAGGTATTTTTGTAGCTAGTAAAATGTATAAATTTTGTTTTTATCTTATTAACAGTTTTTTAATTTAAAAGAATTTTTCAATGAATCCAGCATTTGATAAAGAAGTAGTACTTCGAAACGTCGTCATACGTATTTGTATTATAATTATGAGAAAATTCTAATATTGTTTCATTATGGATATTAATTTTTTCCAAGTATCGGCTTCATCAATCATCACATATACAACTGTTGATAATTCTGTGAAATTTGGTGAATAATAAATAATAACTAATTGGTGACATTGAGTTCTTGTGAATAATTCTTCGATATGCTGGTTATTAATAATGATTGTTTGGATTTAACGAATTTTAAAGTGGAATAGAATAATCTACAGGAGTACGTTGTTCCGACTATTGGAATAATTCGACAAGCACCTTTGTCAAATTAGGATATTTCGAATCTGATACATATTTACAAAATTCAGTAATGGTCATCGACTTATATTTCAATTGTAGAGCTTGATCTTGTTGCATCTCTATTTTTTATAATCCTGATAATGTTTTCTGGGTCATCATTATATTGGAAATGGAACACTGAACTTAAATTTTTAACTCGGTCAAGATAGGCATTGACCATTTCATTAATTTTAAAGCTGAAAATTTACAGGACATAACATATGACATATAGAAGCGATACCACTCTCATGAAATCAGGAAAAATTCCCATTGATTCCATGTGTGCGAATAATTTTGTTCGAGTTCAAATGTTTCAAAACTGTTTTTTTTTTATTTTTTGGACAAACTGTGTATAAATGTGTTGCAATGTACAAACTGTGTTTGTACAAATAGTGTAACTATTATAACAGCTCAGGTAATCGAGTAAACAGTAGGTTATTACCTACTAGAATTGTCGACCTGCGTTTTTCTCTAAGATATGCCATTTCTGAGGAAAAGCCATTCGAAAGTTAACTGAAGCTGTATTCACTATAATATGGAGCACTTCGCTGTATGAACATAGGCGTGTATTTTAAATGAAATTTTAAGTTTTCGTGATTAAAACAATACGTAGCTTTGTCAAAGCTTCGGAATTAATAGTTTATCCAAATAACATCTTGTTAATACCGTTGTTAACATCCATTCTCGAAAGGATTTTACGACTTCTCAATGCATTTGGAAAAATGTTACTAGTGGAAATTAAGTTGGTCTTGATTCATATTTTGCCAGTTAAATTCATAATTTCTAAGTAATTCAATTGAAATTAGTGAAAGTTATTTTCACTTTTTGTGAATTCCCATTCATATGTTAGAAATATGCGAATCGAGATTCACAGCTCAAACTATTATATTAACAACCAACTATTCTAAAAGTTTGTTTTTTCACCTGCTTTGACATACTGTTTGCAATAATTTCAACTTTGTGCACAGAGGTATTCTAGGGATTATTGGGTAGTTATTTCATTATATCATTTTGTATAAATCAAGTTGTACCAACTCTTGACAGTGGGTAAATGGCACAAAGCATTCGTCGAATGGTTTTTAAAAAAATGTTAAATTTCCTGTTTTGAATTTTACTAGCATACGTTTGTTGTATAAATCAAGTTGTACCAATTCTTACAGTGGGTAAATGGCACGAAGCATACGTTGAATGGTTTTTAAAAAAATGTTAAATTTCGTGTTTTGAATTTTACTAGGATACGTTTGTTGTATAAATCAAGTTGTACCAACTCTCACAGTGGTAAATGGCACGAAGAATACGTTGAATGGTTGTTAAAAAATGTTAAATTTAGTGTTTTGAATTTTACTAGGATACGTTTGTTGTATAAATTAAGTTGTACCAACTCTCACAGTGGGTAAATGGCTCGAAGCATACGGTGAATGGTTTTAAAAAAATGTTAAATTTAGTGTTTTGAATTTTACTAGGATAAGTTTGTTGTATAAATTAAGTTGTACCAACTCTCACAGTGGTTAAATGGCACGAAGCATACGTTGAATGGTTTTTAAAAAAATGTTAAATTTAGTGTTTTGAATTTTACTAGGATACGTTTGTTGTATAAATTAAGTTGTACCAACTCTCACAGTGGGTAAATGGCACGAAGCATACGTGAATGGTTTTAAAAAAATGTTAAATTTAGTGTTTTGAATTTTGCTAGGATAAGTTTGTTGTATAAATTAAGTTGTACCAACTCTCACAGTGGTTAAATGGCACGAAGCATACGTTGAATGGTTTTTAAAAAAATGTTAAATTTAGTGTTTTGAATTTTACTAGGATACGTTTGTTGTATAAATTAAGTTGTACCAACTCTCACAGTGGGTAAATGGCACGAAGCATACGTTGAATGGTTTTAAAAAAATGTTAAATTTAGTGTTTTGAATTTTGCTAGGATAAGTTTGTTGTATAAATTAAGTTGTACCAACTCTCACAGTGGTTAAATGGCACGAAGCATACGTTGAATGGTTTTTAAAAAAATGTTAAATTTAGTGTTTTGAATTTTACTAGGATACGTTTGTTGTATAAATTAAGTTGTACCAACTCTCACAGTGGGTAAATGGCACGAAGCATACGTTGAATGGTTTTAAAAAAATGTTAAATTTAGTGTTTTGAATTTTACTAGCATACGTTTGTTGCATAAATTAAGTTGTACCAACTCTCACAGTGGTTGAATGGCACGAAGCATATGTTGAATGGTTTAAAAAAAATGTTAAATTTCGTGTTTTGAATTTTACTAGAATACGTTTTTTGTATAAATCAAGTTGTACCAACTCTGACAGTGGGGAAATGGCACCAAGCATACGTTGAATGGTTTTTAAAAAAATGTTAAATTTAGTGTTTTGAATTTTACTAGTATACTTCTCAAAAACTTTCGATCAAGTGTTATACGAGAGGTCAATTGATATTACAAAACAGGCGCAATTGAAATTTATGATTGTTTACATAATTTCATTCGTATATTCATATTGATAGATGAAATTGATTTTATCTATAATAAAAATCTATTGAATTCGTATTGTTTATTAAATTTTAGTCTATAATTAGATTGTGCTATTAGATTAGTTATTCGATTAATTCATAATTTTTCTTACAGAAAGTCGATGAAAATGGCAACGCGTTACACCAAAATACCACATCGAAAAACAAGAAGAAGAAGGTACAGTCTGACAAGAATGTCGTCTCCTGTGTTGCAGCAGAAAAGGTAAGTCGCGATATCTGATGTACGACGATTTCATAATTAACAACATACCTAACGGCCAGGAATACTTTATTTTACTTATAAATAATTCAATGTAATACATTACGAGTATTCGTACCTCTATCAATGCCTGACACAGGGTTCGAAATACGAGTACTATTAATTTATCTTCGGTTGCATCCTAAGATGACGCAATATTTCGAAACAAGTGTCATATCGATTCAATAATATTTGAAGGAAGTATTATATTGTCTTATTGCGGGTATTAATATTCAGGAAGTATGTCAATGTATTTTAATTTTTAATTAATTAAGCATGCAGCTCTATAATAATCGGTGGAGTCCGCTGAGAAACTTCTTATGCTATCTACAAATATATATATATATATATATATATATATATATATATATATATATATATATATATATATATATATATATATATATATATATATATATTCATTGCTATCTTGAACCATTTTATTTATATTTTCGGAGAGAAATTATTGGGTTTTTTGGTTCTCAAAATCTTTTATCAAAAATCTTCAGCACGTTACGTTTCGGTCCATTTTTGGGCCTTTTTCAAATTAAGTTTAGCAATATATTGTCATCACACTTAAACAAAAACAGTACTTATCACTACAACAATGTGAAACTACTACAACTTATGAAACAATATTCAAATGCCGAAAGATTTCCAATAATTACACTTTTATAACGTAAAAGGATTCGCACCTTGAAATAAAAGTTGACATGTCCACGGATTTTTTCATTATGTATATATATATATATATATATATATATATATATATATATATATATATATATATATATATATATATATTTAACTTTTTTGAACAAAGACAGAAGAAACATTCAACCAAAACCAAAACAATTTATACATTGCTGAGACTAACTGGAGAAAATCTGGACAAACTTTTCAAAAAATATGATATAAAGGTGTGCCATAAGGGGTATAATCTGCTAAAAAACCATTTAAGCAGACTAAGAAGTACTATTCCAAGCCTTAAAAACCCACAAAATATACCAGATTCCATGTTCAGACTGTACAGGAATATATATTGAACAAACTAGCCAATACTTGAAAAATAGGTTAAATGGGCATAGGTATGATAAAAAAACACCACTGCCCTCACAAAACACCGATAAACATTAGGCCATAAGTTTGATTTTTCAGCTACAAAAATCCTCAAAACAGCAGCATAAAAGAAAACGCAAAATCTAGGAAATGATCTATATAAAGAAAAATCCAGATTCCATCAACGATAAAACTGACATAGTTAACTGGTCTGAGTAAAATATACAACAATATTTTAACTGCATAGGAGCAGACTGCAAAACATGAAAATGTATTGTTTGATGTGAGTGATATTGTAGACGTGATCAGACTCCGAGTCGAGTCATATATTTACAATATGCTTTGGGAGATGAACGTGTTATTGTTCTTTGGAAAAATTTTTAGATATTTTGAGTATAATTGTCAATATAATTGTTTTTTCTGTCAACTTTTGTGTCTGAGGTGTTTATGTTTGTGGTAAGATTTGAAATCATTAGTGCGTTTGTAGGAATAATTTTCGACTTTCGAAAGGAAGACTTTCGTATTTTCTAGACACTAGAGAACTGGATCTAATTGAATTATCAAAAGAAAAATATCCCATAGCAAATAAAACTATTTTGAAAAAGTTCTGCGTTGATCACTACTAACTTACATGGACTGATACAATAGAAGACAGAGTTGAATTACGAAATCAAATAATTGAACTTTCATGAAAAGCGATTTTGTTTTGAATTTTGTTTATCATAAACTACAAATAATAATTATAACACTTATAACTTGCTTGGAATGATAGTGGAGGCGCGTTTAAATTTTGTGAAAGCTATGCTAAACAGTAAATAGGAGCTCTGAAAAGATTTTTTCTCAGTACGATTGATCTTTCACATTGAATTTTGTTTTCAACGATATTCTATGCTATTATTCATAAGTTAACTAATAAGTCATGAGGCCTCCATCCTCGAGCCTGGATATGAGACGAGTATTATACATGACTTTGTACATAAAATTGAAATTCATAATAGAAATATTGACGTCGTCTGAATATATTCAAGAATTGGTCCAGAATTGAAAGTTTTGAAAAGAGCGAGGAGTTGAAATTAATCATTACGATAACTTTAAATTAATAAGTTTGCATAATTCAAGTCTTTTGTTTAACTGTCACATATATCTTAGTGATGATCCTTTGTTTATTTGTCTGTAAATTTTTTGTACTATCCACCTACGAATACATTTTACTCACGAAACGTGATATTATTTTAAAGGAAAAGGGTGTCGGCTTATATTTTATAGGTGCCTATATCTACACCAAAATAAGCATATATTTTGGACTGTGCAACTCAATATATGTTGAATAAATTCTAATTCCATCTATGTGGCGTAGAAAAATAATTACTAGAAGATTCGAAAAACCCTCATTTTTCCTCCTTTTTGGGTTGTTATTTCCCAAGCGATAATATTTCAGATCGTTGAGAAGAAGTCAAATTTGATCACAAAAACTAACGAAATTAATGGAAAAAGTTAAGAAACAAACAATATCAAAAAACCTATGTGAACATGGATTCAATACATAGGCTGGTTCAAAGCATGTGTGAAATGAATTTATTTTATTATATTAATTTAATCTTGTTATATATTGAATAAGTACATATTATCTATAAATAATCGCATTGTTATAACTGTGATAATCAATTCACATTAAATTGATGACCGACGCATACACAAAATTAGTTGGAACTAATTTGAAATAATATTCAAATAAATAGTTTCTTTATTTATCAATAGAGATAATCTCAATTATATAATATATATTATGAATTATTATCATATAATTTATAAATGAAAAATCAGTTATAAGAATTTGTCATCATTTTATAATGAGATAAAATATATAATAATATATATCTTATAATCTTCAAATTATATTAAAACCTAATATATTACTAATATATACGATATAAATATACCGAAAATATTTATACTGAGGTTAAACTTGACGCGAAACATAAATATATATGTATATATATATATATATATATATATATATATATATATATATATATATATATATATATATATATATATATATATATATATATATATATATATATATATATATATATATATATATATATATATATATATATATATATATATATATATATATATATATATATATATATATATATATATATATATATATATATATATATATATATATATATATATATATATATAGTATAAAAATTATTGGTGCTAACCAACCACGTACGAACATGTAGAATGTATTATTTTATTATAGTGAAAATTGAGAGTCAAAGTTACATCTAAAAGTTCATCACTATAATAAAATAATACATTTTTACATTTCCGTACGTGGTTGGTTAGCACGAATAATTTCTATACTATATTTATCATTGTTCCTTAAGGAAATAATTGATACATCTGGTAGGATGGGTTAGCTGTTTAATCACTTTGCGCCTGCAAGTCTCAAAGACGATAATCCGAGCGTCGAAGACTAGAATGTCGAATAAAAGTTGTTAGATTTGAGACAATTTGAAGTTGCATCTTGAAGTGGGGACCTGGGTAGCTTAGTTGGTAGAGCAGCGGAGCGTAAACCTGGAAGACGTGGGTTCGTTTAGATGTAACTTTGATTCTCAATTTTCACTATAGGTAAAGCTCGAATATTGTTAAAGTTTTTGAAAAGGTGATATACAACAGATTGGAAAATTTTGTTCACAATTTTAAAATTATTAGAGATGAACAAAATGGTTTTAGAAAAGGTAGGACCACTACACGTGCTAAATATACAGCTTTACGTCACGTACTTTGTTCCCTAAACGAAAAAAAGGAAACAGTTGATATGTGTGTCGATCTATCAAAAGCCTTTGATAGTGTTGACCACAAACTTTTATTGAGAAGTTGGAGATATATGGAATAAGGGGTCCTGCTTTACAACTTATTCGATCATACCTAAATGACAGAATGCAGTACGTTGCCGAAAGAGATGAAACAGGTCTCTTGATAAAATCTAAAAAAGAAATTTTGAAAAAAGGTGTACCACAGAGCTCCATCTTGGGCCCTTTGCTCTACATTTTATATACAAACGATCTTCCATACTGCGTCAATGGTTTCCTGATTCGATTCGCTGATGATACGTCAGTTATAATCAGCGATGTTGACTTCAAAGGCCTTGAAATGGAAGTTTCAGAATGCCTTAATTTTATGAAGACTTGGTTTCAACAGAATAATCTTAAACTCAATCAAAACAAAACCCAGCTTATAAGATTTTCAAACTCAGGGAACGTGTGGGATGAAGTGCCAACTTACACTGCAGTTTCCAATCTTGATGTTGTCAATCAAGTAAACTTTCTTGGTTTCGGAATAGACTCACGACTTGACTGGACATATAACACAAATTGCCTAATGGAAAACCTTTCACGTTTTTCATACGCTTTGATAAAAATGCGAACACTTGTGAGTGAAGAGGCAGCTAAAATTGCTTGTTTTGGACATGTTGAGTCAAGAATTCGTTACAGCATTCTAATCTGGGGAAACTATAGCGAGTCACAGCGTATCTTTATTACGCAAAAAAAATGCATTCGGAATATCTTCAACATGGGATATAGGGATTCTTGTAGATTAATATTTATAGAGAAAAAAATCTTTACTTTGTACAGCTTGTACCTATATGAGACAATAATTTTTATAAAGATTTACTCTTACTTCTTTCAGATAACACTAGGTATGTAACTGATCTTAACGTGATCGCTTCAGGTATCATTATCTACAGAAAAATGTAGTACATGCTATCCAGACTATTTTTATTAAATTCAATCACAGTTTCACAGAAAACATAAAGAACTTCCTCTGGAAAAACTAGAAATTAGATTAAGAGATATTCTGGCAGGAAAAGCCTATTATAGTGTACAAGAGTATTTAAGTGATGATTCCTTCTAGTTTTTAAATTGTATCGTTAATTTTGACAGATTCCACGCCAAAAAGGCAACATGTACATTTCTTGTATATATGGAATGAATAAACCTACTTACTTACCATATAAATATATACGAGGTTTGTTGGAAAGGACAATTTTGAATTTTTTCGAAAAGTATTTATTCATCAATATCCATTTTGTCCCCTTCAAAGTAATTCCCCGTAAATATAGCGCACTGAAATTCGCTTTTCAGTATGTCCATCAGCTTGTTCTTCGATTCCGACTTTATCTCATCAATTGTGGCAAAACGCTTTCCTTTCATTGGTCTCTTCAGTTTTGGGAATAGGAAAAGTCGCAGGGAGCTCTATCTGGTGAATACGGTGGTTGAGGTATGATTACGGTGTCGTGTTTGGCCAAAAATCACGAACAAGCATTGATGTGTGATTCAGTGCATTATCGTGATGCAGGAACCAATGTTTGTTTTTTACAATTTCAATCGTTTGAGCCGTATTGCTTCACGCAAACGTTGCATAACTTCCTGGTAGTGTTCCTTATCAACCGTACGACCTGTTTTCAAGAACTCATGGTGCACCACGCCGTTTTAATCGAAGAAAACAGTGAGCAAAATCTTCACATTTGATCGAACTTGGCCTGCCTTTTTCGGTCTTGACTCTACTGGCCTCTTCCATTGGGATGATTGGGCCTTGGTTTTGACGTCGTAATCATAACTGGTGACGATTACGTTTAACCATAATTTATTACGTTTATGATTACGTCACCATTCAACGTCTTTGACGTCATTCAACAACTTCTGAGCGATACTAATGCTACGTTGTTTTTGGTCAAAATTTAGCAATTTCGGAACAAACTTCGCTGCCACGCGTTTCATGCTCAAAACATCCGAGAAAATTGCAAACCGCCTACTTCTGTAAAGGGCTTGTACCTCTTATAAACACTTTTTTGAGACAAAGTAGACTCGCCGAATGCCACAGTCAACATTTTGAGTGTGTTGGAGCACTTTATTCCATTTTTAACGCGAAATTTGATACAGATTCTTTGATCCATTTTTTACAACAACAAAACAATACAAAGAAATAATTCCGATAATAGAATATGTAACGCCCGCGAAAATTAAAAAATCACCTTTTCTTTTGAACAAACCTCATACATATATATATATATATATATATATATATATATATATATATATATATATATATATATATATATATATATATATATATATATATATATTCTGTAATGCTCAATTTGAATTTTAAAACTTCAAAATATTTATTGGATATAATTTTTTTGTATTAAATATACTGCTTGTTCTATCAAATATTAATTTTTTCAGAATTGTTATAATGGGTTTGATAGTGTACCTTTAAAATTAATATTTAATTAATTGTTTGTAAACATGCTTTGCCAAATTCCAACAATATATTTAGGTGTAACATTTTTTTAGTTCTATTTTTTTCTGACACGCAGGTCGAGGGTCACCGCAGCGATATTATCAACGATGTGACAAAGCTGCTTGAGTACATTGGTGAGAACAAGCGTCAAAGTGGAACCACCAAGACAAATGCTCACCGTTCCAGTAAACAACTGCATAAACATACGTCAGAAGAGGGTCCTCGTAACTCTAAGAAACAGCGCGCCCAGTCTTCAAAAGGCAAAGAGAATAGATCTGAACTCAAGAAGAGCAACTCTCTGGGAGAGATATCCACAGTAAAATTAGAAAATTTCGCTTTCAGTGGAAAGGATAGCGAGAAGACGGATGTTAAAGAACCACCAGCAAAACACGTTGATGTAACTCATAAAGTAAAGAAAGAGACCAGTGTGGATAAACCAAGGGACAGGAGATCTTGTGGGAATGTAGAGGTATGTTATAGACTTGGTATGATATCTATATATATATATATATATATATATATATATATATATATATATATATATATATATATATATATATATATATATATATATATATATATATATATATATATATATATATATATACATCACAGCCAAGTCAAGTCACATACAATTCAATTGATACACATCAAAACAAAACAATAAAACCGAACAACAATATAATACAGGAGGTGACCAGTCGGGAGGGAGTTTGCTTCCTTATCCTGGATTAATTTGAAACTCCTCCAAACTGTATATTGGTACATCTACAAGATGGGCTCTCAGCTTAGCTCTAACTTTAGTCTCACTCAAGTTACGCCATTCCAAAGGTAATCTGTTATAGAGTTTAAGTGCCAAATTTGATCTCTGGGTAACATCCAGTCTGTGTCGTGATAGTGTAAGATCTTCTTTTGTTCTTATATTATATGGTATGCGGTCAGATATCTTGCTAAACAAGGACTTGTCTTTATATACTCCAGTAGCAAGTTTTATGGCCAGTTCAGCCATAACAGTAAGAATCTTATATTTCACAAAGAGGGGCCTACAATGGCATCGTGGATCATTTCCGGCAATAGCTCTTACAGCTACCTTCTGCGATATTAATATTTCAGTTACATGGCAGGAGCCACCCCACAGCTCCAATCCATATATCATTCTAGAATGAAATAATCCATAATACACCATGAGTGCCGCTTCTGGACTTACTATGTGTCTTATCCTTCTTATTGCATATACTATACCATGCAGTTTATGTTTAAGTGTCATACACTGTTCCCTCCAAGTTAGTCTAGCATCCATTGTTATTCCTAGAAAAGTCGCGCTTCCACTAAAAGTGTCTCGGCGGGATGATGAAAAGATTAGGGTTTTTGTTTTCTCTTTGTTCAAACATAATTTATTCGTTTGGAACCATAGTGCAGCTTCCGAGATAATGATTTCAGTTTCATCTTGCAAAGGAGACATACTCCTATCCCGTACAGCGAGAGTTGTGTCATCCGCATATAGAACTGTATGGCAATTCAAGTTAGCAGGTAGATCGTTCATATATATGATAAAGAATAATGGCCCAATGATTGATCCCTGTGGTATACCATGACGTATAGATGTTGTAGAGCTAATTTTGTTGTTGTGATGAACACATTGTTTTCGATCTGATAGGTAAGAAGACAATAGCGAGTGAGCAACTCCTCTTACACCATAGTGCTCAACCTTGTCCAGGAAGATGCTGTGAGTCATGCAATCGAATGCTTTGGAAAGGTCACAGTATTGAACTGATGTTATAAAATACTCTTCGAACCCTTCAGCTATATAGTTGAATAGGGACCTGACTGCATCCATAGTACTCCTATTCTGTCTAAAACCAAACTGTGCATCTGTCATATAATTATTCTTATTCAGGAATGATATTAGTTGCTCAGCAATAGCCATTTCCACAATCTTTGAGAAGGTTGGGAGAATAGAAATGGGTCGATAGTTATCTACATCAGTTGGATTTCCCCGTTTCAGTATAGGGCATACTTTAGCTATCTTCAATTTGTCTGGGAAAACACCCTGCTGTAAAATTGAATTCACAATATCAGTCATTGGACATATTATTTCTTCTGCCACTAACTTGACTAGATTAGAGCTAATTTCATATATATCCTGGGTTGCTTTGGATGCCATTCTTCTGATATAAGTACGTGTTTCGTCCACAGTTATTGGTCTAAAGAAGAGAGACTTAGAATTTTTTATTGGAATTTTAGATAAAAATTCTTTTGGACTACATTTAGTATTCTGTACTTTATCATGAGTCGATTGACCAATAGTTGAGAAAAAGTTATTCAGTTGCTCAGCTGTGGGAGTGTTATTACTATTTAAATTTTTCATCTTACCGGTTTCTTCATTAATAATATGCCATGTTGTTTGTACTCTTTTTTGCCTGCCTTATTTTGTTTTCATTGATAGACCTTTTTTCTATTCTTGCTTTAATCAAATATGACTGTTTATATGATTTGTATAAGCTCAACATTTCTTCATCCCTAGTCTCAACATACACTTCTCTAATGAAATCCAGTGTTTCTTTTATTTGAGCCACTTCATATGAGGTATTATGGTTTATTGTTGAATTGTTCTTGTATCCTATGGGGATAGTCTTGTTGTAATAAAGGCAGAATGTATTCAGAAATACGTTGAACTTTTCATCAGCCTTTTCGGCATCATAAACCTCCTTCCAATTCTCATTGAATAGGCAGTCCCTGAATGCATTAATATTGGTTGACGTTAATTTTCTGTATTTGGTTTTCGTATCCTTTAGATTTGCATTGAGACTCACTTCAATAATCAACGATAGATGATCAGAGATATGTCCGTTATATGTATAGGCATTATAACTAGGAATGTTGGTGAAAATATTGTCAATACAGGTTTGCGTACCATTAAAGTGTTCCCTGGTATAGGAATGTATGGTTCTATACACACCATAGCCAGCAAGAACATTGACAACATCCCTTGAGGCCCTTGTGTCCAAATTAAAGTTGATATTAAAGTCACCTGTGATGATTACAGATATTGTTACACCAAATGTAGAGTAAATATATTCAAAAATATCATGCCAAAATATCATTAGATTGTCATTTATCTTTGGCTTATAGTATGAGATGACAATAGCATTTTGAGGTGGTAAGTAGATGGCACAGATCTCATCCACCATTTCATTTGACATATTGGAGATATCCTGTAGTTCTCTGAACTCAATCCTCTTCAAAACATACACCCCCACTCCCCCATGGATGTGTGAGGGTCTCACATAACATGCAGCCAAACAATAGTTCTCTAGATTATATAATTTCTGGTTTTGTGTGGTTAGCCAGTGTTCACTTACACATAGTATTTGTACTTTAAGGTTGTTACATAGACTTTCAAGTATTTCTGTCTTGTTGGTGATACCTTGTACATTCATGTAAAGAACTTTCAACGGATTTTCATTCTTTTTAATTGGGGTTATAGGTACTTTGGGTGGAGAAGTAGCTTGTTTTATATAATGCTCCTCTTCACAAGTTAAGTTGTTACCTCGTTCAGGGTCTCCTTGAGAAAATGGTTCCCTTGTCTAAAATCAAATCTGGAAAAGGCAACGCCCTTAGGCCAGAATTTGGGGTCATATACCATATCCTTGTATTTGGGTTCGACGCCAACCATAAAGCATTTGTTGTCACTTGTAGGGTGTTTTACAGAGAGTGGTTTGACAGATATTGAGGAGTGGGATCCAATTTTCTCCTCCATGTATCCTTTGATAGCATCTGGTTCAACTTCATCTTTTATTTTGGATAGAAAAAGCCAAATTCGTTTTTCTTCAGGCGATTTATATTTCCCCGTGAATCTAAATTTGTTTACTTCTATATCTCCTATACCTATCATCGGTTTAGGTTTGGTTCTTTTTCTGTTGACAGTTTCAAAGCCATTTTCATCAATATTTTTGGATTTTGATTTCAACTTTGGTACGTTGTCTTCTTTTCCAATATCAGTGGATTTGGTTTTGGTGGATGCGCGTTCAGCGTATGTTTGACGTTCTAATGGCATTTTACCATTTTCTGTGACTGGTAGTTCAGATGTGTCATGAATGTCAGAAGCCGACTTGTCAACTTCCGATGTTCCATTCATCCTTTCTCTCTGTCTAACATTGTTATTGGGATGCACAATCTCGTCTTGTCTATCTTTCTCTCCATTTGAATTTTGTTTCTTTGAGTTTGCTTTTTCATCAGTTTTTTTCTTGTTTACATTATTGTCGGTATCTTCAAGGAATTTCAATCTTTCACGTAATAGCAAATTATTCTCCTGTAGGATTTTATTTTTCTCCTGTACTTCTCTCAAAAGTTCCTTTAGATAGTTATTTTCCATAATAGAGATTTTTATTTGTACCTCCTGATCAGATTTATGATGATTTTCCACACTTTGGTTAGCTTCATGTTTGCACAGCGTAGATTTTTGTTCTGCTGCCTTTACCAAGCACGACGGATGAAAATCCTCCGATCACTTCGCGCACTTTACATATTCAACCACTTTTTTATTACATACATATATATATATATATATATATATATATATATATATATATATATATATATATATATATATATATATATATATATATAGAGGAAACAATACTCTTCTAGCCATGAAAATTTTCATTAGAAAAAAGTCGTAATCATTCATTAAATACTGATATTCAAATATTCAATAATATGCATTATTGATTGAGAAAATATTCAAAAAAAAGTAATTGACGAAATCTTTTGAAATTTCAAGAACACATTAATTGTATTGATTCGTAACAATGACAAACAATGAAATCAATAAATAACGAAATATTGATTTGATTTTTCTCATATATGCAATAATAATAATGACGCTCGTTTCGAAGTACAGCTTTTTCAGATGCTCACTTAAGGCTGCGGTTTAGTCCATTCAAAGAAACAAGTGTCAGGTTTCTTTGATAACATTTCTGAACGAAAACGAATTTTGTGAATCTAAAAACTGTTTTCGAATCTTGAACATTTTCTCCAGGGGGTAACATAATTTTAAAGTTGAAGAATTGCATCAATAGTTTGAAAAATCAAAGTTACAAATTACTCATTTTTTTCACGCATAAATTGTCCACATTTAGGAATTAATTAAAAATATTCACTCTCATATTGGACAATTTTAAAATATGTTAACCCCTAGAGAATTTATTCAACTTTAAATTGGTAAAGGATTGAAGCCCAATGATTAATTAGTTTAGAAATCTAATCAAAGAAACCGAGACTTCATCAAAATCGATCGGAAATTCAGAAATAAACGCGTAACTATGCAACTTTTCATACATCAATGATGTATGAAGTTGCTATGATGTAACATCATAGTTCACACGTTTTCCGCGACACAGACCAAGCGCTAATATAGATCTTGAAATAACAGATGATATGTGCTAAGGAACCGATAGGTGTCGTAGATGCAAGATTTATTATGTTATGATGATCGAGTGATAACATTGACTCCAGAAAGAGAGAGAAGGCTGTAATATTTTCTCTTTCCATTTTTATTTCATGATCCCAAATTATAAAACATTTGTTGAATCTGGGCGAAAGTATCGTCTTGCAGACGGAAGACAAACCAAGGTCATGTCGAGAATGATTTACGACTTGGCAGAGAGTAGGGGAAACTTGGAATAAATACAGATAGATATATCTACTCATATGGAGTTAGTATATATTTATGAATTCATAAATTATTTTTAGTTTATTATCGGATTGGAACGGTGTATCAAAATTGGATAATATAAAAATTTTCATCAAATAAAATTAAATGAGATTTATATGAAATGATGACATTATTTATATAGTACATATATCTATTAATATTACTACTTATCACTAATATAACGAATGGGAATTTAGATACAAATAAATCTACGATTTTACAAATCGGGATCCAACCTAGATTTTAGATAGATGTTTGTTCGCTTTTAGCACACGCTAATAATTTATATATTTCTATAACTGAACATTTCAAAGCATGTTTGACAAATTAAAATTTAAATGTAAACAAACAATTTTTTTTTAATTAAATTGATTGACGCTCTACTTCTCGCTGCATCACATTAATTATTGAAAAAACTAGAAGAGTTCTAAAAAAACAAAATAGTTATCGATAAACAAAATATAACTGTATTCATACATTTAATTTTTTCATATAATGAATGCTTAAAATTAATAACCCATCAAAATTCTTCATTGCCGCCCAATGAATTTATTGATTTTGAAAATAATTTTCAATTCTGAAATCACAAGATCAATAAAATAATTTGTAATAACAATATACCTACGGCTGCATAATCATTAACCTGTTATTTTACAAGCGTTAATACCTAATATAGAAACAATTTAATAAAATTAAATTACTTCAAGAATTGAAAATGAAAGTAACTTTTTTTAGGTATGCATAATCAGAAAAACTGCAATATTTATTAAAAATTCAATGGCCAATGTTCCTCAGACATGCCATATTAGAAGTTTTCAGTCCCACTGCATGAAATTCTCAGAATTACGAGTTCTATAAGAATTACGATCCACTGAAACGAAAAAAGATTGAACATGCAATGTTGCCATTGAATTCATATTATAGGCAATATTCCTCTTGATAATGCAACACTGTATTAGATTCTCAACTTTTCATCCCCGTGCAATTTTCATGAAGTTCAAAATTTTCTTCGTATTTTTTGAAATGATAAAAACTAATTTGTAGTCTTTCTCTAATCAAAAGACATCAATTATTAGAAATTTAGAATGATAACCCCCAGAAACATATTTATGAGATGGATGTTCAAAGGAGCATTGGGATGATGTTGGCTGCAAAATATAACGCCTAATTCGGAATTGAAATATAAAATTTATATATTTACATATATTCAATTTTTATATAAACATAGAGTGAAGTTTATCCATGATTTCAGTATGAATAACCTGAAGTATACAATTCGTTCTCAACAAATTTGAAATTGTATTTGCTAAAGAAGCCGCCCGGCGTCGAAGATGAAAGACTGTTTTGACTGGAAATGAAAGTGGAGTTGTGAGTGACTCATCACTGGCACTCGCGATAGCGTCGATATATTCTCCTTCGAATTATGTATGATTATGTAACAAATGAATGAAGTGACGCGTTTTAGCTGAATTCAAATTGTGATTTTAATTAATTTATATTGGGATATAATTCGAAGACGAAAAGATTACCGGTCTGTAGGAAATATACTCAAAAAAACATTGTTTTGGGCCAATTTTTTGGGGATGGATGAAAGTTTATGTATTTATTGTACATGTATTGCCCAATGTATTTATTGATGTTGAAAATAACTTTATCTAAATAATTAAATCTATGATTTAATCATGGACTGTCACGAAGACACAATGTTGGGCGTTACAAAGTTCGCCAATATTATTATTATATCTATATATAAAGAAATTGACTATATGAATGCAGGAATTTTATATATATATATATATATATATATATATATATATATATATATATATATATATATATATATATATATATATATATAATATAAACGGGTATTACATATCAAAAAAGCAATAATTTTCAAAAATATTTATTCAATAAACCCAAATACATAAACAAATGTTAATATTAGGATTTAATTCCATAAGCTGAAAATAAAAATATTAAAAATTTTTTGTTGGAAGAGCCACTGCGTTATTGTCTTGTTTGTCAGTGGCTCTTTTTTAGACACAATTGGAAAAAACTAATTCAAGTACTTACTTGGTCCTTATCTTTTTAAGTTGTGCTTGAATAATTGAATCAGGGTCTCTGCATTTCAAATTTTTTCTTCTGCGATTCAAAATAATTTCAGGTGCCAAACATTCTCTGTAATGAGTTTGATTTATCATTAATCTCATAGCATCCATTAATGAGAAACAAAATGGTAATAATAATTTGTAATAATAATAATTTAATAAGTAATTACATGTAAAAAGTAGTCAATTTCGGCACCATGATTTCCTCCCAAAATGAATTATCGAAATTAATCATTTCAATGAAAATATCATTTGAGTCTCCCGTATACACTACGAAATAACAGATTAATCGTTGAGAGATTGCCAATTGTCCTTGAATCTAAAAATTCAAATATGCTCTTATTAACCTCACTACGAGTAACACAACATACTAAAAATGTACAATTGATAATTTAGGTTATCTCATTTACCTGATAATAATAATCATGTGATTTTTTAAGTTTCAAATTTCCTTCTTGGTTTGATTCCATGCAGGCGACTTGTTTTTGACGAACTGCCTCTTCCAAGGTTATTTTAGAATTAGCAACTTTGAATAAACATTTTACTTCTATTATTTCTGTTTCGCTAATAATACCTGAAATACCGAAAATTGTAAGGTTCTGAATATACATAAATAAATCATTTAATTCACCATCGGGAGTAGCTCCCAAATATCCAAGAATTGGATGCACAAATAATCCAGTAGGTACTACTTTTTTGCCTGTCTTCTCTTCAAATTTACTAATAGCTACTATCTCATTTTTCTTCCCATATTCGATAGATGCTGAGTGAATTCCATTTATATCTGAAATATCCGATGATTTATTAGACTTCTAAGATTTTCTGACTTCCAAACACTTACCCAATATTTGTTTCACTAATACATCACAAGAAGTTGTTGGCCTTTTTTAACTACTTTTCCAAAATTTGAAGCTGTTAACCTGTTCATCCTTTCAGTACAATATCTTGGATTGTTGAATTGCCCTATAGTTTCAGTTGGAATTTTGTTATACTGCTCCTGTGTTACCTTCAATCCATAGAGAATTCACAAATGAATTTTAATTTACAACAGAAAATACTACTTTATTACCTGTAATCTACCAATCAAATTTTTGACCTCCTCTTCTAAATCTGTAGCACAAAGTTCAATTTCGGCGATATTAGGACCATAATCATTATTATTTTGTTTGAAAATCAATTTTCGTGAGACTTCAGGCTTTGACCGTGAAACTTGAATGTGCTTTCTTCTAGATGTTTCTTTCCTTTTCGATGTTTCTTTCCTTTTCATGTACAACTCTAAATTCTTTCCTGGACTTCTATCAAAATACTTCTTCCATGAAGTTTGATGCCAAAGTGGTCCTTGATTGTAACTGAGACCAGTTAACGTAGCTCTAGTGCTGAAGCCATCTCTTTGAATTAAATTGAGTCTCTTTCCCATGTTGAATTTTGCTAGAATACTCATAAATAATTCCGCTCTGTTATTGGTCTCATTATCTATCAACATATTACTCTTCGAAAGAATCAAGTTCAGTGCTCCATATATATGATGGTGTACACCAGAATTCAGAAACTCTTTATATTTTTCAGGATCTTCAGTATTATTGTCACACATATATGCTTTGCAATTACTGTGCAATCCAAAAACATGTGGTACTGTATTTCTTATATCTTCCTTCAATATTCGAATATCACCAAGAGCATTTGCATATATCGCTCTTTGTACCATCTTAGTTAGTTCCTTGATAACGTTAGACTTCAAACTTTTTCTCGCTGGTAAAGCTACATTTGTTGTATCTTTTGATATCTTATACAAATGCTTACTATAATTTTTAATGCAATGATTTGTGCATTCTATTTTGGTGACCTGAAATAAATAAATAAATAAATAAATATATATATATATATATATATATATATATATATATATATATATATATATATATATATGCGATAACCATCATTTGAAGCATTGATAATGTCAAGTGAGACCTTGACGAAACGTCTGCCAGTTCCCAACAGGCACTCAACAAACAAACGGATGTATTCCCGGAACAATATACCATTATATATATATATATATATATATATATATATATATATATATATATATATATATATATATATATATATACATATAAAATAACTAACTTCTTGGCCATAGGAAACTCTCTTCCTAATGTGTGCATAAACAGACGAATCTCCATCAGCTATAAAACATTTATATCTCAAACCATACATTGAAACACTGCTATTGAATCCTTCTACTATAATATCAGGTTCCATTGCACTTGAAGTACCTGTCCAATTTTTGAAGCAAACATGGTCTGACACTGTTTCGCCTTTATTTTCAGCCTTTGTACACATAATGCAAAACTTATTTCTTATACCCAGGTAAATTAATTTTCCGGTAGCTCTTCCTATAATAACGGCCTGAAATTGTAATTTCAAATATAGAATAGAATAGAAATTTATTATATATATATATATATATATATATATATATATATATATATATATATATATATATATATATATATATAAATATATATATATAGATTAGAAATTATATTATATATATATAAAACTTACAACTCCAGATGAAGCATTATAACTGTGACCATAACTCCGTTTAGACCATCCACCATCTAAAAGAACTGTGATGTATGGTACTCCATCTGTATCAATTCTTCCATTAGCTTTTGCAATTTCGTATTCTTCTTTCCCTGCTAATTGCATTTCTTCCCAAAGTGACTCCTTCCAGACCTACAAAAAGTGTATTAATGCATTGTTTTTCAATTGTCTACTATTTTACATATCCCAGAGTCCTTTGAATTTCGAAGAACATATTTTTATTCATAGGTGGAATATCCAATATACTCAAAAATTCATTCATATGAGAAAATGTACTTCCTGTAGATAATGTACCCCAAACGGCAGCCTTGTTAACAGTTTCTTTTATTGGGTTTTCACTATAGAGTATTTCCTGTTTATTGCAGACATTACATATAAATATAAATGAGGTTGTCAATACTTTTCTTTTCTCTTCAAGAAAGTCAAGTCTTCCACCGGTACACTTTTTAGAGTGGTTATATTGCAGTGTGATTGAATTTTTTAAAAAGTAACCTATATCAACTATGCGATATCCACTTATCTTACTCGGTTCATTAGTATTCTCAATTTCAAGTTTTTCCTGTGATATTCTGAAAGCGACAATTAATTATTCATTTCAAAATGTCCACGATTTTGATTATATAGGTACTTACTCATTATAATCTTCAAGTGATCCCCAAGTAAAATCATATTCGTCGACATTATTATTTCCTATATTTATATTTCCGAGAGTTCCTGCAGAAGTATTATCTTTTATCTGTTCGATTTCCTTATAATTACCATTGTCTAACAACCCTTCTCCGTTTTCAATGATGACATGCTCATCGAAAACAAATTCACGTTCCCTCGTCTCCACAATATCCATCGCTGAACTGAAAATGTTAAATAATATATTCTCTATAAATTTATCACAGTGTTGTTTATTTGCAGCAATTTTATGACATCGGCTTCTCTTTGAGCGTTTCTTTTTGAGGTAATTCTTTTCTCGAACCATTCTGAGAACTGAAAGTAAATTATTCGTAATACAATAATAAAATGTTAAACAAATTGGTAAACAAACGCTCTATAAGAAAGCGAAGTGAATGTATTGATAAATACAATTTGTGATATGGAAATAATTGCTAGGTGTTCACAAGAAAGTTTTAGGATATTACTCGTTTAGAATCTAAACGAATCTAACGAATCTAAGCTTTAGATATTCGTTCGGTCATAAAAGTGAATGATCGTCGAATTGAAATACCCGCGAAAGTTTTCCAATTTCAAAAAATAAACTTACCGTAATTACAGTTTTGTTTCTGCTTAGTCACTCAACACCAAAACACACTTATACCTCTCGTCGACAGATGGCGAATTATTTAAACTTGAAATTTCATCGAATTATGCGAGGTCGTACAATGACGTAACAAACCGCAGCCTAACATAAAGAATAGAGCCGGCTATGTAAAACATGAACAATGTGATGTCTCTATTATCCCTAGAAGGATTCGCATAGCCAGTTTTGCTATAATTATCTTTTGAATACTTAGTCAAAAAATTATCGAAAGAAAGTAATACTTTTAATATTGAATATTATTAAATTCGAGCTTTGGCTCTCTTCAGAACGGCGTAGTTCAAATTTTAGATGTTCGAACTTGGAAGTTAATTAAAAAACATAAAACACAAAATTCTACGTATTTGAATTGACTTCTTTGTGGCTTGAAATGAATTTCTCTGTTAGAGTTCTGTTGGACTCTAACATAGCATTAATTTCATATCTAATGTCTTCAATAATTTAATCTGAAGCAACTATACTGATGTGGTGATACGCCACGTGACAGGTTTTTAAACGCTATGAAAACAATTTTGATACAATAGAATTTATTTCAATGTATGTTAAACGTTGGACAACAGTAGATTAAGCTATTAATTTTTGACGTTAGTTACAAAATTTTTACAATCTTCATTTTTTCAATCAATATCATGAAACAATCTCTTTCCCAGAGAACACCCATATATATATATATATATATATATATATATATATATATATATATATATATATATATATATATATATATATATATATATATATATATATATATATATATATATATATATATATATATATATATATATATATATATATATATATATATATATATATATATATATATATATATATGGAAGTGAATTGTTGCATTCACTTTGACTCCATAGAATTTATTATCATGAGTTATGTGAACAACGAAAATTGACTAAAATGAATTGATTTAGATTGAGTTATTTGTAATATTTCATTGAATGCTATAATGTAGTTATAAGTTACTATTTTTTTCAGATTAGATTGAGCTCTTTGTTAAATCTTTTTTTAATTAGTCAGTTAAATCTTTTTTCTAATTCTTTAGATATGTATTCAACGTTGTTATTATTTTCTGTAATTGGGTGTTATACCTGTTGAGAATAAAGAACTTTTATATATATATATATATATATATATATATATATATATATATATATATATATATATATATATATATATATATTATATATCATTATTACGATTGTTCCCCATGAGGAGACTGACTGAACTGGAATTCGCAATTATTAGGATTTTTGCTCCATCTTTTTTGCCTCCCAAAAACGCTTCATCCTCTCTGAATGCTCTTTCTTCCGTTCATCTGTCCATTTTACTCCAGGTGAATAAGGATTTCAAGCTAGTACCATGTTGAATTTATAACCCCCGTTTTACCTAAAAATAACCCAGGCTAGCTAAAAACGACGGGTCACACATTCGTTCTGATTGACACTCAGTAATAACAAGGTTAAAATGTATGAATTTACTAAACTTCTTGCATTTACAATAAAATAAACTATCTTATCTACATAACTTCACAGACGTTGGATTCCCAAGTTGTCCTTTAATACATGTTGTTCAAAACCCCAGCGAATTGTTTCTAACGCTCCAATAACGATGATTTCTAGCCAAGATTGAAATATAGCTCCAGTGAACCTAGTTTGATAGTTCCAGCAAACGTACTTTTAGCTCCACCGGAGGTAGTTTTACAGTTCCAGCAAACGTTGAATTACAGTTCTAGCGAACGTGACTTTCAGCTCCATCGGAGGTACTTTCAGCTCCATCGGAAGTATTTTCAGCTCCATCGGAGGTGACGTCAGTTTAGACGCCACAGATAATTAATTAAACCACTTGGTATTAAGATAATAATATAATCAAAGTAATTGAAATCTACCAAAACTTATGTGTAAGATTACGATGTTACTTCTTTGATGGATAATTGACGAAAAAGAAGCGTGCAACAAGAATTCAGCCCACTATATCTGCATTTTAGATGTACGCATGTTATCGCGATCGAGTCCAGCGACGAAGAACATAAAAAGTAAATCAACAATTCAGTGGCGGCGGTAGTGTGGGGAATTCACACGTTGCACATTCTTGTTTCAACGAAACTGTAAAATATGTTTTTGTTTAATAATCTTCGACAGACTTTATAAACTTTGTCTCATTCAGATCTCCCATGTTTTGGGCTAAATTATTAAATTGGATTCTAATACAAAATGGCATTGCAATATTTTTTTATTTAAATCTTGGTATCCTATATTAATATGTCTATTATACCTTGTGTCATAGTTATGTGGTTCATTCTTTAAGTGACATCATTATTCGTAGTCATACAGATTATATATATATATATATATATATATATATATATATATATATATATATATATATATATATATATATATATATATATATATATATATTTATATATATATTTAGGGGTCATACATTTGAGGTGTATGACCCCTAACCAGTAGAGTATAAGGAATTCCGCTATACCCTACACTCTAGGGTCCGTCTTGACCATGTCATCTATTTGAGCAGCGCATAAATTAAACAGCCAAAAGATGACAAGTGTAGGGCCTGCACAAACTTGTAACATTCAGGCAGAGATTGTTCATCTTCATTTCAATCTCATTCGGCGTCAACTTTGCCCCCTCTATCATTGACATTGATTCTGGTAATAATTTAGCTTGACATTGACAGTGGTAATAATTTAGCTTGACATTTGGTGATAATTTACCTTGACATAATGCTGTTATGTCAAAAGCAAACAGTATTAGTTTGTCATTCACTGCAACTTGAATGTCTATAATAGAAACAATGTAAAGAATGGGCTACAAAAACTTCGCAACCAATCGCTTACGATAAATGTCGTCTTTATGGGCCGAGATTTATTTTTATGGAACGGATTATCGGAGTGTTTTATGGTAAACGCTCATCGAATTTTGCTTAAAACACATATATATTATAATATTTATCAGGATATATATTTTTACCCACCCTATAACAGTAAAATTATTGTTATGGTTTGAGATTTTTTCTGACCATGTTTTATGAGAGTATTAAGGTATATACACGGACCTAAAATTTAATACAGATATTCAAAGTGTTTGAGTAAGTTCGATACTCACCAAGTAGCAAGTTCATCCTTGTAGACACTGCCTCTTCCTTAGGATATCATCTAGTTACATGGTCTAAAATGTTTAAAGGAAATACACAAGTTGTTCAAATAGAATATTCATTCGTATATTTCCTTCTTCATTTTCAATGTAATGAGCTTGTAATGAATATTATATATAAACAGTTATCATATTCAGGGAGGGCATATATATATATATATATATATATATATATATATATATATATATATATATATATATATATATATATATATATATATATATATATATATATATATATATATATATATATATATATATATATATATATATATATATCGAAACACATAACGGTCAAGTAAATAATTCAGTGCACACAATAATTATTTTATGTTTACTACTATATTCATGAAGGAAGGTAATTTCTAATATTATTGTTTTTATTAAACTTTGCTACAATTATTTATGTCTTAGTGCAATTAGTCAGTATTTATCCATATTGTTCCATACTATAGCATCTTAATTTTAATTTTTTTTATGAAACCTTTCCATCAATATTTTTAGTTTTTGCAAGTAAACTATTTTATATTTGCAGCACCCGACCATGCAAAATTTTTACAAGAACACAAATACAGAATGCATCGAAACATCTTCCTCTTCCGACTTTAGGGTTGTAACGAAGAAAAAAAAGACTAAAAAACGAAGAAACTCTGTAAGTGGCAGTAGACGTAAAATGTCTACAGCCGCTTCCAACGGTGCAAACTCGTCCAAGTCTGACGGAGATCGTGCGTCTTCTCCAACTGTAGTACGACGAAAATCTACATGTTCTGTTCCGCCTAGCGACAGATCAAATGACAGCTCAGATGTTGATTCGGTTCATTCACTGCCGATTGACACGAGCCAGCGCCTGGAATCGAGTCTAAACGCCGATGACGGTCCCATTTCTTATGCTGCCATTGCGAAGAATTCAGATCGTAAAACGTCTCACGAAACCTATAAGACGAGTTCGCCCGACTCCAAATCAATTAACAGCAAAGAGAACTCTCCTGTGTCAATCACTTCAGTGGATCCTACCTCGCCTGATACGGCCAGGTCGAAAATCACATCCCAATACGTTTCTGATATGCCTGTTGCAGAACTTGTCCAGTCAAGGGTGCAAAATACGCCCACAAAAGTTCCTCCCCCTGATGTACACAATATAAAGAGCTTCCCCTCTATTCACGCATCAAGTAATAAGTTGGATAGGTTACCGAAAGCAGAAAGTAAAATTAGCAGCGCTAGGGGCTGTACTAATAAACTGCATGTTGGACAGCAGAACATGGTGCAGTACAATAACGCTGCTAACATTACTAGAAACTCGAGGATTCTATCTAGTAACGCCAGTAACGAAGAATTAGAGCAACAAGACGACATCCAAAACAACCTTTCAGTAAGTAACTCTCTCCATAAAACACAGTTACGAGTAATTTATTGCCTATTTATGTTCTCTGAATAGAAATTCTTCCCTCATCATCTTTTTAATTTACACTTTTTCATAACTAGATATGTAAAAATCATTATTTCTTTATAGATAATTCAAGCCAGCGAAATGGAGGCTATACAACATAATTCCCAAATAATGCCAACAATGCAGATCCCGGACGTACAAACCATCGAAAAGATGCATTTCATGAACCAGCCTGGTGGGCGTATGCCACCTCATCTTCAACAACACGTGCTTCCCACGCAACATGTCCAAATAGCTCCCCAACCGCAACCCATCCACCCTACTCCGGTGATTCCGATTACAGATATCTTCACTGACGGCCGTCCTCCAAGTACCTACACGGCCGTGATAAGCCACACTCCTCATCAGCCCGGGGGATTGGCTTACGTCAAGACCGTTCAAGCGTATGAAGGCATGAGAATGGCACAACTGGACCAACCCTCCTACCATACCGCTCAGAAAGGTACCGCCAAAGAAGGCGTGAACACCCACATAGTTCCTAATACGGTAGATAATCAGAACGTTTTAAATAATAATATAGTGACTCAGACTACGAACGTTGAAGCGAAACGTAAAGATTCGATTAGTGGAAAAATAATTCAGGATGATAACGCGAATAGTGCCAGTACCAAGCAAAGTAAATTTAGTAAAAAGCCACATTTTCCTAACGAAGTTAGTTCGGGTAGTTCTGGTACTAGAGATTGTTCGGTATCTATGACCTCTTCTGTTGCAAAAAGCGTTCATATTTCTTCTGTTTCCGATATGATCACCAATAGCAACACATCGTCGACGTCCTTGTCTGGCGAAGGCTTATATCAACAAAGTACTTCCCAAGCAGGTGCAGAGTCTTCGACTCGAGACGTATCCGCAACCATCTGTGATAATAGAACGAACACTAGCGACAGTGAAGACTCACCTAGACCACCAGTAGTCATCCTTAGCGGACTGAATAGCAGCAAGGAGGTGACAACTGGTCTCGTTTTCGGTTTCGACGTTAATGAACAACTTTTGTCTGAGGATATTTGTGAGAATTTTGTAGAGAGGTATGTGAGTCCAGTATCGTACACCGACACGTCACACAATCACGACAAGATCGTTAACTACATCGGTTTGGGTGAGTATAATAATAATTATTAAGGGCTTAAGTTTGAAATATAGCTTTGAAATAAATGCAGAGATAGGTTTCTTCCTAAGAAAACAAAAATTTTACTTATTTTTAATAAAAACTTATGGTGTTGCAAATTTAAAGGACAGGAGATATTCTTGGGTGCAATTTTTTTTCTTGCACCTTTTTTTCCACAAAATTACATTTATTATTCTTAATATTTCCTTTTCATGTTGAAAATATTTCAAAAATTATTACCTCAAAAAGTAGTTGCAAATGCTAGTTGTTATTTTATCAATATTTAATTTGATTACTTCAAACTTCAATTTTTAATCGATTTAATCGATCGGGCATATACTTGCTAATATGAAAAATATAAAGCTAATATTTGTATTAACATGTTCGATTCCTACATGTTCCTCAAATATCATATGTTTATATTCAAGGAAGCCAATGTCTTGGCACGACATGTTTCAACAAAATAGAGTTGAAATCAAAAACTGTGTTAGTTTTTTTTCACAATTCCAGATAAACTATTTCTTTTAAATCAAACTTAAATCTTAAATCAAATACAAATCAATCAGTCACTAACAGCTACCAAATATCAATATCTATTAGCTAACAATATGTCGGATACTTTTTTTTTGTAATTCCAGTGTTTTTACATACTTCCTCTGTTTTTGTAGATAATGATATTTTTTCTCTGAAAATATTTCTCATATTTCCTTTTCTTGTAATACCTACCTATTTCTTTAAGTTGAAGAGTCTTAAATGTCTTTAGTCACTTATCATATTTGTAATTTTTTTTGTGCACATATTGATGTTATTGTTCTCTCTAAACCTGATGTATTAGTTTTCTATTAGGTTTTAGGTATATCCTATTTTTATAAGTTACATTTTATTTTTAGAGATAGAAAAATAAATCAATTATAATAAATAAATTAAAGTATTATATACAATTTAATATTAGAAGCATATTCATCTAAACATCCTTTTTATGATATATAAGCTACAATTCCCTTAAAAATTTCTTAAAGATTTTAGCAAATGATGTTTTTTCTGTTTATCTCGAAATGCAACCATTCTTCTGAAAAAAGACCCTGGTCTTCTAAAATTTCAATTTCTTCTTTCCCAGCAAAACTTCATATATTTTTTTGTACTTGAGTATATTTTGTTCCTCTTGTTTCTGAATTAAATTAATTACTCTATTATTTATGGCATAAATGTGTTTAAAAAATCTCTTTGGTAGCAAAATTGAGGCAAATCATGTTCTTGTTGATACTAAGAGCTATTCGGTCTTTGCAACTTAAAGTATTTTAACATTTGTAATTTTACCACTAAATTATACATATTATTCAACTCTATTGTATGGGAGATAGAGGAACTGTTGGTAACTGAAAACCAGTTCTAATAGAAGGTTATTAAAAGTTAATTCTTTCATTCACTCAATTGATTGCATGAGAAATAAAGTATGATCAGAATTTTAAAAAGATTAATATGTGTCGTTCATTGAACAAGTTTTTATTTTTACAGCATGGGACGATGTTCGTAGGTCTCACTCCATAGGAAAAGCTCAGTACTACTCTGACAGTCCATAGTTAACATGCAATCATGAATGAAATTAAGTGTTTGTGTGAAAAATTTGACATTATTATGTGTGAATAAATGAAGACTTTTTCTATTTAAACTAAAATTATTAATACTAGTCAAAACTTAGTTGGGACATTAAAAATTCAGAAAAGTGATAGAAACAAGAAGTTGAGGGTACATTAAATTTCAAATTTTTAATTTTCTGGGATACTCATTCCGTGTGTGATTCAATTTGGTTGAAATTGTGTGCTGCCATCGCAGCCGATGAAAGAGGAATAATGCAATTGTATTGACACATATGTCAAAGTATTTAACGATACTGCCTCTCAAAGCGGGGCTTAAATGTTTGAGAAATGGCTATGATGAATTTCTGAAATGTTCTCATTGAATTACTTGTGACGAAAGCTATCTAGTTTTAATAATATAGTATTTGTTCAAATCCACGGAACTTACCATTGCTGAAAGTTTTTCATGGCAATGTTTAATTGAGGGAAAGTGTTCTGTCAATATTGCATACAACTGTAATAACTTGAATATGCTGAGTTCTAGAATTTGTCATAAAAGAATGTACCCCTCGAAAATAATTCGCATTTAATTCTGAAGAAAGATGAGAAAATTATGGTCACTAAAATTGGCTAGCTACCTACAGTAAACTTACTATATCACTTTTTTTGTAATGAAAACTCCTAATTGAAGCTGATACAAATATTTTGTAAATAAATTCAGTTTCGAAGTAGTTTGCTATATAACTTGAAATATATTGATTGTATTTTCAAACAATATATAAGATGTGTTTTCCTCACATTTAAATTTTATTACAAATATTTACACAAATTTGAAATTGAAATCGTGCGCAGATATTGCACACAATTAGTTAATTAAACCATGAATGATATTTTATTGTTTTTTTTTGCAGAAATTTAATAATTGTTGTATTCTAGTATTTTCAAATTGAAGACTGCATTTGTTTCATACTGTAGAGAAAAATTGTGTTAAAACAATGTTAAGATTGATTTTTGAATGGAAGGTGCATATTTTCAACTTGTGTTAATGATAATTTGAATTCTTCTAAAAACTACTTTTAAAATTTTCAAATAAGAGCCAACTTAGCATTTGTTCCAAGTGTAATAACCAATATTGCAAAAAAGATTTAACAAATTTTTGTCAGTTGAGAAGTGTTATGTTTAATTTACATATAATTATATTTGTCAATTTGAACTGATTGAAAACATTTCAGAAATCTCCTTATTTTAAGTATCTGTTGAAGTGTTTTTCAATAAAATTTGAAAATCATGTAATATACTTGTAACCATGTAATGTTTAGATTTTGTTATCAAAATGTAAAACTTATACATACTGTATATGTCTGTATTATAGATTAAAATGTACCAAATACATGTAGGCTTTTTCAGAATGAAAAATAGGCATTCCAGAATTTAATTCACCAAAACTAAATTATTTTGAGTTTTCTATATGTAATTTTAAAAAATTAATGTTGAGCAGTCATCTAATTTTTTGTTGTTTCTTTTTGAATTGTGGAATGTCTTAGCTAGAATAAAACCGAAATATTTAATGTGGATAAATCATAATTGAGGTAAATTAGATACAATTTGAAATGAACAGCATGTTTCAAATCTGAAATGGAATAATTTCTTTTGCATAGAATATACATATCTAAAATTCATTTTTGAATCCATGCAGGTTTATTAAATTTATTCTTGGTTTCATGCATGAAACTTTGAATAGAATTATCTGTTTTTTAGAAGAGAAGTTTTCAAAGCACTCATTTCAGCATGTGATTGATATTTCAATTGCAGTTTCTGATTAATATTTTTTTCTACAAAAACTCCTGCATTTTTCAAGATATTAGTTTGCAAACTAACATATCATTTATTTAAAATCATTTTTGGAAATTCATATTATCTAACTAGGATACATAGTAAGATTCTCACTATGAACAATCATTTCAGATATTACGAAACATGCTGTATTTCTCAAATAACCAAAAACTAGATATTTATAAAGAAATATGCACTATACAAAAATTTAATTTATTTATGTCAATGCTAATTGCTGATTTTGAAATGCTTAATTTAATTCTCTGAAAATTTTCAGAAAAATAGACCAATTGGATTCCCCACAATTACCATGGAAAATCTCACTTTCTACTATTAAATCTTAACCATTTCAAAACAGATCAAACTAACTACTGAGTCTGTTCAGAAAATTCAATTAGGAAATTAATAAGTTGAAGATATTTCATCGTAAAATATTATAATATTAAAAGAAATATCCATAATCTTACAATTATTATGTTGAATAGGCTTCAATAATAAAATTTATATTTTGTAATGTAAAGTTGAAACAACTTGAAGAAAAACGACAACAGATTTCAAGTATTTGTGTGGGATCCTTCAAAAATGAAAAAAATAATTAGAAATAACAAAATAATATATTGATGCTATATGCCTGAAGTCATTTTTTTTAGTTTTTTTTAATGATAGGTAAAACATTGTATAGTTTTCAAGTTTAGACAAATCTAGCATAAAGCAATGCTAGATTTTATAAAAATTTAAAAAATGCATTTGTTGTTCTAAAAATTCGAAATGTTTTGAGTATTATATTAAGCTTAAAATAATACCAAAACAAAGATTTCTTCCAATTAGAAAATTTTACAAACTTTTGATCAGGTTTTGGCACTCCAACTTTATGGAACAAATTCAAACATTTCACTAATTCTACCGTATTGATTTATAAACACTTAATTACTCTTGTGTGGTGTAGTTATATACTTTTTGTATTGTAGATTGTATGCTACTATAATTTTTATTGAGAAAAATTTCTCATCTTTCCAATTAGAGAAATAACAAATTTTTAGGACAGCAAATGTTTCAAAGTTGTTATGTTTGTTTTCTCAGTTATTATTCTTTTATTAGAGTATATCCTTATCTCAAAACTATATTCTATTTTATGCAATTGAAATAAACCAAAAGTGTCAAAATATTATTGAAAGTAAAGAAAAAATTAAATGGTTCTTCCTTTTTGTTCAGGGTTTCTTAGATATTTATTACATAAAAATTGTTATTTTTTGATCAAGTTTGATTGTTACTCTTTTAAATTTCTTTGAAACAAAATGTTTATTGCTTTCTTAATATACTTTATTTATTCTTGTCATGTTTTTCTATTGTTTGGTGTGTTTCAATTCTTGAAGAGTATTTTAAAACGTATGATACACAAAATGTGAATATGGTATGGAACCCTCAAATGGGAGATATTACAAATGATACCTTAAGTCAGTATGGTATAAATCCTCAAATGTTACGAAAAAATATTACGAAATTTTCGAGTAAATTACCAATATTACTAGGTGGATGGTTTCTTTACATATTTGCCAATTTTTCTAAATTAATTTTCTTTGGACATTCTGTCTAATTGCAGCAGATTGAATATAATTATAATTTTTAATATTGATACTTTCGAAGATTCCTCAAAATTTCTGCAATAATGAAAATATTGGTGCACCTTATCAATTCATAGTATATAGTTAATTAGGATGCTGAAGGGCCAAAGAACTGTGGGTTACTGTACATTGACAAGGAAAACTATTTTTTCGATTATTTCTTGCTAATAAAACTAATAATTTATTTTTTTAGCAGTTTATTAGTTCATTACAGTGTTACATAAAAAATATTAACAAAAAATAAAGATAATTAATTCTAACCAAAAAAATTGTAATTCAATTTTCTTTATAATTTATTCACGTGTTACTTCATTCCTGGTGACAATTCAAAGCAAAGAAGTGACCTACACTTCTTTTCACGCCTTTTTCCTAAATAAATACGTTTTTCAACTCTTATTGCAAGTATCTTTCCAGTTCAGCAGAATTTTTTGCATCACAATTATGCGATTAGTTTATGCATGCAACAATTTTTATTAGCTGTTTGTCGACTCTGATCTAATTCCAGTGATGGTGCTTAGTGTTACAGTTAATGGCCAGTAGGTAGTTTGTATGTGGAATATTTTTATATCTTGATCTATAAAATCAATTTCTAAAATGTTTACATGTATAGATTAATTTATGTGAAAGCACTCTTTAACGAGTTTAATAACTCGAAGTATCTTCCTTACTTTCTACATTATCTTCCTAAACTTCAAAAATTGTTTTGAATGTAATATTGATTGTTTAAGCTTTCTTTCGACTTCCATGCTCAGGTAGTTCAGATGATTTCTTGTGTAATTAATGAAGTTTTTTTTCCGATGTCGTGGGGCTACCTGATCTATCGATTGTACCTTCATCCACCTAGTACCCATTTATATCCACTTAACTGAAACTATTTTTCATCTTTTATTTAGTATAAAACAAATTTTTACGAAACAACAAGCGTAACCACTCGATATTCTATCATTATGAAGCATTTTTGGAGCAACCACATTTGATCATGTTGATTTCAGTAACGTGATTTGCAAGCCGGAAACAAAGAACCAGTTCTTTTTAATTGCGATACGGAAAGATGAATGTTTTACTTCTAGCAATTATCACATTTTCAGAAGTGGTAATTTTGCTTTCATGATTTTGCACGGCTGGTATACTACACATATACTCTTCGAGGTAAATGAAGTATTAGATCCACGATCTGTTGAATGGAATATATCGTGAAATTCCATCAAAGTTATAAGGATGAGGGGAATCGTAGCTTTCCTCATCGACACAATAAAACCACCAAGCGAAACGGTTTAGTTATTGGTATAAGATTCATTTCTGGATTAGTAATTTAACGAAAATTAGATCCATTGTTACTAAGATTTCAAATGGGAGATTGTTAACTATTGAATACTTCAATGAAGCCTGGTCATATTGATGTAAGGCATCCATATGGACACGTAGTAGTATTAGACTGTAATATACAACTGTTCACCAGAGCTCACGTGTTTTGTTTCTCCTGAGAGTTTATTCAACTGGAGCAATTATATTTTTCAACCTGCTTCATTTATTATTAACAAGTAGAAACCCCCATGTAAATACTTCGTAAATAAAATTTTGATTCGAGTTCGATTCCCACCATAATGTCGGGCCGTTCTTTAACTAAAGGTCCAGTGGAGCTATATATGGGTCTCTGACCTCCGCTGATTATAATCATATTATCATTGAAAAGCAAAACCTTTTCTTTTCTATTCAGTAGTTTCATTGAAAGTTATAAATATATAGTGATTTTATGTAACTTCACACCAATGCCCATTATAAAATGAAATGTGTGACACTTATGTTCATGAAAAAACAAATTCAAAATCATTAAAAGTAAATTTATTTTAGAGTTGAAAAATAACTTGAATTATGTACAAAATATGGTAAATATTGTTGAAATATTTGATATTAGGAACTACTTAACACCTAATTATAAATACATATTTACAAACAGCAATAGTCGTTTCATAATTAATATTAATACAAAATATTAATTTTTCCTGGTAATGGACAAATATTTTCAAGTGGTATTTACAAAAATCATTACTAATTGAATTTAGTACTAAGTATGTAATGTCATTATGGTGCACGCCATACATCGATAAGAAATCTACGATTTTGTTTCTAGTTACTAACTTGTACAAAGACTTGATGTGATGAAGATATGCTCTGATACTTACACAAAGTTAGCAAATTAACTTGATATTGCAAAATTAATAATGTATTAAATTCTGTAAGTGGAAATTCTAGATTTTATGTCAAGTTGCAAATGTAAAGTAGTCATCAAATAATTATAACAAAGAATATTGAAAATTTGCAGTTCATCTAAGGAGTTAACTAGAGACTGAATATCACCTTCAACTGTACATTGAAGGAACATGTCGAATGGTTAATAAACTAAACATATTTTAATAATAGGTTGGAATGGACCTTCAACCCGTACCTCCCTCCTCAATCGTCCATTCAAGAAACTTCAAATATCAATATTATTCAAGTTAATAAATTAAATGTGCTTTATTCAATTTATCAAATTGAATTTGCAGCTGCATCTTTAGAGGTGGACGCAATATTTTTGTTCCTTTCTTCAGCTTCTTTGGCCCGTTTCACCTGCATTTTTTTCTGCTGTTGCACTACTTCCCTAAATGTTTCTGTATCCACATTGTCTGGATCTCCTGAAGAAATTTTAAATAAAATAAAAACTTACACAAAAAATCAAATGATTTTACCTTCATATGGCGCTTCTTCTCCTTCAGAATCAGAACTACTTTCATTTGCTGGATGTCTCAAGTAGACATCTGAAAGCTCAAACCCTTGGGGTCTCTCTGTTATAAAATATGAATTTTTGATCTCTTGATTCTGTGAATCGTCGCTCTTTTTCTGTTCAGCTCTCCTTTTTTGCCATTCAGCTCTATAATCTCTGAAATAGAACATAACGAACAGTGAAGCTTCAATATTCTTAAGATTTAATCTTGGCATTCAGAAGTTTTAGTGTTAAGTATATGTACTGACCTTTCATATTCTACTTTTGCCTCATCAACAAGTTTATACAAATCCTCAATTCCCTCTCCAGTTGCAGAGCTAACACCACATATCTTCAAGTTTTGATAAAACTCATCCAAGGTCAAAGCCATACTTCTTGTTAAATTACTCACATAACCATCTTCTGTCTCCAATGCCTGTTGAAAAGACTCAAAATCTGTCATCCAGTCTTTAGCATATGAATGTGACACTACATCAATTTTATTCATTACTATAATGAATGGTAAACAAGTTTTGTATAAAATTGAACAGGCGTATAACATATTTGACATGAATGTAACTGGTGACGTACTCCTTACACAATCTATGACATAAATAACAACAGTAGGAAAAGTTGAAGCTAAAGTTTCAGTTATTATAGAACCTAAAAATAGAATCAGTTAATTCCAATGTGAAAAGTCTTTTTTACCTAATTACCAGAAACAGACCACGTAAATACTTCTATCTGACCAGGGGTATCAAATACACATAACTCATTAGAGCTTTTTTCGATAAAACCTACAACATTAGATATTTTGGTTGTAAATAAATTCAGAGTTGTTACAATTGCTCCATTAGGGCCCAACTTATATTGTTTCATAACTTCTTTATAATTAATTGTATCTCGTATATCTGTAAATAAATAATTTGTTGGATATTGTTGATTGATCCGTTAGATAATCTTTATGAGTCTATGAATAATGGGAAATATTTACATCTTACCTATATTTGCATAATACGGCATTCGAATGCAAGCTGGGTCTAAGTTGACCACATAAGGTTTCTTCAAAGAATTGGACAATCTAGATACCAAAGACGTTTTTCCAGAACCTGCCATTCCAAGAACTATCAGACATACAGGAGCTTTAGATTTTTCAGCCATTTCCAATCGAATTAATGGTTAGTACATCAATTTCAAAAGGTTTATGAAGATAACACCAATAAGTGAAATAATTTTGTTAACTCTAACCTGAATCTTCTTCACTCTACATTTATTTCTACAGAAAATGCCGGTAAATCTTTATAGCTGTTTGGTGTTTGCTATAATTCTATGCGTGGAAATATTAAACGACACAGAATATATATTGGTTTATTTACAAGGAACGAATTGTTCAACACGTGGATATTGTTGTTACTCGATGGAATTAAAATGACAAATGAACATAGAACTGACTCGTTCTGACAAAAGATTGGAATGAATAATACGTTTATTAAATTCTTTATGGCATTTTACAACAATTTATCATTATATAAAAGAAAAGAGGGAAGTTATAAGGTCGTTTGACCTCCTTCAACCATAGAAAAGTACAAAAAAAATTTTTTTCTTATTATCTGGACAATAGATAAAAGAAGTTACTGAATTGAATACATTTAAATTTGCCATTTTTATTGCGGCTGTGGCCGATTTTCTGATTACGTGCCATTCGGTCGAACGTCGGATTTTCAATTCATCCGACGTTTGATGGTAAAGGAAGCCACAGAAAACTTTACCCATTTAATGTACAGTTAGTTGTTACAATGTTGCTGAAATATACATATATTTGCTACTGAAAATCATAGGTTATTGAGAAAAATTGTGTGAATTTGCACTGTTGATTCACTGTTCGGATTGACCTTTCGTGGTTTTTCGACACTACTCGATTTTTCGGAACTCCGCGAACTTTCGGCACTACTTGACTTATTCTAAATTATTTAAGTTACAGATATATTTTTGGATATAACAGGTACATATAACATTTAACAGTATTTTTTCTGACTACGAATAGATTTATTAATTTATTAATTTCAATTATTATCTTTTAATATTCAACTTTTATCAGTTTTAAATTTTTCAAAATAGCTGTATAGGTAGATGGAAAAGATTGGATGTTGGTAGCCCTTTTTATATGCATTTATTAGTTAGACCACTGCCTAACTCTACTTACAAGCCATGAACATAGACTTGGCAACACCGCATCTGCTCAATCCGGTAGACCGATCGATCTTCGAACATCGGTCTACTACATGTTAATAATTGCTTTTTCAGAGAAATTTTCAGCGAAACGGTACTTTGTATAAAAAATAGTTTTAACAAAAATTGTAGATCATACAATTGTCTATAGAAATCAAAAACACACTTTTTTTCTAAGAAGAACTATGTCCGAGTTATAGCGATTCAAATGTTGTTTTCTAAGTATGTACACTAACAAGTTCACTTTATCAATTAGAATTGACAATATGCTATAAATTTCATTATTTTTCATTCTCAGGCGAGAGTAAGTTTAATGCGTCAATTCCTTTAAACCTTTATTAAGATGTGTACAATAATTTGGATGATAGAATGATTCTGATATCATATTTGTAACGAGCAAGCAAATTTTCCAGTTGAGACTATCTAGTTAATTTCAGTTGTAAAATCCATTTTAAATCATTAGGAGACAGTTTATTTTCATTGATAAAAACATTTACATGCATATATGAATATACTAAAATCTGATTAATAATTTGTATACTGTTTATTTGTGAACATTCAGTTATGTTGGATGGAAAAACAAGAGTGTAAAAAAATGCTGTTAGTTTCAAAAGTTTTTATATTCCACGATTTACATATTAAAATCTTTATTTATAATTGGATCTTAAATCAACAAAATTACAAATTGAGTCTGAGTTTTCAAAGGCTTCATTCAATTTCTCACAACGTTCCTTCAATGCTGGTTCTTTCAGCTGGATATTCTCTTTGAGAGTGTACTGTTTTTAATAAGTAGGGGTAAATAAAGAAAAATACTTGGCACTGCATTGAAATTGAGTTTAACTTTATCCATCTAGCCTTCTGTTGATCAATCTAGCAAACAATGAATATCTTCTCTAGTAAGTGCTCCCTCTGGAAAATGTTTCGCACAAACTACAGAATATTTTGTGGGGGTCCACAATGCCCTAGGAATATTTTTTAGCCATTGATTCATTAGATTTCCATCATATGGAAAACGAAATACAGAAACTGGTGGTTCGCCGGCCTCGAGGTAACTTTTGTGTTCGACTTGCATCCAAGCACACAGCAATGACTTGGCATGTTAATTTTTGTGCTAATATCAAGAACAAGACCTATAAGAGATTAGTTCTAAATAACTACTAAGTCTAACAAAGGGTAAGTAACTATACTAATCACAAAAAAGTAACAATTCTAGCAAATAACGCTTTTGTTAATGTCTGAACTACTCAGTCAAAACATCAGTAATCGGTAGCTATTTACATACAAATTTCAAAGGTATTCCTTAGTCTGTAGCTGAAAAAAACACAGTAGCACTTTCTACACGCTATACATCACATAATAGCACAACAACTAAAACGCGGATTTTTGTTTTTACACAATTATGAGATGATAAAAGTTAGGTATTATTTCTACCTCTCCAGGTATAACCAAAAAAAGCACAACTTAAAACACAACAGATATTCCTGTTTATATAAGACATTTGCGGGAAATTTCTTTTGCTTGTTCTTCACAACTTCAAACAATAGCACTTTTCACAACTTATTTTTGGATTTGAATGTGATATCTCTCGTTAAATAGCGATTTATTCGGCAGCAATGATCAGAAACCATTACAACGCCATTACAGCATCTCTTTTTGTGGTTCTAGCTTGGATGTTGCCAGATTTCCTAGTTCATGGCTTGTAAGTAGAGTTAGGCTGTGGTTAGATAGTTGAAGGTGGGGCGTTCCAATGTAATCACAGAATAGTGACACTATTCTGTGATATATTTTCTTCCATCGAATCGCAATGACAATTCCCTACATCTTCATTTAGAACCAAAGACCAAACCTAAAATTAAATTTAAACTCGGTGCCACAGAACTTCCCTAAAAAAATTTTGTATGCTCGGTGCATTTGACATTGAAGCTAATATGGCGGACTTGACATTTACAAGTGGCGGAAATAATGTTTGAGCTAGAGCCACAGCCATAGCCAACTTTAGTACAGGCACAACCATAGCCAACTTTACTACAGGCCATGCAGAAGGTAATCCGACGGTGTTGCCAAATTGTTTTGAGTGGTATACTCTCCTAGTCGGTTGTTCCCAAACTTACAAGCATTATTTCAACTTTTTTTGTATATTGCGAACAAACCAGAAATATTATTATCTTTTATACCATATAGAATATTATATTGGGTATTGTGAGCACATAATTCTGTAACAGAAAAATGTAAAACATGTTTTATTGCAAGAAAACAACGATGTTTTCGATAAAGCCCCACTTCGTAAAAATACTTCTATTAATCAGTGGGATTTATTTACATGAAAAGTTGCCTAATCAAATTTATTGAATTATTTGAAAGAAAAGGAACCTTGTAGACTCTGTAGGAATTACTCAAATTGAATTGATTACCTAAGTATAAATAAATATTATATTTCTGATTAGCGTAACCAAAAAACAACTTTATGTAAGTATTGAGTTTTCTTCGTTTATTTTTTGATTCAGTTTTCTCGTGTCCGGCTTCATTTTTTTGTGTAGTCATTCAATAAGATATTACGAAATATGGAACACAGCATGTTCAGAATATTTTCATTGTCTTCACCACATAAACAGCATCAATAAAAATCTTTCGAGTAATAATCATTCAATGACGCGCTCAAAATAGTGAGATTACACAAAATTGCTTTCGGGTGTATATTATTCAAAAAGGCCCGTTCAAGAGAAATGTCATTAATTTTTTTTCAAATATGGCACACATGTGAAATAAGACAATTTCAAATGCAAAGAAAATGCAAGGCACAAACAAATGAATATTTTGTTGGAGCCCCATTATCTAGTGGTAAACATTTCATCTATTTACTCTTCAAGAATTCATTTTTAGGGAAACTGAAAGTCGAAACTAGTTGCCCACTCGCCCGCAGGGTGCTGTTATTATTTGATTTACAACCAGGAATGCAACAAGTGTTCGTCATTTTAAGAAAATATACTTATTAGAAACTCACCTATTCTAAGCTTAAAATTTACTGAATTATCTACGGAATACCTATCCTCTACACTATATTTCACAACAAAAATTATTTGTAAGTCATCCGTACCCAAAACACAACACAAATTCGATTCGATTAAATCGGTACACACAAAACACTTTGTTTTTATAATTTGATGTTATGTTATCCACAAACTATCAACACTAGCACCTAAATAACACTCTGAAAAATTGATCAATTGAGGATTAGAACTGAAATCGTAAAATATTCAACTTCAAATTACAAAAGTCTCAAACAACACAAAGTTGATTTCGTTTCACAGAAATTTGGAAACAAACTAAACACTTTGTTTTTTATAGTTTGATATTGACATTTAAACAAATTATCAACATCAACACATGTATCACACTGTACACATTTGAAAAATATAGAATTTATACCAAAAGTTCAAATTATTTAACTTCAAACTGCGATAGTTTTGGGAAGCATCCTCTTTGCATTATTATAGCAGCTCAACAAATGGCGAGATTGTTAGACCATTTCGTTTCTATGTTAGATATTCATTTCATGGCCTGTACTAAAGTTGGCCGTGGCACAGCCTAACTTTACTTACAAGCCATTTACATAGACTTGGCAACGCCGCATCCGCTCATTCCGGTAGACCGATCTATCTTCGAAGATCGGTCTACTGCATGTTATAATTGCCTGTTCAGTCGGAATAATGTTGCGAGACTCGGCAAAGTCTCTAAGGCGATCATCTCGTATTTTCTCAAATATCTTTTCCATTAGGTACATTAAACAAGAATATAGGCCTGTAATTATCTGGTGAGGTAGAATCTTTATTAGGTTTCGGAATCATTATCGTTGTAGCTTCTTTCCAGGGAGAAGGAAAGTAGCATAATTGTAACAGCGATTATATACAGATTGAATGAAGTCGGAACGTGAAAGGCATCTTTGCCTGGTGCCGTATTCTTACCGGATTTGATGACTTCGGAAACGAATTCAGAATTAATAGGGGTATTGAAAATATTATTGACATTCAGTTCAGTCACAACCGCTATATTTTTGAGATTATCTAGGTGCCGTTCTAAGGTATGGGGGATTTGAAAGATATTTTGGAGATGCTGTTTGAAAATATTAGCTTTCTCCTGCGGGTCAGATGTGAAGTGACCGTCAGGGGACTTTAAATGCGTGGTTTGCCTAGATCTAGAACAAGTGAGAATGCGGAACTTACGCCAAGACTCTTTACTATTCCGGAAGTCTAATGTAGACGTTATGTCTGACCACTTTTCTTCTTTGAAACGGTTGATTTCTCGGCGTATTGTAGCAGATAGTCGGTTGTATTCAGTTTTCAAGGCGTCATTTCTCGTACGCAAATACGTACAATAGAGACGCCTCTTTGACTCAATAAGACTGACGATGAATGGCGGTAACGATGGGCGATTAATATCTACCATTTTTTCAGGGACACAGGTATTATAAGCTTCCGAAATGAAAGTAGATAAGTTATTAAGAGAGTGATCTATTTGAAATTGATTTCCTAGAGGTTATAGCGGTGGAAGATTATTTGCCACATTATTCTGGAACTCTTTCCAGTTGGCGTTTTTGTGATCCTTGTAGGTTATGAGCGTAAGAGCCGGAAGCGGTGGTTGGGAAATATTTGAATGAATAAGTAATGGAAGGTGGTCAGAAGTAATCGTTTGACCGATAAAACCGGGCTCTTCGAAATAATTAATTAGATCCGGAGTTGTGATAGACATGCCATTATGGCTGAAAAATGTGGGGTCGACATTATAGCAACGCCATAAGTTGTGTTGTATAAGACATTCAGACAGGATTCGACCGTTTCTGTTAGTAACAATGTCTCCAAATTGAATGTGTCGGGCGTTAAGATCGCCCAACAAAATAGAGTTTGGAATTGTGATAATAACTGAAAACGGCTACTATTAGATTGTTAATTTGTACTTTCGCGGCTGCACATTCGAGATTTGAAAATTGATCAGGAAGTTTGAAATCTATCGAATAGAAAGTGTTGTGAATTAATAGTGCTGTGCCATGAATAGTGCCGAGAGTGCTATTCCTTTGAAATGTTATGTAATTTGAAATTTTCAGGTCAAATTTCAACTTGGTTTCGGTAATTGAGAGGATGGAAATATTCGAGTTTTGCAGGAGTGCTTTTAACAGATGACGCTTTCGGCGTAAACCGCAAGTGTTAACAGTAGGTACCTATTGTGAAATTCATAGACTATATCGTTTATATAAGGTTGAACTGTGATGATCGTTCTCCCCCGAAGTAGTTAATAGGGGCCATTACAATAGAAATTCTACCGCCAGTGTAATTAATGAAAGTAGGTCGGCTGAGGCCCTCTCGATGACTTTAGCGATAAGTAATCGCTTATCGGGAAATATATTTGATAAAGTTTGGATGATAAACTTCATCAAGGAATCGACACGAGAGAAATGCTCGTAAGAATTGTCGTCGATGGGGTCGATTTCATTCAAGACTTTCATTGGGGCTGTATTTTCGGGGGCTTTTAGGGGTTCAAGTCGTTTGGGGAATTTCATATCCCATGCTGGATGGTTTCCCTTACAGTTACATGTGGGATTTTTGAGATTGGGGTAGATGTTATTCTTGTGTGAGTTTTCACAAGATGCACACCTAGGCTTATCAGTGCATTAAGTGCGGTCGTGTCTAGATTTAGTGCAGGTTGTGCAGTATTTCTGAATTGGCTGCGGGACTTTGGAGGGCTAAACTGCATGGATCCGTCCGTAAAATCGGACACCTTTCAGCAGTAGGTGATCTGTAGGTGATAGTTGAAGATTTTGAGTGGGTAATCATTCGAGAGTTGTAGGAGGTTGGTTTAAATAACGCAGGAATAGGAAACTGTTGGATTATTTTCGGTCGCCGCGCTTTTGTAGGTGACGATTTAAAGAAGATTGAAAAAGAAGATTTAAAGAAATTGACGGGGTGCCTACAAGATTTTGGAGTGTATTTTGGAAGTTTTGTGGGGCAGCAGTCTTGCATCCCACAAGAGCTGTTTTGTTGAAGTTTACTTTGAAGTTAACCATGGAGAGTTTGGTGGTGCGCGAAATTTTGAAAAATTATCAGGAATGTTCCTGATCACATATCGGAAGATTTTTGGGGGTGGATTCACAGTACAATTGTTGGATGTAGTAGAATGTGCACTGGAACATGTAAGTGATCGCCTAGATGATGAGGCGAGAGATGGAGTGGGTGACGATAGTGCCGAGGGAGGTCTCGCGACTTCCAGCGAAAGTACCGATGGGAGGTTGTTGTGGTTTGTGGTGGCCTTAGATGATTGGCTCCTTGTTGATGCGCCGGAGACGGCGCTGGTGGTGCTGTTTGGAGTAGAGGCTCGGCGGACGGGGGCCTCTTTTTGGATCGCTGGCGACTGCGGTGAAGAAGTCGCGGTGGGCGTGGCTTTGATGATATCAGTATTTTAGCCGTTTTGGAAGTAGCGGGTGGCTTTTTACGACCACCCGGTTTGGGACTACTAGGCATACCGTTTGATGCCGCGATATACAGGTATTATAATATACAGTGAACAATAAAGCTGAAATAAAACGGTATGCTAGTATCGCACCGGGTCCTGTAGGCGTAGCCATCGGCCGTGTTCAGCGACAGTGCACTCGAGGCTGGAATTTCTCTGTGCGTATGGCCAACTACGGACCATCTACTTTTCGGGAACATCTAGAGTCGACAGGACACAAGATCTCACGTTGCTTTGAACCTAATATTCTCCATTACTGTGAAAAAGGGTATGAAAATGAACTACCTGCATGCCATGGAAATAAATAAACTTCAAAATCCGATAAATACAATCTTCTCAATGACCAGTTAGACCTAAACCACTCCCCGCTGTTAAATCCCTGATAATTTGAAAACCCCCACCTTTATGACCGAATTTAAGGTGTATTCTGTGGTCCGAACAGATCTGCAAATATTTAAAGATTATCTTTGTGATATGTATTCATTCTTGATAATGCCGTAAAAGGCGAAACTAGTCGAATAAAGAATTGTTCAGTCAGTGATTTTTAGACAAGTTTTTATTATTGCCTCTCATTTATACATATTTTTATTTTGAATCCTATCCTGCTCTATGTATAAAATATATATCCTACACGTTTATATCTATATCCTGTAGATAAATAGGCTTAACTACTTTTATAGTTTGAAATATTAACGCGGGGCTTCGAACACAAAAATAGAAAAATTACGTTGTCAAATAGTAAATTCAATATTTCTGTAAACTTGCAGTTTTAAAATCTAAGATTTATAGTTTAAACTGTCAAATTTACAGAACTTTTTCAACTTTACAATTTGAAACTGTAATTTTTCCACTTTTGCATTTGAAACGCCACGTTGCTATTTCATACTGTAAAAGTTCCTGTTTTCTTTTTTCCGTGGAGAAAAAACAGCGATGGATGCATTATTGACTAATTTGTGGACTTATTAATAAATTAATCAATTAGGGAAATTATATAGGATAATAAAGGTAAAAATAAATATAAGTGGGCGGGTGTGGCATTTCTCAGTTTTTGCCCCACATAAAAAAGTTGAAGATCGGGCTGATCTTATTTATACTCTTTATCGAAATATTACAAATAAAACCTGGAGCTGCCTACACAAATGCTGTCAATGAGAACGAACATATCACTTTCGAGAGTGAATATGAAGTGCGCTTCGAAAAATCTTCTAGAATTTGTTGAATGATAATAATATACTTATATACTATATTATGCCATCCTTAATAGCAATCATCAGTCTTATTTATTCAATCAATCAAGAATCGAACGTCCTATATCTGAATGAAGAGAATAAGTTCGTGAACTATTCACGTCAGCTCCCTCTTGCGAAGAAAAGACGTGCATATAAACTCTATCTAGCATTCTAGATTCCTCCACCTGACAACATTAGTGAGAGTACGTAGAGTCTTTGTAGACATTTCATTCAAACACCCCAGAACTTTGTCGAAAGAACTTAATCGAATTGATTTACATATTTTATATCTTAATATTTTTTTCAATTATAATGCAACTATAATATGGAATATTATAATTATTTATAATATTAATAATAAAATTACAAATATTTTTATTTTTATGCTCATAATATGAAGACTATTGCAGTTGAATATGATTTGTAATATTTTTTTTGTATCCATGTTATAACTGGCAGATACCTATTGTTCTAGTCGTATATAAAAGAAATTATGAAATCTATAATACTCGGAAAATCTGAAATTTCATATATATGCATTATTTCCAAAAAGTTTAATTTGAATTCTTTATATGACATATAATTATATTTTAATTTTCAATTAATATTTTTATATTGGGGAAATATTCGTAGAGTTTAAAGGGTAGTTAATGCACATTAATTGTATGAAGTTTTCAAAATTCTTCGAAAGTGTTATTAACAAATTCATTGCCAAAATCATAAACACATCAACTCGCATTCAATATGAAGACATAAATTTCATTATTTCATTAACAATAGAGAAAACATTTCTCCCTAGAATTTCTTCTAATTCTTAAAATGTATCTAGAAGCATATTCTGCTATCTGCTTGGAAACCATCTATAATATATATGAATAAAATCGAATGCGCATTTCGATGGAATATGAAATTCGATCTAAAATGAATTTGATTCAATTGAATTAAATTTAATTTAAATATCAGAAAAGCATGAATTAATTAAGTTACATCTAGGTAACAATCCGTTGTAAGTATTTATGGGTGATATGAATATTCCAAATATTTCTTCCATCAATCTTCATAAATATTTTCGTGAAATTTCACTTTACATCGAACATTAAGTATATATATTTGGTTCTGAAAAATATCAGGTATATGAACTTTTCTAGTTTATCTATTCCTGGCGTCATGTGAAGGTATAAATACAAGAACTGGGTTTAAATGGTACGTATAACTTCACTCCTAAACTTATTATAAAAATGATGATTATGTATGATGATAATATGTTTTTGAACCATAGATAAAAGTGAGAGAGTATTTGAAATCTTTCACACGAAAGTTGACAGTTTAAGTTTTGAATTTGAAGTAATCAAAAGAGGGATGACTGGAAAATACTTTTTCTATTTAATGAATCATTGCATGATTTTAATGATAGTTGGCGGAATTGTGAATAATACAATATATGTTGGGAATATAAACGAAAAAAATATATTGAGAAGAGAAAATATTTCATTATTCTTAAATCAAGTGGCGAAAGCAGAGGCCACTAAAATAATCCGACAGCCATATTTTGCACAATTCAACTCGAAAATTAATGATATGAAGAAGAAACTTATAGGTAACAATCAATAAATAACTATAATAAGGTATTATTAAATAAGGCATTATTAAGGATGATATATTTAATAATATGAATAGATCTAGATATAATATCAATATTTAAGAAAAGCATTGGGTGAAATGAAAATCTACAAATATGAACAGAAAAAAAGACATAAGACAAGAAAGGATAAAAAAAGAAATTAATTATTACACTTCAGAAATTTTATTTGAACAAACACCACAAAAAGTCGATTCATAGTCGGACCCACAGTTTCGAAAAATTCATTGGAGTATTCATAGATTTAAAAACCATTTACAAAATTACGATAGCAATGATTCAAAAATAATGATCTTACAAAATAAAATGATCTTACAAAAATAATGGCATTATCAAATAAAAGTGACATATTGTTATAAAAATCTCACCAAAAATTCTCAACACAAGCCCAACGATGAAACTGAACAAGTTCTCATATAAATTCTGAATTATGCTTTGATATGATTATGCCTTGAAATATTCGTTTTTTTTTCAGATACCTCGAGTTTGAATAAAACTTTTAGAACTGAGAAATCCAATCAACCTGAAGTTACTTATATAGATGAATGGAAATATTCTTATAGAGTCACATTCTTCAAATCTGAGAGCTACAACATTTCGAATTATGTTTGTTCAGGAATATTGATGGCTTCTCAGTGGGTTGTAACTTCGCTATATTGTAATTTATCCGGAGAAATAATTTTCATTATAGGGGTAAGAATATAATCATTAATTGCTAACATCAGTTAATTAATTTCTTCATCAATTTATGAAATTATACATTGTTTGCTACAACTCAACATATTGTTACGATTATGGGTTTCGACGGATGAATTCCAACAACTAAGTTTTAACAATCAATAAATAATCCTTTATTAACAACTGAAAATAAACACAACAAATGTCAATATCACTTATGTCACAATTCTGTCAACTTCACTGTATTGTAGATAACTGTTATATATTATTCTATGAGTGGAAACGACACTAGTATTTTGACTTATGTTTAACTTTATCTGCAAAGAACTCTCTTCCGACACGTGGTTGTTACTTGCTCTCGAACGATCTCAAACGAGAGTGCAGAGGCAGTTCGATGTCCTGAACATCGACAATGCAACCCTAGATGAACTCTGTGGTCGTGCCGACGACGGTTCTCAACAGTCTCATCATTTCTTCAAACACCCATAAACCATTTAGGGCAAATCTGTAACAATATGTTTCGGACTTCTAACCCATTATCAAATGTTCTATGAAACTAATTTCAGAAGTTTACAGTCTGACTATCTATATTCCATAATATTGACTATAACACTTCTATGGTCAAAATGTATTTATATGTTATGTAATTTTTTTCACCCATTCTGTTAACGAGTGTATGAGTACTATAGAAGTGCTAAAAACCGTAATTCGGTTGAATATATGAACATCTCTCTTTATTTTTGATTTGTTTTCAATCGTTTCTCTCCATTCCAATCTATTTAAAATTACAAGATTTGAAATAGATTGGAAAAACGCAATTCGAATGAGGTTGTGCTTTTAACTGTATATGTTGTATTGAACTCTTGATTCTTGGTTAAAAAATCAATTCTGATGTCAAGTTGTATTTAACAGTTTTGTGCAATTTAGCAAAGTGATTTGATTTATAAGATACATGTGTAGATATTATTATCAACTATTACTTTCTTCTATAATTTTCAGCACTCTATTTTTTTGTAGTTATGAAACGGCAATTTTTATATCTTATTACTTCATATTCAATTATATGTAAGAGGTTACGGTAGAAAATGAAGTACCATGAAAATTTGAAAATTTTACAATTTTAATGATTATTTATTGAAATCAAATAAAAAATTTGTTTACACATTTGACACTGCAAGTTTGTTCACAACTCTTTTATTCTTATTTATCATTTCCAGTTGTATTTCTAGTCTATATATATATATATATATATATATATATATATATATATATATATATATATATATATATATATATATATATATATATATAAGGAATGAAGAATTTTCTTGCGGTGAAAAGTACAAATGAAGCTAGCAGTGGAGACTTCCTTTGCAGGTGTGTTCTTTTGTTGTGGATTCCATCTCCAGGTTCGTACACCTTGAACTTGGCTACGCCGTTCTGAGGAGAGCCAATAAGCTCGAAACACGTGTCAACGGCTGCTTCCAATTGAGTTGCGGGCTATACCGATAATGTGTTTTTGTCATATATATATATATATATATATATATATATATATATATATATATATATATATATATATATATATATATATATATATATATATATATATATATATATATATATATATATATATATATATATATATATATATATATATATATATATATATATATATATATATATATATATATATATATATATATATTGATTCCTTATATCGAAGTCAAAATAGTTTTGGCCGATTTCTTCGATGTGGCTCATTATGTCTGTATGATTTTTAGCGATATGTCTTCTCACTGTTCTTTGATTTACGATTGATTACGAGAGAAATAAAAGAGGCAAAATCGTTCGTAGCATGTAAAATAAAATACGTTGTAGTTCGCTCTAGTTCCGATAGGAGCAAAATAAATATACGCCGGGGAGTATATTCACTGTCATTCTGTTTACACTTTGCGTATTATTTTGATTTATCTTATCAGCAACACCGTGCTGACGATCTCTCATGAAGAATGAGCAAGTAACTTACGTCCAAGGGTTACAAGTTACAATTTCCTCTCCAGTGTTTCGCATTTGTTTAATATTATTGAAGGTATCGAAATATTACTATATAAAGTTAACAGCAAATTAAAACAAACATTTATTCGACACAGTCCTAATAAACCTGAGAAAAGTTCATAAACCAATTTAAAATATAAGATCACGTATAGTAACTTCTCGTACGAATAATACTTATCATTATTTATTAGTTATTTTGAATATTGTATATTGTATATTTCGAGTGTATCTGTTTCCCGATATTCTGAGATTTCAAGAAGTGAATTCATCTGGACAAAATCGTATTTGCTCATTACTGAATCTTACTTTTTGTTGATTATATTCACATTACTATTAATCAATATTTCAGCGTTTAGTAGTTCATATTTTAAAGTTTCTATATATCCATCGAAATCCAATCCGCGCTTTTTCACTCCTGAATATGAATAAATAATAGTGATGGGAGTTCAGTGAGATTTTTCATTATTCTGATCTAATTATGAATTTTATTGATTCTTTGTTGTGTAGGCAGGCGTTACTATTGTGATGGTTTCATATAAAATTTAAAGAAATCAAGTTAGAGCTTTTTTAAGTATGAAAAACTTTTCCAATGTGAATTTAACCTAAATAGTAACTTACCTGAACAATCCAGAAAATGTAAAAAATTCATAGTCGTTAAATTAGGTATATAAAATATGATAGAAATAGGATGAAGTTGTTTCTTATTTATTGAGTAAAAGGATGTTAATTATTTCCATAAATGTTATTTAAAAAATTGTAATTCTGAATGTCGTCCTACCACAAATTTATGGAAAAATCACTATTTTTACCTAAACATAAAATGATTTCAATTGAGAAAGCACGTTGTTGAAAACTAAAAGCTTTCCTTAGATATGCTTCAACTTTCGAATTTGTGTAATGAGAAAATTTTCAATATGAAAAATATCCCATTGAATATTTAATATAATTCAAATCGTTGAAGAGAAGCTTTCTTTGAAAAGCATGATAAGTAATTCAACATAAAAAAAAATGTCTTATACTCATTATTGAACCGATCACTAATAGAAAGATTGTGCAAATGAATTGAACAGCACCTCCAAATTTATGAAGATTCTCGATATTTTTGTTTTCAATTTCAATTTTCAAACCCGATGTTTTTAAAAATGAAATCGAAATAAACGGTTACAATATTCTCAATTGCCATGCGAACAATGATGAAATGTAATAGTATACTCCAATCGAGAGAATGTTGAATTGCCTAAAACTTTGTCAATTAAACTGAGAATCCTTTATATTACACTCATATTCAAATTCAAATTCAAAAATAAATTGTTGACATGTGAAGCAAAAAATATATAACACGTGTTAGTGATATGCACGTTTTTAACACTATAAATGCGTACAGTTTTTACACACAAGTTTGTGAGCTTTCTAAATGTGGAAACAGTATATTTAATGCAGGTTTCAATGCATACAATAGCTTTGTTCGCGGTAAGGATTCTGAGCCGATTCAGAACTATTCGCATGCGCAGTTTGCATTTTGGCGTTCGCGGATCACCCAGTTCCGAACTTTTAGTTACAGTTCTGTGTTCGCGGATAAACTGGGACTGGTTCGGAATCGATTCGGAATTGGTTCTACCGGTTCGAATGATCAATCTATAACTGTAAGTTCGGGACTTGCGCATTCACGATAGTTTGGTAACTTTTGATTGTTGTTGACTTGCGCATTCACGATAGTTTGGCAACTTTTTACTTTTTTTGACTTGAGCATTCACGATAGTTTTGGTATACGGCATATTATTCGATGAGAACAACCGTGATTTGAAAATTTCCTAAACTAGTTCTAAAATCGTTCGCGGGTCGAAATAATTTCGAACCAATTCATAACCGAGCATGCGTATTGAATAAATCCCGAATCAGTTAGGATTTAGTTCTGAATCGGTTCAGAATCCTTACCGCGAACAAAGGTAATATCTTGCATAGCTCTATGGACAGTGTTAGTAGGCTCAAGTTATTCAAGCGTAACTTACTTGAAATAATTTTAAACAATCATATATCATTAATACCTACTGAATATTGAATGTGAAGGTTGACTTTTTATTATAAAACAATGTTCTAATATCTGATACAAAATTATCTGCTGCTTATAAGTATACATATCAAACATTTTGACTTGAAAATATTCAAACCTAACCAATTTGAAGAATTATTTATAACAAGAACTTTCTACATTTTTCATGTTAAATTGTTCCAACAAATATGACAATTTTCATTATTGGTGTTTTTTTTCAATGTTCCAGATGTGCAAAGTACTCGCATCTTCATTTTTAATATACCAAAGAACAATTTTTATCACAAATTGTGAATATATTGTAAGTTATTATTCTGTTTTTCTACAACTAATCTGTGAATTCTCACATCAATGTTTTTAGCAATAACAGGCAATGTTAAAAAGTTCATTTTCGTTGCCGTTTCGTTGCATTTCACATTTTTGTTAAAACTAATCAAATAAAACTGACAGTTCATTTTTAATGCTAAAAACATTAAAAATTAACTATCTTAAGTCATAACTTGTGACGGCCTGTTTTTTAGGGATAGTTTAGGATTTTTTTTTACGACCAGTAAATAGATAGAGCATTAAGTTTATTATTAGTTCATTTATTAACATATATTTCGACAGTATAAATATGAATTTAAAGATAAAAATATTGTGTAGAACTTGAGTTACAGGGTTCTGAACACCCCCGACTCGAAAAAATGAGCTCGCACTTCCTCCACGATTCCGGCTGATTGGCTTATCCGAAACGGCGTAAAAAAACGGCGTTTCAATCTGTAAGCCTAAATGCACCGAATGAACTATTATCAAATGACTATACAAAAAATTGGACTTTTGGTAGACATTTGAAATAAAAGTTGGTAATTTTGCGTTTTCTTTCTATGAAAAAATCGAAATTTTGGAAATTTTGGAAATGAAGTTTACTTGTGTTGGGTGTGCCCTATACATTTCAAGTCATTCGGTCAAGACATTTTTGAGATACGATGGAGGAAAGTTTGACAAACACAGTTTTGAGAAAAACGCGTTTAAAGTTCCAAGTTTGTTTAAAACTATGAAAATCTTAACTTACCCTCAATCGGCGATGCCTGGTCCATAGAGCACTCATTCCTTCCTCTTTCCCTTGAAACTCTTTTAACGTAGATTGTTCAGCTCTTGAGTCAATCCTGGCTTGTTTAATGTCGTGAGATTCGCTTTTTATCACGTTTCTCAACATACGCATGGGTTTCGCGGCCAATGAAGCATCCCATAACCGACATTACTTTTAAAACACCTTCAAAATCTTCGTTAAAGATGATAACTGATAGTAGCTAACAATTTCAACAATCTTAGGGCCAGAATGAAGATGCTTAGGAGCAAAAGTCCAAATCAACGAATTCAAAGATTCGTTATTGTTTTGTCTCTCTTCTCCTAAACAACGAATTAATAATTCGTCTTTCGATAAATCTTCGAAGACCGGTTTGATAGCTACATTTACTTCTGGTATTAGAGGTGGTTTATCGTGATGAAATTGGTAGAGCTCGTTCTTAGTTTCTGCCTTACGCCATTTAAACCAACTGTCTGGACAAAATTGATATTGACGGTTTTCATATGAAGAACATTTGTAATAATACGTTTCCCCAACTTCTTTTTTCATATCTTCAAACAAATCTAGATGATGTCGAATACCTAATCCGTAGAATTTCGTTTTTATCTTGAATAACTTTATCAGTAAGTTTACCTGGTCCTTTTCCACCGATTCCTTTATTTGTTTCATCCTATCTAACAGCCCGAAGTCGTGTTCCCGTTCTCTTTTCTACGTGGCCCACACATTCTATTTTTGTTACTACCTTATCTCCATACGGTTTAGAATCTAGGACCCCCTTGTAAGTTTTACTGTCACCATCGCCGATGTTTGTAAGATACTTTGCGTCATATTTTTCCATAGATCTCAAAAACATGTTCGTGATGGCACTTATTTCCATTTTACCGGAACTTCCGGAATGGTTTATGGTGCATTCATCTACATCATTGACATCTAAATTGGGTGGTAAAACGATTTTCCATAAACTTTATTTTTTTACTACGACCGGGATGAACATTTCCACTTGTACTTCATTTCCGCACTTATGAAAAAAAAAATAATTTGTAGTTGTTGCACTCTTCGAAGTTCAACTAAGATTGAAATAACTTAAATATTGATAAAATATTTAATAATATTAGAAATTTCTATTTAAACCTGTAGAAACTTGACTAAGCTTGTATAAACGAATATATGCATATAAAGGGGGGCTAGGTATAAAGCCGACGATACACAATAGGTCCGGACTCCAACTACCAACTCAGCGTTCCGAATAGATCTTTCTTCTATCTGCTGTATCTTTAAAACCACATTACTACCATATTCTAGACATGTTAACAAAGCAATTTATAAAAAAAATCGATTTTTTGAGCCCATTGACGGTTTTTTAGGGATTTTTTTTCTACGACCAGTAAATAGATAGAGCTTTAAGTTTATTATTATGTATTAACATATATTTCGACAGTATAAATATAAATTTTAAGGTAAAAATATTGTGTAGAAGTTGAGTTATAGTTTTTTTTCTATACAAAATCGAAATTTTGGAAATTTTCGATTGATAATAGTTCATTTCATGCGTTTACATGTGTTGAGTGTGCCCTATAAATTTCAAGTCATTTTGTCAAGCCGTTTTTGAGATACGATGGAGGAAAGTTTCAAAAACACAGCTGCTGTATCTTTAAAACGACTTTTCAAAAACCACTTTACTACCATATTCTTGACATGTTAAGAAAGCAATTTATGAAAAAAAAACGATTTTTTGAGCCAATCACATGGGATGACTCCCTTAAGTCATCCCATGTGACGGCCTGTATTTTAGGGATTTTTTTAGGATCGCTAGCGTGACACTAACGCAACCTATTGACATTTGAAAACATCATATGATGACATTTGTCAAATAGACATTGCAATTTAGTAGATACCTACGGGTAAAGAAGAGATATGAAAGTTCGATGCTTGGTGTGTCTGTAATCTGAGAGATGTTGTCTACTATTTCTTGTAGATGGAATTGTGGAGTATTCATTACTCTACGGTATTCCTCTAGGAGTCATAAGAAGATGATTGGGATTGAAGTCTTTGCCTCACTTCGATGGACGTGGTGCGACTGACGAGTTCCTTTCAGATATACTATGATATATCCTACTATGATAGTTCCTTTACTATACTATGATAGATCCTTTCATAGATATACTATGACATTCTTTTGGTTAATTTGAATTTTTCGATTGAATGTTCTAGCATTCATTTTCTCTCTCTCTCTCTCTCGCTATATATATATATATATATATATATATATATATATATATATATATATATATATAGAGAGAGAGAGAGAAAAATGAACACTATATTTATTTCGTATATATATATATATATATATATATATATATATATATATATATATATATATATATATATATAGAGAGAGAGAGAGAAAATGAACACTATATTTATTTCGTATATATATATATATATATATATATATATATATATACAAAAAGATCAATATTAATAAACTCGAAGATCGCGCACGTGAAGTTTGGGCAAAATCAACGCGCCAGTCTGAAATAAAATGGACAGATAAACGGAAGAAAGAGCATTCCGAGAGTATGATTCGTTTTTTGGGGGTAATTCAAGTTCAATCGCTCTCCTCATGGCGAACAATCGTTATAATAATAATTATATATATTTGGTTCCAAAATTATCCCATTTTCAGCTAACATGTTCTTCGAAATTTGCAGGAAAAAAGTAGGACCTGAATAAGTGCAAGGCCTCACCTGATTCGATGTCGTTAATTTTGGATTAATCTATAATTAATATATAAATGAATCGCAAAATGTGTTGTTAAGCGAATAACTCAACAACTCCTTCCCCAACTTTGCCAATTCTTTTTTTTTATGTTCGTTGAAGTCCAAGGATGGTTTTTACGGCGGGAAAAGTTCGAATATTTGCCGGGAAAACCCTAAAAACAGCCCTTTTCTTTTTCCCATACAAACTTTTTCCAACTGAAATGTAGAGTCAATTTGAACTTTATTCCTATTCAATAAAAGTCATAGTAAATTGCAAGCACTCACTGTTGTATTAGCAATGGAGGTGTGTTCCTAACGCCAAAGAGTTAATTTGCACTTTATAACCGCTGCACAAAGTTGAAATTCAGTCATATCTATCAAAACAGTGTGCGTGTGCGCGTTAGAGGATATAATGTCGCGTTCCGAAACTCGACAAAAGTGATAATATCGCGAACCCGACCAAATTGAATAGTCATAAATTGTAAGAACTATAGATCATTAGGCCTGATTTTCAATTTGATCGGCTTCGCGATATTACTCCTTTTGTTTAAGTTTCGGCACGCGACATAAAATGCATCAGTTTTCACGTCATTACATCAGTAAAACACAAAGGTGGCTTTTGTTCTACCCGGGTAATTGGTTACACCAGAAATTACGAGAAATACCTAAAAGACGCTGTTTGTTTGAAATTAAATTTTTACCACTTAAGCTAATGAATACAATATAATCGAATAAAAAAACTCTTTTCAATATTTTTAAACTGGAATGTATAATAAATGAAGAGGTGACATATGAAACAGTAAAGCAATGTTTGCAGGTTTATTACATTCCTACAAGTATCCGGACTCAGAATATTTATACAATTAAGCAGACAATATATTCACATAAGGAAAATTTGATTCTCGTTGAATTGGATAGACCAGTACAATGGGATTTCGATGAGCCTAAATTCAGAGCAATTGAAAGAGATGAAATGGATATTTTACTGTTGAACGGAGTTAGTGAAAATATGAATAGCTCAATCTCATAGTTCAATCTCATATTTCATACAGTTGAATATATTTTAAGAATTCATCATTTTTCATTCCAGAAATGCAACGTGTTGTCTTGGATTCCCGTTGATATTTACAGAAAAAATAACACGTTTGAGCTAAGGGAATATCCTCAACTTAAATCACGTACAAAGGCAGATATGTGAGTGACTTTCAATTTTTTTTCCTCAAACTTATATTTCCACTTAAAGGTTAATCAAAGTTATAAGATGCCTTGGAGTATTTTTTTAGGGATAATGGGTTTGCCGTAATACTTGGTCCTTTTGTCAGAGATCTTTCATAAATGTTTGAGGATTCGCAAATATTATTCTAGAGAACGTTTCAAGTTATTTCTATTCAGAATCGGATTATCGGTTCGTCACTACATTTGGTAATCGTTATCATTTCGTTCACTTACCTTGACTAGTTTTCTTGTACGTTACCAACTGGAGATTTTTCAACTACGTTCAAATAATTTATTAAAATAAAGCTTTAGGGGATTATTTGATCACCATCCTCCTTCAATATTATTTTTAGAAACTTGTATAAAACATGTACGTACATAATTCTGTCTTATATTTCTATTCATGAATATGTCTATTATCGATGGTAACTAATCTTCGGTTCAAGGTTATATGCTAGCTTCTTCTAACAATAAATATTCAATAAATACCGGCTATCTTTAAACACATATGACTGTGTCAAACGCGTCATGCCGTGTCAGTTAGACATCATTGAAGAGTCATTTTCATATAATTATTGCCATTCTGCAATCAGTTTTATTTTGATTTGGACCATTTTCACTCTACGCTAGGAATATATGGGCATCCCTTGAATAATGTACGTTTTGCTTAATCAGTGTATGTAACACATCTCTAATTACACTTATCCTTTATGGATTTTACTCATTTATTGCAAGTTAGGAATGCATTGAATATTTCCCTATACAAACTGATTTCGATTGAATAATCACGTCCACATCAGCAATTTAATTTTCGTTATGTAGAGGACGAGACCAGATTCACTCATAGATATATGGTGTTTTTGTATAATACCATACTCATCTTCCACTGTAGTTAATGTACATGTCTTAGAATTATTTTTGTATTGCAGAAGGTCCGAAGGTATAAATTCGTGTGTTTTTTCGCTATAGTGAGGGCAGGCTGTGAAAAACAGGAGATTGCTGAATTGCGAGAAAGAATTATTTAGTATTATTCAGATTCATTTTTCATGTCATTCTCTCCTCATACAACTGTAAATGATAACCTTTATTTTACCCTGTTGGTCAAAAACAAAAGGAGCTTCGAAAATTTTGATGGTTGTAAGATGATAATGATGTATGTTTAATTTCACAAAGGTAATACACTGTCGCGAAAACCGAAACTCTATATCTATAAAAATGAATGATATACCAATCAGATGTATAGAAACTTAGATATCGCTCATATAGGTTAGCAGACTTTATTTAGTTCTATTTGCGTAAAATATTCACTTCTGGCAATTTCAGTTCTAGGACAAGGAAGGACATAATAGAAGTGGACGTTTCTCAATCCTACAATTTGTGTAAGCAAGATATAGGTTCTCCTATCCTTTGCGACGGGATGATCTCAGGAATTTTGTTGAATGTGGATAAAAATTGTAAAAGTAACTTAACTATGAAACTGTTGTGTCCTGCTTTGCGGTGGACTTCATTTTTCACTCAGAGAAATGGAAATTACGCGTTTTCTGCAAAAAAATGGTCTTCTAGGAATATCTCTGAACGAATAGGGATGTCAGCATATCAAATTTTTACTTTCATCTATATTTCTGTATTTTCTCAAATCAGATTAATATAATTTTGTACTCTGGAACATGGATTTTCCACTCTGGAAAACCATTTGGACCAGTGAATAAATAGTGCAATTATATCGAATAGTTTTGAAGTTGATTATTGATGATTAATGAAGATATTCCATTTAAAGAAGCTTGTTATTGCGAAAGTATTGAAAAAGTCTATAGAACTGTATATATATATATATATATATATATATATATATATATATATATATATATATATATATATATATATATATATGCGTTATAAGGTACACGCGATGGTCTCTTATTACGAAATGGTGGATTTTTAAATAAATATGACCACGCAGTCATGAGGGGTTTCATCAAGGGTACATTCTAAAAATACTTTGATACATACAGGATATTCCAGAAATGTGTGACCATACCGAAATTATGGTTTTTTCTTATGGAACGGCCCTCTATTTCGCTACGTTTTTGGATTTTACGTAAAAAATAAGAAATACTTTATTCAATATGTTATATACCTAACAATTATAGCTTTTGAGATATTTCGATTTTTCGTAAATTGGAGAGTCCACAAAAAAAGATAACATTTCCGAAACAATTGACTTTAGCGATGTGAAATTATTTTCATTTTGTGAAATTATCATTCATTTTCATCTATTTTGTCACACTAATATGCGAAGGGCTGAGTGCTTCTTCTCCAAAAAAGATGAATGTTTCATACTTTTCATACGGGCTTCACCTCTGACTGTTTCATCAGTTTCTTGAAGAACTCTAGATCACTATGAGTTTCTGAGTATTTATCTTTTTCAAAGTTTCGCATTTTTGAAAATTCGAAGTAGGCTATCAGTTATTCCTTTTTTTCTGAAGTAGGCTGCTGTCAATTAAAGAGAATCACTTTTCAAATTTATTCAGAACGTTTACTTGTTTTGTGGCGGGGAAGCCCACATGCTTGGCCACCTAGGTCCCCTGGACTGACTCCAATAGACTTGTTTTTGTGGAGTAATATTAAAAACAGAGTTTACAGCACTCCCCCGACAACAGAAGAAAATATGAAGCAGAGAATTAGAGAAGCTTTAGAAACAATAGCCCCATATATGTTACGAAATGTGAGAAATTCTTTTTAAAACCGAGAAGCACTGTGCATTCAACAGGAGGGTCGCCATTTTGAAAATTTGTTGTTGGAATATCATTTTATATTTGAATATTTATATACTTTTTAATTGAAGTTAAGTAATTGAGTGGTGATTTTACATATTATTTGATTAACATGGTCGGTCTCAAGTTTCTGAAGGGGATACGTTTTTGATAATAGTAACAGAAAAATTCTCAGTTTTGCATACTGAGGTGACAAAATAGATGAGAACAAATGATAATTTCCCATATTTGAAAACAATTCTAAAACTAATGGAAATAGACATATGATACCTCTTTTCAAAGAGAATATAATTTGGTACATGATGGGATTATACAAAGTGTCCCATTTAAAATAAGCATGATATTGTAGTTTGAATATGTTAGCAGAGCAACATCAGATATTGGACACCCTGCAGAACTTTAAGTGAATGTGAATTCATTAAAACTTTCCGTAATCGCTCTTTTATTCACACAAAAAATTTCACTTTGCTAAAGTCAATTGTTTCGGAGATGTTATCTTTTTTGCGGACTGCAATTTCCGAAAAATCTATTGAAGAAAGTATATCTTATTTTTTACGCAAAACTCAAAACCGTAGTCAAATACAGGTAGGTCAACAAGAGAATATTATTTCAATGTGAAGAAATTATTTCAATGTTTCCTATAAGAAGACAGACATATCCTAGAGGCGGGACATGTGCTATATTCAAACAAAATGTCTCAATGAGTGTGAACAACACCAGTGTGAAAATCATATGGTTAGATACCACATTGATGATTATAACAGTTATTTGTATGAAATAAGTGTTTTTATTTTTCTCCTCATAAATATCGAAGAAACATTGAAAATATTTGAAGAATTAATTGAAATTGTTCGAAATCATTTCAATTCAATATTAAAATATTTCAATCTTCATTATCATCTTCATAAAATATTGATAATTCAACGTCAAGGCAGTGTTCATATTGAATATTTAAGCCATCATCCTCATGACCAGCATCTCAAGTCTATTTCTCTGAACAACCATATAATCTACAACCATATTCCTCTGAACAAGTAAATTATTTGAAAAAACCCCACAATTGAGCACAGTAGTTCTAATGTTTTTGCGTTTAAACTCTTCATTAAAGACAGAAAATGTGTTAATATCAATGAAAAGTTGAGGTCTGACAGCTTCAACGTCCAGCCAGGTTGTATATATATACTTACAAAATTCTGTATAGTGTTGAATACATCTTGTTCTAGATCAGTATCGCTGAATAAATTCAACTCGCCGAAACTCATAAATGCCTTCTCATATATGTTTTCCAATACTGTGTAGAGCTTTTGTTTGACATTTCTGAAAGAACCAAGATTGTAGTCATATCCAGTTATTTCAATGAATCCTGGCAACTGCTCGAAGAAGGTCCAAATAATCATGAACTCCAGTTACATGCCTCACCTTATTTCCGATAGCAGTGAACTTTAAGACGAGGAATCGTTTTCAAATACCCTATTTCTTTCTGCGATGAAACCGTTTTACCTACGGCTCAAATCCATTCCAAGAGAACTGTTCACCTAGGAATCCATTCCAAGAGACTTTGGTCCGCGAAAATTTAACGACTCTCCACTACTAGAGCCCGGTGCCAGTAAATAAACATACGGGAAAGTCATCATTTCTCAAATGGTGGATCATTGACAATCAATGCTGTATTATCGTTATCAGAGCATCGCATAACAAAATTAGTTTCAGCATCATTATTGCCGATTGATCAACAATCTTAGTATCGGCTTCTTCATGTTCAGATAATGACATGATATTTTATTATTATTATTATTATTAAATATGATTGAAGGCAGGGGTCCGAAGACTCATAAGCCCATTGACCCTTTTTACAGAATACTGAAATGTGTGCATAATACATTAGATAAACATTTGAGGAAAGAAAAAAATAATAACAAAAAGAGGAAAAAAATAGTGATCAGTACACATTGACAATGAAAATATATGACAAAAACAATTTCTCAAAATGAAAACAAAAATTCATCTATCACCCTCTTGAACACGTTGACTGACTGAGAGTTCACAACTTCAGCAGGTAAACCGTTGCATACACTGAATACACGATTAGGTAAAAATTCGAGCTGAAGTAAGCCTTAGAGGGTAATTCAGTCTTTTAAGTTTGAATGATATCCGGTAGCTGATATCATTCTATGATTCTAGTAGAATGATAGTCTAGTAGCCCTACGCTGAATGTTTCAAGTAGATCTCTGTCCCGCACCAACTCCGGACACCACACAGCACCACAATACTCCATAGTAGGACGTATCAATGTTTTACAAAATCGAATTGATGCCTAAAAGGATATTTTCGCAAACGCTCTTTTCAAAAGGTAAAGTTTACTATTTGCTTTTCTAGTTATGCAAGAAATGTGTTCCGACAACTCAAATCTTCAGCTATTGTGACTCCGAGATCGTTATAAGGATTAACTTTGTTTAATTTTTGTCTAAAAATAATTCCGTCTATGGAATAATCATATTGTCAATAAAATATTTGTCAATAATCATTTGTCAATATTAGAAACCATTCTTTTGTTGTTAACATTGAAAGTTAACATAATTTTCATTATTTAACATAAATAATAGAAATTTCTTTATTTCTGGTAAATGTAGGGGCCAAATATATTCCATATATTATAATATGGAATATATTATTACGAAAAAATAAAAGGTTGGAACATGAGAGAATATTCCTAAACCTAATACTAACAGAACTCACTACCATATTGTTGTTCTGCTTATGAATGATTAGCATATAACATGCTTCTATTTCAATTAAATTACTTGACTTGGTATGGACTGCCTAAGCCTTGACGTCACAGAAAGGGGCGGATGCATCAATTGGCTCTTAAAAAAAATGTTTTTATTGGTTATAAAGTTTCATAAGAAATATTTTACTTAGTGTTTTCTTAGTTTTAGCGATACATTAAGAATTCTTCGATATATATTTTGTTTTGGAACCTGTGTTTTGAAAAAAAAATTTTCAAAAAAGAATAATTATTTGATTAAATTAACTCATTTGTATATTTTTTTCAATGTAGAAAAAATCGGAAAATACAATTTTCTATATCATTTGTTGAGTGTTATTAGTTACGTGAAATTGGTAATATTCTAATATATCCTAATATAATATTTAGGGATATAATATGTGCTCGGTCTGAAGAATATGTCGCTGTGACACAGAGTGAGTAAATAGCTCATGAGATATAAATGATCTTTAGGTACTTCTATAGTCTCTTATACATTTGTCCAACACATTGAGAATTGACCAAAGGTGCACGTTGCCGACCCCTGTTCTGAGTGGATAAGCAATCCTTGTTATTTACCTAACTGGTAAATTTTGCTGGAGAAAGAGCGAATGAGGGAAAAAATAAGTGATATATATATATATATATATATATATATATATATATATATATATATATATATATATATATATATATATATATATATATATATATATATATGGTATATTTGTTTATAGAATTTCCTCCCTATAACTAAATATTTAACAGTATAACAGATTTCTTCTACAAAATGATGTATTAATTTAGTCGACATCCAGTTTCTTGAATGTGCCTTCTAGTCCAAGTATTTCGCTATAATCTTTAGACTTTTCAATTCTTTTGGACTCATCCGTGACTTGTTGCTGCTGATATTGAAAAAATTCGGAATTATTTTCAACCAATGATCTCATTTGTTCTGAAAAAAGATAAAAGAGACCTATACTTTTAGTACGTATGTGTGGACGAGTTGTTATGATTATTTAATCTATTTTCAAGGATTTGATATATGTATACTATACTAAAACTATACGATGATTGTTAAGGAAAATTTCATTGAAATATCAGTAATATTTTCAGGTAATAATCCTAAGAACAGATTTGAGTACCATGAATCTTTTAAATTGTTAATCTTTTCAAACAATCAGGTCCTAAAATCTAATGAGAAATTTTTTGACGAGAGTACGGTAAATTCATGTATCTTTTGCAAATATCATGAATTCTTTTAACTGTGTAGCATTTTCCAATTTAAAAGAAACTGACAGATTTGAGCATTAAAATGAAACTTTCTACCATATGTTTGATAATCACAAAACTGAAAAATGTTCTTGAAAAGATGCATTATTATATGGTAATTAATACACACATTTCATTAATGCATATGTTGACTCTTTCGATCCCAGAAAAAAATGTGAAAATAGATTTAGTCGAAAAGGTGTCAATTAACTATCCATTTATTACTTCTTTTTCACCAAATATATAAAATCGTCGGTAGTTATTACACGTTAATCAGGTTGATAATTATTAACAAACAATGGATGAATTAACAAAGGTTTGTATAATTCCAGCTAGATCATTATGGGACTACCTTATATATAATGAAAAATTTCTTAAAATTAAATCATCGCAGTTGCGAAACGCAAAAATATTGAATTTTAACATTTACATTCTTGTTTTAGTGTTACGAAAGGAGTTTCTTTACAATAAGTTCTAAAATTAATGAGCGAAACGTTTTTTAATTGTTTGAAACGGTTAATTTCTAGGCGGAGTAATGCAAAAAATAATTATTTTCAGATAACGGTACCCATTTTTGTGGTGCTTGTAGGAAGTTCGAAGAGATTGTTGAAAACTTGAGATCAATGATGAAATAATAAATTATTTAGTTTAAGACACAATTGTTTTTATATACCATCGAGACCACCGCATTCTAGAGATCTCTGTGTAGTATGCGTATAAATAATTAAATTCTTAGAGTAATTATTACCATCGTATTCATTTTTGAACAGTTTATATTATAGGTAAAAGCTTGCTCCATTTTTCAACCGCTTTGTTCTTTATCCAAGGATCCCTTGGTCCTTGTTTCATTTCCTCATTGGTGAACCATTGATTTTTTTACCTGATATACCTGAATCCCATTGATAGATATCAATATCTGAATAAGATACTAAAAAATTTCTGGAGAAGATGGAGTAAGGAGCAGCTGGAGCTTTAGTGATAAAAAACAGATTATATTAATAATATTATGCTGATCATATTCTATTGTACATTGTATAGGTTGTATCTATCTAAAAACCCCATGACATGACCTAGGTTGATTCTTACTCATATTTAAATTCAGATATTCATTGTAAGTAGAGAGATTATGTTAGTATTCCATCAATGTAAGAGTGAAGAGCATATTATTGTTATTTAGTTGAAGTAAATAAAATTAATATACACAAAAAGCAAGCGAATTTCAATACGACATAATTTCACAAAATTAAAAATATACAATCGCACAAAGATTGTTGAACAATCAATTATGAAAAACATCAACACAAATGGAGGAAGAAGTAAGAAAGAAAGTGTGATAAGTAAACGGGTTTAAGGGATGCAAGCAATGAATATTGTGCGTAATGGGTTGAAAGTTTTGGCTAATGTTCGAATGGACACAAGAGATCAGCATGAAGATGCAAGTGATTTGGGATTTAAGAAAAATGCTAAAGAAAAAACTTCTTGACTGGTTTTCATCAAATGATCAATTTTCCGAAATTGACAAAATCTTAACTATTCCTGGAGTCGACGGTGATGATAAAATCAATTTACACAATGCTTGTGAATTTGGAATTGCTCCCATGATTAAAATGACAAGTGAACCTGATAATGTAAAACTGAAACGCTCTGAAAAAGTACACCCTTTTTTATCTGAGAGTAGCACCGTGCAATTTTATGACGAAGAAGTACCTTTAGATCCCGTTTTATTATTTCAAGGCATGGGCATTACAAAAGCTTCTGAGGATGAAATTGGAATCATTTTCGAATATTAATTAACCAAAAAAAAAAACCAAATCCAAAAAAGATCTAGTAACAAATTGACCATTGCAAATATTGTAGTGAAATATATTACGACCACTATTTAATCTTCATGGACTATTTATCCTTGTTTCAAACCTTCATTCATCTATAATTTAAATTTTCGGTTATTAGCGGAGCAATTGACCAAGTTTCCCAACCCAGAGATAACATGAAGAAGCCTTTAAAGCATTAATTTCTCAACTGCACTTTTATCAATTCCATCTTTCAACGGCAGTTACCTTCGTGATCGCTATTAAGGGGTCAATAGGATCAGCGCGTCACTACAGCATATACGAAAAGGCGTTCCTCAATGAAGCATCCTACGAACTTAGATATTCACAATATCTGTGACCGATATAGTTGATGTTTTGTACATAGCAAAATACAATACTATGCTGATAACACTCAGCTTTAGATGCCCCTGGAACCTCAAGATGTTAACACTTCTGTACAACTAATTAATGAGGATCTGAACTTTATAGTGGAAAAAATGGTTTGAAATTAATACCATCAGAAACAATAGTGATATACATAGGAACTAGAACTACACGACTCGAAGCAATAAGCTATAATAGCAGTGATATAATCCTAGATGAAACTGTGATATATTTTAAGGATGCCGTTAAGAGTCTTGGGTAGTTATAGTAGATACTGAGCACAAATTTGAGAACTATATTTTCAACTTACTCAACTTAGCATATATATTTACTTAAGACGAACTTAAATCAATTTATAGTTTTAAACAGCACTTATCTTAAGAGATCAGCACTAGATCTCTTATCTATCTAAAATAAGTTATGTGTGTTATGTTATATACTGTTATTGTGTCTATAACTCATTTGCTATAACATACCTATGCTAGAAATGTGGTGCAAAAAATTCAAAACTGTTGCCTTAGATATTGATAAAGCATGAAAAGAAAAGAACAAGTTACTCCAAATTAAAATAAACATAAATTCCAGAAATACGAATTTATGTTTTTATATCTGTTTGGTACTGTTATATATAAAAGATTGAGTTCAAAGAGTTCCTCGTATTTGAATGAACTCCTGGTAAAAAGACAACTTTGTCATAATGTGAATGTACGTAGCATCATTAGTTTTGACGTATTACACAATAGGATGTTTTTAATAACTGTGTAAATGTGAATACATTTGAAAATATCTTGAAGAAAAATTTCTGTAGTGTCAGATGAATTATATATATTGTTAGATGTGTAATGATAGAACAGCCCTAGCTAAATTCCCACGTTTTGTACTGATTATTAGTAATTTTAATCAGAAATTATAAATTGATTATCAATAATGAAAAAATCATTATTATTCGCCTATTTATGGGCTTTCATTCGTTGTGATGTTTGACTCAAATAGCTGCTAGCAGAATTATAACATGAAATATAAACGGCTATGGTTTTTGGAGTAATTGTTGTGCTCTTCAATTTTGTAAAAATTTATTCAACTTGGTTTTGTGCGGTTTGTGCTACTCAGAGATTTATATATTTATTGTTCAGTATTTTCTTCACAGTCATTTGAAACAAACTGGATAGACAATTCATTCGTCATTACTACTGGTATTCAGTAGGAATAATTCATTTTAAAGTTTGGACAAAACTAAAATTTGTAGCGAAACGTTAACCATAAATAAATGTTTGCAATTTAGTGTATGTTATTTACCAAAAATATAAATATTCAGCTTATTATAGAAATATTATATAACCATTTACAATTGATATTATATAACCATTGATTACAGAATCAATCGTTTTTTGTATTTCGTACCTGCTAATGTAGTGACAGCCTCAGAACCGTTTCCACCGTAGTCTTTAGGCAGATATTCTTTCGGCAAAACTTTATGAAATGAATCCAAATTTGAATGAATATGTATCTACAAAAAAAATCATTAAAACCTTCTTCAGATGAAATAAATTTTTTATACCATATCGAGAAGTTCCTTTTTCAATAATGGTTTCAAGAGTGTCATAAGTTTATCGATCCAAGAAGGAACTGTGATAAGATGTATTTCTTTCAATCTTATTGGTAAAGCTTCCTAAAAATATTTCTTGAACATCATTAAAGATTATAATTTATTCAACTCACCTGAAGATAAAAGAGATATTTTTTCGCCACACTTGGATTGAACTTCAGAAAATGTCCTAAAGTTGCTCCATCCATGTCCATGATCATATTAATCCCTTCGTTAGTTCCATTGAGATGCATAACAAGAGTAACTACCATGTCAAACAGCCTAGTTTGGTCTAAGAAAATATATTTATCCGTATTGGTATCTAGCAATCTCATAAATACAATTTTATTGCCATTTGGTGCAGGTTTCGGAAGGAAACTAATCAGTCTACGAAAAAAATACTGGAAGATATATGTTAATGAAATAGAAATTTCAGTTATAATCTCACCCAACATCAAGTGCCATTTGTATTCCTCGATCATTCGACTTCCCATTACAAAAAATATCCTTACAAACAGATCGTAATGTGAAGTAATTTTCGATTGCTTGTTTGGCTTGTTCATTACTATAGTAGCAACTTTGTAGAAAGAGGATATACTGTAGTTCTGTGAACAGAAATTGGATAGGTGAATGCAAAATGCAAATTAAATATTTCAAGAAATGAATCCAGTTAAACATCGGGACAGTTTATTGAATTTAGAATAGGATCAATTAATAATTAGATATACTATTTATAAATACTACAAAAAAACCAGTTGTACCACAGACTTATTGACAGACAAATATTGCAATCACACCCTGTGTGATTGCCACTGCAGTTAGTGTGAGGACTATTATAGAGTAGAAAAGTATACAGAGAAGAGTAGACACTTCATCATTGAGTTTTTAACTCAATGATCGAAGATATCTTGTTCAAATTCTGACATATACGAGTATACAGGGCGAGTTTGTATTCAATTTCATTGAGTAGGATCAACTCATAGAACCCAGATCTGGCTGTTTTGTGATCTAGTAGCAGTAAAAATATTAAACGTATAATTTTTATACTTAGCGTGCACTGTAGGAACTACAGTTCATACTAAATTATAGTAAATACACTTTTCTAAATGCTACCAGAGGCGTTCGAAAAAGGTAAGTGATTTGTAAAATCGTTCATATACCTACGTAATAAATGTAAGAGTCTACTGCATAGTGAATGCAACCCATTGTTCTAAAACATAGACATATTTATTACATATTGAAATTTGAAAAGTTTGGCTACTTTGTGTTCAACAGAAAATAAATGGACAAATATTCACTTGAACGTTATGGTTGAAGGTATTTGGGAATAGATAAATAACGCTAAGTTGACAATTCTGTCAGTAGCATTTGTAGAATTTGGAATGAGTTCAACAAACTCACTTACCCAAAACCAACGGCTCTGGAAGTAGTCAGCAACGTTTATTTCTCATAAACGCAGTAGTAGCAGTTAGTCAGGAACGTACAGTTCCTAAAGTTCCCGCTGAATTTATGTGACAATGTTACGTTAAATAGCTTTAGAATACCTGGCAACAAATCATTTTCAAATTTGAAATTCGGAACATCCCAAAACTCTGAAGGGATTTATTTGGAGTTCAATTTTTTCTAGGTGGTTTCTATTGAATTTATTTAATTTGAGGTCAACATTCTACCCTAGAATTCGTTAAATGTTGATATTAATTCGTAGTATTATTAGAAATCTATTATGAAAAATTAATGAATGTTATAATACTTCAAAATTTCAATTTTGGAATAACTCAAAAAACAGATAATTTTCAATTCAAATAAAAATATAAGCTTAGTAAGTTATCATAACACAATAAAAAAATATATTGGTTTTATTTTTCCGTCATTGGGGTCAATGATGTTATAAAACTTCAAATTTACTTCTATTACTAACCATTGATGAAGTCTTGGATAATGTAGTAGTTTCATTATAAATAGCATAATAATCTTGTTACTCTGAGAGTAATAATACAATTATATTGAGTAATAATGGTTATTTCGTAACTCATCCAAAGGAATACCTTCACACAGATATTGATACCACATCTATTTGTACGGGTATTTTTTTCTTAGCATTCAAAGAATTAAATCTGAACAAAAGGTTCACAAATATATGCAATGAAAAGCAAAACCAACTAAGAATTCTAGTTACATGGTAAAATAGGCATCCATTTCCATTAACATTAGTGGTTCTCATTGCGAAGAAAGGATTTTATACAGCAATGGTTATATGTTCAAACTCCAAACTGAATGATCACTGTATTTGTGAAGCAAAGTATCATATGCAGATATATAGAAATGTATACATATAATATTAATAATAAGGATTTAATTTGAAATTAAAAACACAAAAAAACTCAGTAAAACACTGAGGAAAGATTCCACAAATATATTTCCTGTGCGTGATGCATGTATGATAAAAAATAAGTGCAATACTTAACCTTCATATATAACAGGTCCATTCAAAAACATTCATCTTTGTGAAGTAACAATACACAAATAAACAATAAAGCTACTTATTTTCCCATATAAGATAATTATGTGGTATTCAAACATGTTATCAATTCATTTTCATCGAGTAAAAGTTTTATCATTTCAAGAATAACACATATAAGTTTGTTTTCTCACTCATATCAGGAATAAATTCCACGTTTCACATAATCTTCTAATATTATTATTATGTATTAACATCACATTTTCACAGTAAATGAGAAAATAGTTTTTCAGTAGAAAACATATTTCAAAACGAGAATAATTTTCATCAAAAACATTATTATTCAAGGAATAAAAGTACGAGTATTAACGTCTTTTTCATAATATCTATTTCTTGTGAGTATTTATTTACATTGAACGACTTTTGAGCTGTATTTTCAATGATGTACTGGAATACTGTTTATACATTAATGGGCGGAATGAAAGTTTGATTCTATGAGTGCTTGTGATTTTTTGTTTACAATCTCTTCTGATTCAACACTATTATGTCCAATTTGAATTGCCACCGTTACCATCTATTCTGAACTAATGTAGCTATCTATAAAAATGTTAACTCAATTTTCATTATAATGTTATAAGTTCACAATAATGTTATTTATTTCGTGGTTGATACGATTCTATGAATTTCTAAGAATGAGTTAGGAGCTTAGAACTTATGTTTAATTATGTAAATTGAACAATTTTTGTTAAATTTAGAAAAGTGATTATATTTATATTATATTTTGAAGAATAATCCCCGCATCTAGGTCATTCATATTGTCTTGATTGACTTCATACACTACCCGTTTGAGAAAACAAATAATCCGGTTGAACAAGCCAATAGAGACTATGAAAGTTTTCAATTAAGCATTTCATGGAAATATATATATATATATATATATATCTCGTGTGGGGTTGTTAGTACCCCCATCGGGCGCCTCCCCAGGTGGCGGATAGGGGAAAGTCTCCTAGATATAGGAGACACTGATACACAGGGCGGACCAAAAACAAACTAAACAAATCCATTGGCGTCTGTTCAGTATCTGACGGCCAGTGGTCAGCGTCTGTTTCTCTAGTTGAGGCGGCTGTATTTCAATCTTCTCGAACTCAAAAATCGAGTCGTACACCCTGTGGTCTCAATTGAGACCACCCCTAAGCTCTATTCAGCTTGAACGCATGATGGAAAACAAGATCAAAGTATCACTACCCCAGGCACCAGTCGAAAGACTGGCTTCACCTGATCATCGGATTCTGGGGATCAGGGACACCATGCGGAGAAGAATCGGAGCTTCTCAAAAACCTTCCATTATCTCAAGATCAAACAAAAACATCACATCGGTACAATTAACGTTAATACACTCGCTAAAACAGGTAAATTGAAGCAGCTCACCAACACCATGAGAAAGTTCAATCTCAAAATCACCGCTCTCCAAGAAACACGATTCATGGACGAGAATCATTTCGACACCGACAGTTTCAGAATCTACAAAGGGCAACCTGCCGTGAAAGTAATGGGCAAATTACCGCTTTTAGGTACCGGATTCGCGATACACAATTCCATACTAGACTCGGTTATTAATTTCACATCGCCCAACGAGAGAGTCTCGTTGCTTTCTATCAAATCAGCTAATAAAGCTTACACTTTAATCAACGTGCACGCTCCCATTAATCACCACAACAAAACCGTTCCAGAAAGCGTACAAGATTTTTGGGAAACATTGGAAGAAACAACCAATAAAATACCAAAACATCACGTGAAAATCTTGCTAGGAGATTTTAACGCACAGCTAGGTAAGGAAAGGAAATTCAGAGACACTACGGGTCCCCATACTAAACACAAACGTACCAACAAGAACGGTGAAAGGTTAATCGCGTTCTGTAGGAACTTCGAACTCAAAATCATGAGTACTCAATTTCAAAAACCTGCACATAAGCTAACTACTTGGAGATCGCCCAGTCTCAAGCAGGGTGAATATCAAATTGATCATGTCGCAATTTCCAAGAACAACGTAAAGGAAATTTTAAATGTTAGAACTCATAAAGGCGTCTTTGATTCGGATCACTATCTCCTCCAAATAAAAACAAAATTTCAACCCAACAGAAATAAAAAATTTACACCCAGAAAAGTTAGGTCCGATCCAGAATATCTGAAACTTCACAAGGATACAATCATTGCACAAATCAATCAGGAAGAATCGACAAATTGGGAAATCCTTACAAAGAATATTCAGAAAGCCATCACACTAGGACAACCTCCTCGCACCAGGAAACACCGCTGGTGGAACTTAATCTGCGACCAAGCAGTCGACAAGAGAATAACTGCATGGAAAAAATTTAACGGCCATAAAAATGAGGAAAACTGGGAGAATTTCCTTACAACTCAAAAACAGGCCTCCAAAGTAATTAGAAGAGAAAAACGGAGATACGATAATAATAGGTGTCACGAAATACAGAAGGATTTCACCAATAATAATACTAGAGATTTTTACAAAACTTTCAGAGAAAACTTGCGAGGATACCAAGCGCCCACTCTTTGCTTCAGAAAATCCGATGGCGCGTTGGAAACTAACACAAAAAATAACTGCAAAATGTTAGCCGAATATTTCAGCACCCTTCTCAACTGCAATCCACCCCAAGAAAAACTTAACTTCGACTTTTCGGGGTTTACGCATCCAGACTCGCAAGCCCCTGATATGGAAGAGATTACGGCAATTATCAAGCAACTCAAAAACAACACAGCAGCAGGAGAAGATGGGATTATTGCGGAACTCTGGAAACTGAACGATACTACTTTGACCCAAAAACTTCATCATTTAATATCAGAAATCTGGAGAACGGAACAGATACCAGAGGATTGGAAATGCGCGTTGATACATCCATTGCACAAAAAGGGGGACAAAATGAATATCAATAATTACAGGGGAATTTCCTTACTCCCGGTTGCGTACAAAATACTTTCTAAAGCACTCCTAAACAGAGTAGAACACCAAGCGGATCCACTAATTGGGGAATACCAAGCTGGATTCAGAAAAGGCCGATCATGTGCTGAACAGATCTGGACTTTGAAGACGATATTACAGATGAGGAAATGTAGAAATACAGTGATCACATTCATTGACTTCAAAAAAGCATATGATTCGGTAGACCGCGAAACCCTTTTCGAAATCATGAAAGAATTGGGAATCGATCGAAAGACCAGAACAATTATAAAACAGACACTTACAGGTACAACTTCCAAGGTAAAATTTATGGGCGAAATATCAGATCCCTTTGAAATCAAAACCGGTGTGCGGCAGGGGGACGGACTTTCGCCAATTCTTTTCAATATTGTTTTAGAAAAGATCATAAGGGAATGGGAACTTCACGTGAAGGGCATTCAAGTGGGTATCAAAGAAGAAAATAGAATAAATGTCAAATGTCTCGCCTTTGCAGACGATATTGCTATCATCACAGACAACAGAACTGAAGCCATTCGCGCCGTGGAAAAACTACATGAAATTGCGCAGAAAACCGGGTTACAAATTTCTTATGATAAAACCAAATACATGGAAAGAAAATCAAAAGATAAATCTTCTCTCATGACAAAACATGGTGAAATTCTGCAAGTAGGCCATTTTAAATACCTCGGGGAAGTTATACATTCCTCAGGTTTAAACCGAATCGCTAATGAACAGAGAATAACCAAGCTCCAAAGGGCCTACAAACTAACATGGGCTCACTATAACAAAAAGTGCATTTCGAGAGGCGCCAAATTGAGGCATTAAAACACAACGATTCTTCCAGAAGCAATCTACGCAGCTGAAACAATGGTTATTGGCGGTCATTCAAGAATTAGAGAAATAGAAAAACAAGAACGAAAAATTCTCAGAAAGATTTACGGCCCAATCAATAGAAACGGTATTTGGATGAAAAGACCTCAAAATGAACTGTATCAAAAGACAAATACGATAACGGAAGAAATCAGAAAACGACGAGCAAAGTTCTATGCACATGTCTACAGAATGAAACAGTCCAGAATACCGAAGAAACTACTCAATATAATTATGAATAGTAAATGCGGAACAGCGTGGTTAAAAGAGGTCCAAGAGGATCTACAACAGATCAATATAAAAAATCTCGAAGATCGCACTGAATGCCGCTATAAAATCGCACATATAAAGTTTGAGCAAAAAGTAAATCGTCAACCTGGAGTAAAGTGGACAGATGAACGGAAGAAAGAGCATTCAGAGAGGATGAAGCGTTTTTGGGAGGCAAAAAAGATGAAGCAAAATTCCTAATGATTGCGAATTCAAGTTCAGTCGCTCTCCTCATGGGGAACAATCGGAATAATAATATATATATATATATATATATATATATATATATATATATATATATATATATATATATATATATATATATATATATATATATATATAAAAAGCATTTCTATATATATATATATATATATATATATATATATATATATATTATTATTATTATTTATATAAGCAGTTACATATTTCTATGACATATGTAACTGCTTATATAAAGAATTCATTAGTCAGAGAAATATGTTCAGCACATCGAGCTATATTTTTAAGATAAGAGAAAATATGTTACCTAATTATTCTAGAGAAAATCTGTATTGTGTTAACAAACTCATTATTACGATAGCGGTTTTGGAGTGCGAAGGTGCAATACGCATTTTATGTATGAATACGAATAAATAAAGGTTTGCTTACAATAATTTGCGAATGTCTTTTAAATACTGTGTATATAAAAATTTAAAAATATGTGTATACTGTGTTAATATAAATTTAAAAATACTGTGTATAGAAAAATCCTAAATTTATTTTCTTTTCAAATTCTAGCATTTCAAAACATAACTATCAAAAGTACAGAAAAAACAACAGTATATATTTCATTGAATTCCTGGAAATTGAATTTAAACCTTTACCTAGAACCCAAATTAATCTGTTTAATCGGTTTAACGTTCTTTTCCGGTGTCCACATCGTGGTCGATGTAGTCCTGCTTTTGCAAACAGACCAAACGTTAATTTAAAATGTAGTTTTCGCGAATTCAATACTGTTAAAAATTAGGCAGACTGTTTATAAAAATAGGGTGTAGAGCTAACATAACGCCATTCAAACTGCCCCGTTGATTGTCTTCCTGTTGACTTCGAATGCATCATAGATTTATTTTTTCACATCTACAGCGTCCGAGTAAAATTTTTGTATTGTGGAAAGAATATACTGCTGGGAAACAGTAAAACAAGGTGTCTTGCGTTGTTACCCATGCTTGAGAGTGGTATAAAAACGTTCCAGCTTTCAAAAAATTATTTTCTGAGAATCGAAAAATATTTCAAAGACTTTTTTGAAAATCCTAGTTTGAAATTATGATTACATTTTCTGCACATATGAGCAGCGATCTTTTATTTTTTAAGCTGTGTTGAAAGTCAAAGGCCACTAGCCACTACTACAGCGTAAGTCTTGCTTACTTAACTATTTTGTGTTTAGTGCATTGATTTTTTTGAATTATTTTATCGCATATAATGAAAAACGTGTGAAACACTGAAAAAAAAAATTATTATATAATTCCCTAAATGTCCCGATTTGGTGAAAAAATAAATGACCACGTTAATAAATTACTCACCGCTTATATTTGGCAAATGAGGTTGCTTTTCTGCCCACATTCTCAAACTTTCGATATCATCTTTCTTTAGTTTTGCATCTTTTGAGTACTCTTTATTTACATCAGCCAGAATTGACATTTTAATTGGGATCGCAAACTCAACCAGCACGACAAAACTCAGAGAAACACAAAGCGATATTTTATTTAATTCAATAGTTTAATAGAAATAGTTAAAGTATTCCTATGGCATTGAACGTTTTTATGAGGTTTGAGAATTATCATACTTGTCGGTACACAAATTATAGTCGTTGATGCAGGAAGCATAATTAAACTTCGATTAAGGATTTAATTTATATATACCAAACAAAAATATATGTTTTCTAGTTTGCCTGCATCTAATATATTATTTTTTTTTTGAAAAAGAGTGTTTATGTTTCATTAAAAATAAATCATCTCCAATAAATTGCATTATACATCAATACTTTGAAACTTGGAACACTACGGGCTTCATAAAATAGATACACTAATTCTCAGACACACACACACATATATATATATATATATATATATATATATATATATATATATATATATATATATATATATATATATATATATATATATATTAAAATACAATACCTCACTCAACAAACCTATAAAATTGGAGCACATATTACAAACGTTAATTACCTATAAACTAAAGTTTCGATATGTACATCTCATAGAAATTTTTAATACATCTTATAGAAATAAAGTTTTCGATAGATTGACTATTTAGATCATTTAATATAAAATAGAAAATACTTAATTCTACCAAAAATTATTGAAGAAATACATCTTGAAAGGATAAACTCTTAAAATTTATAAAATACGGAGAGAAAATATCCAAGTTGGCTTCTGTATTGATCAAGTTGAGCCTATAAAGGATTTATGGATGAGTAAATTCAATATATGATTTGTGTTGGTCCCTCCTGCAACCAGAATTATACGAAGTCTAACTGAATGCGGAGAACAATTGAAGTTTATAAGGCTTTTACACGCAGCAGAATCTGTTAAGCCATCAACTAATTTGTAGGAGAAACATATATCAAAGTACTCACGTCTCAAACTCAAAAATTCCAACCTGTAAAATCATACATTACTCTCATATGAGAATCCATGACGGCACCTGTTAAAACGTAAATTAAGAGCATTAATGAACTTCCGTTGAACATTTTTTATTCTATTCGTGTATTTATCATAATTTGGATTCCAGACGACCGACGAGTATTATAACTGGGATCTTACATTGGAATTATATAAAGCAATAACAGACTCAAAAACCAAAAGGCCTTGTCATTCGTAATATGAAACCCAGATTTCGGCGAGCTTGTTGGACGATTCCTTCAATAATGCAGGCGTTAAAGGTAGTAGAGTATGCAAAATATGGGGACCGGCAACTAAGCTCAGATTCGTTTACATGAGACCTCAGATGACAAGAAAACACATGTCGCCAGTACCTCTGTTAGTCCTTTTTTTCTGTTATTGTTCCCGTTCATTCCGCGAACTCGGCGATGCAGCATAGTACGTGTAATCCCCAGTAGAAAATAACTGATAGTTTAGAATAGTTAATTTTCTGGTTTTCAAGCAAAATAATTCAAAATTTCTGGTATATGAATGTTTGATTAGTGGTTCACTGGAAAAATACGTGAACAATATCTTTACAAGTGATAAATATAGAGAATAGAGAACTTAAAGGTATTTCGTGTTTGTTTTGTGATAAAACGGGTACTTTGATGAAACCCACAACCAAAATAGTTCATGAACATTCAAAGAACGGCAGATCGAAGAAATCATGATATTCGTAATAAGATAAAAAACAATACAGACTTCACTAGAATCGATTGTTTCAAGACCCAATGTAGAGGGTCTTGACTTGTCATTAGAGCAGTCGCAGAGCCAATCTTCTGCTGTGAACAGGAGGTTTGATCGATATTACCCAAAATGAAAATGCAATGCAGAGCATCTTGCTCATAGATCCTTTCAGAAGTAGTATTAACCCAGCTCTTTTTTCATCCCCCGAAATACATACTGACTCTGCATATGACATTAATTACCCTAAAAAATGGACACAACTCATGATGAAAATATCATCAAGTATTTTAATGCTTCCCGACAATGACAACCAGAGGTGCCCTCTTCGATATATTTACAAAGATGCATTTGCTGATAAATCTTCGATTTGTGCTGAAATGTAAAAAGTTTTCCTATCCAATGGAACAAAAATAATTTAATGAAATGAATTCAATAATTTAATGTAAACAAGGCAACAAAGTACATCAAGGTTGTATCAGAACAAAAAAAAATACATGGAAACAGTACATAACATTGCAAGATGTAACCAATACAAATCTGTTTCAGCAAGCATTTTAATCTTCTAATCAACGTGGATTTGAAATAAGAATTGTAGCATCTTATCAAATTCTGAATTACTGCAGGTTCCTTTTCGACCAGAAGGATTTTACATGAAATCTCCAAAACTGGAACTAGCAGTAGAAACTGAAAATAATCTCAAATGTGTTACAAACACGCGGCAAGATGTATTTATTAATTTGGCATTCTTCAAAAATGTATATTGTTTATGATATGAAGCTTGTTAATCGAATTCAATGACAAAATTTTAATACATTTGGCGATTTTGTTGAGGTATTCTTCAGGAGGATTAATAATATGTTCTTGCTGTAAAATGTAAAACGGATAGATATTGTGTTTGACAGATATAATATTTCGATAAAATACTTAGAGTCAACTTTACGGAGTAGAGGCCGAACGATATTGTAATTTGAAATCATCATAAAAAATTCAAATAGCAGAGATTTATTCTCAAATACTGAAAAGAAGTTAGAGCTCGTTGTGTTTCTCTATTTATGTAGAAGATTTGATGGTGCATCAATTTGATTCATGCACAAGTCTCTTCGTTAATCGAAGTATGTACTTTAACTTCGACTTCAATTCGAACCATTTAGAAGCCGATTCGAAGATATTTTATCACATGTTTCATTTCTGCCGAACACAAGGACTTCTAATTTGTTGAGGTTTATGGTTCTACAGTTATGGTGGAAAGAAAATACATTTCAGGAGGCAGTTTGACTGCTCATTCCCTTGGCGAAAAGATTTCTCATATTTTTCCAGCATAACACTGATTCGTTAGGATACTACTAGCCGATTGTGCTTAAAAAAAGGTTTGAAGCTGCATCGTTGGATTCTGCACCAAATTATCTAGTACAAAAGGTCTATCTGAACAAAAATTATCTGAAAGAATTATCTGAACAAAAAGGTATTTAGGAAACCGATACCTAAGTCGATACCTAAGGTTGATACCTAAGTATCGACCAATTGAAAGAATTAGAAACCGTGACAGCTTTCTCCTTCCAAAGAAAAAAATCACTGCTTATAAACTCCGGTATAAATGAATTTCTCAAAACATCGGCTTTGGCTGGAATTTATTTAGAGAAATTTGAGCATTAGATTTAACTCTACATTTACATTCTTTAAGAGCATCAGCACAAACATATTTATGGATAAATTCCGACCAATTATTAACACATTACTAGGCTTGATTGAACGTTCGGTGGGTGATCTCTTGGTGAACATTCAATATTTTTAATATATTGATTAAAAAACAATTGAATTGGTTTCACAAAAATTATATTAAATTAATCGCTAGACAATTGTTTAGGTGTGTTACTCCAACTGAAAGCTGTTTATAGTATGTACTGAAAATATATTAAATTTTGAAAATGGGGTAATATCTCGAAACAATTGCCAAGCAAGTAATTTAATATAATTTTTGTGTAACCAACCCAATTTTTCTTATTGGATATGCCTTATTAGGCTTTGAAAATGAGATGGAAAATTATACCCACATTGTTTGACGAAATGGTCTTTACCAATATTTTTGATTCAGTCTTGTAAATATTCATCACATGCTTCTGCTTGCAGAAAATTATAACTTAATTTTATTCCATAAAATCAATCAAATGTATTAATAATATAGTAATTAAATGTATTAATAAGGACATTAAAATTCATTTGCTTATGAAAACTATTTTTTTATTGAGTAATTAGTTTTCATCCCTAACTTTTTTTTCTATTAGCTTCCGAACTAATGGAAAGGTGTAGTAAACAAGCTTCTTGAAAAAATCGATGTGAAGAAAGACTACATATTTCATTTCGATCCATCATTTCAATTTTTATGCTTTCAACAACCGAAAAATGTTTTTGGGGGTGGCCCGTTTGACACTTCGGGCCGAATTCACCTTTAAGAAACTTCGGGCCGAAATCACGGTGAAGGTCGTTTTATATCGGGATCCTATACTATAGCTTTTGATAATTTATGTACGATTTTAAGTTATTTAAAAAGTTTTTTAGGCGCTACAGTGATTTTCACAAGCTAGTGCACCTATATTAATTAGGAAAAACAATATCAACACGTTCATTTTATCCTTGTTGACAAGATTATTCAATTAATTGCAATAGTGAATCGATTTTTCATATAATTTCATCTACTGAATAATAAAACATACATATTTGGCATATTTCCCTTTAATTTATACGTAGCTCATAACAATTATAATAAAGACAAAGTACATCCATGTATTCCACTCAGTCAATTTCTAGTCTTTTGAATGTGCCTTCCATTCCAAATATTTTGTCGTAATTTGTTTTTTCAACTCTTTTTGACTCGTTCGTTCGTTGATTTTGTAGATCTTTAAAAAATTCGGAGTTCTCCATCAAAAATGATCTAACTTTCTCTGAAATGTAAAGGGAAAATATTTATTCATATCTGACAAACGTAAGTGAATAATATTGCATCTTGAATAGAATAATGCTCGATTTTCATCATGGTGCTTCATGTTTGTTATTATTTTCAGTTATAATACTATTATTTTATACTATCTTGAAGGATATCAGTAATGTTTCTCAGATTATTATAGTACATGATTAAATTCGACATACTCGAAACAATTCCTTCAGGATTATAAGACAAATTACTAATTTTAATGCTCCTCTGCAAACAAAAATGAAGTATCGTAGCTGTGTTTCGCAGTTGGGGGATAACTGAATACAACGTATTTATATTCCATACGAGGCCTGAAGAAATGTTTCTCTTTGCAGTGCTAGATACAGTAGCATAGCATAGTCCGAAAAACGCCCAATACTGAATCTCCGTCAATATTTGAGAGAGTAAATGATACACTGTCTTCTAGATTTACCGTCTTTCATCTATAAATGTGACGTAGGTAACACCATTACGAAGGCTTGTTATACAACATATTTAAATAAATAAATTATTCATACTGAAAAAATAATCATGGAATATTCAAAATGAACTATCTTCACTGTGAAATGGTGAATATATTTTTTAAAATGAATTAATTAATGGCTTGATCTCCGAAAAACGCCCAATTATGGACGGATATTATTCAAACTATAGGTCCACTGAATCTCCGTCAATATTTGAGAGAGTAAATGATACACTGTCTTCTAGATTTACCGTCTTTCATCTATAAATGTGACGTAGGTAACACCATTACGAAGGCTTGTTATACAACATATTTAAATAAATAAATTATTCATACTGAAAAAATAATCATGGAATATTCAAAATGAACTATCTTCACTGTGAAATGGTGAATATATTTTTTAAATAAATTAATTAATCCAAAATTCAGTCCGAAAAAGCCATCGTTATTGTGGATCTCACACCGGACTAATTCCATAAAAATGTATAAATCTGGGAAAACGTGTTTTTGTTGCCATTTCAATGTTTTGAATGAATTTACGTCAGATAGCGGACGTGAATCTTCAAACAACCCATCAATTGGGATAATGAAAAATATTTGGGTAACAGGATTTGAGCTAGTACCAATTTGAAACTATCATCTACATACCCTTTAAAATATCTACGGACTCAGCAGATCCTCCATATTCTTTCGGAAGAATTTTCTTCGGCACGTACTCATAAAACGTGTTCATAGAAGTATGTATATGAATCTAGAAAATTTTATACATGAGTGCAAACATTTTGCTCACCGGTAAACTTGGGTTACTTTAGCCACCGTCGTGAGTGACTGGCCGTTTTGAAAAAAGAAAATGAAATGAATATCATCAATATTTACAGTTTGACGTTGAATATTGAAAAATTTTTTATACATATTAAGAGGTTCTAACATCAGGGTATAAATTTTAGATACTATTTGCAGTTTGAAATAAAAACTTCATTATACCTCGTAAATATTTACCCTGCAGAACTCCATGGCCAATAAATTAACTATAGCCATGTATGGATTCAGCGATGAATACGTATACTTGGATCTTTGTAAACAGTTATAGACGATAACACAAATATTAACTTTTTCGTTTAACCGCTATTAACCTATGGACGACATTAGCCACCCTCTAGGGTGGCTAATGAGTTTAAAGGTTTATGCACGTGCTTAAGTGTGGCTATGGCATTACACTATGCATGTAGATTCATTGTTTACCTATTGTTTATCGCGTGTTTATTTCTTTGTTCTCGTGTAATACTCTATTTCAATTTTAGAATTAAAATAATTTTTTTTCTATGATGAATAATCTTTTATATGAAAAAAGATTAATGTTGGAGAAGTTCTGGCAATAAAACAAAATTTTACCGAATATAATATCAAATCTCTTTATTCAAGTGGAATGAAATGGGTATGGCCAACAAAGGACTACGCTATGGTATGTACAAGAAGGCATTCTGCAAGTAATAGAAACGCCAATACTATCATGGTATGGTCAGAAACTGACAAGTTTTAATGAATAGTTGTTCTATCTTTTTTAATAAGTATGATTAATCTTTTATTTTGCATTAGGGTTGAATATTATTTATTGAGTTATAGCAGTTTTTTCATTCCAACTATTATTATTTTCTATTAACTTTCTTATGAAAGAAAATCATTCAAAAAAATTTTGTCGATAAAGTTAAACATGATTCAGATTTTATTTGTTTTTCGTGGTAAAATCTGCATGGTGTCAAAGTGAGCCAAGAACGTTCAGATTTGAGCGAAAGACCCAAATCGCAACAGATTTGATTATCAATTATTAACAATTATTGTGACATAGGAGACAAGTCCTTAAAGTATATAAGTAAAGGGAAATACATTTGCAGATTAAGCGAAGAAAACGAACAATATAATAGTAATAAAACCAAAAAAGCAAGAGCAGAGTGAAAATACGAAGAATTCAAAAAATGCATCAATCCAAGTGACCTGAATTTGAGTCTATGGGAAGTAAAAATCACCAAAGGAGGAGGATTGTTGATGATATGCAAGGATATGGATAGTGCTACAAAACTAGTGAATAGATGTGAAAAAAAGATGAGTGACAATTGAAAAACTTAACACTAAAAAAGAAACCAAAAATTAAGATTGTGGGTATAGAGGAGAACATGGAGGATGCCGAAATTATAAGAAGTAACAAGAACCAAAACTCCTACATAAAAAGATAATCAGTCATGAAAGTATTGAAATTTAAAAAAATTACAAAAAGATTTTACTCTATATTGGAATGTGATTCTGAAAGTTTCAGGTAAATAATTGGCCAAGGAATGTTGAATATAGGATTATCAGTGTGCACAGTGTATGTACATCTTGGTATCCTTATATGTTTCAATTGTGCAGGGTACAATCATTTGGCAAAAACTAAAAATGCTGCCTGTATGCGGGAGCTTTTAAGTGTGGGAGCCAGGGACAGAACAAAGCTAAAGATTGTACAAATATTGAAAAAATATGTCCAAATTGTGAGAACGTCAATGAAAAATATCAACTCAAACTAAAGGCATTTCATTCTCCTTATAATAGCAACTGAACGAAGAAAAAAATGCGGAAAAAATCAGAACATATTACTATGGTAACTTACAGAAAGAATCACAGCAGTAGCAACCACAATGAGAGAAGGAATTGATTCAAAACTTAATCTATTGTGAAATGTTTCAATAGTTTTATGACGTTATCGAATAAAATGGATTGTCCATTGTGGCTGTTACAGAGACTTGGTTGAGTGCAACACACAGCTCTATAGACTTTTGTACTCTATCTTTTAATCTAGTGCGGGTCGACAGGATTGGTGAATGTTCTTACATACGTAAGAACATTAAATACTCAGTTACTTCAACGGATTGTGACTTCGATTTAGAATTTCTTATGGTGAAAATTATTTTATTTTAAATTATTTCAAACAAAATAAGATTGGGAATCTTAGTAGTATATCGTCCACCTTCAACTAATCTGAATTTGTTTATGTCGCAATTAGGCCTTCAATTGAAATGTTATACTTCAATGTGATAATGTTATTTTGATGGGTGATTGTTTAAATCACCCTTAATTTTTTAGACATTAATTCTAAACATATTTTTGACCTTAAGGAATTGCTTCATATTTCTAATATGCATCAGATTGCACATGCCTACGCGTATTACTGCAAGCAACTCAACTCTTTTGGATCTCGTTGGTATCACTAAGCAACTCAATTACTCGGAGTTCCGTGTTGTTGATATGAATAGTTTGACAGATCACTCACTTGTTAGGTTTACACTTGGGTTGTCTGGTGACTTGAATTCTGAGTTCAGAATGATTAAGGTTAGAAGACTTCATCCGATTTACCAAAATTGATTCAATTTCGATGCGAGCAGAATACCCTAGAAATATATTAACAGCGCTTATTCTATAGATGATAAGTTGAATACTCTGAATGATTGTGTCCGGAAACTCTCAATTGATTTTCATGCACCGACAGTAAATGTTGGGATCAATCTTCAGAAGAGTAGAAAAAAATTTGAACCTTATGTTAGTGAAATTATGAGATTAATGCTTGAAAGTGCAGTTCGTAGAAATTGTATTGTTGATTTGAAAAGTTATATTGGCACTGCCCTCAAGTTGGAAAAACTTGCTTATATAGATATGCAACTAAACTCAAATGCCAAATCTAAACATATGTGGCAATTCTTAAACAAACTTGGAGTGAATCGTAAAACTTCACATCAGCTTCCCAAAAAGTTACGGATGCTAGGTTTTGATGCATCTGCTACTGAATAGTTCAATATCTATTTGAAAGAAAGGAAACAAGTAGTTCTGGTCAATAGCAGCTACTCAAAGTGTACTACAGTTCCTCGTGGGGTTCCACAAGGTAGTATTTTGGGTCCACTGCTTTTTGCCTTGTACTCGTTCTATATTTCGAACATCTCCACTGGCAGCATTATCCACATATATACCGATGTTATTCAGGTCACTAATCTTGTAAATTCTCCAATTTGGTAACAACATTACTGATTACGAATTTAGAACTATCACAGTTGTCGGCTTCGTGCTCTAGGAATGGCCTCAAACTTAATGGCTCAAAATCGAAAGCACTTCTTATAGGAAACAAGTCCCTTCCATTAAAGTCAGCTACGTCTTGTAAAGTGGTACTGGAGGGCGTAGAGTTACCATGGCAGTCTTGTGCTAAAAATTTGGGGGTTTGGATAGATTGGGAGTTCTCTACAAGAAAGGCCATCTAATGAGGTTGGAGGGACTAAATCGATTTAAATATGAGTTGAATTAAGTCATTTGAACCTGGCTAAGCTTCAAAATTCTTGTCTGCGCTTTGTATGTTGTATTCCCTACAAAATCCATGTCACACACTACCGTAGTAGACTTGAAGAAATCACATATGCACAAAGGGCTGAGTGTTTGTTGGTTAGTTTTCTTGAAAAACTGATTGCTAGTGAAGCTCCTGACTATATATTCGACAGATTAGAACTACGTAAATCAGCTTATCTGGTGAATATACAGGAGGCTGGTAATTTCAGCGTTCCTCTGTATAGAACATCTAAATTTGAGGGGTGCTTCGATTATATAGCCCCCATACATCAAATAAGTTTTGGGCGTTGTTTGTGGATGATACCTCAATAATTAAACCTCAGTAGAGAAGAGAGTTTTAGTTAAGTTTTAAATGGGTTAAGTTGGGTATTTTATTTTGATTTTTTTAATTTGATGTTAACGCTATTTAAATTATATCTTTTCATTCAATTTTAGTTTCCGTTTTATTATTTAGATCTTTGGTGTTGAGTTTTTGTGTTTTCTTGTTTATACTGGAGGAGTGGAAGATTAACCTTGCTAAACTCCTGCCATTTGTAATCCTGTATGTAAGGCAATTACAATAAACTTATTATTATTAATGTAATAAGCACATTCACAATGAAATATCTGTCGCCAATGTAACCCAAGTTTACGGTAATGAATTTCCCAACAATTTTGCTATTAGGTTATAGTCAATGAAGTTTGAAATTAATTCAGGAAAATGAAATTAATTTTACCATATCAAGCAGTTCTTTCTTCAAAAATGGTTTAATCAAGGCCAAAAATCTGTCGATCCAAGAAGGTACATTAATGACATGAACATGTTTTAGTCTTATTGGTACTGCTTCCTACAAATTTAGATAATTAATAACTTTCTCAAATTCATATCGTAATCACTTACTTGCAAATAAAACAAATATTTCTTTACTAATGATGGATTGGCTTTGAGTAAATGACTCATGGTTGACCCTTCGAAGTCAAATGTTATTTGCATACCTTCATTTGTCCCCATCAAATGCATGTAAAGCATTAACATCATATCAAATCGTTTTAATTGATCTTGTAATATGTACTTATTAGGATTATTGTCCAATAATTTCAGAAGTACTATTTTATCGCCATTCGGTGTTACTTCTGGAAGTACGTAGCTCAACCTAGAAGAAAGAAAATTGTTTTAATCATCTTTTCGCGCCAATTGAAGAATATAAATCATCTGAAGGTCGAAACATTTCACAAGAGGATAATCGGAAAATCTATATAGCACAAGAAGAGAGAGTGGTTGGATTATTTATCAATAAAAGCTGAAATAGCAGAATTATATGGGATAAAAATTTCCCATGAATTTCATTAAGAGTTTAGTACAGAGATTTTTGTTGAATAGAACCTCTACTGAATTTAAGAGTAGAACTTTCTAGAATATTTTTTTGAAGCAAGTGCGTACCTACTTAATTAAATTTTGCCTGAAATGTGCAGTTTATAACTACATAAATACTAACACCTCAAACAATGAATTTAACATCATAAATTAAATTAAACTTTTTTCTTGATGTTTCACGATTATATTCAACAACATGAATTTGTCAACATGTTTTGAGCGAGAGCTCATTTTCAAGACTTGAAAACTCTTCAGTCTTCAAGACTTCTCACTCTTGAAAATAAGCTCACGTTCGAAACATGTTGGCAAATTCATGTTGTTAAATAAAATCGTGAAACATTAAGCCAAGAGTTCAATTTAATTTAATATTTAATTATGTTTCATCAAGTGTTAAACGATAATAATTCAATCTCAGTCAAAGAATTTAACGATTTTTTATGTCAAAAAAGTTCGATTCAAAGAAAACTCTTATAACCAATTTTTAACTGTATCATTGTACATATTACGTGAATTCTTATATAATGTTAATTCTAAATCAGTATATCAAAATGTTGATATGAATGAAGAATGTCTATTTCATCTTGAGACCAAATAGAAAAACAGGCAGTGAATGTTTTATAGGTACTAAAGCATTATGCTTACCCAACATCTAGAGACATTTGGATTGAAGATTCTTGGGGATTTAGATTAGAAAATAGGTCTTCGAATAATGTTCTGACTGTAAAGAAATTTTCAATTGCTGATTTAGCCCTTTCGTTACTATAATAGCAGCTCTGAAGAAAAAGAATTAACTGTAGTTCTGTAACAAAATTTATTCATTAGGAAAAAATTACAACATTTAGCACAAAATATATTTTTTCAAATGTGCTCGTTTGCACATTATAAATATATGGAAAGTTTATATATATATATATATATATATATATATATATATATATATATATATATATATATATATATATATATATATATATATATATATATATATATATATATATATATATATATATATATATATATATATATATATATATATATATATATATATATATATATATATATATATATATTGGTATGTTGGTCAGGGAATACATCCGTTGATTTGTAGAATGCCTGTTGAAAACTGGCAGACGTTTCGTCAAGGTCTCACTTGTCATTATCAATGCTAGTTGCTCGAAGTCTGTTGAGTAAATGAGAGATCAGTTTGCTGGCCACCTGTATTTATAACACTGGCGCACTGAATCAGAAAAAGAAATAATATCGCACAAATTACAGAAAAAGCTTAAAAACCTCCAAGCAAAGCATAAGAACAACTTCTGAGGCCAACACTTGACAACAGCCTTACGGTACACAACATATGAGATTATCACCTTTCTGAAAATGAAATAAGCGTTTTAAAAAAAAGGGTTCAACTATGCAATTGCCCCAACAATTGTCGAAACAAATATCTCAACATTGGATGAACAAACAGCAGTGCAAGTACGACAATATGTAACAAGGATCTTGAGATCTACTAAACCACCTAAATCTGACCTTACCTACCAATGGAAGCAAGCACTCAATAAACTCAACAAGGAATCACGATTTTACCAGCTGATAAAGGTAATGCCACCGTCGTCATGAACTCGGAACACTATACCACCAAAATAGAGAAACTTTTAGACGATCCAAGCTCCAGAGACCTCACTACATACTTGGGAAAAACAACCAAGTCCAAAACCATTGATATAATAGAAATAAATAAAATGAAAAGATACAATAGACGCAGAAAACAAAATCGATGCCTAAATTCTACGGCATCCCAAAAACCACAAAGATGGAGACCCTCTTCGACCTATAGTAAGCGCTTTTAACTCTCCAATATATAACTTGGAAAAATATCTGGCCAGTATACTACAACCGATAGTGGAAGAAGCAGATTCTTATATCAAAAACTCAGAGCACTTTACTCAGCTGTTAGACTCTCTCACCATAGATCAACAGGACATCATCGCAAGTTTTGACGTGGAATCTCTATATCCGAGCATACCAGCAGAGGAAGCTCTGCAACAAATAGCAGCAAACCAAACACTCCCAACGCATATCATAGAGCTGCCAAACACTGTTTAAATAACGCCTTCTTCATGCAACGACCCATGGAAACCTCAAGCCGGCTCCAAAACTCCCGGTCAATTTCTGGCTAAAGAAGACTGAAGAAGTAACAGCAAAAACAAACCATATAGCAAAAGCTCAAAATAACAAAAAAGAAAAACCGAAGACAAACAAGCCAGAAGACGAACTTATCGCATTCAGTAACACCAATGCCTCAATGAAGCAAAAATTGGACTTCGTCAATGAGCAAGAGAAACTGATAAAATTGTTTAAGAATAAAGCTTAAACAATTTTATCGAACAGCATAGGAGTCGGATTCTGGAATGCCAATTCAGTTCTTCCTAAAAGAGGAGAACTGATTCCATTTCTGGACCAACAGAAAATCGACGTTATGCTGATTAATTAAACACATTTGAAGCCAAACAAAACATTCAAGATCCAAAACATCAAAATATACAGAACAGACAGGCAGAGGAGGAGGCACCGCCATCCTCATAAAACATGGAATTACACACGAAGAGACAGAAACAGTCACACTTCAAACAATAGAACATACAGGGATCAAAATACGAACAAGAACAGGAGACTTACGTCCGTAAAGCAGTAACGGACGTGGATATCAAGAAAATGTTCCGATAAAATATAGTGACAATTGCAGCAGGGGACCTGAGTGCAAAACATGCAGAATGCAACAGCCGAGAGGCGAACGCAGCTGGGAAACAGTTACTGAATATTGCCAACGAAAATGATCTCATAATTGCTGCACCCAGTGAACATACCCATCTATGTGCTAGTTCAAACACAACTGATCTATTAGACATAGAAGTCATCAGAAATGGTCGCTGGACGTATCGATTAGAAACAGTTATGGACTTATCCTCGGATCATTTCCCGGTTATCTTGGAACATGAAACTGAAGCGAAAGCCAATCCCCTAATAAAAACTCGGACAAACTGCCTAAGGTATAAATAACAATTCAGAGCAAAAAACAAGACATCAACAAAACACAAGAAGCCGCCAGAGACCTCGAAACAGAATAAAAAATGCTATAGAGGAATCAAAAAAAGCAATAGAAGTAACAAGAAGGGAGCCGATACCACCCCAACTGAAAATACTACTGATCAAGAGAGGAGCGCACTCAAAACGTACCGAAGAACTTTACACACAGATGATAAGAAACAACTGAACAAGCTGACACAAGATGTAAAAGAACAAATAAGGGAGCATAGAACAAACCTATGAGACAGAAAGTTAGAGTCACTGGAAAGTGAAAACACCTCACTCTGGCAGATGGCTAAACAACTAACGAACAAGAAGACAAAAAGAGAGATACCGAGGATCGTCCACGTAGACGGAGTTGTATTGACAGACGCTGACAAAGCAGAAGTCTCCGCAACTCACCTGGAATCTCAGTTCACTAACAACCCAGAGAGCCGAGATGTCGATGTCAACTTCTATATGAATGTAAACAGAATAAAGAGAAGAAGACGAAGAAATAGAAGAAGTAACCGAACATGAGGTTGAAACCATATTAAAGAACCTGAAAGCCAAGAAAGTGCCAGGGCCAGATGGAATTATGGCTGTGAAATATTTCAATGCCAGGGATGGCATTGAAATATTTACCAGAAGAGCCTATTCAAGAAATTACTGAAATAGCACGTAGAGTGTTCCGTACGATAAACCTGTTTCCTGCATTAAGCAAAGTCATAGAGAGAATTCTGTAAAGAAGACTGAAAACTTTCGCAGAGAACAGGTGTATCCTTCCAGAGCATCAATTCGGATTCAGAAGGGAACACTCAACACTACATAAACTGGCTAGAATGACAGAAGACATCAAGGATAAACTCAAAATATCAATACCAACTGGTGCCATATTTTTGGATATAGAAAAAGCTTTTGACAAAGTGTGGCATCATAGTTGGATATACAAACTGAAAAGAGAACAATTTCCGAGGAAGTTAGTGAACATAATCCAGGCATACCTACTTGCAAGAACCTTCAGAGTGAGGATAGGAGAAAAACTATCGAACAAAAAGAATGTCAGTGCAGGAGTGCCCTAAGAATCAGTAGTTGACCCACTTCTCTATAACATATACACGGCAGGCATACCTACCCCAGACAAATGTAGAATAGCCCAGTTTGATGATGGCACTGCGCTCTACAATTCAAGTAGAAGAAAAGATGGCGTTCAAAAGGGACTACAGGAAGGATTGAAAAATGGAAAATCAAAGTAACCCAAACAAAACAGTAGGAGTTTACTTTGATCACAAAAAGAGAAAAAAAACCACCGGAAGTAATCTTCCGGTGGTTCGACCACTCCATCCAGTGGGATAAGAACACGAAGTACTTAGGAGTATATCTAGACGAGAACTTGAAATAAAAACTCAAATTTCTGAAAATATCTAGAAACCAAGACAAATGCATGCTTACCTGTACCCCCTTTTGAACAAAGAGAGCAGGATGTCAGTTGAAAACTAAAGGAAGATAATTAAAACAATCATCATTCCAGGTCTCATTTATGGAAGCGAAATCTGGGAAATGGACAACGCAAGAATCGAGAGACTTCAAGGTACTCTGAATAGAATTGTACGCACAGCAGAAGGGGCACCAAGATATATGGCCAACCAGAATCTGTATGAAGAACTGAAACTCAAAAAGCTCACGGAGACGATTAACGAGAGAAGAACAAATATGAGTACACACTTGATCACAAGTACAATCTCATACGAAGAACAACAGAGATTACTCCCAGAACATCAGGTGGTAGAACATCTCTGTCCCAATGGAAAAGAACGACGGAAGAGAAAAGTTCTCAAATCAGCAAGAAGAGGAAGTGCTAACAAAGCACTAAGCCCTAATGTGTGAAAACAATATCACAAACTCCAACTGAAGAAGAAAAGCGAATAGAAGGCAAACGACCAAAATCCAGACCATCATACTATTATATTTTTCCATCCGTGAATCTATACGATCACACATGCATAACTTTGGCCGAAGATTTCGTTAGTTATAAAACATCGGCCAACGTTATGTAGTTGTAACGCTCTTGGAAACATCTGGAAACAATCCACTTGAAGAGGACAATTGAAAAAACAGTTTGTTCTGTTGCTTCCTTCAACTACTAAACACGTAGAATGCAATAATATTCGAACCCAACGCATTTGGGAATACTCGTACTTATTTTCAAAATTCAAGAAACAAATGTGCTTTCGGACTAACTTCACAGTAATTGTAAAAAAAATTTTTCAATAGTGCCTTGTAATATAAACTGTTTATATTGTACTATTTTAGCCCTGAAGAAGAAAATAAACAATTTCGAAAGCTTGGAAAATACTAAAGAGGCAACTTATTTTCCCGTCCTGGACTGCAATATCAATTAAACACTGAAAAAAATATATATATATATATATATATATATATATATATATATATATATATATATATATATATATATATATATATATATATATATATATATATATATATATATATATATATATATATATATATATATATTTTTTATAAATATTGATTTATTTACATTTTGATATCTATAGTAATTCATAAAATTCAATTATTTATTAGTTTTGACAAAGTTGCTATACAACATAAACGTCATTTATGAGCTATACAACGAAACGTCAACGAAATAAAGTTTTCCATATTAAAATAAGCCTGTTATTGATAAAAACATTCGAAATAATATATATATATATATATATATATATATATATATATTTTCAAATTGATTTATTGCCTGTTTAAGATAGTTTATATATATATATATATATATATATATATATATATATATATATATATATATATATATATATATATATATATACCAGAACAATCATGGACTACTAATAAACTACAAAATTTTCAAACTTTTGTACACATCTTTTTAACATGGTTTCTAGTACTTTCTAAGTCTCTAGCTTTCTCAAAATAATTAGTAAATTGTTTCTTATGACGGTAACTGTTTTTAATTGAAAATTAAATGTGAACAATTTATGTTTGAAAAAATGAGTCAATTTTGAAAAAATATTCTTCACTTTTCTGTGAGGTTTGTCAATTTCGAAATCATTCAGTGCCCAGTAGAAAATATTAAAGATTCGAAAACAGTTTTTGTTTTCGAAACACTAAATTCGCTTACTTTCTGGCCTAGTTTCTATTGAATAGAACAAATCTTAAAGCCTACTAATTCTAGAGCAACTAAAAAATTTTGTAGTAACTTTTATCACCAGTATTATGAAAGCGTAACTCCAATTTTATTACACTCACAAATTATATCTGAATGTCGAGTAACATCATGAAATATTGACGGAAGTCATGTTGAGTGTCGGAAGTCTGATTGATAGTCAGAATAAAGATTTGATCGACTTGTTTATTGGTTGTACAATTTCATTATAGATACGAGTATGTCCCACAAAACGTGCATATTCTGCTTATTAATGAACTCTATTTATATACCAACAGTGTTTTAAAATTTCAGTCATACATGTCCCACTACCCCATAGATGATGTTCTTAAGATTGAAGATTTTCACCAAAGGAATCTAGTAAATAGGTATTTTTTTCTGATTTTTCATTCAACCACAATTATGATAAGCTCACATAATGGAGTGAGAAAAAACTAATTTCATCTGAATTTTGATTTCCATTCGAGGTTTCCGAAAACTTTTGGAATTCGGTTTCAATTTGCATTCGATTATTCATTAATTATAATTGCACGCTTTTTGAATATCGTTCCAAGCAATTAACTGAATAATGCTTATTTGCATTGTCCTCGAATCGAAATTGACGAAATTCATTTATAATGGATAATATTCATATTTCCTAATGATAATTTTATGTATGTAACTCGGAAATGAAGAATTATTTTATTTATAATTACTAGACATATTTTTCAGAAAAAAAGGATACTTGCCCGTAATTTTCGGTAAATGTGGTTGTTTTTCTGTCCAAAACCTGAGATTTTCTACATCCTCCCTTTTCAATTTCGAATCCTTGGCGTATTCTTCATTTGCGTCGACCATCTTGTACATGTTGATGACCAGATAGATAACCAAGAATTGAATGACTGCGGAGTAAATTAATTTGTGAGTGAAAATACTGTTTTAAATAAATCGCATTACTAATAGATAATGGGACAACTACTGTGTTCAAAAGATCTGTAACCATGTCTTTTTCAGTTGTGCATAAGTTTTCTTGTATATAAAAAGAAAATAAAAAAGATATATTTCACTCTTCTTTTCATATCTTCTCTTGTGGCAGGAGACAGGATGTTAGAAATAAAATTTTAAATCAACAAAATCATAATGTTTATCATAAATTCATGTATCATCCTACATAAAATTCATAATATTTAAATATCAAATTCATTCGTGTGTTATATTCACAAAAAAACAAATCAAATCATTCAGAATAAGTATTTGTGATTATTAATACCATATAATTTTCTATGGAAAACAAAAATGGAAATATTTCTTCAATTTCCTATCTGATCAAAATTTCCAGAATATTTAGTTTGATTGTATAACACTGGACTAATTTACACAAAAATTATATAAATAAATATAATTAGTTGTAATAACTTTGGTCAATGGTTTTGTTGCGCGATATACATGTCGAGTGAATAGAACCATTTTTATCAAAATAAGCCAAGAGTTGTGACTTATTCAACAATAATCTAAATATAATGTTTTGATTATATTTGCAATGATATTCTATATATGTATCTCGTGCAATAAGTAATATCATAGACATTGGTGAGATTCCTTAGTGAGATTAAAATTCTGAAGCCCTTCTTCGCAATTGTCTGGATCTTGTTCGGTTGTCTGTTTTTCAACATCTTTCAATGTAAATTTAGTTTTACGAATGCAAATTTTTCAATATAATTATATCTTTCGAAAAAAAATCGTCATGTCTCTCAGGAACACATCACCAACTGAGAATGGAATTACTACAGGGATAATGAAGGATGTTTTCAGAGTGGTAGGATATAGACTATTGGACGTCATCAATGTTTCTCTTGCTTGTGGTGTGTTTCGCAAATTTTGTAAGATGTCACACAATTGTTTGTACCGTAAATTCCATAGGTGGAAACCTCAATTGTGTGTGAAGAATTCCAAGGGATACATACTTTGCCAGAGTATGAAAAGGTCTTAGAGCTTTTGGTTAAACATCATTTAGTGAGGTTTTGTGATTCCAATGATATTCTTGTTTAAAATCAATCTGGATTTCGCCTCACGTATTCATGTGAGAGTAGTATCTTAAATATAAGTGACAAATGAAAGAATGAAATTGATAAAGGTAAATTAGCTTTAATTGTTTTTCTGGACTTTCAAAGGGCGTTTGAAACCATTGATAGACAATTTCTTTTAGATAAGCTAAAAAATAGGTTTGAGGGGCAGTGTTCATGAGTGGTTTATATCATACTTATCTGATAGGCATCAAAAAGTCAAATTCGGTAATACTTCATCGTCAGCTATTGAAACTGCATACAGTGTTCCCCAAGGGACGGTCCTTGGGCCGTTCCTTTTCATTTTATATATCAATGACATTGTAAAATACATTAATAATTGTAAAATTTCTTTGTTTGCGGACGACGATACTATGATTAACATTTCTGGCTCGGATGTTGTACAATGTTCAGGAAAGTTAATCAGGATTTGAGCAGACTATATATTTGGCTCTATGACAATAATCTTAAAGTGAGTATTAATAAATCAAAATACATGTTAGTAGCAACAAAATATAAATTAAGTAACACTGATATTAAGAACTTAAACTTGAAAATAACTCTTTGGAACGTGTTCATGAAATGAAATATTTAGGTATAATGATAGATGAATGTCTGAACTTCAAATCCCATGGCCAATGAAATGTCGAAAAAAGTTAGTTATCTGGGTAGACTAAGTAACAAATTGAATTTGAATACAAGGCTCTTACTTTTTAGGACTATTGTATTGCCTCACATCAAATATTGCGCATCACTGTTGTTTAACTTACAAAAAAATTCAATTGAACGCTTACAAAAAATTCAAAAGAGGGCCTGAGAATTGTTCTTAAGTGCAATAGACGAACCTCTGTCAAGAAAATGCTTGATGTTTGTAGACTAATGAATGTGAATGTATTATTTATAAAACCTTAGATTTTATTTATAAAATTAAAAATGATATGCTGCCCCTGTATTTAATAAATATAATTAATTAATTAATTAAAATAAACGAAAACCTACAATTTAATTGTGATGTGAGTATTCATGAAACGCGGCATCGAAACATTTTTATTCAAACACATTCCATACAACTTTAATGAATAAGTCCACGTTTAGCCAAGGTTTTAAGTTATTCAACGGATTACCTCCAGAGTTGAAATATTTTATAAATTATAAAACTTTTAGGAAACCATTAGTTTCATATATTTTCGGTAATATGGTTCAAATTGTAAGTAGATAGTGGTTGTAACGAATATTATTGTATTGAGTGGCTTTTGCTAATAAAGGTATTATCATTACTATTATTATTATCATTATTTTCACGTTCAAACAAGACCGCACTAAGTTTCAACTTCATTTCAATCCTTACATTTTAATTGAATGCATGTTTGTGGATCAACAAACATGGAACAATATTTTTTGGCGAATTAGACTATTTTAAATTATCTGTAGATATAATGCTTTTGTTGATAAAATATTATTAATGGAAATAGATTAGCGGTGTTAAATAAATACAATACACTGTGTAATTGTATAATCTGAGTTCATACTTCAATAGTAATCTATAGTGATACATCCAAAAAAAGGTATTAAACCCGTCTGAAATATGAGAGTTCTCCAGCTACATGATACCAAATTCGAAATATTGGATTGGTATAAGTTATTGCCGATGTCTATTCTGTTCTCTTTTGTTCTCTCACTTACATTTTTATGATAAGTGTAAATGTTATATTTTATTCTTCTTTTATTGGTTAATTCTTATATGCTTACCTAGATTTACAAATTCACTGCGGAGATATATACTAATAGTTTTTTCACCTTAACAATCATTCAATGGAGTGAAAAAACGAACATTTTCGCCATATTTTGTTTTATCATTTCCGTAAAGAAAAGAAGATACTACAAGTCTTGAAAGGTTACGTGATGTATACGGCAATGCAGCCGTTAAACCAAGGCAATGCCGAAATTTATTTGAAACATTCCGTTCTGGATAGTTTTCTGGGGATGACCGACGCGACGGTCAGGTGGCAGTTGAGCTTAATGAGGAGATAATCAAAACCATCATCTACGCGGAAGATTGTTGAGGGGTTAAATATTGAATCATTTGAAAGAGATTCATCTGACACAGCGCATCACCGCTTACAAATTTTTACTTGAAAAATAATTGGAAAAGCTCGGTGTACTTTACAAGAACCAAAGCCGTTTTTCGGAGGACTGTTGTCGGCAACTGGACAAATTGGATGCAGCAATCAAGCAAAAGTCTTTGACACACGCTTTGACCACTCAGCAACAATTTATGGATGTTGGTTTCAATAGTTGTAATGGTACAACTACCATATACCTGATCTCGACCCATCAGATCACCACTTATTTCGACCCCTGGGCAACCTCCTGGGAAAAACTTTCAATTATGCTGACGATGTAAAATATCACTTAATGCAGTTTTTGGCCGAAAAGTATCAGATTTTGTACGAGAGTGTAATTTTCGAGTTGTCAGAGAAATAGCAGAATGTCATAAAAAAAGCAAGATAAATTATAGATTGAACTTCAATTTTTATTTCAAGTAAAAACTAGTTAGGTGCCAACACTTTATTATCTTCTCATTATGTTAGCGACCACATTTGTCCTCATTATCTTACTAACTGGAACTCGGATTAAGTGTATAGATATCTAGGCTATTACCTATATTTCCTAAGATGTCAATCCAGGATATACGCCTTCTAAAGGCTAATGTTGTTTGTTGTAAGTGTTATCCTTAATGTTGTTTGTTGAATTGATGTTATCTTCCTTGATTTTTTCGAGAATTGTTATGTGTATTGTAAAGTATAAAAGGCAATTTACCTCTAATGCTCTGTGAATACATTTAAAGATGGCCCACGCTTCAATAACATGTCGCAGCATGTACCAAGAAATAGTAACTGGGAAATTCTTGTTACAGTATGTTTTGTACGCTAACGTTGCATAATTATATATTGTTTTGTAGTATTAAATGATTGACAACAACATCGACAAGTACCTGCTTTCCACCCCCCTAGACAATAGCAAAAGTGTAATATCGGTATATCCCAAATAAGGTTGGTTGCAAAGTTCATACCTATAATCCCATATGTCACTGATGTAGCAGTCAAAGCAGCGTATTTTTCCAAGAAAAATCACGAGAATTTCTATATTTATTGCAGCCTTGGGTAAAAATTACGCATAAAATTGCAAAAGCATTTGTACATACATCTATTTCATGTAACATTAAGCGTACTGAAAAATTATGTTGGTTGTTGCTCATAATGATAAATTATCGCATAGATACGGAAGAATCCAGCAATTATTCATTATTTCTACTATTTCTTACTATGAACTGAGTATGTTGATGTTGTTTCTGATAATCATTATTGCTGTCTCCTCACAGCCAAGTTGTAGTCCATGACTACAAAACTCCGTGATACATTCTATAAAATTATATATCTATATTATTCTCTGTGGATTATCCGTACGAGCTATCTCTGTATGAAATATAGATATCGCCTACACTAAAATAAATGAAAAGGAAAAAGTGTTTTGAATCGATTCTAACTTGTAAAGAAGATTTCATTTGTTTTATATTTATGTTCCTAAATTCAAATATGTAGCCATCTAGTTTAGTTATTCAATTAAACAAACTAAGTAAATTATTATCAAAAGCTAGTTTTCGCGGAAATAGTTACGTAACCCAAATACAAACTATGCCAACGAAACTTGGCATAGAAATGAGTGAATGAAAATGAGTGTCGAAAAATAATAGTGATTGTTTCGCAAATAAATTTCTTTCCTGGTCCAATTGCTACGGAAATTTAACTCTCATGTAAGTGTAAAATGTATATGTATGTAAATATAAATTGACTAATCGAATGTGTCAATGTATAATAAAATAATGTTTTTTCATTCTTTACTTGTATGTGTACTATTTTAATGTCAGATAAGTCACATTTCTTGTTACATGGCCATTTATAGTATGAATGGCCTAATCATCGGTTCACTGGATGTTATTTCAGACGCTACGATTGAATAGAATTGAGATAGTGAAATCAACGCCTTTCGCCCTTCTGTAAAAATAGTGAGATGTTTTCTCAAAGCTTAATTACACCATTGGTCTGAGACATATCTACGAAAGAGAAATTCCTGATTACAAGTTATAAAGGTGTTGTAAATCATACTGAACAAAAATTGAACATATCAACTATTTCCTAAATTGATCTCAAAATAAATGATAGTTCATGTCAATTCGAGAAAACTCGCATGGTACTCAATTGCAAGCTAAATTTCTGTTTTGCTTTCAACTTATAATTCGTATTAATTCAATATACCATTTAAGAATAGTAACACACAATTTACTAATTCGAATTAAAGTCCACCATGAGAAATTTCTTTAAACTCATTGAAAATTGATATAGATGTATCTCTGTTGTCCTTTGGATGGTCATTAAAATTTGTAAAAAACACAGAAGGGCTAACCGTTTGGTGGGTGGGCATATGTAAATCTTTGCGAGAATATGTACCTACTACATAAAAATTTGAAGAGAAGATTTAATCTTCTGTCGTATAGGGGCGATTAACCAAATTATGTAGGTTTCCTTTCCGAGATACAGAGGGTCGACAACTGAAATTCTTCCTCTTTCAAAGGAAGAGACAATTTCAGAGGAATCGCTTCAGCAATTTCTGCTTCGACGGTTATGTGTGCACGATGTAGCTCCTTAAATAATTGTTGTTTTATGATTAATATCGACTTACTTCCACGTTGTCGTATTTCATGTATGGTATATTCAGTTGAATGCATGTTCTGCCAAAACTGACAATGCCTCTGAATTGAATCAGAGGCATTGCCTCAATCAGTTGCCTCTCAATGACAACTGAATTGTACTCTTCGATAATGGTCCCCATGTTTTCTGGGTCTTATTTTGACAATAGGTTGAACAGTTCCAATGTAACAGAACCTTGCATTGTGATGCAAGGTTCTGATCTCAATCTTTTAAATAGCAGGGGTTGAAAGTTTTTGTCGTAGGTAGATTCTTGGCTGAGCGTAGCAAGTCCAAAATTTAGTTGAGTATTAACATTGTGAAGTTAAAATAATTTCCCTATTGATGTGTGACGTTCGATATAATACGCAAAAAGAATATCTTCTGCTCTCTCTCTCTCTCTCTCTCTCTCAGTTTGACGTTTTAGGCAAGCATGTCTTTGAGTGAAGAGGTTTCTTCAAGTTATGGTTAGAAAAACCGTTACCTGAATTGCCTGATCAAGATGACATTCAAGCGAATATTCAGTTCGTAAATTTCAGTACTTTTATGTGACATTTTAGAACCACACGCTCCTGTTTAAGGTAATGGTTATGGGTTTTCTATACACCTACTCCTCCCATATGGACCCATAATCTCTTGTACTTAATGTCCAAGACGGCTAGCTCTCCATTCGGCCCAATCCCCTTAATGAATTGAATTTGTGGATACACACTATTTAGGTGTAGCAGAAAGCCTTGGAATTCTTCTTTCCATGACCTTAGACACCTGCCATGAACTTTTATAACGTTCTGTTGTGTAATTCAATATCTAAGAAAGTTCGTTCACTGACAATGAGTGAGTAACGCCCTTCGTCTCTTTTTCTCTGTCTTTCCTCTTTTAACAGTGCGTGAATATATTTTCGCCATTTCATAATTTGTACGTGTAGTATATATATATATATATATATATATATATATATATATATATATATATATATATATATATATATATATATATATACAAGAGTTTCAGATGTTCAAGATCAAAGAGTTTATATAACTACCTATAATTTAGCTGTAACAACAGCTAAATCTATAGCAATAGCTGTCTCGAATAATATGCCGATTGGTCTGTCACTTTAGGTAATTTCAATAATTTTTTTATCTTAAGTTCTTTGCAAACAAGTTCGTCTTTTTCTACTTTCAGTCTTTCTTGTATTTCTAGACAAGTGCTGTATTCGTCTGTGCTAGGCTTTCCAAAACTAATATCAAACTGTGTATTAAATTGCTCTCGGAAGTAACTTTCCTTTACCTTTAAGTTATAGTCGGAACTCTCGTTGTAAATTTTTATCGATTAAAATATATGTATATCACCTTGCAATTTCAAAGAAATATAATTATTAAAGTAGTATTTTTATCAAATGGTATATTTCAGTTATAAGTTCGATTAGTTTCAAACTTATCGAAATTAAACTTTCAAAACAAAAAAATACTTCATCATACCATTGAATTACATAATTTTTCACATACTTTTTATTACTTATTATATAAATTTTATATTAATAATATTAATATTAATTGTAATTGGAATATATATATATATATATATATATATATATATATATATATATATATATATATATATATATATATATATATATATATATGTATATGACTTTCAAAAAATATTTTTGGGTTATCGGCAAAAGGTGTTAGAACTAATTCAAACAACTAATCGTCAGCAATTCTATATTTCGAACACAATTCCGTTTTTCTTCAGGAATACTAAATATATAGACAAGGTGTTAATTAAATAGTTATAAGTTGTAGAAAAAGGAAATCTACATCTGACATAAGTCAACAAACCAACAAAAACAACACAAAAGTCATCCAAAATAAATATAAAATAATATAATAAAATATATAGTTCGAAATATAGAACTGCTGACGATTAGTCGTTTGAATTAGTTTTGCCGATAACCCAAAAATATTTTTGAAAGTCTTATCATTACGACAACACTCCCTGAATATATATATATATATATATATATATATATATATATATATATATATATATATATATATATATATATATATTCAATATTTTTTTTCAACACATCGACAAAAAAGCATTACAACAGAAGTCGCAATGCAGTTCATTTGTGGGGCTAGGCACTCTCCGCATAACTAACCAAACGTGTTTAAATTAACATAACTATATAATTTTTCGGTTATGGGAACTACTTTTCGAGCATTGACAAATGTCTGCAATTGTCGAAAAAATTTTTAAAATCGTGCTTCCGAATTATGGCTTCTTTCAAATTATTAACGGCAAGTTTTCAACAAGCTGTATTGAAACCTAATGATATTGTACCTTTATCAACAACTGAAGCTGCAGAAGAAATCAGTCAAATAACAGACAATGTGGCTGAAATTGATGAAGAATTTGTGAAAAATATGGCTAACGAATTTTATCAAACCAGCTGCCAATATGGAGAGACAGTTCAAAAAGCATTATATATATATATATGATTGAAAATGGGATATATTGATTGTAATAAAGAATCGGAAGCAATTGACGAATCTTCATTAATTTATCGATTTTTGAATCATATTTCGATGCAAAAACAACTGAATGGAATGATCGAAAAGTTACTATTAGTTTAGTGGAATAAATAACAAATTATGTACGTCTGAAAAACCCAGACATATTCCAGTTTCGGAATCGATTTTGATAGTTCAAGATAATATTAAGAAACAAAAATAACTACTTGTAGAACTATTTCGCAAAGTATTTACAATTCATAACTATCAATCTTTCTTAATAAATCAATAAAAGCGTTAGTTTCGTGAAAGTGTCTTTAACAATACAATGTTCCGTTTTGAGGCAACACAAACCACGTTAGTTTTAACTAAAGAATAGATTATGATAAAATTTTTCAAAACCAGCTCACCTTCTTTATTACTAGTATTCGTGATGTGAAATGAAGAAAAAGGAAATATACACTGAAGTTACTATCCTATTGAATATCAAACCTATAGAGATTATGATATGGCAAGATCTTTTTTTCAGATATAGACTTAATACTGCATTTGATTCAAGTAGATTAAATCCCCAAATGCGATTTGTTATCATAACACAATACGTCATTTATATTGCTTTTGAAAATTATTCATGGATACCTAACATTGTAACTAACTGAAATGATACCTTGGACCGAATAAAAATAATCAGCGAATATCGTCTGAAGAAATTTTTATGAATTTTATATCTTCTGTTATGAATTTAGTTCAAAAAATTCACATTTGTGAGTTGTTCATTTTCTTGAAATGCAAAAGTTTTTACAACAACATTATGGAATTAAAGACTTTGAGGGTGCAAAGGTTTTTACAACAATGTTTAAGTTACAACAATGTTTACAAGTTTTTACACAATGAAAAAAATTATCAACTATATATGTCCCCACCATCAATAAATTATGGAATTAAAGACTTTGAGGGATTCGTATAACAGTTTGCTATATTTGGTATTTTGGTGAAAAATGAGTAATACTAATGGATAGTGTGTGGAGCGTCGCAGGTTCTAAACTCACCTTTTACCTCTTTTTGAATATATGATTGTTCTTTATTTTTTGTTTCATATCAATGACGAACCATGCTGATCATAATATATTAAAAAAATTGTATGAACTATGCATAAAGGAAAAATACACTGTATTTTGTTTCAAAAATATCTTTGAAAATTATTAATCAGTGTTTTTCAAAATATACCCGATTTTCCTGCTGGTATTGTATTATAGGATATTAATATTAATTAATATTATATTATATTATATTATATTATATTCTACATTTTCATTTGGGATTTTTTATTATCATTTAACACAGTGATATATGTATATATTTATATATATATATATATATATATATATATATATATATATATATATATATATATATATATATATATATATATATCACGATCGATATTGTTCATCTCTCCTTCAAAAATGAAGGCGAGATTTACATAACATGAAATAAATTATATAATATGGTAGGTATATATATATATATATATATATATATATATATATATATATATATAAATCTTAGTTTTAGAAAAAAACAACAGAAGGTATTCTATCTGAGGTTGCAGTCAATTGAACAAACGGCCAGTGTAAGGAAAAACTTTTTGCTAATTTGTCGAGCTTTCGAAAAATTGTATTTTCTTTTTCAAGACATCTGGAAAACAATGAGAGTTTTAAAAATAAAACGTACAATTGTATAATATAAATTGAAACTTACTAACTACGAGGTCAATTGACTACAACCTCAGAAAGAATACCTTCAGTTGTTTTTTTTAAAACTAAGATTTATAACATTTCCAGTCCAGAGACTACTTTATATATATATATATATATATATATATATATATATATATATATATATATATATATCATTGATTTATTGCCTGTTTGAGTTATTTATTTTGAAAGTTTTTAGAACACTAGAAAAGTTGTAATATAACATTCATTTTTTCATATTAAAAAAAAGCCTGTTAATGCTAAAAACTTTCAAAAAAAAAAATATATATATATATATATATATATATATATATATATATATCATTAAGAATATGAACACTAGAACATTCATTTGAAAAATTGAAATTAATCAAGAGAATGTTATAGTAGAGCTAGATATGTGAACGTGTACGATGTGATGCCTCCATCATCCTTCAAGGGATAAATGTTAGAGAAATATTGAAATCGATGCCACACCTGATGGAAGTGCGAGACATATATGTTTCGTTCTTCAAGGAACTCGTCAGTAGCACCACGTCCATCGAAGTGAGGCAACGACTTCAACCTCCAAGCATCTTCTTGTGACTTCAAGCGGAAGATCGTAGAGTAATGAATACTCTAATTCCATCTATGGAAATCAGTAGAAAACACCTCTCTCGGATTACAGACACACCAAGCATCGAAATTTCACATATCTTCTATACCCGTAGGTATCTACTAAATTGCAATGTCTATTTGACAAATATCAACGAACGATGTTTTCAAATGTCAATAGGTTGCGTTAGTAGTACGCTCGCGTTTATTCCCGTATTTCAGGGGCCGAATAGGCCCCTGAAATACGGAAACATTCTCTTGATTAATTTCAGTTTTTCAAATGAATGTTCTAGTGTTCATTTTCTTAAATATTTCATTCAGTGCCATAAGCGCAAACAATTTTCATTTCCTTAAAAATATCGCCGAATAGGCCCCTGAAATACGGGAATAAACGCGAGCGTACTACTAATGCAACCTATTGACATTTGAAAACATCCTTCGTTGATATTTGTCAAATAGACATTGCAATTTAGTAGATACCTACGGGTATAGAAGATATGTGAAATTTCGATGCTTGGTGTGTCTGTAATCCGAGAGAGGTGTTTTCTACTGATTTCCATAGATGGAATTGTAGAGTATTCATTACTCTACGATCTTCCACTTGAAGTCACAAGAAGATGCTTTGAGGTTGAAGTCGTTGCCTCACTTCGATGGACGTGGTGCGACTGACGAGTTCCTTGCAGAACGAAACATATATGTCTCGCACTTCCATCAGGTGTGGCATCGATTTCAATATTTCTCTAACATTTATCCCTTGAAGGATGATGGAGGCATCACATCGTACACGTTCACATATCTAGCTCTACTATAACATTCTCTTGATTAATTTCAATTTTTCAAATAAATGTTCTAGTGTTCATTTTCTTAAATATTTCATTCAGTGCCATACGCACAAACAATTTTCATTTCCTTATATATATATACCTACTATATTATATAATTCATTTCATGTTGTGTAAATCTCGCCTTCATTTTTGAAGTAGAGATGAACAATATCGATTGTCAAACAATCATATTACATTGCTAATCAATCCGTAATATTATCTGCATTATTTAACTTAAAAGAATTTGTTGTTAAATCAAATGAAAATTATTGCTCTTACCAATTATTATACACTATTCACTATATACAATTCCTTTCACCGACTACATCAAACGAACCACAGTTTGTCGAAATTCTCGCATACACATTCGATGTATTACTTCGATATGAAAACTGTATTATAAACCCACTTACATTCTACTGAAACATAAATAATTAAAAGAATGATAACAAGAACGGTGACTACTACCGATTGTTATTATTGAAGGTTTGACATTCAACTTTTTATTTGCCCCTTCGTATTCTTCGAAATTCCTCTCATATATATGCGTAATAATAATTGTGCCATATACCAGGGGCATGGTAAACCAGCAAAAATTGGTAGTTGGATGATTTGTTTTATTAATATCGAAAAGCTTTTTAATGATTGAAATTGAATATTGATTTCGCTGTCGATAATTTAAGGAATTAGTTTTATATTTTAAATGAAACAAATGGCAAACTTTAATTTAATATTTAATTTGTAAAGTAGTTACATAAACAAATTTCATCGCAATTACAATAAAAATAAGATATTTCTAAAGATTATACTTCACGAAACATGTTGATGTAATCATCAACATAAAACTAAACACATACCCAACCTGTTTGTGTTCAAAAATCGTTAGTCGATAGATTGGCAGGATCAAACTTTCATAAGGAGGACAATAAACGTACAAATTGTAGGTATTAGTACAAATGATCTACGTTTTGCATTTCTGTGGTGATTTTTTGTTTTATGTTATCGTATAATCATAGTCTATAGTTCATTTTCTTTCAATATGCACTGCTTTTTTCAGGTGGATTCACTGAAGATAACGAGGTCACATTGTTTTTCTCTGTTCCGTTGAACTCCTTAATGGAAAAATGTACTTATGTTTATAATACTTAAAAAATGCATTCCTTTTTTAAGTAATTATAATACATTTAGTATTCACAGAAATTCATTATTACTCCCTATTAAGTTAATCAAATATTTGTAGAACTCTTACAATATGTTCCAAATGGCATGTAATTATAATGTGTGATTTAGATAAGGAAAGTGGCCATGATGCTAACCAGACAATGATTAAAAGATCATCCTCCAAAATTCTTCATTTAAATATTCAATTAAATTGATTTCAATTTCTATTCGTTCTACTTGGATCACGATGCCATATAAGTCTAATATATAGTTACATTTTTTATTATTATGTTTGGACTCTTGGAAGAGATTTCCATTTCTAGATTGATTCAACTGCAAAATGGGAAAACACTCAGTTGGCATACCAAAACGCTGCAAACCCTTATTTGTCAGTATGATAAATTTGCAATACTCTTTATGAAATCTGCAATAGAAATGATAGTGAAGTATGAAACCACGCTGACCTTCATTGATGCCAGACCACTTGGTATTAGATCCGATTCACCTCATGACTATATACAGGGTTAGCGTTGTGTATCGCTAAGATAAGCCATTGTGACAAAGGTGGCTATGGTTTCTAACTAAATATTAGTGAACTGTCATAATTATTTAGTGTCAATCACTTTAAAACAATGGTTTACCTTAGCGATACACAACGCATACAAATACTAATTTTACGAGGTTTTGGTGAAAAGAAAAGAACGTATGAAGAAGTTACACGAATATTTAATGAATTGAATCCTCAACACGTTATTAATAGATCAACCGTTTGCAAAACTATCAAGAGATATACAGATACTGGAAATGTTAAAAATTGTCCTAAATCTGGCAGGCCTAAAACTGCTACAGATGATGATACGAAACTAAATGTGCTACTCCAAGTTGAAGAAAATGCTCAAGTATCTTCAAACCAGTTAGCGCTAGACAACAATATCGCTCAGACGTCCGTTATAAGAATTATGAAGTCAGAAAAAATGAAACCTTATAAGATTCACTACAATCAAGAACTTGCAGAAGATGACCCAGACCGCAGATTGCAGTTTTGTGAATTAGTTGAAGGAAAGAAGAATGTTGATGTTAATTTTGAAAAAAAATTGTATTTTCTGATGAAGCAACGTTTTGCCTCAACGATGAAGTGAACAGACATAATTGCCGGATTTGGTCTAGCCGTAATCCCCGTTGGATGAGGGAGAGACACACGCAATGGCCGCAGAAAATAAATGTTTGGGCAGGGATTATTAATAACCACATAATCGGACCTTTCTTCATAGAAGGTAATTTAAATGGTGACAAATATTTGAACCTGTTAAGGAATAATATTGTGCCAGCAATAGCAGCCATATTTCGTCATCCCAACAATCCCATGTTACCTTCTGATGACATATGGTATCAACAAGATGGTGCTTCCCCTCATTACACCCTGGCTGTACGTAATTACCTAGATACAGTGTTTCCACAGAGATGGATAGGACGTCGAGGAGCAATAGAATGGCCGCCACGGTCACCGGATTTGACTCCTTTAGATTTTTTCTTGTGGGGATATCTTAAAAATAAAGTTTACAAGAATAAACCAATAAATTTACAAACCCTACAAGCTCGTATTTTGCAAGAGATAAATCTGATGCCACAAACATATCTAAGTGATTCAATCGAACATTTTTGTAAAAGACTTGGATACTGTCAAATCGAAAATGGTTCGCACTTTGAACATTTATTGTAGTATTTGTTTGATATATTTTTTTTCATTTCTTTAAATGATGGTTATTGTTATTATTAGGATTTAAGTTATAATATTAATGGAATAAAAGTTTTGAGGCGTAGTCGGTACGCTTTTCATTATCCCTCCGTTTGTTTTATTTTCCCTGGCAACCCTGCAATATGTGTAAAATGATGTCTTTATGTCTGCCGTTCATTAGATCTGCGTAACCATATGGCAGACATAATTTGGGTATGCAATAATTAAAGTGCCGATATCTGCGTAACCATAGAATTTAGGCATATGGTACCTTGTATCAAAGTTATTCTAGAGTTTGTGAGATATTCAGATGTTTCCATACTTTAAACTAACCCTGTATAATCCAGGAGGCAAGTGACATTTTTAAGTAGGTATTTGAGACACATGGAGGTTCTGTTAAATGCATTGTTTGTGTTATTATTTCTATATATAAAAACAAACTTTTGATTTCCACTTTATTGACAACATAGCATGACGAGTTTCGTCTTTACAAACGACTTCTTCATATGCTAATAGAATACAGATTATTCAGATGCTAACAGAGTATTCTGTTAGCATCTGAAGAAGTCTTTTGTAAGACGCGTTTCGTCGTTACAAACGACTTCTTCATATGCTAACAGAATAACGATGATTTAGATGCTAACAGAGTATTCTGTTAGCATCTGAAGAAGTCGTTTGTAACGAAGAAACTCGTCTTGCTATGTATTCAATAAAGTGTAAATCGAAAGTTCGAGTCTGTGAATTTTAGTTTATATTCAATTATAATGGATTTACATCAAGTAAACTCCAACACTATTAAATACGTAGTAGCTAAGTTTGAATTGTTTATTACATCTCGTACGTACACCTTAAACTCTAGCTTCGACGATAATTCCAAATATTTTTAATCAAACCCTGTACATCAAAGAAAATTGATAATAGTATAACTTCAACGGAATTCAGTATCCGCTAGTGCGAAGGTGAGGCAGTTTTTTTGGTAATTCAGGTTTCATTGATGATATATAAATTATCTCAAATCGACGAAGTGTAAATATTCAATATATTAGAATTCATTTAAGATATCATGATGTCATTAATAATTAAATCCAATGTCTTTCAAGAGGTCTTTCGAATGGTTAGTGTAATTATTTCTTTTTTTTATATTGTTTTCACATATCGTTGTTAAGTGTTAAATATCAAATTTTCTCAATATTCGATGAAAATTTTTTCTAAAAATCCGATGTATAAATAAAATGTTTGGTTATGCTAGCTTCAATTTACATATTACTAATATTATAGCACTAATAATTACACATGGAGTCGAGGAAAAATTTCACTTGATTTAAGGTATTCCAATCACAAGCAGAATTCCATATTCTATTCCATTCTGAAACATTATATATATATATATATATATATATATATATATATATATATATATATATATATATATATATATATATATATATATATATATATATATATATATATATATATATATATATATATATATATATATATATATATATATATATATATATATATATATATATATATATATATATATATATATAATCACTTTGTTCACAAAATATCTATAGATTCCATGTTTTTTTAGAATAAATGAAATCAGTGAAAGCGTTCTTAATAACGGTACAACTCGCTTTTATCATAGATATAACTGATCATTTTTAATATATTATATATATTCCTCACGGAATCACTTTGTATATTAAAGTGAAAGTTTCGTCTTTTCCAACTGATTCACTTTCTTCTGCGGCTTTCGTACTTGTTCAGTATTACTTTATTCTTAGAGATGGATAGGTGGCAAGGAAAAATAGCTGTAGTTACAGGTGCGAGTGCCGGAATAGGAGCTGCTATATGCAAGAAGTTTGTAGAAGAGGGCATAAACGTAAGAATTCTGCACATATCAAAACTATTCACTTATTTCAAAATAAGCTTGAAATTTTCTAAAATAATATACATGGCTCCAAGACGAACGAAAAATTACAAAAGATAGGATCATTAATTATTTTATAAGGATTTTTCATATACGAGACCATACATATTATCACTTCCCGGTATGGCGAATGTGGATATTAAATTTTCACTTTTTTCATCTGGTAAGAATATTTGACGACCTTTGAGTGTTAAGTATAATGTCATGAATGTCTGAATTTCATGTATTAACCATTTCAATATTTCATCACATTCGATAATTTAACCATTTTATAATATTTTTGAAAACATAATGATTACTTCTAGTTAATTAATAGCTAAATTCTTAATTGACATTTTTAAATGATCATCATGAAGGGACTAAAAAAAAGTGGTTGATTAAACTAAATTGAATAATTGAAATGGAAATTTCATAAGACCCGGTATGACACTTAAAAAACACTTGATGAGTTATCATCTTCAACAAATATGCAGGTAATTGATGTATTGATTAATATTGGGTCTTATTCAATATGTTAATTAATTAAATTATGTTAATTCATTCAGAAATGTAACATTATCTGAAAAAATATTTCATAAGGCGGTGAATATTTCGAAAACATATTGAAATATAAAACTATTATATGTGTGAATAAGTGCACGATGAAAACACTTATCATGTCATAAGTAGTTCACTTGAGAACGGTGAAAGATTATTATTAACAGAAACGAGGATAGTTGTTCGCATTTTTGAAGTGCTCAAATAGAATTTTATTTTAAATAATTAATTAAAATTAAAACACTTGTTTTAGTTTCACTGAGTATTCAGTAAGTATTTAGTTAATAACTTTATTGCCAACAAAATCATAATGAAACAACAACTTCAGGTGAAATTATTGAAATCACAAAAACAGTAAAGTGAAAATGAATCAAATATTCAAATTACACAACAACGAATATTAAATTTGTTCAAAAACATTAATGACCGTTTTCCTAATATTCAAAGTTGAAATTATATTTCATATAGTTTTACTATATTTATGCTAAATTGCAACTGTATTCAATTTTCATATCTTCATAACAGGCATAATTTCGTTTCAGAAATTTGTATTCAAATTTAAAGGCAATGGAAATCCGACATAATCGTACTGGCGATTGAAATAGGACTTGAGAGGAAATTATTCAATTCAATTGAAATTTAAAACTAATAAGAGAGTAATAACAAGACAATTTATAATAATGAAACGAATTTATTGGTTTACTATGTTTATTACGTATACATTAACTAAGCTGAGTTTGATTGCCAAAAAGTTATTCTTAATTTTTGTTAAGTTTAATAAAGTTTAATAATATTAATATAATAAATAATAATAATAAGTTTAATAAAGTTATCATCATTGATAGCAGTTCCCGGAGAGAACTGCTATCAATGAGTAATAGAGAGAGTATTTCTTCACTTTTATATTATATAACTTCTTTCAATTATTACGGATAAGATAGGACTTTTATCCACCGTATAAAGAATCGGTCATCTCTTCGTTACATAAAATATACCTGTCTCTTTGAACATTGGTGCATACTGTTTCTATTAAGGTTTTGACATCATTTTTGCTCTTATTATCTATCAACTCATTAAGGTTGATATCATCACTCCTTCTTCTGATAAGTACCAAGTACCAGATATGTTGACTGATGTTGAACTTCAACAGATTATCCAGGCTGCTCGTGACTAGGTTTATATTCGATAAACATTTAAGCACGAATTCAAAAAACTGATGTAAGCAAGCTGAGAGTAACAAAAATCTTTCTAGATTTTGTTCTATGAAAACACAATCCCTATCTAACTAACCAGTATTAGATGCGTTCGTTTTACAACAAATAATATACCAATTCATTATGTTTACCAATTCGTTATGTACTTCAAAAAGTACATTTTAACCTGCTCGGTCTTTACTTGAAAGACTGTACAGTTTTGTTATAGTGAGAATAATTTGCTCCCATTACCATTATATGAGCATTAGTATGCGTTGTCCTTTGAAATTTCCCACATCCAAGTCTAATTAAAATTTCCCATACTCATCGGATAGATTATTCTGAAAGTCTAATTCGCCCTATACTTTTTCATTTTAGTTCGAATGCGTTGAATGAAAGACTTTTCAATTGGATGGTCTCAGGAATTAAGAGCAAAAGCTTCTACTGTAGCCTGAGAAATATACATAGAATCTCTTGCGCTTAGCACGCATCTATGTGAAGCGTAAACTAGTTTAGTGGAGATGGGGCCTTTCCTTGCTCACTTTAAAGGAGTTGATATAACAGATTGAAATTCATAAAGTGAAGAGTTTTTCACCTTTTCTTCAGAGCGAATAAGTTAATTCGGTGGAACCAAAATCTTAATAAATCTTTATGCAGATGTTTGTCTCCTTTTTTATTCTAATTTTTTTCACACTTCCTCTTCTTTCTCAGTTTACTACTTATATAAACTTTTAATATATATATTATATATATATATATATATATATATATATATATATATATATATATATATATATATCAAATTCGTCTTTTTTTACCTGTCGGTCGTATTACATACAGATGTTTGTTTGTGGTATAGCAGGTGTACTAGACTAATTAAACGTTGAATAATTAAAGGTTTAATGAACGTTTCAATGGAGTTTCCATCTTCTTCAGCTAAAATTTGAGACAAAAAACCTGATTAAAATTGAGACTGGGACAATGAATGAAGTTGAAAGAAACATCACAGGATAAAATACAAAACTATAAAAGCAACAAAATAAAAGAATAAAAGAAAAATTGTATCTCACCAGAATATTCGTCGGTAGTTTTCACATCACTGTTGGAAAAGGAAGGTTTGAGTTATGCGATATGTAGCGGTGCGCATGTGCCTATAGTATTATAATAATGGGGTATATATTGAACTTAGACCCTTTATATCCGTTTTGTTGTTAACTGTGTTATCTATGTTCATTCAGTTAACAACAAAACGGATATAAAAGGTCTAAGTTCAATATATACCCCATTATTATAATACTATAGGCACATGCGCACCGCTACATATCGCATAACTCAAACCTTCCTTTTCCAACAGTGATGTGAAAACTACCGACGAATATTCTGGTGAGATACAATTTTTCTTTTATTCTTTTATTTTGTTGCTTTTATAGTTTTGTATTTTATCCTGTGATGTTTCTTTCAACTTCATTCAAGTCTAATTGTCCCAGTCTCAATTTTAATCAGGTTTTTTGTCTCAAATTTTAGCTGAAGAAGATGGAAACTCCATTGAAACGTTCATTAAACCTTTAATTATTCAACGTTTAATTAGTCTAGTACACCTGCTATACCACAAACAAACATCTGTATATATATATATATATATATATATATATATATATATATATATATATATAGAGTTTCATCTAGAACTATTTTTATCTTGGAAATACTATACAGCTGTTTCTTCCTATTATGAGAATTTTCGGTGGCATGAATCCAAATAATCCACTTTCAATGATTTTTCTATTTTTGATCGTTTGACAAGATCATTGAGTACTAACACGCTTCGTAGACGTTTCATTCAAACACCTCAGATATGTATAAGAATGGTCCTTACCTTATCGCTCTGGTTCACACCATAGCGGGCAATTGGATAACTAGTTTCCCAGATTCACCACTCCTTCATAGTTAGTCAACACTGAGATTTCTAATCGAAATAATGAAATATTTCAGATAAGGCATGGGAACATTCTCATACATATATAGAGAAAACCCTGAGGTTTTAAAACTCAAAGCTTCTGAATACGCACTCATCTTGTCACGGAAATACGCTCTGCAATGCTCTAGAGCAGTGATTCCCAAAGTGGTCCAGGTGGACCCCCGGGGGTCCACGGGAGACTTGCTGGGGGTCTACGTAGGAGTGAACAAAAAATGGGGGTCCATAAGATGTTAATGGGGGTCCACGAAATTTATCCTGCTTTTGATAGTAAAGAGCAAAAATGTAAGCATAGTTTTTATAAAGGCCTAGCTACATTGTTTTAAGTACCTAACTAAGCAGATAATATTTTAATAAGGCAAGCGACTGTTACTTGTCCAAACTTGCGTATTCGATATTACGTACAATTTCGTGTACAGACTTGCAATGACCGACCGACAATGCTTAATGCTTGTTCAGACATGAACTTGATCACCACTATAAATACTTGATGCCAAAGGCAAACTCATTCATTTGTTGCCGGAATTTTGAAAAAAAATGTGTGAGAAAATTTATATCTGTGTTTGCTAGTGCCGGAGAAAAGTAAGTACCTACCTTTTTTTTTGTTATAGTACTTAATTATTTTGTTTACGTGTACTAGTCGGTTGATCACAACGGCTTGTATAGATAGGTAACTTAGTACTTTACAGATATTTCAATTGTCCCCTTTCGATTTGATGACAAACACAGCACGTTTTATTCAATTGTTTTTTCACGAGAGAAGCACTGCCTCTCTAAAAAGGCCGAATAAGCAATATTGCAAAGCAATTAATTTTTTAATTTTTCTTGCAAATAACTACTAATTTTATAAAAAGGTAATTTCATAATCATTTTAAATTGGTTTTGAAGTAACTAATTTATCAAAACTATTCCTTTTCGGAAAGAGCGAGCGGTGCGCGGGCGACGGGAAAAGGGCGGGGCTTGAACTTCGATGCCAGTTTGTCACGTTTTAACAATGAAGCCGCAGACAAAAAATACTCAAATACACGGAGCGCGTGATCTCATTGATTTAATAAAATGTTAGTTATCGTTTTTATGGACAATTTTGGGATTTCGACCTTTATTTTTTCCTACACAAATATGATCAGTTTTCGATACTGAGTACACCAATTTTTATTTATACTATTAAAAATTAGTGGTAAATTATGTACTTTAAAATTGATACCGTTTTGTGAAAACGTCTGTATTTGTCTCAGCGGTTTATTAGTTGGTCCCTTTACAAGCCGTAATTCTATTTCCGCGTGCTGACAAAGGCTGCGTGTGATACCTATATTCAGAAAAAAACTTGGTTACTAAAACATTTTTTTTACAGGTAAGATAACTGACACGAAACATGGCTACAGCAAACAAAAAATGTCGACAATATAGTGTCGATTATTTGAAATATGGTTTTGTTCCATCAGAGGCAGACAAACAATTGCCCATGTGCCAATTATGCAACAAAGTTTTGAGCAATGACTCTATGAAACCATCAAAGCTCGAAGATCATCTAAAAAGGTGTCATACTGATAAAACAGGTAAAGATTTAAAATGTTTTCAAACATTGAAAGAAAAATATGAAAAGAGACCCACAATGCACAGTATGTTCGCTTCAACATCTCAAAGTAACGATGATGGCTTGCGGGCATCTTACAATATCTCATTACTTATAGCAGAATCTGGAAAACCGCACACTATCGGAGAACAATTAATTTTACCCGGTGTTGAAGAGGTTTTAAAAACTGTTTTGCACAAATCTCCATTTGACGTACTAAAAAGAATTCCATTAAGTAACAATACTGTACAAAGACGCATTGATGAAATGAGCTCTGATATCGAAAGCTTTTTGTGCAATCATCTGCAAAAAACTCATTTTTCTAAACAAGTGGACGAGTCAACGTTACCCGGTAATGAAGCATTACTATTGGCATATGTCTGATTTATTATGGAGGAAGAAATTCACGAAGAATTGCTATTTGCCAGAACTTTGAAGACTGACACTAAAGGCGAATCGATATTTAATGTCCTGAGTAATTTTTTTACTGAAAAATCGATTCCATCTACAAACATTATTTTAGTGGCAACAGACGGAGCTCCTGCTATGGTCGGGCGATATCGTGGGTATATAAGTCATCTCAAAAGAATTATACCAGGACTTACAGCTATTCATTGCGTAATCCACCGACAACATCTTGTGGCAAAACTTTTTTTGCTCAATTGTGCGACGAAAATGATGAAGACTTCCAACGAGTGCTCTTACATATTGAAGTACGCTGGTTGTCGAAAGGTGCATGCTTAACGAGATTTTACTCTGTTTTCGATTCCATATTAGAGTTCTTAGAAAGTAGAGATCCAGATTTAAAAGAAAACTTGATCAAATTCAAAGCAGACATTGCGTATTTGACAGATTTGTTTAAAAAATTTAATGATATTAACTTGCAGTTACAAGGGGACAGCCTGAATTTAATAAAAACAAAGGGCATAATTTCGGCTTTTTTTGGGAAATTGAAAAGTATGAAGCAAAACATTAGTCGGCGCGAATTCTCTCAATTTCCAAACTTGTCGCAGGTAGAATGTATTGATGAGGATATCCATACCTACAGTCAACATTTAAGTGCCCTGCATGATGACTTCAAAACCAGGTTTGAAGATATGCTGACGATGGATATACCACCATGGATCATAAATCCATTTGATGAAACGGAAGTGGCCAATGTTGTATTACAAGAGGAGCTGCTCGAGCTAAGCACTAATGAGAAGCTGAAGGTGAAATTTAGAAAAGGCTACCAAACATTTTGGCTGCAAGCAGAAATACCAAAAAAATATCCTGGACTGTGGGAAATCGCAAGGAAATTTTTAATAGCTTTTCCCTCGTCATACCTTGTCGAAAGGAGTTTTAGTGCCGTTACAAACACTCTTAACAAAAAAAGGAGCAAATTAAACATCACAGAGTGGGGGGATTTGCGGTTATTGCTTACAAAAATAAAGCCAAACATTTATCGTTTGCTGACACTCCATCAGATACATCCTTCCCATTAATTAAAATTATGACCTGAACCTATATTACCTTAATAATTATTTCTTGTAATTCTATTCTTTTAATAAATGAAGTGTTATAAAATGTATGATTTTTCGTTTTTATTTTACATATCGGAATATAGGGATAGAACTCAGAAGTGACACAATTTTTATTTTTTGGCGACTTTAAGAATGTGGTAGAAATGTAGCAGCAGGGGGTCCACCGAAACCAGTAAAATTTTGAAAGTGGTCCACGAGAAAAATATGTTTGGGAACTACTGCTCTAGAGAGTTTATCTCGTTTCTTCGATAGAGGAAGCTCAGGTCGTTACTTCACTAATGGATTTCTGCCTCATTTTGAAGATATACTAGGTGCGTTTGGATAACCATCTAAACTTGGTGGTTTGGATATATGCCACTGTACATTCCCACCATAGGCTGAAACATCTGTATGGTATACCTAAACAAGTTCGATGTATTTCGGAACGCACTTAATATTCTAGAAAGTGATAAGTTGTTTTCTGGTTGATAACATTTGTGAAATAGCTGCCTCAAAATTTTATTTAAAATATTTCGATATTCGATCAAAAAACTATATTGACTAACTATGGAGGGTACGTGAATCTCGAAATATATATGTATATATATATATATATATATATATATATATATATATATATATATATATATATATATATATATATATATATATATATATATATATATATATATATATATATATATATATATATATATATATATATATATATATATATATATATATATATATATATATTATTATTATAACGATTGTTCCCCATGAGGAGAGCGACTGAACTTGAATTCGCAATCATTAGGAATTTGGCTTCATCTTTCTTGCCTCCCAAAAACGCTTCATCCTCTCTGAATGCTCTTTCTTCCGTTCATACGTGTACGATGTGGTGTCTCCATTATCCTTCAAAGATTAAATGAATAAAATAAATTGGTGCGACTGACGAGTTCCTTGCAGAACGAAACATATATGTCTCGCACTTCCATCAGGTGTGGCATCGATTTCAATATTTCTCTAACATTTATCCCTTGAAGGATAATGGAGACATCACATCGTACATGTTCACATATCCAGCTCTACTATAACATTCTCTTGATTAATTCGAATTTTTCAAATCAATGTTCTTGTGTTCATTTTCTTAAATATATATATATATATATATATATATATATATATATATATATATATATATATATATATATATATATATATATATATATATATATATATATATATATATATATATATATATATATATATATATATATATATATATATATATATATATATATATATATATATATATATATATATATATATATATATACATATATATATATATATATATATATATATATATATATATATATATATATATATATATATATATATATATATATATATATATATATATATATATATATATATAGGAAATGAAATTTTTGTGCGTATGGCACTGAATGAAATATTTAAGAAAATAAACACTAGATCTTTCATTCAAAAAATTCAAATTAACCAAAAGAATGTTTTAGTAGAGCTAGATATGTGAACGTGTACGATGTGATGTCTCCATTATCCTTCAAGGGATAAATGTTAGAGAATTATTGAAATCGATGCTACACCTGATGGAAGTGCGAGACATATAAGTTTCGTTCTGCAAGGAACTCGTCAGTCGCACCACGTTTATCGAAGTGACAATGATTTCAATCTCCAAACATCTTGTGACTCCAAGTGAACTATCGTAGAGTAATGAATACTCCACAATTCCATCCATAGGAATCAGTAGCAAACACCTCTCAGATTATAGACACACCAAGCATCGAAATTTCACATATCTTTTATACCCGTAGGTATCTACTAAATTGCAATGTCTATTTAACAAATATCATCGAACGATGTTTTTAAATGTCAATAGGTTGCGTTAGTAGTACGCTAGCGTTTATTCCCGCATTTCAGGGGCCTATTCGGCGATATTTTTAAGGAAATGAAATTTTTTGTGCTTATGGCAATGAATGAAATATTCAAGAAAATGAACACTAGAACATTCATTTGAAAAATTCAAATTAACCAAGAGAATGTTATAGTAGAGCTAGATATGTGAACCTGTACGATATGATGTCTCCATTATCCTTAAAGGGATAAATGTTAGAGAAATATTGAAATCGATGCCACACCTGATGGAAGTGGGAGACATATATATTTCGTTCTGCAAGGAACTCGTCAGTCGCACCAATTTATTTTATTCATTTAATCCTTGAAGGATAATGGAGACACCACATCGTACACGTATTTCACGTACACGTACCACATATCTAGCTCTACTAAAACATTCTATTGGTTAATTTGAATTTTTCGAATGAAAGTTCTAGTATTCATTTTCTTATATATATATATATATATATATATATATATATATATATATATATATATATATATATATATATATATATATATATATATATATATATATATATATATATATATATATATATATATATATATATATATATATATATATATATATATATATATATATATATATATATATATATATATATATATATATATATATATATATATATATATATATATATATATATATATATATATATATATATATATATATATATATATATATATATTTACCCTAACCCGGCAAACGTTGTATTGCCATATAAATTATTTATTTACTCTCGAAAGTGTTGGGTTAGTTCTCGTTGCCAACATTTGTGTATACAGCTCCCTGAGAGTTTTATTTGAAATATTTCGATATTTCGATTAAGAGTCTCAGTATTTACTACTATTGAATAACCTGTGAATCTTGAAACTAGCTATACTTTTGCCCGCCTGGGCGTGATCTGGAACGATTAGGCATGGGATTATACGTACACATTGCGGACAATTTTCTGTAGTGGTCAAATGAAATATCTACAAAACCATTCACTCGAGCTACTGTTGTCGTGAGTAGGAATCTTCAACGCTAGGGAGAGTTTATATGTCCTTTCTCCGATAGAGGGAGCCTACGTGAATATTTCAGTAGGAAAAATTCCCCTCAATTTGGTATAGGGCTTATGTTCGTTTTGAAAGTCATCGATTCTTGATTGATAGATTAAATATGGACTGATGATTCATAATAATGATGAAACAATTGTATCCTATTTTCATTCAACAAGATCGATGAATTTTTCGAAACGGTATTAATATTCACTCTCGTAAGTGATGGGTTCGTTCACGTTGACAACATTTGTGAAGACAGCTCCCTGAGAGTTTTATTTGGAATATTTCGATTAAGATTCTCAGTATTTACTAGTATTGATTGACCTGTGAATTTTGGAACCATATATTTATATATATATATATATATATATATATATATATATATATATATATATATATATATATTGAAATTGATTTATTGCCTGTTTGAGGTATTTATTTTGAAAGTTTTTAGCATTAACAGGCTTTTTTAATATAAAAAGTTTATTTCTGTTGACGTTTCGTTTATATAATATAACAACGAAACGTCAACAGAAATAAACTTTTTCATATTAAAAAAGCCTGTTAATGCTAAAAACTTTCAAAATATATATATATATATATATATATATATATATATATATATATATATGTATATATATATATATATATATATATATATATATATATATATATATATATATCTTGAAAATGATTCATTGCCTGTTTAAGATATTTTATTTTGAATGTTTTTAGCAATAACAGGCTTCTTTTGATATGAAAATGTTTATTTTCGTTAACGTTTCGTTGTTATATTACAACTTTGTCAAAACTAACGAATAAATTAAATTAAAATAAAATTAAATAAATAATTTAATTAAATTAAATAACTCATAAATTGAATTATTCATTAGTATTGACAAATATGTAATATAACAACGAAACGTTAACAAAAATAAACTTATTCATATCAAAAGGAGCCTGTTATTGCTAAAAACATTCAAAATATATATGTATATATATATATATATATATATATATATATATATATATATATATATATATATATATATATATATATATATATATATATATATATATATATATATATATATATATATATATATATATATATATATATATATATATATATATATATATATATATATATGTATATAAGTGTATATATCACAATATTACTATACTTTCTCATCAAATGAATTTTTTTTCAGGTAGTAGGTTTCGCTCGACGAAAGGAAAAAGTCGAAGAACTGAGTAAATCAATCAACGGCAAGGATGGTGCAATTCTCCACGCTTTGAAAGTGGATATAACAGTGGAAGATGACGTCGTTGCAGCATTCAAATATACAGCCGAAAAATTTGGTCCTATATCAATCCTTGTCAATAATGCGGGGATAATACAGAATACCACTCTGTACGACGGTGATACAAATTGTTGGAGGAAAGTGTTTGACACAAATGTACTAGGATTATGCATAGCTACTAGAGAAGCTATCAACATCATGAGGCGTCATAATGTGGATGGCCACATTATTCATATAAACAGCGTTTCAGGTCACAGGGTACCTCCAATTCCGTGTACCAACGTATACTCTGCTTCCAAATTCGCTGTTACATCCCTTGCTCAAACTTTGAGCAATGAATTGAAAGCTTTAGGAAGCAGAATCAAAGTTACAGTATGTATTTAATGTGTTCCACTTTTTTCATGTTTAATTTCCTTGAAAATAACGCTAGTTTACGAAATTTAACTTTTTGTCTGTTTGCGTTGAATTCTGTGGTTGATAAGGTTCACTCAAAACTTATTTTCATCAAATCTTTCGTCAAAATATTTTATACAGTCGAGTTACTTTATTTTTTATTTTTATCGTTTAAGAGAATATATTAATCGATATCTAACAGGCGTATTTTACTATGTTAAAATTAGTATCTGAAATTTTTGAGTAATGAGTAGTTCAAGGAGATGTTGTTTAAACAATTCGAATCATTCTTGCGATATATGCGGAAAATATGTGTTAAAAGATTGTTGAAAAGTTATGTCAGAGTTTGTTAAAAATACTTATTCTGAGTAATTTGGGATGCTGTTGGATAAAATGAGAAGTCTTGGGTTCCCAGTTGTGTTTGTAAATCGTGTGTGGAATATTTAACATTACTGAAAAGTGGTTAAAGAAGTGCCTCCAAATTTGGAACACCGACTATTTGGCGAAAGCCTCGAAATCATCTTGAAGACTGTTATTGTCGTAGCGTGAACGTAAACGGTTGAAACACTAAAAATCGAGATAAATGGTAATACCCTAGTACTAGTTGTGTTCAACGTCCAGTGTAGCGTTCACCTGACTCTACAGTGCTAAACCTAGTCCTAACAATATATCTAAACTCTTAGAACAAGACATTGAAGGGCCAAACTCATCACAAAATGATGCTGATTTTGAAGCCAAAATACTTTTAACAAAATGAGTGAGATGATCTGTAAGGGATTTACATTTTTTCAAACTAGCTTCAGAGTTGTTAGCATCAAGACTGAAAAGAAAAATTTTCTTTCCACAGATGCTAAAGTAAGTTCTTATCTTTCGTAAGCTCTTCTAAGGGATAAAGAAATACGGCGTTATTTTTTTCGAAGAAAACAGTACCTTTTACCTTCTGTTCAGATATCAGAAACTTAATCATAAAAATACTCTTGAAACAATACGAACCAATCGACTGGCGTTTATTCATTGATAGTTCAAAACGTTGCATAAAATGTATTCTATTATATAAAATAATGGACATAAGTAACCTGGGCAAAGTACAAAGTTGAAAGAAAAATATCGTAACATTTGGCTAGTCTTAAACAAAATAAAATACAAAAAGTGGCAAGTTTGTGTCGATTAAAAAATGGTGAACATTCTTCTCGGTCAACAAAGCCGTTATACTAAGTTTCCCTGTTGTATATGTCTTTGTGACAGTAGATCATTGGGTAAGAAAAAACTGGTCCTTGCGAAAAAATACGGATCCTGGAAAGCAAAATATATAGTCCACAATTCATTAGTAGCTCGTGACAAAATAATCATTTCACCATTACATTGAAACTGGGCATCATGAAACAGTTTAATAAATCACTATATAAAGGCGAAAAATGCTGTTCTTACATTTGCCGAAAATTTCCTCACCTCAGTATGGAAAGGATTAAAGTCGATATTTTTGTATTATTTATTGATATTTAAGAAATAATGGCTTGGACAGTTTTCATCGATGTGATGAAGAATTTTCTCGGAAATGAACAATCTGAAAATATATATCAAACTTATAGAAGACCTTCTGCAACAATTCTGCACAATATTCTGCTCAATATGTGGTGTGTAATATTGGCATAAAAAACAATTCCCTCGTAGTCACCTGGACTTGATGTGACCGAAAACGCAGGGGAGATTAAGCTAGTATAGCCTAGTAGAGTTTTCACGATACGAATATCATTTCTGATCACTGTTGGTCTCTGATACGTCATTTTCGGAAACTGTACACATCAGAGAAGAGTTACACATCAGAGAACGAAGTTTTTCAGAATTCAATGACTGATTATTTTTTTTACTGAAGTTTTTCTTATGCTCCTTTCAATAGCATACCATATGTAGTCAGCAACAGCTAAAATTTCTTCGGAAACACATGCAGTGTAATATAGTGTAATAGGTACAGGTACACTAATGTATAGCGTTAATCGATTTTTTGCTTCGGATAACATAGCTCAAAAACATTATCAATTGAGTTAAACACTTGCTTTAATGACATAAATAGGTGTATTGACTCAATTATTATCAAAAATGTTTTCTCAGTGTCGAGAATATGAAATGATCTTATGTACATTTAAAAGACTGTATAATTGAAAATGTACGTAAGCTTTCTCTGATTATTAGTTTGATTTAATCAGCCGATTAACATATTTTCTGCAGTAGTATGACACCGTACGCTCTTATCTTTGGAGAATGATTTTTTTATTCGTCAAGTCGTTAAAAAATTGTGTACCAAATACATTCACAGAAATTCAACATATATTAAAATAAATACAATAGCTAGGAGTACACACCAATAAAATCGAAGTTACAGTCAGAAATTGAAAATTAAAACATTATAGCTAGAAATTAAATATTGTAGCACAGTTTTTTGTTCTCGTTTTTGCTGTAAACAACAATTTTATTCCTGAAAACGGAATCACTGCTCTTTCACAACAATTTTCTAAAATGTTTTCATGAAATGGTCGACAACTAAATGCATTGGTCGATATTGCTTTTCAATTCGTTCATAATGTGGATTTATAAATTCATTCACAAGAATTCCTAATAATTTTCACGAAGCATAGGTATACCTTTTTTGTATTTCAATATTCAATTTTTCAATTTGAAAAGTAAATTTCAGTATTTTATTGAATAAATTCAATTCATATCATTCTATTATTCTGAAGTAAAATCATATTCAGGAACTGTACATTTGAATAATACATGATGATATAAATGAAATAAATTAATATTCTTCATAATCGTTTATTTCATTAAATCAATCTAATCCTTCAATTTTTGGCTTTCTTTATAACTAGCCAGAGAAAAAATTCTAAGAAATAAATCATTTTCAGAGCATTAGTCCAGGTTATGTTGAGACGGAAATCGTCAAAGTAAATGGATTTCTACAAAACGAAACTATCACGAAATTGGAAAAAAGTGCACCTAGAATGTACCCAGTAGATATTGCAAATGCCGCAGCTTATGTAATAAGAACCCCGCCACATGTTCAGGTCAGAAAAATAATATTAAGAATTCTTTGTTATTAAGAATGGGCTGCCAAAGTCCCGATGTCACAGAAGGAGGCGGATCCAAACATTGACTCGAAACCAAAAAGCTTTCAACGGTCAAGTCCCATAAAAATATTATATTCAGTGTTTTTTTATTCTTGGCGATACAATAAGACTTTTTTATATATTTAGTTTTGGGTTCTGTGTTTTAAACGAAAAGTTTTCAAGCCAAATCATTCAATTGAATTAACTAAAATTTAGTGACAATGGATATAATTTGCTCAAACGGCAGGCTGATTAAACAAAATACACAAGTTGAAGCTTATTTTCTATCACCAAAAATGAAAAAACACTAAATTAACGTGTTTTTATGGGATTTCACACTAACAAACTCATTTGTTTGGAGTCAGTATGACGTCAGATTACAGCCTAACTTTACTTACGTAAGTAGAGTTAGGCTGTGGTCAGACTTAGTCAAGGAAGTCCATTAATAACGAAATTATTTATAGGTGTTCTATAACAATTTCTATAAAACATTATTTTTTACAACAATTTTATTTGTCTTAGCAATCAATTATTAGATTTCATAAGATATTTTTTATTGTTTCAGGTGTCTGAATTAATTCTTCAACCACTTGGAGAACCTGTATAATTATCCCCTAAAATAAACGATATAACTAAAAATGGTAAAAAGTTAACATCCGTTAAATATATCCGATTAATAAATTTCTCTATCACTCTTTGTAAACTTCTTCTGAAAAAAGAACATTTTTATATTCTACCTCAATTCCTTTAGCCGCCCTCCGTGGCTTAGTCGGAAAACACCCGACTATGGTGCGGTAGGTTTTGGGTTAGAGTGCCGGTGAAGGCATAGGTGTATGTGTTACTATGATTTATGTAGTTTAATGATGGTAATTGTTGGGTAATCTACATTGATTACATGCCCATTGGCCGTTAGTAACCAGCGTTAAACTGTAGGTCCACTGAATTTAAAAAAATAAATAAATTTCTTGAAAAGATAAAACTGGTAGTACTATTACGAAAGTAACTCTTTCCGATTTCGTGACTTCTGAATGTTCGATGAGCCATGTCCAAACAATGCTCTGTATTTGAGAAACAGAATCTTCTAAAGATGTATATTTCTAGAAACTTGGTAATAAGAAGCACGGATCATATAGAGAACTATTTCCAGATCCACATCGACCTCTTATTGCCGAGTGTTCTTGAAATCATAAGAGCGCCTGTAGTTATAATGTCCGCAGCATTCTCTGACAATCCGACCTTCCTAATAGTAATTCCAAGAGACTACGCAGAATATTCCCGATTGATAAATAAAAAGCTCAAATTAGTGCATCGAGAAGACTAGGATTAGTATTAAATCAAGTTTGAATCAATAAGTTCATTAGTTTATAAGTTAAACCAACAGTATAAAATAAGTTCAGTCATATTCATCATTAAGTTGTATAGATATATTTTAATTGTAAGTTCAAAGAGATCCTGAGAGCATGTCATTCATGGTACTCAAAAAGAATGACATCATAATCAAAAGGGAGGAAGAATAGATAGACCAGTTGCTAATACTAAATAGTACCTAATGAAGCCTTAGTCAAGGCGTATAGCAATTTAAATGGAAAGAGTGCAGCATACAATGAATTATATTTTATTTTTAAACGCGATAGTAGTGACTAACTGTACTTATTGTTATTGTTGGCATTAATTTTGAAATAAAAGTCAATAATTTATTTTAACGAATTAAAAGTTATTTATTTATAGAATTTGAAACAGTTTATTGGTTTCATCTATGCTACCACAAAATCGTATTATACTTTTGATAAACATTTTGTGTTAGAAATAACCCTAGATCATATATATCGTTAGTATATATGATCTATGGAAAACCTATTTCACAGCCTAACTCTACTTACGTAAGTAGAGTTAGGCTTGTTAGATATAACTTATATTTTGGAAGCTTTGTACGTTTTAGAGATAATAAAAGGAACACTTAACTTATACAACATTTATTCTAAACTTAACTTATTCAAGATGGAGAGCGTTACTGCAACTGTGTATAGTTAGAGACATAGAGGAGCTTACATAATCCGTGTTACCAATACAAAATATCTGCAGGGTTGAAGCAATGTTGTAAACATTCCAACACCCCCACTGTTGAGACATTGCTTAAACATATACTAAACCTAATTTGCTGCAAAAATAAGAATTTTTGACATTGGTTAAACCTTTAGTTAGAATATCAGCAACCATCTCATTGGTGCTTATATATTGGACATCAATCAGTTTTTGATCTACACAATCTCTAATAAAATGATGTCTCACATCAATGTGCTTAGTTCTGCAGTGATTGGATTGGTTGGCAGACAATTTCTGGGCAGCTTGATTGTCATTGAAAACAACAATCTTGTCTTTGAAATGAAAAAGTTCAAAAAGCAGATTTTTCAAATATATTGCCTCCTTAGCTGCTTCACTTAAGGCCATGTACTCTGCCTCAGTACTCGATAAAGCAACTGTCTTTTGTTTTGTGCTTTGCCATGAAATGGCACCTCCAGATAATCTGAATACAAAACCGGTATAAGACCGTCTGTCATTTTTATCATTTGCCCAATCCGCATCAGCAAATCCCTGCAAATCGATATCATTCTTAAAATATTTCAATTTCAATTTCTTTGTTTGTTTCAAATATCTCAATATTCTCTTAGCACTTTGCCAATGTACATTAGTATACTTGTTATTGTATTGACTCAAGAAACTAACTGAGAAAGCAATATCTGGACGTGTTAAAATAGCCAAGTACATGAGACCTCCGATCAAGTTCTGATATGGAATATTGGGATCACAAATATTCTCATCAACCTTATTGAAATCTAAACTTGTATCTAAGGGCGTTTTCATCCCTTTACATTCTGTCATTTTAAATTTTGACAGTAGACTATCAATGTAACTTTCTTGATCTAAATATAAACATTTGTTGTCTTGGTCTCTGGTTATTTTTACACCTAAAATTTGTTTAGCATGTCCTAAATCTTTCACCTTAAATTTTGACTTTAAGCAACTTTTCAAATTAACAGACTCATTGATATCATTTGAAAAAACAAAAAAATCGTCTACATATAGAGCTATTATGGTAATGGACTCCTTTTTTCTTTTATAGTACAAACATGGCTCATGTTGAGACTTTAAATAATCTAATGACAATAAAATTTCATCTACTCTCATGTACCAAGCTCTAGAAGCTTGCTTCAAGCCATAAATAGCTTTTTTCAATTTGAATACATGGTTTTCAAAACCCTTTTTGACAAAACGTTCTGGCTGTCTCATATATACAGTTTCTTCAAGAAAACCATTGAGAAAAGCAGTAGTTACATCTAAGTGAGTAATATCTAAATCTAATTTAACTGATAAACTCAGAAGGAGTTTCAACGTAGAGTGTCTCACTACAGGAGCAAAAGTTTCTTTATAGTCAACGTTTTCTTTCTGTGTGTAACCTTTCGCCACTAACCTCGCACGATACACTACACTATTGTCATTTCCACTCTTTAATTTATATACCCACTTGCACTCAACAACAGTTCCTTCTTTCGGTGGTTTCACTAACTCCCACGTATCATTTTCTTCAAAGGAATGCATCTCGTTAAGCATGGCCACTTTCCACTTTTCTGCATCGGGACTTGATAATGCTTCTGGTACAGTTAAAGGAACATCTTCCAAGATTGTCTCTACATAACCTGGTGAACAAAGATATGTGACATGATCAGGATATATTTTGGTTTTAGGCTGTCTAGTTGATCGTCTAACTTGTTCGACATCAAGTGTGACATCTTCAGGGATATAATCAGCATCTGACTGGTCATTTATCTCTGCATCGATTTGATTACTTTCATCAGAGCTTGAATCCCCCACTGAATCTTCATGTTCGAAGAGTTCATTACTGTGTTCTTGGATGATCACTTTAACCTCAGGGTGCCTCTCATCAATAGTCACATCTCTGCTGGTTACTATCTTTCTTGTAGTTGGATCATATAGACGAAAGCCTTTTATGTTTTCAGAATAGCCAACAAATATCATGCTCGTAGCTTTCTTGTCCCACTTTCGACGTTTCTCCTTAGGTATATGGACCATAGCTTTGCTACCAAAAATTCTCAATTTTTCAACATTTGGTTTCCTACTATGCCAAACCTCATAAGGTGTTTTGTTATCCAAACATGATGTTACTGACCTGTTTATCAGAAATACTGCTGTGTTAACAGCTTCTGCCCAAAAAGATTTGTCGAGGCCTGCATCAAACAACAAACATCTACTTTTTCAATTATAGAACGATTCATTCTTTCACTTAATCCATTTTGTTGTGGCGTGAAGGGATTTGTCTGCTGATGAATAATTCCACAGTATCTCAGGAAATTTTCAAATTCAATACTACAAAATTCACCTCCACCATCAGTTCTCAAAATTTTTAGTTTTTCATTCTTCTGATTTTCCACTAACATTTTGAATTCTTTAAATCGTTGGAAAGCTTCATCTTTGCTTTTTAGGAAGTACACAAAAACCATACGACTGTAATCATCTTCTAAAAGTAGAAAGTACTTACTTTTTCCTAGTGATAACATTTCCATTGGTCCACATAAGTCTGCATGTATTATTTCTAAGAAAGCAGTTGCTCTATGGCCTTTGTTAGAGAATGGTAATTTGGTTTGTTTACCTTCACAGCAAACTTCACAAAATTTCTTCGATACCTTTCCATTAATTTGTAAACCATCTACAGTATCTTTATCATTCATTATTTGTAAGTTTTTGTAATTCATATGTCCAAACCTGCGATGCCAAGTCTCATCATTAACTGCTAGATTTACAGAAGCACTGGGACAACTTTGCAGTGTATCTTTCTCATAGTTCAATTTGAACACATGACCCAAAGAGTCTGCAGTAGCCACTACCTTTCCCAGTTTATTGGTGATGATACAACCATTTTCTGTAAATTCCACTTTATTGCCATTTTTGATAATTTGGCCTACTGACAAAAGATTGGTTGTTATACCTGGGCAATAATAAACATTATCAATCTTAATGCTATGTTCTTCTTTCCCAATAACTGTTTTGATATACACAGTACCATAAATTGAAGTTGTCATTTTCGATTTATTAGCAACTGTTATTTCCTTTACTTTTCCATCTGTTTTGATGTTCTGTAACCAATCCTTTCTAGCAGTAAGATGTACACTCGCTCCAGAATCTACATAAATATCACTATCATCGAACTGTCCACTCATGAATATTGCATTAAAAGCATTCATGTCTTCTACAGTTGAAGTTTTAGACTTCGAATTTTTAGGGTTATGTTTTTGTCTGTTTGGGCATTTTGTTACAAAATGACCACGTTCTTTACAACCATAACATATTACGTCATATTTATTTGTTTTGTTTTGGAACTTCTTGTTACCTGTGGTACCCTCTTTTGGATATTTCCGGAAAGTTCCTTTAGCTACGAATGCTCCATTTGACGGTCCGCTACTACTACCATCTGTCTGCATGTCTAGCAGTTTAGTTTTGATAGAATCTGTAGTTATATCCAAACCACTGTTTTCTATAGCCATTATCATTGGAGAAAACTTTTCTGGAAGACCAGCTAAAAGAAGCGATCCTACCCATTCATCATCAATCTTGAAACCTGTTCTTCTTAATTTCTGAGAAGTTTCAATAACCTGATTGATGTACGATTCCATTGAATTGCAGTTGTTTAGACGCAAGTTGATTAGGGTTCTCAATAGTCCTATTTTGCGTGAGAAGCCCGAATCTTCGTAAAGGTTTCTTAATTTATCACATACTTCCTTCACGTTTCTTGTTTCTTTCACGTGAATGTACAAGGAGGGATCAATTGTAAGGATCACTTTTGCCTTGGCTTTGGCCACTAACACTGTGTCCTGTTCTGTTCCGTTTAAACAGTTAGTTAATCCTTCCAATACAGCTACGTTTTCAATTGCGAAACTCCATTCATCATAGTTCTCGCGTCCTAAGAGTTTGGGAATGTTGTTGAAATACGATACCGCCATTTTGACTTGTTGCACGTGCACGTTTTACTCAACACGACTTTACTGACCGAATTTCACTCTCAGTTATTTAGTAACTTTTAAAATTCACTACGTACTTTGCCTGGGCCCATAACCTGTTAGATATAACTTATATTTTGGAAGCTTTGTACGTTTTAGAGATAATAAAAGGAACACTTAACTTATACAACATTTATTCTAAACTTAACTTATTCAAGATGGAGAGCGTTACTGCAACTGTGTATAGTTAGAGACATAGAGGAGCTTACATAATCCGTGTTACCAATACAAAATATCTGCAGGGTTGAAGCAATGTTGTAAACATTCCAACAGTGCCTATTTAATGTAAAGCGCAGAAGAAGGGTCATTTTCACAGAATATACCTGAGGTTATATTTTTTGACAGTTTGACAAATTCACTGAACTGACAACCTACTGTGTTATTGACGTTGTTTGAGAATTGACTAATTATTTTCATTTTAAGTATAAGTTATGACGAAGTAAATGATAGATGCAGGTCACTTTCAGTTACTGTGGACGAATGTTCAATATATGTTAATTCTTCAAAATGGCCAAAGAAACAACCATAGCGTTCATATATGATACAAAAAAGCTTCAAAATGAAGAGGACGACCCGGCTACTGCAATTCTTTATTTCCATCCCACTTGGGTTTCTGACCAACAAAAGACAGTACTTTGTGGTCAACTGATAGGAATAATTCATTGCCTTCGTAAAGTATTCTCGATTCCAGATATTATTACATTAGAGAGTGGAAAATTTTGTATTAACAGCATTGATGGTAGATATTTGCTTGCTGTAGGAACTGATAGGAATATTGCTGACTGGATTCTATTTCACAGAAACAACTTATTGCATGATTTAATCAAATTCTATCATAAAAATATAGAAAAAATGGCAGGAATATATGATAATTCCGAAGCTTTGTCAATTAAGATGTATCATGTGTGTGAAACATATCTTAAAATCATTTAGTAGGGGGTAATACATTTTCAATAATCCCAACAATTTCTTTGCCTAAAAGTACTTCTAATGTATTTATTGAAACTTCAAATATTTTACAATATTGTCAATATTTTGATCATGTTCTAGGAGGGCTGATTTTGTTCCATAATAAAGTTGTTGCTACTCAGTTGTCACCCAGAGTGACTAAATATTTGGTTTTAACAGATCCATATAGAATAAAAAGTCCTGCTGAAGTGGTATCACCAAATTTTCATTTACCGATAGGGGTTCAGTTATTACAAATATATATTTCAAAACTGGAATATATGGATTTATCTGAGAGCTCTGAAAAAATTAAAACAGTTTTCAGAAATTATAAAGAAACACTGTCTAAAGAGTCAGATAAAAAGTCTTCAAATGAACCTATCATTTCAGATATAAAAAGGGACTGTTCTTTATTTTTTACTGCTGTACCTGAAGAAGATACTGATATTTCTCCTAATAAAAATGAGGATGCAACTATAATACGTCTGCAGAAGCCATCTAGACCCAAATTCTTAAATTTAAAGTCAAAGATTTCTGATATTAAAGAAATAACTCCACTGGATACAATGACTCCTTATACACCTTTTGCAGCTAATCCTGGAAGTGTAATTTCAACACCAATGACTGAACTGAATAAAGTTTTACATATCAATACTTATTCTATATGTACAGATCCAGAACCGGAAATAAATATATCTAAAAGTGCAAAAAAAAATTACTTCAAAAATACTAAAATTCTGAAAAGGTCAAAAAGTTTAGTAATATCTTCATATAAGAAACCCAATGGCTTGAAGCCCATTAGGAGGTTTAAAACAATTTGTGACCCTACATTTATAACTGATGGAATTGAAAATGGATTCCTTCATAATTTGGAATCAATAAAAGATGAATTGTTAGCTTTAAAAAATACTGAAACAGTGGAAGAATTACAAGTTCCAAAAAATCCTGTAAGTGAAGTAGATCAAACTGAGAAAATTTCCAGGAGGAAGTCTCTCACGTTACCACTAAAATCTCTCAGTTTTGATTCTGCAAATTGTCACAACAATTCAGATTCATCTGGCTTGTTGACACCATTGATGCATAAATTGAGTTCTCTCACATTTGAAAAAAAAAGTAGTGGTATCAGTAGTTTTAATCCCACTCCACTTGAGTGTAAAGATGTCATTCCTTTATTTAAGAAAGAGTACACTGAAAAATTGATTGACTCTAGCAAACAATTCCATGAGGATGAATTGGTTGAATGTGTGTTATTCATTTGTGGACAACAAGACACAGTTCTTGGCATAATATTAGAGCCAGAAGTATGTCAAAACGAAAATTTAATCAATATGTTATGGGAGGTTTGTACAGGAAAACTTGGTGGGCTAGAAAAACAATTACAGCAATGTATGGAACCTTACTCAGGTAATTTAATACCTGAACAAGAACCATATAGTTTTCTGTGCTTAGATAGCCAGTGGGACACACTAAAAAGAGGGGGGCCATGGGAAACAGGAGAAGCTAGTTCTTTATCTAAATTGCATAGGGACTTTCAAGATCATAAAAATATTACTGAAATTTTAAGCAGGGAAAATGACAGTATTTTATATGGTGTCCACATAGGAGATTCGGAAATATTTTATCGTCAATCTGAGAGTGCCAACAGTGGACTTCCCACACCTTCCGATTCTATGGGACATGTTCCAATGAGAGCCAAACGTAGTTTAGAGAGGGATCATTCCATAGTTTTACTATGAACTAAGTTCATTGAATAATTGGGTAAATATTCAAATCAAGTTTCTACATATAAATGATCTCAACAAAATTTATAAGTTCAAATCAACTTATTCAACTTCAATATTAGGATAAAATCAAATATGATCAGCCAATATTATAACTCATTATTATATTAGTGAAAATTTGAAATATCTGGACTAAATGTGATAAAATTAGGATTATTTCCATCATTTACTACACTTGTGTAATGTATTATTTGAACAAAAATTTGGGAAGTTTTACCGTGAAACAGTATTTCTATGTAGAAATGAAAATGAAGTATTCTATTCTGTTAGCTATTAGATTCATCTGGAATATTAAAAAAAAGAACAAGAATCCATCCAAATTCCATTCTAAATGATGCAAAAGTGTCAATGACTACCTTGTGTCAAACAAAAATGTATTGTTCATTATCCAGATGATCTAATTATCAATTGAGTTTACAGAAGAAACCCATATTTGTTAATTTGTGGCTTAAAAATAACTGTCAATTTTCATTTTAAAAAATTAGCTATGTAATATGTTTTAGACTGTGATGTTTTTACAATGTTATTTATTTTTTACTTTTTAAGCTTATAGATGTTGACATAGGTCTAGGTGTAGTTTTTGTGCAATATAAATACATATTGTTCTTTATTTTTTTCTATATTACCTAAATTTCATTTTCAGATCACCATATAGCAATTTTAAACCTTTTTAAAATGAAATTACTTTCAATCGAAAGGTCTAAGTAATTTTTAGAATGGCTGTTTTAAGTAGCCTTCAACATAAAATTTACAGAATACATAGTATTGTTTCAATGATGATCAATGCTCCTTATTATAAAAACACGCAATTCACTTTATTATTATATTAAACATATGTATATGTCAATAAAACAGATCTGTAACAATTGGACACTTGCATTGAGCATTTTAGTTCTTACAAGTTTCTTAAAGTTCTTTTTTTGCTTCCAATTTCTGAGAACTATGGTACCTAAGTGCTCTAATTAACTGACAGCATTGACTAACAGCTATAAAAATATTTACACTAAATAGACTGTAATTTTTTGGTATTATAACCAAGGAGTATCTTGACCAAATCAGTCCTGTAGCAGCTAATGAACAGGTTTGAGGGATGCTGAGTGTTTCCACAGGACGTTGCAAGTCACTTATTCCAGCAACAACAAGACCCCACTTAAATACTGGTGCCCAAAAAAATATCGTTTTTGGACCTGCTGGATGCTTCCATATGGGTTGTAATTTTGCAGGAATCAAGTTATCTAAGAATGACATTGTACTTTTTGAAGGTTACTGAATTAACAACACAGTTGGCTCTAAATTTAACTAGGAGATTAAATACGTCAATCAAATTGAGGTTATTAAAATTACCTTTGCTACGCATGAACTTAGTATAAAATTAAAACTGAATTAATATTTTTTGATATCTCACCCTACCAATAAATTGCGATAAGGAGGTCTACATATTATTACCCAAAAAGTTCTCATACGGGTCAAAAACAGACCCGCAAAGCAACTGTTATTGGAACTACAGTAATTCATGTCACTTGTAACTCAATGGGATCATTTCGGCCACAGCCTAACTCTACTTACGTAAGTAGAGTTAGGCTGTGATTTCGGCATTTGATTGAATTTAGAATTTTATATTGATATAAAAATTACACTTTTCCAAAAAAAAGTACTTGTTTCCAAATTATTAGAGCTAACTCAATTTTTATGACCTTACTGAATGAAAATTCTATAGTTATAACATGTAATATAACGGGATTATTATAATTTATTACCATTTAAAAATATGTTAAATTTTCTTATCATATTGATATTAATAGAAACAGTTTTTCTTCTCTTAACGAATTATATCACATTCAAATCCAAAAATAAGTTGTGAAAAGTGCTATTGTTTGAAGTTCTGAAGAACAAGCGAAAGAAGTTTTCTGTAAATTAGAAATGCTCTAAATTAGAGATGAAGCAAAAACGTCGATGTTTTAACATCGATGTTCGCTATTCGATAAATATCGAACATCGATGTTAACGGAATCGATATCGATGTTAACTCACGACCAATAGGGAAGCTCGATGTTCATTGAAAATCGATGTTGAAAGCAAGAATACCGATGTTTTTACATCGATGTTCGGTATTCGATAAATATCGAACATCGATGTTGGGCTTCCGATTATGACATCGATGTCAACATCGATGTTTTTCTAAAATCGATCATCCCTACTTTAAATTTCGTATATAAACAGGAATATCTGAAAATCGGATTTTTTTTTCTAGGGTTGAAGAAGGTCAAAACGGCCTTATAACCTCCCTCCTTTTGTTTTTAAAATGTATTTTATTGTAAAAATGCCATATAAAAATTAATAAACGAATTACTACTACAAATCGGACATTTAACCAAATGGCACGTAATGAATAAGTCGGCCACAGACGCAGAACAATTGTATTCTATACAAATACCTGTTTTTTTTTTTACATACTATGTCATGTATCTAGGGTTGAGGAAGGTCGCGAGACCTTAAAACTTCCCACTGTTATCTTTGTAAATTTCATGAAATGTAAAATATCAAATAAGTTCAATAAACGTTTTTTGATTTGATTTGATTGATTTGATCGTGTTTTACGCCTCTACTTACCCGCTAGCGTGCGTGATTAGTGGCGCAGTGCACGATGATGTTCAGTGTGCTAAAAGTCAAATGTGCGCGAATGGATAATTTAATAATTCATGTCACCATATTCATTTTCCAACATTACTTTCATATTTTTTCATGCACATCAACATATATAACCATATGTATATCACTATTATCAATACATTATTCATATTATATAACATCTTACCATTTAACGTCCGACGAATTGAAAATCGGACATTTAACCAAATGGCACGTAATGAATAAGTCAGTCAAATATCTGCTTTTTTTTTTTTTTTTTTTACATATTATGTTAAATATCTAGGGTTGAAGAAGGTCGCGAGACCTTATAACTTCCCACTGTAATCATTTGTAAATTTCATGAAATGTAAAATACTAATTATCTCAATAAACTTATTATTCATTCATTCATTCATTCATATGTTTTACGTTGTGCTTTCTTTGGTTATACCAGGAGTGGTAGAAATAATATTTAACTTTTTGCATCTCATAATTATGTAAAAATAAAAATCCGCGTTTTAGTTATTGTGCTATTATGAGATGTATTGTGTGTAGAAAGCGCCTCTGTGTTTTTTCAGCAACAGACTAAGGAATACCTTTGAAAATTGAATGTAAATAGCTAACTATTACTGATGTTTTGACTGAGTAGTTCAGACATCAACAAAAGCATTATTTGCTAGAATTGTTCCTTTTTTATGATTAGTAGAGTTACTTACCTTTTCTTAGATTCTATAGTTATTTAGGACTAATCCCTTATAGACATAGTTTTTATATATTAGCACAAACATTAACATACCAAGTTATTGCTGTGTGCCTGGATGCAAGTCGAACTACAAAACTTACCTCGAGTCCGAAGAACCACCAGTTTCTGTATTTCGTTTTCGACAGGATGATAATCTAATGGATCAATGGTTAAAAATATTCATAGGGCATCCATATTTTGTGGACCCCCACAAAATATTCTGTAGTTTGTGCCAAACATTTTCCAGAGGGTGCACTTATTAGAGAAGGTATTCATCGTTGGCCAGATGGATCAACGAGGGCACTACCTGCTCAAGTGTACCCCGCTACTTATCAAAAACAGTCTACGCTCAAAGGAAAGATCCATGAAAGAACCATAGCATTGAAGGAACGTTGAGAGAAATTCAATGAAGCCTTTGAAAACTCAGATTCAATTTGTAATTTTGTTTTTTGTAATTTTTTAAAAAAACAGCATGTTTTTTTACACTCGAGATTTTTCATCAAACGTAACTGAATAAAACAGAGTGACATAAATAAACAGTATACAAATGATTAATCAGATTTTGTAGATTCAGATATGCATGTAATAAAAATAAGCTGTCTACTAATGATTTAAAATGGATTTTACCAATATAACTGAAATTAACTAGATGGTCTCAACTGGAAAATTTGCTTGCTCGTTATAAATATGTATGTAGGTGGTTATGCTGCACATAAAATATCAAAGAAATATTATAATTGTAATATTTGTGTGGCTACGAGAATTGTTGTAAAAAATTCAAGGCGTTGTTGTAAAAATCAATGACGTGGAAAGGTGTACATACTATAAAAACAACTTTTGAATCGCTATTACTCAAGACATGGTTCTTCTTAGAAAAAAGTGTATTGTTAATTTGTATAGATAATTGTATGATCTGCAATTTTTGTTGAAACTATTTTTTATACAACGTACCGTTTCGCTAAAAGTTTTTTGACAAGGCAATTATAACATGCAGCAGTTACATGCGTTGTTCGAAGAACGATCGGTCTACTGGAATGAGCTGTTGCGGCGTTACCAAGTCTATCTTCATGACTTGTAAGTAGAGTTAGTCTGTGGCTGTGCATTAAGCACAGCCTAACTCTAGTAAGTAAAGCAGAGTTAGTAAGTAAGTAGAGTTAGGCTGTGGCACGGCCACCTGTACTACAGGCCACGAAGAGTGTAGTCCCTCGGTGTTGCCAAATTCTGCACAGTTGTATACTATCCCAGTCGGATGTTTCCAAGCTTTCAAGCATTATTTCAACCCTTTTTGTGAAAGAAACGCTGTAGGAATTACTCAAATTGAATTATTTACCTAAGTATAAATAAATATTATATTTATGAATAGCGTAACCAACATACTACTTTATGAAAGTATTGAGCTTTCTTCGTTTATTTTTTGATTCAGTTTTCTCGTGTCCGGCTTCATTATTTTTTTTGTGTAATCATTCAATAAGATATTCGAAAAAATGGAACACAGCATGTTCAGAATATTTTTATTGTCTTCACCACATAAACAGCAACAATAAAAATATTTAAGGACTCATCCAATGACATTCTCAAAATAGTGAGATTACACAAAATTGCTTTCTGGTGTATATTATACAAAAAGGCCCGTTCGAGAGAAATACCATTAATAATTTTTTCAACTATAGCACACATGTGAAGTAAGACATTTTCAATTAAATCTGTAGGTATATTCAGTCCTCCGCGTTGCAAATAATTAAAATATTATAAATAAAATCATAGCTTCCAAAAATTCTGTTTCAGGTTAGTATACCACCACAACTAATGGCGGGAATATTAGCCAACCCTCTGACATATGTCAGATATTCATTTAATGGCCTGTATTAAAGGTGGCCGTGGCTGTGAAACCTCAGGAGAAGACAACAAGATCTCGTCGACTTCAGCGCTAGACGCCAAGCAGTCAACATGGCTGTCATCTACAAACAGAGGCGGCGTAAGACGTGGGCGACGTGGGCCACCGCCTACGGCCTCGCGGTACAAGGGGCCTCGCGCCTCAAAAATTTTTATGTATTGCTTAAAAGACATTCTTCAAAAGGAAGAATAAAATAAAAAAATATATAAATTAATTTAAATTGTTTTTTTAGTCTGGCAACATTTGCTCATGTTGCGTAACTATCGCGAGTCAATCCTTGCCGCCGCCGACCAGTGCAGGGATCCCTTGTTTCATATGTTTACTTTTTTTACTAGGAAGCCAGCCAATCAAATTAAAGTAGTCGGCACGCAGTCGCTGGGCGCATAACAATAGAAACGTAATTGTGGTATTTAATAATTTTTTTTTTGTGAATGTGCGTACCTATTTTGATAAGACAAATAGTGTGTGAGTATATTGATTGCTCCTGTAAACTAAAATTAAAATTAAAAAACAGTGACTTACAAATAAATGGTTTTTGTTTTCTTCGTGATAAGTTTAATATAACACCGGTACCTGTACTCGTCTATTTTACATAAGGTAAGAAATAATTAATTTGTAATAAATAAATAACGCAGTAATTACTTTAAATTAAATTATACGCTTTATAATATCTTTTGAAGAGTTTTAAAAACTCGTAGGTAGTAAGAGCGTTCTTTAAGATTTTTGTTTGAAAATTAATTTGAATTTAGGTTTTACAATATTATGCAGATAAAACTGCAAAAAAATGTTGACACTATAGCTTTTGTTTCCAGGTTACAGATACGATATTATCGACATGTCCGGCATAGATAGAGATATTGGAAGAAAATGAGAGTCCGGATCAGCAAAAAGAAAAAGAAAAGCTGAAAGAACTGCATCCAACCAGGCTTTGAGTTTAAATATGATAAAGTTCTTCAACCAAACTGCGTCTGGTAGTACAGAACCACCTGAATCTATAGATTCGACTTCTACACAACAAACGTCCAAGATACCGTTAGGAAATGCTACAGATGCACTGAGTACCGAGACTACCGAGTGCGAACGTCAGTTAGATGTAGAGTTTGGATCATGCTCTAGCCAATCAAAAGGTGATGCTGAAACTCTTGTGCTGTCATCAAGCAGTCAAGAAGAACAGATTGACATAGATTCTCCAATTCGCAGCGACGATGCCAGTACCATAGTTCAGCAAGTACTTGTTAATTCGGATCCAGGATTGTGGACGTTTCCCATAACGTATTCACAGCGTCGTGACATAGTTCAAAGCGGCCCCACACAGCAATTAAATAGGGGCGATGAATGTTATCCCAAATGTGATGATCACAGACACTTTTCCAATTTTTATTTCTCGAGAAAACTAAATAATGGTGAAAATCAACATCTTCGCTGGTTAGTTTATTCCAATTCTTAGAACAAAGTTTATTGTTTTCCATGCAGACTATTTGGCAATTCACAAACTCAGATGGTGTAAGGAGGGTGTTGTGACTGGAAACATTTAAGTGGCATTTTACATAGACATGAGAATACTAAAGAACATATGGCACATATGTTCCAATGGTTAACTTCAGAGAAAGGTATAAATCAAGGCAAAACAATAGACCAAGAAAACGAAAGGCTAATACGTGAATCTCAAAAACATTTGCACAACTTGTTAGAGAGAATAATTGACATAATTAATTTTTTGGTCTCTCATAATCTTGCATTTAGAGGTCACAGAGAATCTCTCAAGACAGGTGACGTTGTTAAAAATTCCGGTAATTTCATAGATTTATTTAAACTGATATCGAAATTTGATCCTACTTCACGAGAACACATGAAACACATTAATGACAAACAACTTCACACCATTATTTAAGTCACGATATTCAAAATGAATTGACCATATTGATGTCAAAAACAGTTGTCGATGAAATTATTCGTACGGTTAAAGAAGCTAAGTACTATTCTTTTTTGCTCGACTGCACTAGAGACTGTAGTAGAGTTGAACAAATGTCGGTTATCTTAAGATTTTGTGATACGTCAACTGGCACAATAGTCAAACATTTTATAGGATTTCTAGCTGTTACTGAGACAACTGGAGAATATTTAGCCAATGCTATACTGGAACATCTAGAAAAATACGACTTAAATTTTCAAGACTGCCGTGGCCAAGGATACGACAATGGAACAAATATGGTAGGTGTAAAGAGTGGAGTAAAAACTCGAATATTGAATATTAACCCTAGGGTATTTTTCACACCTTGTGGCTGTCATAGTTGGAATCTACTGTTGGTAGATGCAGCAAACTCATCTATGGCAGCAAAAACTTTTTTTGGTTTCATCCAAAAAATTTATTTGCTATTTTCAAGTTCAAGCAAACGCTGGCATTTAATTAAAAGGCAAATTAAAACTTACTATGAAACCTTTATCAGACACAAGATGGGAAAGTAGAGTCGAAGCGATAAAGGCCGTATTATTGCAATTCGATGAAGTGATTGAATGCATCGAAAGCTTAAAAATCAAACAGAGCAATCAGGCACTCTCAGTGATTGCGATTAGGTACTCAATTAAATGTTAAGTTTAGAATTTATCGTATCTTTACATGTGTGGTATGAGATATTATCGCGAGTTAATATGATAAGTAAGTTATGGCAATCAGTACAAATTCATTTAAGCATTGCTCTTGAACATTTACACACATTTTGTGAATGTATAAAAGAGTATCGGGAAACTGGATTCGAGAAAACCCTGTCTGATGTTCGGCAATTTACTGTTAGAAGCTGTTATGATCTGCCAAAACAGTTTAGGAATGAAAGAGTAGCTAAAAAGAAGAATATGTTCGAATATGAAAACAGCGATAAACCTATACAGTCTCCTAAAATCCGGTATCAAACAGATTTTTTAACGCCATGATTGATTCTATAATAACCAATATGGAATTAAGATTTACGTCTTTAAATCAACATTTTGAAAATTTCGGTTTTCTCTATGATTTAAGCAAGTTAAAAAATATGCCAGAGCAAATATTGAAACACTGTAACGATTTACATAACGTCCTGCATGTGGGTGAGAGCAGTGACTTCCAACCTTTTGAATTATATGAAGAATTAAATACAATGATCCCAAATTTACCCAACTTCATTATAGATGTGAAACAGCTGCTGTCATATATAACAGAAAATAGCTTGAAAGCAATTTACCCAAATATTTACATTGTCATCCGAATTTTATTAACAATTCCGGTAAATACAGCCTCTGCTGAAAGGAGCTTTTCAAAATTAAAATTAATAAAAAATTATTTAAGAAACACAATGGGCCATGAAAGACTTTCAGCTTTGGCTGTTTTATCAATTGAATCAGAGATGGCATCTAGACTGAATTACGATGCAATCATTAAGGAATTTAGTAAAGTTAAAAGCAGAAAATTTCTGTTCCTTTAATAAAGAAATATAAATACTTTTAAATCTACACTTTAAGAAATGTGTGCAATCAGGACAGCAGTCAGGACATAATTTATCATTTTAATTTTTTTTCATGCTTTATAAGGTACCACCACAAATTCAAACAAGACAAGGGTCAATGATCTATGCATCGGTAAAATATCATGTTAACATAATTTAAAATATCGACAGTTTCTGATTTCTTGATTCTGTTATTATTTTTAAAGGGATAATGGCGCCAAAGAATAATTTTCGTCACTTAAAACCGCGCTGTTGATTAAGTTTGTGTCTGATTATGGCTGAATTTGTTTTTAAAGAAAATTAACTACAATTTTTCTTTAGCAATAAAGAACTTATATTCAATAGTGCAACCAATGTTTGCATTTATTGTATATTGTCATCTCCACCTTCTATATATTTACGATTTCTATTTTTGATTAATATTAATTTAACTTGTATTTTTATGAATCAAAATTGACAGTGTTAATTGTTTTGTTTTATTTTTATTTTATAAAATCCATCTCAAGGTCGCCACAGAACAGGGCCTCGCGAAATCTATCTTGCCCACATCAAATTTAGGTCTCGCTCCGCAACTGTCTACAAACATTATTAGTGCACTTCAATGAATTTAGTTGTAAATAGTTATGTTAAATGAAGTTGTTCATACTGAACAGAGTTTGGGTATACATCCTAAGGACCCCCAACAATCTCATTAGATACTTAAAATGAGAATAATTAGAAAGAGACTTTAGTTATGTTGATTTGTTTTGTTAAATAAGTAGGTACATATGTAAGTGTTGTGAATTTGTAACGCAAATATCAACTTTTTGCTCTTATACAGTTCCTAATAAATATTTTTTGTTTAATATGTTTTTATTAAATAAATTAGAAACCCACTTTGTCCTGTTACTTTCGACCCACAACGTTTAACTCCGACCTGGTGACGTGGTCAAAAGTAAAAACAGACTTTTTTTCCGGTCCCTAATTTTCATTCAAAAAATTCAAAATTAAGAAGTTAAATAAGGAACATAAACCAAATTTACATAAATTTATATCGGTTATGTCATACTAATAACACCTTGCTAGAAACAGTGGTTAATGTACAAAATGTTACTTTTGTACCCGGTATCCCCTACCTGTAAGTATCTGTTCTATAATATTTCAGGTTTTTCGATCCATTCCAAATTATTTCATGATTATAAAAAGGGTTTCGCGGTATACCGAATCATATGCTTTCTTGAAGTCAATGAATGTGATCAATGTATCTGTAATATAATTCATACTAGTATACTGATATATATATCGATATATAATAGGATACAATTTGTTTCATCATTATTATAAATCATCAGTCCGTATATTCGCATATAGTAGGAATCTAGAATGCTAGGGATAAAGTATACAGGACCTATCCTACTTCATTCATCAAGATCAATGATGTTTTCGAAGCGTACTTAATATTCCCTCTCGAAAGTAATACGTTTTTTCTCGTTAACATTTGTTATATATATATATATATATATATATATATATATATATATATATATATATATATATATATATATATATATATATATATTATAACTACATATATTGGATTGGAAAATATATTCTCCACACTGAAATGATTAATATCCATGTCATTTGTTCTATCATAGAATAATTTTTTTAAAAAATACTATCAACATTTCAAATCAATTATTAGACGTTACAATTGTTGTGAAACTATTTTAATGGCAATTCTTTCTCAGTACTTCAAAACTCATATTTGTGATAAATGATCATAAATTAGTTTATAATGATGAATATACCAAAAATTTATTATATCTGTTATAATAATGCCTAAAATTTTGAAAATTAAGTTCAATTTGAGTAAACCAATATCTTTCGAGACAAAATAATTGTTCATCCTAGCTTGAAACAGGGATATTTTACTATTTTATTTTATCTTGCTGCATTCGTATGTCCACAGAACTCTCTCTTCATGATCTTGTTTGTAATTTCACTGTTCATTTAGAGATCACAGCATAACATAATTAAAAAACAAATGTTATTCATTTCGTTTTCAAGGTATACATGCCAAGGATAATATAGAACTTTCAGAGGTCAATTTGATTTGTTTTTATACGTCCACAAAACCAATTTGAATCCTTCGGGATCAAATAATCTCCGATTGGACCTACAGTTTTACGCCAATAATGATCGTCCCAAGAACACGGTGGGAATCGAACCCACCAATGTATAAGCCTATACCGATAGGCTATAGAGTCTCTAAATATAACATAAATCATAAAATATTTTTCAGAAGCCTTGATATTCTATAGCAAATTATATGTGGTATATAATCGTGTTAGTACAAAAGACGTAATTTACCATATTTATTTTTATACCGGTAACGCAAAAGTAAATGATTATAGATGGATGTGTAACGCGGTTTCAGTACATTTATAGAGTACGCCACGAAAAAATGATAAATGTATACCAAAAAAATGATAAACAAAATATATTCATAAAATTTATTACATTTTAAGAAGCAGATCCAATAGCAGGATTCAAAAATCTATAATATCAAAATGAATCGTAAAATATGTTGGTAAGCGCATAACTCAACTACGCTTGGATCAATTTTCCAATTCTTTTTTTTTAATAATCCTTGAAGTCCAAAGATGGTTTTTACGGCTAGAAATATTCGTATAATTGTGGGAAAATCCTAAAAACAGCCCTTTTCTTTTTCCAATACAAACGTTTTCTTACTAAAATGTAGAGTCAATTTGAACTTTGTTGCTATTCGATAAAGTTCATATTACTTATGAACGAGGCAGAATAGAGTCTGCACTCTATTCTGCCTCGTCTGGTGTGCCACAGGGGTCCAACTTGGGTCCATTGTTGTTTATTATATATATATATATATATATATATATATATATATATATATATATATATATATATATATATATATATATATAAATATATATATATATATATATATATATATATATATAAACGATCTTTCATCACAGCTTAACTGCATGCATCTGCTTTTTGCAGATGATTTAAAAATATTTGCTGCTATTAACGATCGTCATGATTGTGTCAGATACAGTCCTCCCTTGACGCGGTTAATTTGTGGTGTAAAAGCAATGGGCTGAAACTGAATATCAGTAAATGTAAAATTTTATCATTGTCTCGAAAATTGTTTCCAATTCATCAAAGTTATACATTGGAAGGTCAAATTCTAGATGGATGTGTTGAGTTTAAGGATCTGAGGGTACTTTTCGACTATAAGCTGTCCTTCTCTGAACATATAACTTGTATTACGGTTTCTGCTTCTAGGATGCTGGGTTATTTGGTCAGAAATTTGGGCAACTCTGTTAATCTTGACACAATGAAAACGCTATACTATTCCTTTATACGCAGTAAACTAGAACATGCGTCTATAATTTGGTCTCCTGTGTACATTAATTCTATTGTCGACTTGTAGGCAGTTCAGAGTAAATGTTTGAAGTATATGTACTTCAGATGTAATGGACAATATCCTTCTAGAGGCTTCGAACATTCCATCCTAACCGATAGCTTGGGAATTGAATTACTAAAGTTGAGGCGGGAACGGTTCAGCCTAACGTTTCTCTTCAAAATTTTGCACAATTCGATTGACTCACCATTTCTTCTCAGCAAAATAAATATTCGCATACCAAGGCCTGGTCTGAGGCGGAATAATACATTTTATGTCACTTACAGCAGATCAAATGTTATGTCACGTTCTCCTATCAACCGTATATGTAATCTTTATGATGGGTGTTATGGTCGATGTGATATCTATTTTGATCGGCTATGAGTTATCTTGGCATGCCACTCAGAACAGCACAATGGGATGTCGTGATATTTTCCTGAACTTCTGTTGTCTACATATGATTTAGTTATAAATATTATTTTAATTTTAGTTATTTCATTTGTTTACTAGATAGTACTAACGTAATCGATTTTAATTTTATTTTTATTCATCAAACATATTTCGTTACTAAATGGTCAACTTCTGCTGACCATACGTAACTTTGTAATAGACAATATTTCATTTTATTTTTAGTTATCTGGTTATTGTTCAACACTATTTCAATTTATTTTGAACTAATTTTTTCGTTGTATATATTCGCTTATACTCTCTATTTTTGTTTTTTCTCGTTCATTTTTTTTTCTTATTTATTATTATTCGTGTACAATTTTGCAATTTTTTGTAAATTGTAATTTTTGTGTACTTTTTTCTCTGTAATTGGATGTATATCTGTTGGGAATAAATCTCTTATTATTATTATTATACAAATTATTATTATTATATTAAATTACCCAAATTAATCACAAAATATGAGAGCTATAGATCACATAAGTACGGATTTTCAATTTGGTCGGCTTCGCGATATTATTTCTTTTATTTTAGTTTCGGCACGCGACATAAAATGCATCAGTTTTACGTCATTGCATCAGTCAAAGACAAACCACGTTACCAACCCTGTTTTATTATTTTCAATTATTAATTTAATATCCCTATCTGTGAAAATTATTTAAATACATACTAATATTATGTAAATGAGATGAACACCGTATCTATATATATATATATATATATATATATATATATATATATATATATATATATATATATATATATATATATATATATATATATATATATATATATATATATATATAATTAATCCCTATTTCCCTTGGTCACGCCATCACGCGTGAACGGCTGGACAGATTTCACTATTTTTTGTTGTGTTTGTTATTGTCAGGAGGAAGGTTCTTATGAAAGAAAAAATTTAAAAAATTGCGCGGAAAATTAAAAAATTTAGGAATATTTATTTGAGAATACTTAACAACCAAATAAAATAATATTATTTCTTATTTATTTATAACTATATACATACATAAATGAATTCCTATTTCTCTTGGTCACGCCATTACGCGTGAATGGCTGGACCGATTTCACTATTTTTTCATGTTTGTTATTGTCAGGAGGAAGGTTCTCATGAAAAAAAAATTTTGAAAATTGCGCGTAAAATTAGGAAATTTAGGAATACTTCACAACCAAATAATATTTATTTCTAATCTACTATATAAAAATAAGTCGGGTTTTCCTTCCTGACGCTATAACTCCAGAACGCACGAACCGATTTCCACAGTTTTGCATTCGTTGGAAAGGTCTCGGACTCCGTGAGGTTTATAGCAAAGAAAATACAGGAAAAATTGCAACAGAAAAGCGGGAAAATCATTTTTCACATACAGCGCCATTTAAATATCTAAAATAGAATTGCGGCGACTCTTCTAGATGGCGGTCGTACTGCACATTCTGCGCTTAAGTTGCCACTCAATTTAAACACAATTGATACTCCAACATGCAATATTTCCCGATCCAGTGCAATGGCAATGGGAAAATTGTTGATGCAATGCAAGCTCATTGTTTGAGATGAGTGCACAATGACACATAAGAAATCACTTGAAGCACTTAACTTCACACTGAAGGATCTTCGGCGAAATAACAACATCTTTGGCGGCTTGATGATATTGTTGGCAGGCGATTTCAGGCAGACGTTGCCAGTAATTCCCCGTGGAACGCCTGCAGATGAATTGAATGCTTGCCTGAAGGCATCACCTTTATGGAATAACGTAAAAACATTATCGCTAACCACTAATATGAGAGTTCAACTTCAAAATGATCAAAGTGCTGCACAATTTTCCAAACAATTTTAACTGTTGGAAATGGAAAAGTCTCAGTTGATGCGACATCTGGATTAACTACTCTTACCAACGACTTTTGCCGATTTGTAGACTTTCAATTAGCTCTTATTGAAAATGTTTTCCCAAACATTTGTGAGAATTATCAGAATTATGCTTGGTTAAGTCAACGAGCAATTTTTGTATGAATGATGTACACGCACTGAATTTCACCATTCAATCAAAAATTGCTGGCGATTTGGTGACATACAAATCCGTTGATTCCATAACAAATCCCGATGATGTAGTAAATTATCCAACGGAGTTTTTGAACTCTCTGGAGTTACCAGGATTTCCACCACATAACTTGCAACTCAAAGTTGGTACAGTTATTATGATATTGCGCAATTTGAATCCAACGCGACTTTGCAACGGTACTCGACTTTCGGTAAAAAGACTTATGCCGAATTTGATTGATGCAACCCTTATTAACGGAAAGTACGCAGGTGAAAATGTATGTATTTCTCAAATACCAATGATTCCGACTGATCTTCCGTTTGACTTCAAACGATTGCAATTTCCAGTTCGCTTTGCGTTCGCAATGACAATTAACAAGTCGCAAGGCCAATCGCTTAGTGTTTGCAGGATAAATTTAGAAAATCATTGTTTTTCACATGGGCAGCTATACGTTGCGTGTTCACGAGTTGGGAAACCATCCGCTTTGTTTGTGTTAACGTCAGACCAAAAAACAAAAAATGTGGTTTACCAAAGAGCACTTCAATGACACGGATAATTTGCGGACACGTATAACGCTTCAATTCAGTATTTACTTTGGATTCGCTTTCATTTATTTAGAGAAGTTCAACTAAATAACACTACATTTTTGTAATCGAAATGAATTCATTACTGTTGTGAAATGAAATAAAATTTTTCCTTTTCAAATATAAAACAAAAAAAAAATTTTCTTCATCTTTTAATCGCCAAACGAAATGTTACATAAAACGAAGCCATCTGGTGGCGAAACGGAGTTCGCCGGGTCTGCTCGTTTATTTATATATACATAAATGAATCCCTATTTCTTTGGTCACGCCATCACGCGTGAACGGCTGGACCGATTTTACTATTTTTGTTTGTTGTGTTTGTTATTGTCAGGGAAAAAATTTAAAAAATTTCGTGTAAAACTAGAAAATTTAAGCATACTTAATTAATAATATAGGTAAGAAATAATTATTAATTATCAAAAAGAGGATTTAAAAAAACTGAATATCTTATCACACATCACGATTAGTTGAAAGCTAATATTAAAACTAAGATTAAGATTAAGATTAATTAAGACTAATATTAAAACTTCAATTTAATATAACAGGATAAAAAACACGTTCCTGACATAGTACGTGGTATATTTGATTATAAAGAAGAATACATAGTTTTCTTTAATTTACAGTTGAAATTTCATTTAAATAGTAGCTATTTGATGTACAAACTTAAGTCACAGAACTCGCAATGCAGCAAGTCAAAGATATAAAAGAGCAAGTCAAACTGACGAGCAACGAGCTCGGAATGAAGTTGAACGGAATCGATGGAAACGACATTAACAATTTTAATTAAATATAAACTTAAATTCAAACACTTGAACTTATGATTTACACTTTATTGACTACTTAGCATGATGCGTCATGTTACGTAGTCAATAAAGTGTAAATCATAAGTTCAAGTGTTTGAATTTAAGTTTATATTCAATTATGTGTAATGGATTTACATCAAGTAAACGCCAACACTATTAAATATTGACAATATTGAAAAGGTTGTGTTTAACTCCTATCGACCTGCATTCAATTATAACGTTGAAATTGATTACAGTTCACAGCAAATCGTTGCTATTGGATCAATGAACGTTGTGTTTCAATATTGCAAGGCAAAGTTTAATTGTTATTGACAAAAAAATACTACGAATGTTGCGACAAAATATTGCGCGAAGAGTTAATTCAAATAGACGCTATAGGTACAGCCACCAAAGCCACTATATTCGTTGGTTTCCGGGAATGGTCTAAATTCTGGCATTTTTTGACTTATGTTCAGTAAATATCTTATATAATTAATGATGATATATATGGGACAAGTACTTGCTTCGAAATTAGGAACATGCCGTTCAACTATAGAACGCACGGTTAATCATTCATCAAACGTGTTAATATAGGAATTTTTTGAAATTCGACTGATTTGAAATAACTGAAAGTATTGCAGTCCCTCCATAGGTGAGTAAGTCCCTTGCTCCACACGTGATAAATAACAAAAACAAGATAGTGCAGCACAAATAGTAGAACATCTTTTTCCGGGTTTTTGACAAATATTCAGAGAAAAATAAATGGGAGTACAAAGTTCGTCTGGTCAGCTAGTTAATTATAAATTTTCAATGTCGTGAACTACCAACATGAAAAAAGTATATTCGATATTCAAAAACATCGATATATCGATATTTTTTACGCATGCCTAACCGCCATATTGAACACAATGTTAATGTAAATCAAGAGTTATTTATGGCAAGTTAGGCTTTGGATGTGTTGTGTGATGAAATAATTCAATATAATAACAATAACCACCCACGAAGTATATTTTTACAAAGATCGTTGTGGCTTTCATAGTACACATTTTGTTTTGGTTGTCTGGCAGTTAGTCTTATTTTTGTTCTATAAAGTTTTAGTTCAAGGACACCAGTTTGCCGCCTTCATACTGCAAATTTACGGAAAAGTATCAGAATTTTACTATTTAATGAGTAAAATAGTTTTTGGGTGAACAAAATTTGAAACAATTGAGTGTAAAGGTATAATATTATAACCTTAATTTAATTTCTCGTTTTTATATATTGTGCCATAACGTATTTTCAGATGGTGAATGTTGATAATTTAAGTGACTCCGAGTTGAGAACTAAATTGATGGAATATGGGTTTCCTGCTCTTCCTATTACCTCTACTACTCGTAAAGTTATGGTTAAAAAATTGAAATTATTAATGGAAAACAAATCTAGTGCAAATCCTGATAGTAGAAGATCCCTTGGGAAGTATTCTAGTGAGGATGACAGTGACAATGAGGTAAAAGTAGCCAAAACTAAAAGACGAGCTACAATGGCAGCGCCACCCATTGTACCACCTCAACCTAAGCCAACACTTAAGAAGACCACAAGAATTGTGGAAACTACAATTGAGGAAGATGTAAGTGCAATGGCTTATTATGTTGTTTATTATTTCACTACAAGTTTTTGTTTTTGCATCTATGGTACAGGTTCCAAAGAAAGAGATTCGAGCCAATACTTCGACAAGTAGCACAACTTTTTCTAGAGCATCTAGAATTGTGCAGAAAAGACAAGATGAATTTGATACTGGTTCTGAATCTGAAACAGAAATCATTCAACGCAGTCAAAATGTTTCTCCTGAAATTGAAAATAAATTGGGTATGTAACAATTTGCTGTTTAGTGTTGGATATGTAAATAAAAATTTTAATTGCTAGGTGGTAGGCAATATGGACTAGGTTCTTCATTTGGCTCTTCTAATACTATTGGACGTGGAGAATCACCCAAGAAGATCTTGGATAATTCATATAGTAGTGTTTTCCCCTCTCCTGTAAGTGATAGGCCTGCAGCATTTTCATCTCCAATATCAACAGACGCTGCATCTGACAGATTAAATCAAATTAGATCAAGACTAAATTTAGGACAATCAGGTACATAAGAAGTGAATATTCTAATAATTTTTTATGCTTGTGTGGTCTGAAATAATCTATGGTGATTTAATTTGGATCTGTGGTTGAATTAATTCTAGTTTTATAACTGATGTAATTCTGATAGAGTAATATCCCAGATTCATCTGACGTAACTTATTAACAGATTCGTGAAACCTTAGGTTCCCAGTAGCGTTTCATTTACTTTGAATACCTGCATACTTGTAATGCCTCTCCTTTTGACACCTGGGCAGGTACCAGGTGATGAAGGTGACTAAAAAGAAGAGTTACTTAACTTGTATTTACATGGCTGATATTTATATATGTTGTATAAAATATTTTCCCTGCATACTTGTAATGCCTCTCCTTTTGACACCTGGGCAGGTACCAGGTGATGAAGGTGACTAAAAAGAAGAGTTACTTAACTTGTATTTACATGGCTGATATTTATATATGTTGTATAAAATATTTTCCTGAAGTGTTGTCCATAAGTGTCAAACATTAACACTTTCCATGAACTAGAACTTTTGTCAGATGCTTTGAAGCACTACAAAAAATATATAAACATCACTTATTTTTACATGTCAGATTTTCAATACGTTTTTAAAGTAACAATTTCAATTTCAAAGGTATATTTAATCAGCCAGAAAAATAGTAGTTACTAAACATCCCCTAAACACAAATTATTTACTGGTGCGATAATGCAGTGCGCATGTGTCTCATAATTCCGTTCAATAATTTGAATATTTTAAATTACCTACTTGAAAATACTCAATATTTTCACATGCCTAATTTAAATTAGACGAATACTTTGTGTGTTTAGGGGATGTTTGGTCAGTACTATATGTCTGACTGATGAAATATAACTTTGAAATAGTTACCTAATAACATAAAAAATCTAACATTTAAAAATAAGTGAAGTTCATATATTTTTTGCAGAGTTTTGAAGTGTTTGACAAAAGTTCTGGTCGAAAATGTGCTTCACTTATGGATACTACTTCAGAAAAATATTCTACAACACATAAATGAAAATCAAACAAGTAAATGAAAGTTGAGTTATTCTTATTTTTAGTTACCTTTCTCACCTGATACCTGCCCAGGTGTAACGAGAAGAATTTGACAAGCGTGCAGATGTGCAAAGCTCATGAGACGCTACTAACAACCTAAGATTTCATTTATGTGAAAATAAGATATGTCAGATCGCTCTGCAAACTTAGACTTTGATGTTGATTTGATTGTCAATTTAAAGTTCTTTTAGTACTTAATTTACAAAATTTTGCAAGTTTTCTTTTCGAGTTGTTTTGAAGAATAATGAAGATGATCCTTATTATATGAGTGTAGCTATCATTGCCCAACAAGCATATGAGAAGGTCTGACACACTTGTTTTATTTTGATAATCGGAAGGAAACTTATTCTTCTAGTAACACTTTCGAGTATTGTTACTTTGTGACTTTTTGGCTTATTAGAGGAGGTAAATAAGTGAAGTTCTTTTACACATTTTCACTTCCAAAAATTGATATGGTACTATAATATGTAATATTATATAATTATAGATATGTATAATTGTATACTTGTTGGCTTATTAGAAAATTTGAACATAATTGATAAATATCGGACATTATTTATAATTTGTTTAGGGATAAGACATCTATTATAAGGTTAGACCATGATCCAAAGTCTTTAACATGGTTTGAATAGGACAAACGAATTCTATTTTAAAGACATCATAAACACCTTTTGCTTATACTGTAGCTTTGGCATAGCATGTTTACAAAGTGTATATATATATATATATATATATATATATATATATATATATATATATATATATATATATATATATATATATATATATATATTTATATATTTTTAAATTGATTTATTGCCTGTTTATTTTCAATGTTTTTACCATTAACAGGCTTATTTTAATGTTAAAAACTTTATTTTCATTGATGTTTTGTTGTATATAAATAATTGTTATTAGTGAAATACTAATAACAGTTGTCTACAATTTTTTATTAAGTTTTATTGAATTTTATTTTTGTTTTATATCAGCTGTTGATAGAGGTATATCATCTTTCACACACACTACAAGCACTAATTTGGGAACAAATGCAGATAAGGTAGATACCCCGTTTCTGTCAAATTTCACTAGAAGACTGTCCCAGTTGTCTGCATCCAAGGGCAATGAACACACTTATAGAAGTGATACAATCAAAGAGCATGACACTAATGGAGCTACAGGTCATCCAAGAACTACTCAATTTACCAGGTTAGTAAAAAGATTTTGGATGGTTATTAGCCAGTGAAATATTTTAAATATTTTAAGTAATTTAATAAATTACTATATTATTATATGAAATAAAAATAATTGATTTAGATAATGTTTAAAGAAAATACATCACAAGTATGATATTAAAAAAAATTATAACAGAATTCTGCAACAAAAATTTGTGAAAGCACATTCAATGAATCTAAACAAAATAATTTTAGGAATCATTTTTCAGTTTTAATATTTTCCGATTGTAATTATAATTTATTGTTTGACACATCTCAAATGCTCTATAAGAGTATCAGGTTTTTGATTTATACATTTAATAGATAATTTTTCTGTAATCCATATTCTTTATTGATCTTTTCTGTTTGTGGGAAAATTTAAAGTCTTGCATCATATTGGATTCTATAAAAACATATCTTAGCATTCAACACCCTGCAACAATAAATCAATAGTCAATTCATACAATTTGCATGGCAAACCTTCTTTTTTCATTTCCTGTTCATTGGCTTATTTTCAAATTTTTTCAATGGTTACAACCTCAATTCTTCAGTGTATCATATATTCTCTCTTGAATTTCAGATCTACATTAAGACCTAGGGAATACCAGTATGATTATAATAAGGCCAATTATAATTCTGGAAATTTACTAAAAGACAACTTAGTACCATTCACAGTACTTGGAGTGGCAGTCTTATTCTTTATCTTTGTTGGCTTCATCTACCTGGGTATGCGATCTGACACCAGTTTAGAACCTAGCGGTAAGGCATCACTGGTCGATGATAATCCTTATCAGCTTTGAGGCTTTATTTTTTGGTGGTGGTTTCTATAAGAATTCAAAAATATTTAGTTTAATTATGAAGTGCCTTTATTCAAAGTAAAATACACTGCGAATGGAAACATTGTACATTTGTTTAATAAATTTGTGAAATAGGATTAAAATTTAAACATTGTGGGAAATTATACCTTCATGCAGTTTTGTTTAAGATGCTTGACATAATAATTAAATATTCAATACTGATTACTTTACAATATTCAGTGAATTTCATGAAAAATAAGGTGTAAAATTATTTGTGACTAAAGTAATAATAACTTCACACAGGCTTCTCAGTCTTCAAACTTTCTTATGATCTGATGTATATGACATGTGAAAATGGTAAATTATAATTTAATTCAAGTTGGTTCAGTGTATTTTATTAGTTGGTAGTAATTGAATTCATTAATTGTGAAGTTGATTTATTGGTTGATTGAGTATATAATTATTGAACATCACGTTTTAAGTATATTTATTATAAAATTAGCATTAATGTCAATTTTCGATGTTACTTTTTATTTTTCAGTCTCAAGGATTTGTGTATTTGAATTTTAATAAACAATAAATATTTAGCGCCAAGAACACTGATGTTTTTATTCAGATAATCCCAAACCGCTAGATTTGATATTATTTCTAAAGAATTAACTTATAGAATCCGCAAAATATTTATTGCTTATTAAAGACACCATGATTCTAATAAATTTATTCTGAAATTAGGAAAAAAATCAGTTTGCCATAAAAAATATGAATATTTTATGTTCTCTTTGAATTTCAATTGTTCATAGAATTTATGACGAAAAAGTTATACCGCAAAAGCTATAAATTAAAAAATGTGACATCATTTTTCTGAATAAGTCACAAAAAGTTTGATAAATACCAGTCACATGAAATGAATTTATGATTTAAAGGAACATCAAAACTTCTTTGGTTATGCAAATATTAACTTTGAAAAATACTTTTAGAACAAAAAATAAATACTTATAAATTCAATTGTAATTCCAACTGAAAGACTTGTCTCAGTTAAATTTGATAGTTCTATTTAAAAATCTGAAAGTTCATCAATTCTGCTAGTTGTCATAAATGATACAATTGATGCAAATACTTTGTAAGGTAATATATAGAATTATATATAATTTATAAATATACATATAATTTTTTGAAAATAAATTCTTGGAAAATTATTTCAGTTTCGCTAAGGTTATAATTGGTAATAAAACATAAACAAGAAACAAATTTTTGCAACACAAAAGAAAAAAATATATATATATATATATATATATATATATATATATATATATATATATATGTATATATATATATATATATATATATATATATATATATATATATATATATATATATATATATATATATATATATATAATGAGATTATAGAATTTTGGATTTTGTTTTATACCTATTTGGATTTGATTTAAAATAATGTTAATGTTTGCTGAATACATATAAGGAATTATCAATATTCAGATCCGAATAAATTCAGTATTTATAGCTTGTATATTGAATCTGTTATCAATATTAGCACTTTCTGATTAGAAGTCTTGTTTTTAGGTTATAAAGTTCCATACTGCGATTATAAAAATTCTCATCATACTAGAGGTGTCAATTGTGTCTTGGAAGGTGACGTGCAAAATGCAATCAATCTTTTGAAACCAATTAGAAATGAGTTGAAAAAAAGAGGTATTGAAAAATTATGCTGGAGTCCAAAAGCAGTGGATCGGATGGAAGATAAAGATGTAGTAGAATTTGTAGAGGAGAAATTTGGAGTGAAAGTTAGTTTTGTTGCAAGTAGTTTTCCTTAAAGTGGGATATGTTAGATCCTATCCACCATTTAATGGAATGTTTTTTCAAAGTAAAATTGCAAATTTAGGGCTTGTAATCTGTATACATATATTTTCTGTTTATTGATATTTTCAATTTTATAACCAGGTAATTTCATATACATAAACAAGCACCCTGTGTTACCAAATGAGATTACCAGAATGGTTAAATATATTATTTCAGCTCTTTTTCTTAAGGCATTATGCAATATCCAAATACATTTGTTTAGAATAATAGCTTTGATTAATATTTGAATATATTAAAGACCATGAATATGAAATAATTAGAAGGAATTTATTAGTTTTTTATTATTGAAGGCTCTCCTCCTATAGTCGATCAGGATGTTTACTTAAAATAAACCATTTAAATAAAAATCCAAAGCTGTTTTGAATGGCTTGTTCTATATATGTTCAATAATACAGTAGTTTTATGCTTATTGGTATTAGAGGCCATAAAATTTATATAAGTATTTATAAATATTTATATAATATATATTTATAAAAAAATATTTATATAATATATATTTAATTTATATAAATTTAAATTTATATATTTTGTGAGATAAAGCAGTGGTTGAAATAGCTCGAATAAAGTATCTGTGTGTCTTAATTACTACACTTGTGCTTATTACATGTTATATGAGATTACCAATTTCATGTTAAAATAAATGTTAGTGTTGTTGATTCTTATTCACTGACAATAATTTCAGAATCGGACACGAGTTATAAACGATCTTCGAAATTTACAAGTACTTATTATAAAGAACCCATCTTGGGGCCTATCAATAGTTCAAGCAGCACCAGAAGAAGATATCACAGAGAAACATGTGGTTAAGAACTTGGTAAGTGTTGTGTTGTGCTCTTGCTCTTTTTGTGTTACATTGTCCACTTAATGTTAATTTTAGTTAATATTTAAACTAAAGAGTTATATTTGATAATAGTATATATATATATATATATATATATATATATATATATATATATATATATATATATATATATATATATATATTTTTGTTGACGTTTCGTATATAATTTGTCAATAATGAAAAGATGTTTAAGGCGGGAAAAAAAATGCTCAAACAGGCAAAAATCAATTTCAAGTAGAAATTATCGGTATACTCCGCAGTTGGAATCGGCGGTTGATACGTTTTAGAGAAATATTGAACTTTTATATATATATATATATATATATATATATATATATATATATATATATATATATATATATATAATTAATGAAAAGCTCTCTTCAAAACTTAATAGCAAAGTTCAAGGTGTACGAATCTGGAGATGGAAGAAAAAAACAACAAAAGAACACTCCAGTGGAGGAAGTCACCACTGGGCTTCCAGATGAACTGTCCGAGTTGGGAGAGTTTTGGGCTACGACCAAATCTCCCAACCCCGGAAAAGTTCTTTTGTTGTGTGTTTGCAGGAGTGTTCTTTTGTAGTTTTTCTTTCATATCCAGTTTCGTACACCTTGAACTTGGCTACTCCGTTCTGAAGAGAGCCAAGAAGTTCGAAAAACGTGTCATCAACTGCGGATTATACCGATAATTTCTACTTTTCTTTGTAGCTTTTCCCATATTAAACTTCTTTTCATTCATTATATATATATATATATATATATATATATATATATATATATATATATATATATATATATATATATATATATATATATATATATATATATATATATATATATATATATATATATATATATATATATATATATATATATATATATATATATATATATATATATATATATATATATATATATATATATATATATATATATATATATATATATATATATATATATATATATGAACGTCTTTTGTTGTGTGTTTGCAGGAGTGTTCTTTTGTAGTTTTTCTTTCATATCCAGTTTCGTACACCTTGAACTTGGCTACTCCGTTCTGAAGAGAGCCAAGAAGTTCGAAAAACGTGTCATCAACTGCGGATTATACCGATAATTTCTACTTTTCTTTGTAGCTTTTCCCATAATAAACTTCTTTTCATTCATTATATATATATATATATATATATATATATTATATATATATATATATATATATATATATATATATATATATATATATATATATATATATATATATATATATATATATATATATATATATATATATATATCTATGTGTGTGTGTATATATATTTTTGCAAAAATCTTTGAAAAACTAATTTCTAACAGAATACTTGGTTTCTTGAGGAAATTTGAAGTAATTGTCAGCTGCCAGCATGTATTCATGCGAACAGGGGTACTGAGACTACAGTATTTGAACTGATCAATGCTGTTCTCTCTGCTCTTGAGAAAGAGAGCACTCTGTGGGCCTCTTTTTTGACCTCTCAAAGGTCTTTGATCTCATTGATCATGACCTGCTTCTTCAGTCTCTGGAAACATCTGGAATAAGAGATAAACAGTTGAAACTCTTGTCCAGCTACCTCACAAACGGGAAACAAAGAGTGGTTCTGTGAAGGGAGGGTAGAACATTTGTCTCACGTGATAGGGTTATTACAAGGGGAGTACCACAGGGTAGTATCTTTGGACCTCTTTTGTTTGTGGTCTTCATTAATTCGCTGCTTGTAAATTGTTGCGTCAATGACTCCAAAGCAATTATGTATGCAGATGATACAACTTTTCTAATCAATTCCAACCGTCCTGCTGTGGTCATTTCAGAAATCATGGTATACTCACTGTCTATGGACCTTATATTTGCAAATTGCTGATATTTTTCCACAAGAATAAGCATTACTTTGCAAAATGTAAGAATAATAATACTACCAGACAAGTATTCCCATATTTTGTTCCAATACATTCATCCTTACTTCGTGAGAAGGTTACGGAATTCGTGGCTATCATGCTCTTCAATGCTTTGCCCAAACGTCTACAAGCTATTTCCAGTCATAAAGGCTTCAAAAGAGAGGTTCATGAACTACTAATGCAATGTGAACCGTACACTGTTGAGGAGTTTAGGCTTTATTGTCTCAACTAAAGTTTTTTTTCTATTTGTATTTGACTTACTTCATTTTTATTTGTGTAAATAATTCGTGAAACTAATACATATATTTATATATATATATATATATATATATATATATATATATATATATATATATATATATAAGATTTTTGCATTCGTTAATTTTCAATTTGCAGGATAAGTTGGGATTCGAACGCGTCGTCAACCCTGTATCGCTAATATATCTCAATCCGGATATTCCGTGGTCGTGCAGCATTGCCAACAAATTTTTCCTTATGGCAAAAACAGGTTTTATGTTGATAGCAATTTTCGGATCGATCTACGTTTGCAACTTGGCATATAAACGTTACTCTGATTACCAGAGACGACATCGCAATGAAGTGATCAGTTTGGTAGAGAAAATACTGGATGTGCTACAGACGGAAGTTGTTGGTAATGAAGGAGATGGAGGCTATATGGTGATTAATCACGTGAGGGACATGATTATACCGGTGAATGACAGAAAGAGTGAGTATAACGTTTTTGTTATCCTAAAAGTATAATTTAATAAAAATATTTTAATGTAATGTTGTAATAGTGCTTCTGTGTTGTAATTTTCTCAAAAAACTTAATGTGCTCATTGTATAAAATTTTAAATGCTTCACATAGAAGATACAATTGTGGTGTATAGTCGGATTTCATTTCATGTATTGGAATAATTTTTTCTTGTTTTGATTAGTCAATTTTTTTCCATTGGGTACTCTGGAAACTAATTCCGTCCTACAATCACCCATTCGCTATTCGAGGATGTATCTGACAAATGTGATATGAACTGTAATTGTCTTATTATTCATTGAGTAAAATCATCGAATTAGATGAATGGAAATACCATACAATTGTAAGGCATTAAAAATCTTCAGTGATATACATCCAAACAATTAAGTTTCGATGGTTTTTCATATAATAAGAAATAGTAAATGCATAGTGTCGGAAAGAGGTCCAAAAGGATCTACAACAGATCAACATAATAAATCTCACAGATCGCACCTAATGTCGTTATAAAGTAGCACATGTGAGAAGTTAGAGCAAAAATCATCGCGCCAACCTGAAATAAAATGGACAGATGAACGGAAAAAAGAGCATTCATAGAGGATGAAGCTTTTTTTGGAAGGCAAAAAATCTGAAGCCAAAGCCCTAAAAATTGCGAATTCAAGTAAAATCGCTCCTCTAATGGGGAATAATCGTTATAATAATATATATTATTATTATAATATATATATTACAAATACTGTTTAAAATTTTTTAATATATTTAATAATACGAATGGCACGCGCATATCACGCTGAGAAGAATTTCTACTTCGAAACGCCTGCGTAATGCGTATTATTTAATATATTAGAAAATTTAAATTAGTGTTTCATTATAAATATCAATTTTCCTTAAGCATTGGTCTCATTAATCATTAATTTAAATAATTTTTTTATTCACGGTATTAGTTAACTTTAATATGGTAGCGGATTGTGTAAGCTAGAATGGAGATAATTGTCATTTAGAAATTGACTGAGAGTTGGGTTTGTATTACTCAAATCAACTTTGAATTTAAAATTTAGAATCACTTTGGAAATCAGATAATCTCCATCCATGAAAGTGTGCAAATCTTTGATAAATTCTACTGTTGCAATATAATAGAATAGGTTCTTTGAAAAATAGTTTTCAGTTTTTGTTCTATTGAACAAAGTTTTCTCTTTCTCTGAAAAAACTGAATTTTGTGTTAAATAAAAGTTACTGGAAGAGCTTTGCCATCATTTAAATATTATATGCTATTTATAAAAATTATTCATTTTAATGAATATTTTTCTACTTGGTACCAAAAGTGTTGAAAACTTCAATAGCATATTAATAATTATCTTCTATTTGTTCCAGGTAAGGAAAAAATTTGGAGACAAGCAGTCCAGTTCATCAATGAAAATGAGTCTAGAGTACGAACAGAGGTACAAGTGGTTCAAGGAGAGGAATATTTTGTCTGGAGATGGGTCGGCGCTAGCACCCTCAGTTTGAAGTAAGTTTGGCAAAATTATTGATTAATTTGTTAACTTACATTAACTTTCTTAACCATATAAGATATTATGATACTCTTGACTGGAGCAGTTGCTTTTAAAATTAAATTTTAAAATTAGAAACTGTAATATATATGATATATATATCACCCAAATATAATATAAACTCTAAAATGGTAGTAGTTACAAAAAATCTGATATTGGTGCCTCGTCCTCTTTTTTTTCAGAATAAGTCAAAAAAAAATTTTCTCCCGCTTTTCTTTTCTAGTTGTCAGCGGAAACCTGATTTTTTGACCTGTTCATTCATTTCGATCTCCACTTAATCAATTTAGATGATAATTAACAAAGGTATCCAAGAGCTGCCTGACCTTATGTTTGAACAATATTATTTTGTTTTGCAGTGTAATAATTTAGGTGAAGCTTTTCAACCAGTCTCTCCGCATATAAAAAAAAAATCTATTGGAACATAAAATTATATATAATGAAACAATATTTAGAATTTTCTCATAATTTAATACAAATACGCATGACGACGTTTCGAAGTACTACTTCTTTATCAAAAGCTGGATCAAATACAGTATTAATCCAGCATTTGACAAAAAAGTAGCACTTCGAAACGTCGTCGTGCATATTTGTATTAAATTATGAGAAAATTCTAAATATTGTTTCATTATGGATATTAATTTTCTCCAAGTATCGGCCTCATCAATCATCAATTATACATGCAATTAATCACTTGAAGAAAACAAGAAAAATAAAAATTTGTATGTAGATTAAATTATTATAACTAATTTTGTTATATTATGAAACAAGTAATATATTACAAGCTACTAAATTATTGTGAGGATGTCATATAATATATGTTCGTGAACGTGAATGCATCGTGCGCTGTACGCTTTTGAGTAAGCATTAAATGGAAGTGGAAAAACGCAAAATTTTCATTTAAAAAATATATGACAGTGAACATAAGGAAACCGTTTTCAAAGTGTTTTGTGCAACTAGAACTTTTACAAAACTAATTTTCATTATATCAGAAAACTTGATACGGATATACATATTCGAGTCCGATATTAATTGAGACGAATCGAACTCACGTCCGTATGGTCAACATACGGTGTAGTAAAGACAATGTTGTTATTGAATAACAGTGGCGTTTCTGATACGAACAATAAAGATATTTTGAAAAACGAAATGTGTCAAATGCTCTTTAGAAGGCGACAAATATGACCTATTCAAATGTGATAGTTGCGGAGCAATTTATTGCAAATTATGCACTGATTTTACAGCATGAGAGGAAAAGTGCTTTTTCAACAAGAAAATGATGAACTGAAAGAAAATAGGAATACACAGAGGCAAGCTACTGAAAAACTTCTGATTTCTGACATTATTTGTGAAAATTTGGCATTGAATACCATAGAAAAAATGAAATCTCTTATAAAAAATATGAAAAGTGAAATAACAACTAGCAATGAAAATTTTGAGAGAAAAGTGAATGGAAAAGAATTAAAAATAAACGAATTAAAAAAAGAATTGGGGAATATGAAAAATTACATAATACAATAGGAACAAGGAAGAACGGAGTATGGTTTGAGGAACCAAGAATATTAAGAAGCAGTTAAGAAATATGAAAAAGAAATTCCACAACAAAATACTATAGTTTTATTACAACAAGAAAAATTGAAAAATCTAGAGAAAAACCTTAAAGCAACAGACAGTAATAATAAAAACTACATTGGGGTAGGAGATTCTGTTAATGATGAGTCTACCTCGGGTAGTTTTAGGTGACTCAAATGTTTTCTCAAGGCTCGCACTTGAAGATGAGCTCACGCTCGAAACATGTTTATTTGATATTGTTAAATATAATCTTGAAACATTAAGCCAAGTGTTTAATTTAATATTTAAATATATATATATATATATATATATATATATATATATATATATATATATATATATATATATATATATATATATATATATATATAATGTGTGTGTGTGTTCTAAAATGCAGTTGACTGTATTTACCTCTCTTGATAAAATAATTGATCACTCTTATATAGACAAATGTAAGTCAAAATAGTTTCTAGAAACAATAAATCAATATGATTTTCTGAATATTAAATATTTTAATATTCAGATGCAATTTTAAAATTCATAAATAAATTAATAAGATGAATGTTTTTATTTAGTTCTTATAACTTGCAAACTTCACAAATGTTGTTTTGAAGTTCATTTAGCAACTACATATTGTTACAGTGCATCTAAGAACAATAAGTCATGGCAGGGACAGGCTTTCGAAACTCAGATGGGCGCAGTGAACAGCCTTCCTTGTTCGCCCACTCCGTGTCTCAAGATCAGGGGTATGGTCGAAGACGGCGATAGAAACAGTCAGTTGATCAGGGAAGCTGTTCTTAGCAAATGCGCATCTAAGTGTCGTATTCTGGACTGCTCGGTAGATGTCAGCATGAAATGCGTGTATCTCAAGTGCGCAGACACAGCAGACGCCGCAGTAGCTTATCAAAACCTTCATGGCTGGTGGTAAGGTCACTTCAATTTACAAAAATTATCTTTAGTTTTGAATGTTCGTTTTCAAGATCATTTCAATTTGATTAATGTGTTGAACTTATATTTTCGAAATTAGAGTATGTATCTTTGAAATGGTAGTTTTTGCAAACATTGTACCAATCTAAAAAAAATTGATCAGAAGTTCACCTTACATTTATTAAAAATATGACACTTCAAGGTTCGATTATAAGTTTTCAAAAATTAAACAATTTCAGTGTAAGACCTTTTACAATATTTAACAAAGCTGCTTATTAAAAGCAAACTGTAGCAACACGTGACAACAAATTAAACAAAATAGAATTTTATTATTAAATGAATGTTAGTGTTTTATAAATGTTAGAGATTATTTTGGGTGCCGTGAGCACCCAAACGTTCCTTCATTCCTTATTTACTTAGTCGGTTGAAGACTCCGTAAAGGATAAATAGTCGCCACATTGGCGATACGTGGACCAAATCTCCAAACCCGGAGAGTTCACGTGGAAGCCTAGCAGTGGAGACTTCCTTTGCAGGTGTGTTCTTTTGTTGTTGATTCATCTCCAGGTTCGTACACCTTGAACTTGGCTACGCCGTTCTGAGGAGAGCCAATAAGCTTGAAACATGTGTCAACGGCTGCTTTCAATTGAGTTGCGGGCTATACCGATAATTGAACTAATTAGTTTTGACAAAAATAAACTTTTTCATATCAAAAAAAAGCCTGTTATTGCTAAAAACTTTCAAAACAAAATATCTTAAACAGGCAATAAATCAATTTCAAGAAATATATATATATATATATATATATATATATATATATATATATATATATATATATATATATATATATATATATATATATACACTTTTTGGGTTACAACAGATTAGATTCTAAAATATAGTCTACACCATGTATTTGAATATTGTGCACTTGAATTTAATTTAAGAATGTAAAATCAATCTTATATAAATAATCTTATATATATATATATATATATATATATATATATATATATATATATATATAGTTCATATAATATATATATATATAGAACTGTGTTTCATTTATATTATATATATATATATATATATATATATATATATATATATATATATAGCTTCACTTTGGCAAAAGGCACTCATATAACACTTGGCAAAATTCCTTAATACACTCTACATATGTTTCAAACTACTAACCAATCATTATCAAGAGTTTAAGACAAATAAGTGCGAGAAATCATTTTATATTATATATTATATTATTATGTAGTGTCCATATTTATATATATTATAATGAATCTTCATCTATTGTTTATTTTGTTGTTATTTTAATTAATTTACAATATGTGGTAATTATTATATTTCATAGAACACCCGTTTTATTCCAGGTATGCAGGGCAGTTAGTTACTGTAAAGTATCTACGTCTCGAGCGATATATGCAGAGATTTCCCAATTCACCAATTTCTGGACCACCATACCTCAGAGCCACTCTGCCACCATCTAAAGGTTGGACAAGTTAAAAATAAACCATTTCCATTAATAATGAAGTGTTAACTGGATGGCAATTTACCAACACAAAAAAAATTATTACATCGAAAACTATCCTTCAAAAATACTCATATTTCTAAATATTCTGATCAAGGGTTCAAGTGTTAGTGGAAGATTATGTTGGTTAAAATTTTTTCTGAGAGTTATTGATGTATTTATTTTATTTTAAGTTATTGTTAGTGTTTAATGGAACTTGACTGAAGTAGATTAATTTTAGAAATTTAATGAAATTATTGACGTTTTTCTAACTGAATTAGTGTTACTTGGATGACATAAGTAAATAATGTTAAAGTTTTAATAGATGTTTGTTTATTTGTATTTGGTCACAAACATTAACATTTGTTGTATTTTATATAATCAAGCAAATGATTTCTAAAATAATTGAGTTTTTTTACTGAAATTCTTGTGTTACCATATAATTTTAATTTCTGTACAATACACCTGAAACAGACAATCATCAAAAGACGTTAGAGTTGATGGTGACTGAACTGAATGATAAATTAACTGAAAATGCAATGTTATATGCTATCTAAAAAAAATCAGGTGTTGTATACAATAATAAGACAAATTTTCAAAAAAATTATCTTCATTTGCACTTACATATATTGATTGGACTGGATACACTATAAACACACCAAAATCACACATATCACATGAGTTGCATCTGAATAATGAGTTGCACTGATGAGAAAAGATCAAAGAGCACCGTTTACTTAAGTTCTACTTAAACTTTTATTTAATATATGACTAATAGGTAGTCATCATTATACATGAAAAAAAATAATGGTGATAAATGCTGAATCAGAGCTCATAGAACTTGCAACATTGTTTTAAAGAGGCTGTCCCAGTACTAATGATTATAGAATTTAAACTAGGTGTATGAAGTTTTTATTACTGCGATATTTCATAAGTTACTTTTGATATATTCTTTTAAATAACTTATATCTTAATGGTTGTGATAATATCATTCCTTAAAAAATACCAGATGCTCTACCAGACCATTGCCAAGTGTACAACTTTTCAGCTTGTGGTATTAGGTCATAGGTTTCTAAACTTTCTTATATCCAAAAAATAGTTGTTTTTTTTTATTTAATAGTGTTGGCGTTTACTTGATGTAAATCCATTATAATTGAATATAACTTAAATTCAAATACTTGAACTTTGATTTACACTTTATTGACTACATAGCATGACGCGTTTCGTCGTTACAAACGACTTCTTCAGATGCTTACAGAATAATGTAAAAGATTATTATTCTGTAAGCATCTGAAGAAGTCGTTTGTAACGACGAAACGCGTCATGCTATGTAGTCAATAAAGTGTAAATCATAAGTTCAAGTGTTTGAATTTAAGTTATATTCAAAAAAAAGTTAATCATCGCTAACTGATAGAAATCGGTAGAATTTTAATCAATTAACATATTTATGAAATTATTTTCATAGAAAAGATCAGATGAGTAGAAACAGTTAATACGCACCCAACAAATTGTAAAACTAATAGACTTGAACCTCTATGTATATATATATATATATATATATATATATATATATATATATATATATATATATATATATATATATATATATATATATATATGGTATATTGGTCCGGGAATACATCCGTTGATTTCTTGGATGCCTGTTGGAAACTGGCAGACGTTTCGTCAAGATCTCACTTGACATTATCGATGCTTCTTTTAATTGTCGATTTCTCGAAATCTGGCGACTGAATGATTTCGAGCAATCGACAAATAATTGAAGCATCGATAATATAAAAATATCGAATTATATAGTATAAAAAATATAAAAGAAGAAATTTACGGTATTTACCTGCAATTTAGTTGTTTGTTTTTGTGACAGCCGTTTACATATGTTTCAAGAACGGCGTAGTTCAAGTTATTAGATGTTCAAACTTGGATGTTGATCAAAGAAAACAGAACAAAACAAAACACAAAATTCCACGTGAGTAATCGACATCTTTGTGGTTTAAATTGAGTATCTTTGATTGGAGTTCTATTCGACTCTGTTTTGAAGACTGGATCAATGTCTACCTGTGATACGATATTTATACCTTCTAGAAATTTTGTACCGACAATAAGATAAAATTACCGTAAATTTCTTCTTTTATATTTTTATACCTGTATCAACCTTCTTAATTTTATCTTATTGTGGGTACAAAATTTCTAGAAGGTATAAATATCGTATCACAGGTAGACATTGATCCAGTCTTCAAAACAGAATCGAATAGAACTCTAATCAAAGATACTGAATTTAAACCACAAAGATGTCGATTCCTCACGTGGAATTTTGTGGTTTGTTCTGTGTCTTCTTTAATCAACATCCAAGTTTGAACATCTAATAACTTGAACTACGCCGTTCTGATGATAGCCAATTAGCTTGAAACATATGTGAACGGCTGTCACAAAAACAAACAACTAAATTGCAGGTATATATATATATATATATATATATATATATATATATATATATATATATATATATATATATATATATATATATATATATATATTAGATATATATCTGATAATATATTTCTTAAATTAAGAAAATATATTATCGTACTCAAATATATTTATTCAGAAAAATTTTGAATAAAAGAACACACCTTCTAAAGTCTGTTTTATCTGATTCAGAAAAGTAAAACGTACGCATTTTATTACATTTCACTTGAAACAAAATTAGAAAATTTGCTTTTTTTAAATAATAATTACAGACGATAACATGTGCATTGGCTTCACAAAATCATAATTATGTGTTAGTGTCATGTAATACTTAAGTACCAACCTCTTTTCAAAAAATATTAAATACAATGTCAGTAAGTACCTAATGAGCAGGAAAGTTAGCAGTGTTAATATGTAAACACTTCTCTCATTCGGCGAGATGAAAGGACAGATTGCATTTACTGCTCATTCCTGCTCTTTTAGCATACTTCAAAATAATGTTCAATGAAATCTACAATTTAGAAAAAGAACGTCGCAATAAAATCCTTTGGAAAGATAACAAAATTGTTGCATAGCTGTCGAACTTTTCTGGTAAATTGTCTGAAATGTCAGTACTTATTCCTGCTCTTTTAACATACTTCTGAATAGTGTTAAATGAAATCCACAATTTAGAAAAAGAACTCTGCTATAAAATCCTTTAGAAGGATAACAAAATTGTTGTTGCATAGCTGTCAAACTTTTCCAGTAAATTGTCTGAAATTTCAGTAAACCGATATAAAAAGTATAACAATTTCTGAATGTTGTAGGCCTCAACTTAATGCAAACTTAAAACAGTAAAGGAATATTGTTTACAAAACTTATTCAACAAATGTGGCATACCTTTCGCCTTTACAATGGCTTCTTCAGACAGACCAAAGAAGTCATTGCAATGGTAAATGGACATCACAATTGTTGAATTTTGCATGAATGTGCATATATTTAGGAAATAAAGCTTTCTTTATAGTTTTTTCAGCAATTGAAAAAAATTAACACAGTAATTTAGTTTCACCTAATATACTAAAAACTCTAAATGTTTCGGGTGGTTAACCCATTATTGAGAGTATACAATGTTACCCGAAACATATGTAAAGTTTTTAATGTTTAGTAAAACTTGAGCAAAGTGTGTTAATTTTAATTTATTATTTTAAATTAATTAAATTTAAATTTATTATGGAATAATTTCGATAAGATTAGGATGGTGAAATGAATCAGAAATACAAATTTCTAAATAGATAGATCTTCGATAGTGACTTTTTTGTTCTGAAAACTAATTGATATTAATACTTTAGTGGTACTTATTAGGTGTTCACGTTCGACTTTCATAAGGCTTAAAGGAAATGGCTGTTAATGTGACTTGATGAAAACAGTAATTTTTTCAAATTGAATACAATTCAAGCTTCAACATTCTTATTTTTGACAATTTATAATGAAAAGATATATTGCTCAATAAACGCCTAGTAATCAACGTTTCTCAATTTTACAAGTTATAGCTGTAAACTCACTTAAGAATTTGAAGCATTGAAATATATCTGAAAAATATATACAGGCTTTATTGATGTTATATTATAAACTTCCTGACTAATTCATTAAGGTGGGACAAATTCTATTCGCTATAGGAAAAACTTTTTTACAAAATGAACTTCAGTGCATGTTTACACTCTAGAAGTTACAATTTTCAATAAGTATCATACGACTAAAATTTATAAAGTCCACCAAGTCAATGGCTGTGCATTATTAGCAAAAAAAGAAGAGAAAAATAAAGTCAATTTTAATTGGATAATGAAATTAAAGATATAACATTCCATAATCAATATACAATACAAACCAATAACTTGTATAAAATGTAAACAATTCAAAAATTATATAATCAATTAAAAATTTTTTCTTTAATTCTTCTAAAAATATATATGAATGAATGGTATAGCATAACACATTCACAAAATCTGAAAAAAAAATAAGATTTTGTTCAACTTAGTACTAAATTTTTCTTCATGACGTAATCACTATTATATTTATTGCTTTGCTAGCAATAATATTCATACATTCATTACAAATGGATGCATTTATACAGATTCAAATTTGATTCTTCATAGTAAAGGCCCATATTATGACACTTCAGGAGAATCTACTTCCGGCTGTTTCATTTTTGTTACAAATCTTTTCCTTCTAGAGAAATCAAGAAGCACTCTCCTCCTGGCATTGATGAACCAATTTTCCACCTGAACAAGTGTAAGATTTGTTTCTTTCATCAGGCATTGTTTTTCATAATCAGTTGGATATGGATGCTGAAAGTTTTACAAAGGTTCTGGAATACTGAAATTTTTGTTCAACCCAGTATCAGTTTTACCTGCTGATGATGATACAACCATTCTGTCAAATGATTTTTTGCTTTAGCTGGTAAATGTGGTCTTTTTTGTGATGTTTTGCCCCAAGGAATATCTAAAAAAATATATGAGTTGATGTGTAATAAAAATAATCTCAGAATTATACCAAATACCAAATAGCATTAAGGACATAATAATCTCATGATCATAATTTTGATAATATAATGAAATTTAAATAAATTGAATTATAGCAGAAGATATTTTCATATCATTAAAAACATTATTAATATATACTTTAATAAAGATGAGAATGACTGAAAACATGTTGATAATAACAATAAATTTTTTAACCATAACCAAAATTTTTATAGGTAATTAAGCTTACTAAAGATAAAAACCATTTCTCCTTCAACAATATTAATTTCAATAAATAAAATATCTTGAATGATTATATTAACATACGTTCTTCTTTTTCCTTGCAGAGTGTATTATGCTGTCTCAGCAGAAAGAGACTTCTGAATTCTTGGTTACAAAAATTACACATGAACGGTGAACTATGAGAGGTTTTTTTGTGCTTAACAAGTTCTTTAGTAGTCTTGAAACATTCTTGACATATCGTACATGGAAATGAAAATTCTTCCACTGATTTTGGCAGGATATTTTTTACTTGATTGTTGATGAATTCAAGCTTCACTATCATACCTACAGTAATAAATAAAAACAATGAATGAAGTAGTTTTTATATGTATAAAGAAACTCATTGGATAATATCACAATGTACATTTAATAGTTGAATTTTCTGACACCAAAAACAAGTCTTGCAATTATAGATTTATGAGTTATAAATGTCAAAGTAATTTTAATCTAAGAAAATGGCATTACATGTTATATAGGAAAATATTTCTATTCTGCATCTTAGAGAATTTCAAATAAAAAATCAGTATATGCATCAAAAACCTACAGGACTTCATATTTAACTGAAATTTTTGGAAGCCAGGACATAAAAGCATCAGCAGTTTTTGCTTTGAGCCTCTAAGCATACAACTTCAACCACTTATAATAACTAGAGTAAATTTCAAGAGAGTACTCATTGAACCAATCCTCATCCAGTTAAATGTTAAAATGGAAACATTCTATAAATGCGACCCACAGACAGCTAATACTGATGTGACCTACATCCACCTATAGAGATAAACTGATCTTAAATAGAGAAAACCATTGAATATTTTCTGCATAAGACATTGCAAATTAACAAAATAATAATCATAATAGAGGAATCTACATTAGGAAACTATTATGCAGGAGGAAAAAGCGGTTATCCATAGTATCTTTTTCAATCCAAAGAAATATGAGAAATTAGGAATATCTCTGCAGTATCTAAAAAAATTAAAACATAAACATACTGTTAATTTTACCATTAAAATTTTAGTCGTATTATAAATGACCATTTATGTAGTTGATATAAAAATGTACCTTTACCAGCTTCAAGTTCTGCTCTGAGTAAACTTTTATCACTTTCTGTATTAGACTCATCTTCTTCATTTGTAATATTTCTGGCGAATTTGGAAAGATGCAGTAGATCATACTCAGAATCGGGTGATAAATTGTCGAAATAATTTCTCATTTTTTCCTCAACTTTCAAACAATTATTTTTGAATTCATAAGCTGCTTTTAAGGCATCAGCGCAGTTCAAACATATGAAGCAGTCATGTAGAATATCCAATGCCTAAGACATTATGTAGTTTAAATTACAATGGAAGATCTGATATTACATATAATACTCCAAATATCATTATGTATATGTATTGAATAAATTGAAAAATTTTAATATATCAACTTAAACATAAATATCCTCCCGTTTTCTGATGTCAAAAGTAGGTCAAATTCGTTTTCCAAAAACAATTAAAGTACCTAGAGTACTCACTAGTTCTGGCATACATGTTGTAATTTGATGACGAAATGGCATGAATCCAGAAATCGGTTCAACGTAATTTATGTCGAAATAATTCTCCTTAAAAAGTAATTTTAAACATAATCTGCAAACTTTTATTGAATCCTCGTTCATTTTCACTACCAAAAATTGATTAAAAACATAAGGATATATGACGGCTTGAAGCGAGTAAGTTGATACAAATAAACGATTTGAATTTTCACGGAAAATCCTTAATTTGCATGTAATTTCCAGTTGTAATGGCCTATTTATGTGCCCTAAAGGTCAAAAGTCACATTTTTGTCAAATTGATGACAAAAATCTCATGCCTGTCAAATAAATTAAATACCTGTCACACTTAAGTGATATTTACATAAACATAATATGGTCATCTCGATCTACCCTATAGTGAGTATTTGATCTACAGTAATAGCGTAACCGATCATAGTGTTAAGAAAAAACTACTTGAATACAGAATATACATTGACCGCCTGTCAACGCCTTCGCAAATTATCTCCTTACTGCAATTTTTGTAAGTGTGGTTATTTCAACTTGTTTATTCTTACCAATAGATCATACATTTGTGATTTTCATCTACAGTTCAAATTGGTCTTGAACTTTCTGTTGACACGATATGTGTTGGATGAATTGTTCCATTCAACAGTTTTAATATAATAATATGATGGCACAAATTTAGTCATTCCATGGGCTATACCTCTTCAAATGAGACGTTTTACTTCAATAAAACTAACATTACTTATTACTTGATGCTTGTGTCTATAAAACTACCTATATCGTTCCCAGCATCAATGTTACTGGGGTTCAGTTTGGATGTTGTGAATCGGGCACAGACGCTCCCCTTGAAAATTCTCGAACCAAATTCCTCGTTGCTGAAAATTTGAATTCGAAATCCAAATATAAATAAACTTGTACACAAATAAAAAATCTTTTGTTTTCGATATTGTGGATTGTATTCAATATTCTGATATGTGTCATGCAGAATATCATCATTTAATTTAATTTACACTTAAATCATTTCGGAAAGTGTTGTACACTTTCAGAAATGATTGAGAAACTCGTGAGAAAATTTAATTCGTTTTCCTGTTTCCGCGAATTTTAGCATTATGTTTATAAAATTATTATGCTGATGCTTACAAAAAGTATCAAGCATTTTATATATTGGCTTAAAATTCACTGCAAAGTTCACGTTCTACAGAGAGGCACAAAATAGTTCTGAAAAAGTATATGAATACAAAATGTAAATCCTTTTCTGATTTATTATTTGAAATGCAAAATACTAAGTACTGTTGCTATTTGTATTCAAATACTAATGCAAAATACGTATTTTCAAATACTTTTTTCGAATAAAAAACTTTATGATTACATTACTAATGTTCATCATTTATTAATAATTTTAACACAACAGGCTCTTCAAGAAGATCATTTGACATGTTGTGTCTATGTGGACGTCTTTAGACGTCCACATCCGGCTCGACGCCGGTTCCGAACGGCCATTGTGCTTGTAATCAAAGTACATTACCCTGCATATATCATTATTATTTGATCTACATAAATCATAGACAAACACAAACACCCATGTCTTCAGCGGGGCTCGAACCCGAGTTCTACCGTACCATTGTCGGCTGTTCTGCCGACCAAGCATCGGAGACCAACTCAGGACGAATTATCATGCCACTCTATGAAAACAAGCGTTCCACTGGTCCCGAACTAGAGAGGCATGTGTTGAATTTTAAATCAATTTAGATGTTGCCAGTAGTTGAAGTTGTTGAGCAATCTCAGTCGTTGAAAGATTCACTTTTTTCTCCTTCTGTCCTGTTGATGCACTTCTTAAATCTTCTTATTTGATTCTTCGCACTTCCGCAATAAACAACTCCTTCATATAGTCTTTTTCAGCCCTTCGCACCCACTTTAACTTGAAGAAGGGATATGACAGCTGCTAAAATACTCAACTTTGGAACGCGTGTCAAGTTATATTTTTAAAACCGGTTTTGTATGTTTTCTTTTATTTATATCAACTAATTCACCATAATATACTGGATGTTTTTGCTTCAATATGTGAATTAATTTTTGCATTCGATACAATTCTGGCAGCAGGCACCCATAAAAAGTCTCGTTGTCCTCTTCTAAGCTCTAACTATGGGCATAATATATATATTTATTTCCCGCCTTTTTACAGTCTATTTTTGATTATGATTATTTTGGAAGTTAGTAATGGATTTCCTTGTTTGCCGTTTGTAGATTTCGAGTACCTACTGTTTTATTTTTTTATTTTCATCAGGGCTGAACAAAATTGAGGTTGATTATATTAATAACTATCTAATTATACTACTTGCTTTCTTAGGGTGTCATAAGGTGTCATCTATTATAATATTTGAATCTGTTAGTTGGGTTATGAACTTGAACTGCTTTAAAATGGTTCTTTTTCAGCTTTAAAATAGAATAATACAGCAGCACCATGTTATTATTATGTTCATAATTTTATTTTCAAAATTTATATCAAATGCTTATATATTAAGATATTTTTTCAAAAATGTATAGTTTTCATTGTTCTTCTTTAGCAGGCCTAACTGTTATCTGTTCTTGTAAATATATCTAGTTTCAATGTCTTAATAGTTTAATACATAATAGTTTAACAAAGACATTAGAATCCTTTCTATTGCTTTATAACTATAAACAGAATGAACACTTTCTGTTCTGATTCTCCAAGTACCCCTCTATACGTCATGGCTTGACGTCACGACTACGTCAACGATAGTAGCGCTGTCACCGAGGAGACGAATATTGTGAGAACTACGTTTAGTAGTCACTAGTTATTCGCGACATTATCATGAGGTGAAGCAGTTTATTAAAAGAAAAATGTCCTCAAAATCGGTGCCGAACGAAAAATTGGTTCGAGTCGGCTATTACGAGCTAGAAAAGACAATAGGGAAAGGAAATTTTGCAGTGGTGAAGCTGGCAACTCACATAGTTACGAGGACCAAGGTAAAATATACCATCTAGTTATTAAACAACCGAAATGTCAGAATGGGTAATTTTTCGTTCAGATTTCACATTGTAATGTTTTTGTTCTCCCAACTGTTTCGTACATTTAGATAGACATGAAAAACATGAACAAGCTGGAAATATATCTCAAACGGATTAATAAGCTGTGCTATTGTACCAGTTATTTTAATTAGACCTGTATCAGCAGTGTCCTTAAAAATTAATTAGGTACATTTGTCAATGCGCTAGGATCTAGTTATCCAAAAAATGCGTTTTTTCCCAGACTTCATCTAATTGTGTATATCGTGTAGCCGTTTAAACGTCAACTAGTAGAAGCGAACCAATCTCTTCTAGGTTAAGTGAAATTTCATTTGTTTTTCGTTTTCAAAACATAAATATCAAGGACGATCCTACATGCTGTGTCTTACTAAGATTTTGCAATTATTTATGTAAAGTATATTTATGCGACAAGTCAGGCCTTGATTTATTTATATATATATATATATATATATATATATATATATATATATATATATATATATATATATATATATATATATATATATATATATATATATATATATATAATAGTTTGTAATTCATATTTTAAGCTAGGTAATTTTGTTTTGAATAACTACTACACTGGTCAATTGTAAATGGAGAGGATTTCATTAGATATATTGTAGTATTCTAAACAGTTGAAGACTATTTTTATTCCTTCAAGAAAATTCAGTTATAGAAATTAAATTTCGAATAATAATATACTTAGTCATAAATAAGTGATGTATTCTTTTTATATAATTATATATGTTTGTTAAAGAATTGGAAATATATTTTGTTCCCTCATGGATATTTTTTGAAATTTTTTTTGTTGAGTAAAATCTATAATTAATAATTTATGCATCGCATTCATACTATTGTATTTTCTTTGAGAGCGAGAAGAATTTTCAAAGAAACACGAAGATATTTGCTATACAATTGAGTTGAATAAAACGCTCACATTCAATAGTTTTAATGTATTTATTATTTATAATATTACTTATTTTGATGATATATTATTTAATTATAATTATTAATAATATATTATTCACACTGTATGAGTATATTTTAATTTCAATGTCTGATATTTTACAGCCAAATAATATGAAGTTTTGCTATTGGTATGGAAAGCTAGTTATACCTAAGTTAGACTGTTTGAGTTCGTATAATAAATTATACAATTCTGCTGTGTATATAATATAACCAGTTGCTTAAGAAAATTCATTTTTATTATAATAAGTAATAAATACACATATTTATTAATTTTTTCTTTTATCCGATGACGCAGACTAACTCATATGTAACCTTATATAATTATTGAATTAAATTATGTAGTTTATTTATTTATCACAAAAATCCCTAACATCTTCATATATAACAAGTGTTAATAATGTGTAAAATTTTGAATCATTCGATGAAGTAAGTATTCATAAAATGTTTGGAGCAATACTATCGGAAAATTGAAATGAAGTAATGAGATTTTGTAATAATAACGTTATTTATTTGCCCATTGGTACATGTAAGCATATACGAAAAACCCATTTGGCGTTAGGTGAATATCGTTTACGTGTCACTATTTTTTGTCTGAAACAATCACATTTATTAGCAAATGTGAAACCAGAATTTTTTTATATTTTTATTCAGTGGACCTACAGTTTAACGTCGGTTCCGAACGACCATTGGGCTGGTAATCAATGTACATTACTCAACTATTATCATCATTAATCTAATTAAATCATAGACGAACACATACACCCATGCCTTCACCGGGGCTTGAACCCGAATCCTACCGCACCGTAGTCGGGTGTTTTCCCGGCTACGCCACGGAAGTCGGCGATAGAATTCTTATACATGTATTTCTATCATAATGTGGTTAGTCTGTACAAAAAAGTTAGACAACAGAACTGTGAATCATCTTGAGAATTAACTGAGTGAAAAGCCGGTCTCCGTAGCTTAGTCGGCAGAACTCCCGACTATGGTGCGGAAGAACTCGGGTTCGAGCCCCGCTGAAGGCATGGGTGTGTTTGTCTATGATTTAAGTAGTTTGAATAATGAAAAATGCTGGGTAATGTACATCGATTACAAGCCCAATGGCCGTTCGGAACCGGCGTTAAACTGTAGGTCCACTGAATTAAAAAAAAAAAAAAACTGAGTGAAAAAATCTTATCATCAAGAAGATATTTCTACTTATAGACCAATGTCGATAATTTTTGGAAAAAATAGTAAGTAGTAAGAGATTCTGCTATTTTTTTTCACCTTTTACCATTTTCAAAGGCTTCAGCCCTGGTCTATTGATTAAAATTACCTTGGAATTTCGAGTTTTTAAATTAATGTATACAATACATAAAAAATAAAAGTACAAGTGATGAAATTTTGAATGTAAAGGTGATTAAAGAATTATTTTGTGTGATTAGATATCCCCTACTGTATTTGGTAAATACAATTTTAACAAGTGGAAGGTTTTCCACAGAATTAAAGACTGGCTTGATTATTCCTATTCCAAAAATCAAAAATCCCTTGAAATTTAGACCTCTAAATATGCTACCAATAGTAGATAAAATTATTGAAACAATTGCATGTGAACAACTGAGACAATATTTCGAACAGAAATGCGTACTTTTGAGAGGACAGTCGGGATTTAGACGTAAGCATTCATGTGAATCGGCAGTGCGGAGTGTAGGAAAAAAATAAACAATGACGAAACTGTGCTTTGTGTGTTTGTTGACTTAAAACGTGCATTTGAGACAATAGACCGTAAGATTTTAATTGGAAAATTGGTTTCTGTTGGAATGGAGGGAATTGCTTTGAGATGATCGAAGATTATTTAACGGATAGGTATCAAAAAACTAAAGTAAATGATTGCACATCAGAAAGTACACTGAATTTGTTAGGTGTCCCACAGGGAAGTGTGCTTGGTCCACTTTTGTTATATATCATATATTATATATCATATATATTTTGTTATATATCATAAATGATATATATCTAGACCTAAGAAAATGTTTCGTAAATTTATTTGCGGACGGCACACTTATATCCGTTTCAGGGAAAAATCATTATGAGATCACAAATGTTCTGAACAGTGAGCTTGATATTCTGTATGATTGGTTATCTCAAAATCGACTGAAACTAAATAATACAAAAACACAATATATGGTTATTGGATCAACAGCAAACTGTAGGAAATATTTGGACTTAAATTTATCTGTGAATGTTAACAGTTTCCCTATTAGATTTGTAATAGAAATTAAGTATTATTTAGGTGTTATTCTGGATCAGCAACGAAATTTTTTTCTCATATTGGTTACATGTGCAAAAAATAGGTAAAAAGATTGTATTTTTTTCTAGGATATCCAAGCATATTTCATACTGACAAAATTGTTGATTTTTATATGCCTCATTTCAATTATTGTTCTTTATTGATATCATGCACAAAAGAGGAAATATATAGATTACATTTACAACAAAACAAGGTGATGAGGATTATCTTGGGCTGTCATAGGTACACTCCTATTGAGAATATGTTGTTTACTTTAAATTGGTTGAATGTTGAGAAGTGTATAAAAAGTGCCAATATGGTTATAATTTATAAGATCGAACACAATCTCTTCCAGAATATTTTAGTGCTTATTTGAATAGACGCTCGAATTTTCATGATTATGATATTAGATCTGGACGAAATTTAAATATTGCAATAGTAAAATCAACCTTGTTACAGAAAACTCTTTTTTATGATGGGGTTTAAAATTTAATGCATTACCAGATAGCGTAAAGAGCATGCCAAATCTAAATGTTTTTTCCAAGAAATTGTTCAATTACTTACGAAACAGTTGAATATTAACCAATCGGTGTGAAGTTAGCAACGAAATCCCATCAACGAATCGTACCTAAAGGTGTCACACGCCTCAAGATATGTGTATAGAACTTCGTAGATCAGTTGCTGAAACTGAATTACAGAGTATTTCACCTTTTTTTATATATTTCGAAAATGTGGATATTGTTGGTAAATTTTATAGTGTTTTGTACTTATTATTGTAAATATTATCACTTTCGATAGGAAATGGTAGGGGGGATAGGAGCCAAAAAGTGCTATATTTTTTAAAGTAAGTTAGTTCACAAAAATTTGATGAATGATTTTGTCTACAAATTTAATTCCCTTTGAATGCCTAGTATATGGCCACTTCAATGTCGCAGCCGCCATTGCCGTCCTATTGGGGTGATACGAGCAAAAAATTGCTGTGTTTTTTGAAAGGGATTTAACCCTTAATTAGGCGCATTAAGAAAATCACACAACTAGTCACATGGGGTCACCACTGACCCCAAAGTAATGAACAAAATTGGAGGCAAAGAAATGAATAAAACAAAGTATATTTTATCAAAATTATTAAAATACTTTATTTTAATTAACTTCCAAAAATAAAAAATATAACTTTGACATTAAACAAACAAAACATAAAGCAATTCCTAAATCCTCTAAAAAATTGAAATTTTTGGCATAGCCAAGATCAACTTAAAAAAAAATATTCTGATTCTTTAGTAGAATTATTCATTCTGCATCCGATACAATAAGCCCTAGAATGTTCCTGACAAATAAATTTACCACAATTGTGGCACTTATTCGGCACTTTTTTGTCATTCTCTTTAGGGCATGACGACCAGCGCCCGCGTTTTGCAGTCGATTGGTGTATAATTTCCTGCACATCATGAACCTTTAGGATCCGCTTTTTTGTCAAAGTAGGGATAGCACGCTGTTGGATGCGACGTTTCTGGTGATCTTCCACAAGTTCTGTTGCCAGCTTTTTCAAAAATATCCGCCTTATATTTGTGCTACTCTTATCAGGATTCGCCCTGAGTATGACAAATGCATTGATGCCTGATATATTTACCAGATCGAAAAATAGAGCTAACGGCCATCTTTTTTGTCCTTATTGCAACATTGTAATTAGAGCATAGTTGATCGTTACAGTCGACCCCTCCTTTGGTACTATTATAATAGGTAACTATTTCTGGTTTTTGAGCGTTAGATTCTTCAATTTCGCTCTCCGAATCATGGGTACTAACTACAGCTGTATTGTCGACAATTTCATCTTCTGAGGGAAAAACAGCAACATCTTGCTCATCATCGAATAAATCCGCCAACCATTGTCGTATCGGTCTCTTCTGATTCAACTTATTGAAATTTGAGAACTAATAAAAATAACAAAAATGTTAAGAAAATAAAAATGAAAATATATAGAATAAACATAACTTATAATAATACACAAATATCAGTAATAATAATAATAGATATAATTACGTAAATACACAAAAACAGATACTTACCTACCGCCAAAAAAGTTAGGTAATTGGTCGCATGGGGTCAGCGCTCAAGAGAAGAGCGACATGTGCTAGCAAGTTGGCGATTTGTCCGCGACTGATTTGCGTGCCCCACGGGGTGGTAGGAAGCTACCAAAAGCACCGTCGAGTTCTAAATACTCCTACATAATTTTTTTTCAATTTGAATTTGTCTTGACCCCATGCGCCTAATTAAGGGTTAAATATGTAGATGAAATCATTCATCAAATTTTTGTAAATTATCTTAGTTTAAAAAATACAGCAATTTTTTGCCTTTATCGCCCCTATACGAAGGCAATGGCGGCTGCGAGATTGAAGTGACCCTATACTATCGAAAGGGATTCAAATATGTAGACAAAATCACGCATCAATTTTTTGTGAACTAACTCAATTTAAATAATACAGCAATTTTTTTGCTCCTATCACCCCTATAGGACGCCAATGACGGCTGCGACATTGAAGTGACCATATACTATCGAAAGGGATTTAAATATATAGACAAAATCATTCATCAAATTTTTGTGAACTTAGTTTAAAAAATACAGCAATTTTTTGCCACTATCACCCCTTACGACGCCGATGGCGGCTGCAACATTGAAGTAACCATATACTATCGAAAGTAATTTGAATATGTAAACAAAATCATTCGTCAAATTTTTGTGAATTAACTTAGTTTACACAATACAGCACTGTTTTGTCCTTATCACCCCTGTACGAAGCCAATGGCGGATACGACATTGAAGTGACCATATGCTATCGAAAGGGATTCAAATATGTAGACATAATAATTCATCAAATTTTTATGAACTAATTTAGTTTAAAAAATACAGCACTTCTTAGCTCCTATCCTCCCTACCATTTCCTATCGAAAGTGATAATAATATTTACAATAATAAGTACAAAACACTATACACTCTACCAACACTATCGATATTTACGAAATATATAAAAAAGGGAAATGCTCGTAATTGAGTTTCAGCAACTGATATATTTGAAGTTCTATGTACATATCTTGAGGCGTGTGATACCTTTACGATACGATTCGTTGCTAACTTCACACCAGTGAATATTAGTATTAAGTTTATAATTTATAAATATTAAGTGTATATATGAACTTGAATCACTAGCAAAAGTTTCTAAATAAAACTTACTTATCTTAAAAAATATCTTTTTGTTTCTATTGTCCCAATTGAAAACATTGCTGTATTGAACTGTTTACAATGACGGCGAGTTTCATCCTATTATGGAAATTGTCAGTGATATTCATCCAAAACCCAAAAAAAAAGTTTCGATGTTCTTTCCAATCGTATTCAGGTGCCATCTTCAAAATGAGGAAAACATTTATTAGTGAAGTACTCATGTGAGCTCCCTCTATCGAAGAAATAAGATAAACTCTGCCGAGGATGCTAGAGCGCATTCTCTTGAAAAAAATCAGTGTGTACTTCCATATAAACATTTCAGGTTTTATAGACGTTCAATACAAACACTTCAGAAATTTTTGTAGTGTGTAAGATTGGTCTCATGTCTTTTTGCTTTCATTAAAACTTTCGGTCGTTGGTGATGCTATAATTTACTGCATTGTTAATGGCTGATTTTCGCTCATTATCTGTTGATAAATGGTATTTATCAACAGATATAATTTTTGTATATTGTAAGATTTTGTATGATGACCCAATTAACATGAATTTGTCTATTTAAAAACAGCTTCTGTTTCAATTTTTAAGTGATATTGTCTGACGGTTGCCCAAGTTAGTTAAAGATCTTATTTCAATTTTTTTCCTCATTTTTGAAATCCGGCATTGTCACGAAATAACTAGCCGAAGACCAACGTGTCAATGGTTTTTTTCAGAAGGTTCCTTCTTCTGGAAAAAATTATTAATATGACATTCTTCTGCTTTGGGTAATTTTTTGTCATTGATCATGTTTTTTTTTACCAATTTTTTGTAATCAACATTCTGCAGTTATTTAGTTTCTCAAGTCAATTAGTCTGTTCACTGGAGTGCTGCAAACATACAAATATGACACTAAACAGTCCTATACAAATTAATTAAATTAATGGGTTTCAATTGCATTTGGACCCATGAAGACAAAACATACCGTAAGTGAGGTCAAATACACTTCAAAGAATCTCTGCAGTTGTCGTCTTTATGGCTTATTTTTCGATAAAAACCTCAAATAAAAATTATTTGTTTGTCTTTTCATAGTTGATAGTCAGTGTTGCCAACCACAGCATAGAGCTAAACTGTAGATATGCCAAAAAAAAACAGAAAAATCATGAAATTATCAAAGTTTTAATCAAATGTACACACTATTTTAAATAACATGAGTACTTTTTAAAAGCTAGTATTGCAACTCTTCAGAAAATGTGACTAGCGATTATTGAGAAAGCTTGAATTATAACATCTTAAAAAGGTATCCATCCATAACAAGGATAGTAACTGATCAGTTGAATAGTCTCACTAGCTACTATCTCATTTTCAATTTCTAGATCTTCTTGATTTTCCGATTCATCTTTATTCTTAAAATCGTACATGCTTTTATTGAATTTTCTGAAGCTGTTATTTGTTACATTGAATTCGTAACAATTTTTGGTTTGTAAAAATTTGTGTGTAAAGTACCTTTTATTATACTTAGTCGTAGAAAGTTTATTTCTTAGCTTCGTTTTCATAAGATTAATGCTGGAAAACAACCGTTCTACGGTGGTCGTGCTGTGGGGTAAACATAGAAGCTTTCTGGTTAAAGTCGATATCAGTGGAAACAAAGAGCCCTCGCCTTTTTTTAATTTAGAAATATGCCACTATTTTTCATCTACACTGGGCGTTTCCTTAAAGTTGAAAGTGATATTGCGAATAGCTCTCCAATCTCTATCTAGTTCCGTTATGTCATATGGACAAATACTAGGGAAATAATATAGTAGTTCAGAAATTGATATTATATGTTTTTTGCTCAAATCATCACTTAGAATTACTTGTGGGTTCAACATCTGTAAACACTTTAGTGCCTGATGTTCTTTATCATCGAAAGGAAACCTTTACATTGGACTGCTGTTTCAATGTAAAACTCTTTACATTTCGTGTAAAAATTTGACAGTTTATCGTCGTCCAACTCTTGAATGTCTCTCTTCAATCGAATTAAATTTGGTACCATTTACATCAACACTTAAGGCCAGCTTACTCCAAAAAACGTAATTTTTCTCAATATATTCTATTTATAGTACAAAACATGTTGAGTAATCAATTTTACATATGAAAGCACATATATGAAATTACTTGAAAAAAATTTTCATTTTTTTTTTTTCAAAATGGCGGTCCTGAAAATGGCTGCTGAAACTCATCTGAATCGGAGATGAACGACATCATTTCTTGGAAAAGAATTATCTGAAAAAAAAAAAACGGTTTCATCTTCTGTATCGAATTGGGTATGACCTCAAGCAGAATGCAACATTTTCAATGAAAAAAACAAAATGGCGGATATTTATTTTTTACTCTTTTTTTCACTTTTAATTGTTCATTACTTTTTTTAAATAATAATGAGTATTTCTGGTTCTGCTTGAGCCCATAGCCAGACATCTAAAGAGTAAAATGCCGTTTAGTTCATAACGATAAGTGCAATAGTTTTGAATGAGAGTGTAATTCATGCGAAAAAACGTGATTCGGAGAAAAATCAGTTCAAAGTTTTTATTCGTAAGAAAGTGAATTTTACTCACATATCCATTCAGCTTCATACACAAATCCTTCCTGGTCTTCGTAAGCATTATTCTGAAGAATTCTTGCATTTCTCAAAGCAGTTCAACAAAATAACAAGACAACAACAATAAAACAAAGAACAAAACAATAAGACGACCCGAAGGCATACATCAGCAGTTACCGCTACGGAAGGCGTTCGAGCGGCGGGATTTACTGCAGCGCTCCCTAATCTTTTATACCTGCTTCTCGGTCTTGCTGACCTTCGGGACTAATTCTATACTATTTCTACGAGTATAATAGTAGCAATTTATGAAAAAAAAATTTCAAAGATTTTTTCAAAATTGTTTGGAGTAAGCTGGCCTTAATATTATTTGATCTTTGGCATTTAAGATATATTTGGTTTTGTCTATTTCTTCGTTTATTAGGTACGTCAAAGGATTCACAGGAATTCCACAGCAAGTAAAAAGAAAACTATAGAAAGTCGGTAAAATGGACATCGATCGAAACAATCTACGGCTGTCCGCCACTAACACCATCTATTAAATCATTGATGACCATTACCTCCGGTTCGATTATGGTAGGTTTTACTGAAGCTGACTTACTACGTTACGTAGCAAACAAAATAGATGACCTAGCATCTTATAAAAAAAACTGTGAATTTCGAGGCATCAACTAAAAACTGAGAGGATTTCGAATAAACAATAGATCTACAGTTAAAACTGAGGGGTGACTACACTGCTAATAGTACTTGTTGTTTAATTGTAATTGTTAATGGCTGAGGTGGATAATTAATACTAAGTTTAATATTTTCATGCTCATTCAGTTTTTTCGTTTTGAAATAACTGTGCAATTAGGAAATAATTATTCAGGTCTGTAAATGAAACACTGCATAAACCATCAACCTGAAAGGTAATTTATAAGAGCTAAATTCACGAAAAGTTCAATAGACAATGCATAGTATAATATTCAGCTGTAATCTGTGGCATTCGACCCACTGACCCTTTGAGATTATATCTTCACTTTTGTTGGAATGACAGTTTCCTTTTTGGCATCTACTTTGTGATGACTCTAAGAAAACAAATCAATACAATTTGCATCAAAAACTTGAATAAGTCATCGTTTCAGGATTTTAAAATGTACATATATGATAGGGTCGAGGTCATATAATAAAATCATATTTTTGTGGCACATTGAGAATGGTTCGACGCTGATATTACTCTTCTTTTAACATTAAGTTAGTTTAAGTTAGGAATTTAAGGAAATATAGGAATTCGCTATCAACGAACAAATCTTAGTAGAAAAGGGTACCTTACGTTTCGAAATCTTTTCACGCTGCTGTAGTTCGTTATAAAATTGCATCATTAAAAACGGAATGGTGGTAATAAACACAGACAGATGGCATCCTTCGGATGGCCAAGCGATTTAACTGTTGTACTGACATGGGTTCTATGATTTTTCGATCAATTTTTCCAATGGGGTTCAACCAAAATTCACGCAGACATTGGCCGATAAATAAAATTAAGGCTGCAATAAATACTTCCTGTCTAAATGTGGAAGATCACGCACTCGTCGATAAACAAAAATCTAGGATATTAAAATCCATTAAATAATTTCAAAATTTTTAATCAAATATGTAATAGTTTAGGTTAGTTGTGGTTTTTGCCTTTATAGTGACAAAAGTTGATAAAAAAAACATATTAGTATTGAGATTAAGAATCATTTTGCATAGGTGGTACTTGGAAAGGTAATGTTCTTCACTTCTTAGTTACGGATTTTTTACGAATTTTAATTCGAAAAACTTTTTATTTCGATTTAGTGGCTAAGTATCATATTTATTGCATTCAGTTTTCATGTAAGGGATACAGACCATTTCATCGAAAAGAAAAACGAGATAGCAATCTCAACACTATTGTTTATGATCTTGGAATTTTAAATATTGAATTTCCTAAATAAGGAAATACTGAAAGGTAAATTAGAAAACTCCGAATGACAACCAGAAAATTTCTCTTCACGAAAGTCCAAACCTAGTTTCGATATTCATGAATCCTTCATACTTTACTCCATACTGAGATTTTCAATCGAAATATCGAAATATTTCAAATAAAACTCTCAGGCAGCTGTTTACACAAATGTTGTCAAGGAAAACACAACTTATTCACTTGCGAGAGTGAATAATTACCATGTTTCGAAGCCCATCCAATTTGTTAGAAGTAACATACAGAGCTGTTTCATCCTGTTATGGCAATCATCAGTGGCATGCATCTAAAGAAACAAATTTCGATGTTCTTTCCAAAGGAACCAAGACCCTATCTCTTTAAAATGTGGGAATGATTTATTAGTGAACTAATAGATCATTCAGTCAGCTCATTTTATCGAAGAAACAAGATAAATTCTCCCAGCATTGTAGGAAGCACGTGACAAGATCAGACTTGGGTAATTGAATCTCTAGATGGTATTGTAAATATTTCACCTGAATTTTTAGGCTTCCTTAGCTACAAACTGAAATACATTTATTGTGAGAACATTTGATGAGCAAAACTAGTATAATGCAAATTTCTTTGGTTTTAAGAATGTTTTATTTCATTCAAGATTGAAATATTTTATGGGAAGTTATTGACGAAGATGTTTTAACAGAAACATTGTAATCAATTTCAACTTATACTCTATACAACAATACTCACTGAATATTTACTTTTTATTCTTGTCTATTTTTTGCCATTCTGAATGATTGGGTGATTGGTTTTGCCGGTTAGATCCGTCATAAGATCGTATATCTTGTCGGTAATTTTCTTCTCGGTCATTGGCTGGGTGCTGCTCCTTCCAAGATGAGCCTTTCAAGATTAACTAAGTATCTTGAAAAACTACCAAAGAATTCCTCAGAATACCTAATCTCTATCTGATTCTAAGTTGGTCCAAATTGATTAATTTGTTCCTTTCCCAATCCAGAGCACTCAACATTCTGCGTCATCAGAACATTCCGAATGCATCGATTTTCTGTTCTCCCGTCTTTCTCAGCGTCTAACATAGTGATTCATCAAGAACACCGAAAGTACCAAAGTTTAATTAGTCTCATTTTGGTGTTAAGAGATATTTGATAGTTTTATCACACATTAGTTAGTTTGGTCATTGATTCTTTTGCTATTGCAGTTCTCTTTCTTTTTTCGCTGGATCCGTCTGGAAAATTGATTGATATTGTGGTACCAGGATGTATGAAGTTGACACTTCAGTTAGTTCAGGTCTGTTGTTATTTTGGCCTTCTATTATCATTCATTCAATTTTCTTTTCATTCATCTAGGTACATCGTTAATGGTTGTTTCAAATCTTAGTATTAATCTAATCATTTCTTCCCCCGATGTAACGATCAAAGTTGTATAATCGGTGTATCTTAGGTTTCAAATTTTAATGCTATCGATGGTAATTATTCCACCCTGCCATTCAACGAGTGCCACTCTCCATAAATATTTCAAAGTAGTGGTATCTAATATAATGTGGCATATTGTATCATCTGATAAATAATAAATGAAATTAGTAATTTTGGAGGTCTCCCGCAGTACATCATGAGAAAATTCAATAAAAAACAAACAATACTACACGATGCAAGGCACGCTCAATTTCTATCACGTTTGGAAACACGTGTAAATTGAAAGTTCCTGGTTGAAGACCAGTGTCGACGATTTTCACTTTCCGCGTGATGAATGTGCACAAGAAGAACAATGACGATTTTCTTGAGAAAACGTGAGTTAAACGTTAACATCCAAAACACCCAGGGCATTTTTTAGGCAAAAATTCTCATGACTCTAAATTGAAACTGAATTCATCTGAAAACTATAATTTGAAATGAAAAATTCTTATAAAATAATCTTCTAAATATTATAATAACTTATAATGTTTAGAAAAAGCTAAAACGTTTAAATATTGTTTACAGATATTTCTTACTTGTCCTCCTAAAAAAAATTTTTTTATTGAGTGGACCTACAGTTTACCGCCTGCTTCGAACAGCCTATGGGCTTGTTTGTAATCAATGTACATTATCCAAAAATTATTATCATTAAAATACATACACATATATATATATATATATATATATATATATATATATATATATATATATATATATATATATATATATACCATAATATATATATATATATATATATATATATATATATATATATATATATATATATATATATATATATATATATATATATATATATATATATATATATATATATATATATATATATATATATATATATATATATATATATATATATATATATATATATATATATATAAATGTATTATTTCATTATAATGAAAATTCAGAATCAAAGAAAAAAGAAATACATCCAAAAGTTTTAGGAACTCAACGACTTGCAGTAATGAAAATTCAGAATCAAAGTTACATCCAAAAGTTTTTGGAACTCGACTAGGATTCGAACCCAGGTCTTTCAGGTTTACGCCCTTCTGAAAATACCGAGGTCCCCTCATTCAAGATGCAACCTCATACCTATGTATGAAGTTGCAATGTCAACATCATAGTAATAGCAAGTCAACCCCTATCTAACAACTCTTTTATTCGACTATTATTTTCAGATATGGGTTGAAGTTGTATCTTGCAGTTGGGACCTCGGTAGCTTAGTTGTAAAAGCAGAAGGGCTTAAACCTGAAAGACTTGGGTTCGAATCCCAGTCGAGTTCCAAAAACTTTTGGGTGTAACTTTGATTCTGAATGTTCACTATAATAAAATGATACATTTCTACATGTCCGTATATATAGATGTAACTTTGATTCTGAATGTTCACTATAAAAAAATAATACATTTCTACATGTCCGTATATATAGATTTCTACATGTCCGTATACGGTCATATAGAATATGTATATAATCATATACATATATATATATATATATATATATATATATATATATATATATGATTATATATATATATATATATATATATATATATATATATATATATATATATATATATATATATATATATATATAAATAGATGTTTTATGAGCAGCTCAATATTTAATGGGGTGCTCTTTGGGTCAGTTTTGAAAATAAAACTTTTAGGAATTATGTACAAATGTTGTAAAACGTTTAAATAAAAGTTTAAACGTCACAAAAGTTTTTTCAATAACAATTGCCTACTATAGAATAATAAATGAGAACACTCTAATAAATGTTCCACAGTATGCATAATATTTGTGAATGAAAGAATTTGATAGCCAATGTATTTCTCCGATCCTTGTAAATGCGATTGCAAACGAAAAATAGTTAAAGCTTGACAAACAAGAAATAAATTGAACCTACAAGGAAAAATCACATTATCATTTCAGACAAGATAGGTAGAAGGAAAATTGCTTTGGTAATTTTGATTAAGAGGTTTCTCATTGTAGTTTCAATTTATTTTTTTAAAGCTTTTGCACACACTACCTTCATTCTAAAATTATCTTAATTATAGTATAGCATTTTTGTTGTATGTTTATAATTATTAGAAATATAAAATAGTGATCTAACAATAATACAAATATGTTGCAAACTATTGATTCTGAAATGCATATTTACCTTACTATAAATTTCCGTTAAGATCTTCATATGTATTTGAACATAACTATTCATTGAATAAAAATGAATGAAGTGTAGCATGACTTATTAGCATGAGTAGGTGTGTTTAATTTTGTTGCCCCCTAGAAATTGAGAGATATTACAGTTTTTCATATGAGGAATAAATGACATAATCATTCACTTATTTTTCATTTTCTTGTTGAACTATTGAAGGTTCAGAGGAGTATCTCTGAGCTAAGTTAAGCTAAATTAAAGAAAAAACTAAAGCTAATTAACTCAATGAAATATTTCCATTAATTACACTATCAAGAATTTTTAAAATGAAAATTAAATAAAAAATATCTATTATAAATTGTGTAGTTTTCGTATTTTGGAAGGTCCTGAAATCTCACGTATCATCTTTTGGGGTTGTGCTTATGTTTTTCTAATTAGTCACATTGGCTACATCTTTATCAATATTAAATGTACTCAAATGTTTACTTAAAGTTGCTATGGAAATTAGCGTAAAGTTTTCTGTAATTAGTGCGTACAGCCTTAATTAGTAGTAATGTACATATCTGATTATAACCAGCAACGTTCTTGTTTTTAATAAGGTTGTGTTGCCAGCTTCCATTTTTAAATTGCAAAAAGGATCTTGTGTTCTTGTTAGTGAAGTACTCTTAGTGCTGGCAAATAATTGATTATTGTTGATAAAAATATTTAAAGTCTTGATATCTAATTTGGAATATCGTCGATATTGCTTCTGACTTTTTTATGTATTCGTTCAGATTTTCTTCTTCAATATTGGAAAACGTGTTTCAAATTGAAGAAAATGAAAAAACGTTTTATCTTTAAATTCTTTTTTGAAAAGTTGTAATTCATTTCGAAACCGAAACACTGTGAAAACCAAGATATTATTTTATCTTTCCTCTGCAATTCTCGCAACCACTCGTCAAAGTTCAATCCTGAAATGTTTATTTCATTTTCTTTTAGAGATGCAGTTACCGGATCAAATTTACAAATCGATTCAAAAAGTTGTATCTAGGTTATATGATCTAACAATTCGAAGATCGTTTGAAAGTTCTCCTTCCTTTAATTATTTAGGGAAATTTTTGAATTGTCAATGATTTTTGCATTGGTACTCATGTAATTTAACAATGTGAAACGCTGTTTCTTAATATAAGGATATATTACTCGTAAATATTCTGTAACTAGATGTTCTCGGCGAACTATGCAGTGAATCGGTATGAAAATAATGGTTTTTAAAATATAATAACGGAGAAATTAAAAGAGAACTGGAGTACATTTATGGAGAATCACAAATATATAGCCCTTGTTATGATATAGCCTTGTTGTATGCTAAGAAATTAATTCATATTATATATGCAGAACTATTGATTTAACTCGAAATATTCAAGTGTTGCTTTCTTTGATTTGTATTTTAAGTATTACTTAAAAAGTTAAATTCTTAAAATTTACAAATTGTTAGGAATTAATTTTTTCAATATGTAGGATCTTATAATATTGAAGTAGTTCAATATGTTAATTATTCAAGGTCGAGCTTGGAAATCAACTTCAATTGCTACGTTGCGTTATTCCTACAAATTGTACTGTTCATCGTTATCTCTGCTTGTATTCTGTATTCCGAAGATTCAAAAGATGACAGTCATGAATTACACTCAAATCTAATTTTTTAAAATATTATTCCATCTTCATCAAGAATTGTGTTTACAATATTATTAATAATTTCACAATATAAATAAAATGAAGGTATGCAAATTTAGCACCCTGAATTAACTTTTATTGATTACTGCATAATGATTTTAATACACTTTAATTAGATTTTGTCCATTTTGGGTATTAAGTTAAGGGTCTCGAATAAACCTTAAAAATTTAAATTTTTATTTAAAATGGTTTGTGTGTTTAGAATTTTTTTTTACCAAATTGTCTTGAAATATCTTACACAAGATTCGAATATTGACCTTTCATGCGGCGACTTTATGCTCTAGCACTTCCAATATTTCAATAGGTTTTTTGCGGACATTTTTCCCAAATGAATATGAGTTTTAACAGCGCTTTCTAGTGTATGTTGTATATTTTTACTTTTTGCTCTATATTCTGTGATTCAATAATTTTGTATGAATTTCGTCGAATGTATGCAAAAAATATATTACATACATTCATTCGAAGAAATGATACGGCATTAGGCTTGCCAGATGGTCCAGAAATTGGTAGGGTATTGTCCCGGAATTTTTTTTCTTGTTCCGTGTTCTGTAATTAGACCTTGTTATCCTGTAATCCAAAAACCTACTACATTGTCCTGTAACAAAATAAACTAACAACGAGTGACAGCTTGTATTGTTCTTTCAATTTCAACAAGTAATGTAAATAATAAACAGAATGTCCATGGATTTAATCAAGTCTGAAATGCATACTCCTATCAATTTTCACGTATTTTGTTCAGAAATTTTATCAGTTTTGCTGAACTTTGACAGAGAAAAACTAATAAAAATGGCAAAATCCAAGATTTACTTCCAAAGTTTTAGTTCTAAGATTAGTCTTACCTACTAAGTACGTACATACCTATCTAATAAAAGTATGTATTTGTAAATGAATATCATTTTATTTTCTACATACAAAAATAGATACTCAGAAAATAAAAAAGCAAGATATTGTTTACTATGGCCACGACCCGACACCGTTGTTCTAGAATTGTCCCGGATTTCATGTTTGAAGTTTTCATCTGGCAACCCTATAGGGCATATAGGACATTTTAAGGAACATTGATTTTGGAAATAATTTTTATTGTATTATATCTACTGAAACCGCCATGTGGAATAGTGAATAAAATATAAAGTAATACAAATATTCTCTGGAATTGTACTCATAAACGTGATTGTACCCAGGACCTCAGTTGAAAATTATAATGATGGCGAGTCAACACTTTACCTTGAAATAATAAAACCTTAAATATTTGATATATTCACTTCATAAAATAAATATTTTTGCAGGCGACTCTGCGAGCCAGGCAAAATTTACTCATTGATCGTGTTTGTTAAGAAAACAAGTAGGTTGTTGAAAATTTTCACGAGTAAATGTTTCACAGTTCGATAGTTGTTTATTTTTCATGTAATAATTTTCGGATATTCATTAAATAAGGGCAAAAAACGGCGAAACACAATTTTCTCCTCGAAAACATGCCAACAGTAACGAGCATTCAAACTTTTTAATATTGTACTGCTAAACTATTAGTTCTATTGCAAAATAAAAATAAACTTAGTAGTGTTAAATTTATTCGTTAATTCATATTCAAATTACGAATTCTATTTTCCAATATTATTCCAATATAAATCATATTAGTCCAAGAAATGAAGGAATTATACATGACGTAGTGTAATAAGTATAGTAATTTTATTGTTTTTTTAGCGAAATTAATAACCAAAATTGATTTGAACATTGTATTGTGAAGCAAAATCGAAAAAAGAAAATATCTTGTTATTTAACAATGAAATGCATAAATTATTCAACTAATTTAATATTTCATTAAAATTAAATATCAACTTAATTATTTAATGAATTCTATGAAATCCATACATTTTCCTTAGGTTCTTAAATGTGTAGAGTTTTGAATGTTTTTGGTTTTTCTAATTGATCCGCATATTTGACATGAAGTGTAGATTGCGGTTTTCTATTATTTTCGGAATTTAAAGGCGCTATTTTGTTTAGGGGATGTCGGTTTTTTGTTGTTAATAGTTCAGTATTAGTTAACAGGGTTTAAAACAATATGTACGAGTATTGAAATACTGCAAGTGCAAGCAAGTGCTCAATAAACGAAGGAAAGTGAGAAAGTTAGATATAGTGGTTAAATTCACATAAAATCATTTGATGAGCGCCTTCAAAAACTAGAGAGTTACTGTACATCATTGACATTTGGAAATTGCATATAAACACTGCCTATATGATCGGTAAAGTCTTCCCACCAGGGTGCAAAAACAGCATCGTGAGGATGTTCAGTTTAGCACTGAAAAACAATACTGGACCAAAATGTGAAAAATAAATTCATTATTTACTCACGATAATCTCACTTTTCATCATAAATGTGAATATTCATTCCCTTAAATATTCAATTCAATTATGGTACTTATTTTCGACGTTTTACAGCTGTAAACGTCAATTCAAAGTTTGTAGCCTAAAATTATGTAATTAATAAATTTACTTAAATATATTATTATTCTATGAATACTTGCATAAATCTTGAAATACAAAAGTATATTAGAATTTTATCAGTCCGATAATGTTTTTACTGAACAGCCACTTTGTAGGAACAGAATCCAGCAATGTTTTTATATATTGCTGAATATATGAGTTTTTATATAAAAACAAAAACAAAAATTATATTTAGCTATCATGAAAGTGCTGTAAGCGGTTGATTTATTTTTCATGTTTTGTATTAACTAATTACTACTCATATTTATTTTTCAGGTTGCAATAAAAATAATCGATAAGACTGCCTTAGACGAGGAAAATTTGACGAAAATTTTTAGGGAAACCGCTATTTTAAGAAATCTGAGACATCCACATATAACACGGTTATACCAGTTGATGGAAACAAATAATACTATATACATTGTAACAGAATATGCACATAAGGGGGAAATATTCGGTAAGTTACAGTATTATGAAAATAATTTGTATATAAATTGGTACAAGAAATATACTTATTAAAAAACTAGTTATTTGCGGTGATTCAACTTTCCTCAAATCTCTTGGCCAAGTATTCCTGAAATTTAAAATGAAAATGAAAATTAAAAATTTACACAATATCTTCATAAACTTCATCCATAACTCGTAATATTACGCAGCTAATCACCAAGCCAATTCTTTTCCCAATTGTCCAATTGTCATCGAACCCCTCTACATTTGATCTCATTCTTACAAATAATTATCAGTAAGTGTTATCACTCAAAGTTAGCTCTCCTAACGGACAATCCGACCATGCTGTATGGACTGCGCACAATTTAATTCTGTATGTTTCTTTTTATAAAGTTTTTTGTGAGGTAATTGATCTCACAAACCTGGATTCTCAATGCAAACTTTCTAAGTTTGAGAATTTTGCAACTTATCGGCAATTCTCCAATAGCCTTAAAAAATAATTAATTAGAGCCAGAGTGTAATATAAACAGTCCATTTCTATGTGTTTATCGAATCACGAAATGTCAGAAACGTTATCATTACATTCTTCGAAGGTGTTTTTTTTAGAATCTGTGAATAACCTACCTCTTTTGATTAGACCTCGTACTCAAGCTTCGTTCAGGGTATCCCTCTTTCTACAGAACAAATTGAACACCTACTAAATCTCAAAAACAATTCCTCTCCAGGGCTCTATGGTTTGACACCAGTTCTCTTTGAAGAATGTTCAAAATCCATAGCGTATCCATTATCTTCAATAATGAACGTCCTTCACCCAGTGTTGCACTCTTGCAGCCTGGAAGCTTGCCCCTGTAACTCCTATCTTCAAAATTGCAATAGCCTTTTACTCAGCGTTTGTAAGGTAATGGAGTCTATTATATCTGAATACATGACAACATTTTTGCTTCATGACTACGTGATCCCCAATCATTAACTTGTATTTGTTGAGGGACGATCTATCTTTACAATATTGCTTCACTCTGCCAACAAACTGGTTGAGGGCCTTGGATAATGAAATCCCGACGGATGTAATTTATTTAGAATTTCATAAGGACTCCAATTAAATTCCTAGAAGAAGGCTACTCTATGAATTAGAACATCTTGGTATCCGAGGCAATCTCAAACAAATGGATTTGTGATTTTATGCCTGATAGATTTTTCAAGGTCAGAGTTGAGAGGATTTATCTCAAGGAAGGTCAGTTTTTAAGCGGTGTACTTCAAGGTTCTGTTTTGGGGACGCTCTTGTTTTTTGCATATGCTAGTAATCTTCAGTACTGCATCTCGAGTTCAATTTCATTTTAAGCCGACACCATAAAAATATTTCTAAATCCGCTTAGGAAGAAGACGTCAACAAAATTCAACAGTGATGTACTGGCTCATACCGTAAAACTTTGATAAGTGTATTTCTTGTTTTTCAAATCGGCAAAAATAATCCTAGTTTTTCATATTACTTGAACGGACACTTGTTAAAAACTGTCTCTTCTCAAAATGACTTAGGTCAAATCGTTAATTTTATTAATATGTGTTAAAATATCGAATTAATGCAGTAAACGGGCAAATACGAAATTATTCTAAGGAGTCCTCGAAATCGTCATTCAATACATACTGCAGACGTTTCAAAAGTTTTATTCCAACGTTTTCGCAATACGCCGCCGGCCCTGTATGGTGTCCACACTTAGTTCGCGAGCAAGATATGCTCGAAAAAATCCAACGTTTTGCTACTAGACTACCATTTGGTCGTACGAGGCCCTGTTATGAAGAATGATTGTCGATTGTCGAACATATCGTTCAGGGTACTGAAAATTAACTACGGTGACCTTCAGTCAATATTTACACTCAACACAGGCACCCGACTGCGTGGCCATCCTCTGAATATAAAGAAGGAAACTTTTGATTCCTTCAAAGTATGAAATAGTCTTCCCGCAGCTGCAATCGATTCTGTGACTGTAAACCAGTTTAAAAATGCAATCAACAGGCATTTGTGGTTTTAGTATGACCTAGTTTTTGAATTTTCATTACTACCTTTTTCAATTTATCTAAGGTTCAAGTTTATTGTTTCAATAGCATTAGTGTGATTCTTTTCTGCTTTTTTGCGAAGCATATTCTTTCAGTTTTTTAAAGTATACTCTTAACATTATAACATACTTTTTCATCGTGCATTTTAATAAGCAAGATGAGCAATTACTAATTTTTTTTGTGTTACTACGGCATAATTATAGGATATTTATCCTAGGCCCTTATTTGAATAAATAAATAAATTATAATAATAATAACGAATTATTGAAGTCCGACAATTTTGTCGGGCTTCCACTGCCAATAAATTTAAGTTCAAATTCTGACACAAGGCTGTGATCATTATGATAGATAGAAAAAAGAGATTAATGGCCTAGTATCCTGATAGTTTAAACAAAAATTCTTACTTCAAGCTGAAAATATTTTGATATAGTGAAAAAAAGACCATAAATCGAATTATAATGAAATAAATAAGAACAATTGAATAAAATAATATAAAGTGCAAATAGTATAAAAATAAAATGAATAGAGTAAATTCTTGCTGCTTATGATCAAACGGAGGGTTGAATCAGAAATGGAATTCACACGACGTTTCGGTTAGAAATAATAATAATAGTTGATAATGTTTATTTGGCCACACTTTATATGGATTCTATTAAGTTTCTTCTTACAATAAATAATCTCAAGTAAACCAATTGTCTCACTGAAGTTTAAAACTTGTACGTGAGTATCTTAAAAAAATATAAACCATACTTATCTATAAACTTGAAACAAAATAATAAAACTAAAGAATATTATATAAGCTTGAAACAAAATAATAAAACTAATGAACATTATATAAACTTGAAACAAAATAATAAAACTAAAGAAAAATAACAAAGTACAAAAAGTGGTAGGGGTTCTAATTAATCTATAAACAATATTAACTACCGAAAGAAAAAAGACAGTAATAGTAACCTCTCAATAACAATTGTGGAGATATATTATTAATACAATTCGAATAAAATTACTTTTGTTTTTAAATTTTTCAATCTTACATTGAGGACTTTGATGTATACAGTTTTTAATTAGTCGGATATATATAGATCTAGAACCCACCACCCTGATATTGTCTGGTTATTCATTGAACATCAAGGGCCCAAGGTAAGCAAAAGATCTAAGTCCAATGGTCTTATTCACTCTCTATATATATAGAAATGTATCTATATATTGAATAAATGACACTTCAAATGGGGTAAGCACCCTGAAACAATTTTAAGCAATAATTTAATAAAATTTTTGTGAAATCAGAGCAAGTGTCATTTTTTATTCTATTTATTTAACAATGTTTCGCCAAGAGATCAGAAAATATTCAATCACTTATATCTTGCAGACCATCTTGTTGAAAAAGGGAGAATGCCTGAGGAAGAGGCGAAAAGAATATTCAGTCAGATAGTGTCGGCTGTCAGTTATTGTCATTCTCAAGGAGTAGTTCATAGAGACCTCAAGGCTGAAAACTTGTTACTGGATCATAACATGGACATTAAGGTTATTTATATGTCTTTTCTATGTTTCTGGTAATTACTATTTCTTCTTTTTGAAGTTGGCAGATTTTGGGTTCAGTAATCAATTCACTGAAGGCTGTTTACTTTCTACATGGTGTGGGTCGCCCCCCTACGCCGCTCCGGAGTTATTCCAAGGGCTTCAATATGACGGCCCAAAAGTGGACATATGGGTAAAAATAGATATTATAAATATTATCTCAAATGATTTGAAAGCTTTATTACTAGAATTAGAATTATTATATAGAAATAGATAAGTATTAGCCGCATAATCATTTGGCAAGTAATTAGCTAGAAAAATTGAAGGATTATTAGAAATGAAGACTACACAGTAAAAATTAAGTGATTACCATGTATACCAACATATCAATTCATATTTTTTTAAAGTATAAATTAATATTATATATTATACAATAAATGAAATTGGTGCTTATTTTGTAATATTGTTCTGATTTTCAGAGTTTGGGTGTTGTATTATATGTACTAGTTTGTGGCTACGTACCATTTGATGCTCAAACTTTACATATGTTAAGGACAGTAGTTATAGAAGGAAAATTTAGGATACCATATTTCATGTCAAGAGGTGAGAATTTATTACTTTAAATTTATATTTTACTTAGAGGACTTTTATAAAACGTTAATAATTCCTCCTCATAAATAATTTTGAATTTTTGACTATTAATTTATCATTTTCCCCTCCACTTATCATTCCCTGTAGTTGGGTAGTTGTCTGTTAGAAATGAACGCTTATTATTATTATAGTAGGCAAATTTTTAGAAAAAATTCTTTTCAAATTATTATTTTCACTGATATAATATTAAAAATTTTCACTTGCAAATTCAAAATATTACTACTAAAATCTGGTTTGTAGTGTAATTTACCCAACAGATATGGTTTGATTTATATGGTCTTGTATGAATCATGTAGCATTGATTGTTGCTGTCTTTTTTATGTACATAGTTAGTGCATTTAAATTCTAAGCTGTAACGTTTAGTATTTTATTCAATTTACTTTCAGATTGTGAAGATCTTATTCGCCATATGCTTGTGGTTGAACCTGATAAAAGACTGACTATGGCACAAATAGCTAAACATCGCTGGCTTTCAAACGTACCCCCAGTTGATACGGGTCCTGACATAGAATTAAGTCCCAATAAAACAGTTATAAACCATATGTTGCAATTACCAAACTTAACTCAAACGATGATTTTGCAGTCACTGAAAAATAAGGCTTTCGATCACATTTATGCAATATATAATTTACTGCTGGATAAACTGCACCAAAGAACAATCAACTTCCAGTCAAAAATTTCTAGGCAAAGGGCCTCAAGTAAGTTCAGACTGTAGGCGAATGTGCTGTAAGTCTATACCTAATAATGTGAAAAACTTTTTAGTAATGTTCATATTTGTAAATTGTGCAGTTTAATTAGAGCAATAATAATAAAATTTATGTCATCCAATATATGTACAAATGAAGAATTTTAGTTAAATATATTCCTTAAAAAAATTTAAAAATCTTTTGTAAATGCAGATCATGTTTCAAAACTCAAAACATAGGCTGTAGAACAGTTAATAATTCTTTCAAAATAAATTTATTAAGTGAGTATTAGTCATATTTCCATTTACTGAAACTTTGCTCAATAGCTTCATTTAGTTATATATTTTTATTTGATTGTATTTCCATTATGATTTAAATTTTAGTAACGGATTCTGAAGATGGATCTGGACAAAATGTAGAATTCGTTCGACCGCCTAGAATAAATGAACGTAGTGAATCATTCAATGAACAACAGCTTGTTACGCATTTAGCGCAGGAGCAAGCAGCTTTCGACTCTTCGCAGCAGGCTGCCGAATTAGGTTACAACTGCAGAAGGGAGAGCTTCAACGAGAACTGTCTTAGAAAGGTTGGAAGTGATCGAAAAGAGAGGACGTTAGTGTACGCCGATGGATCAACTGCTGATGACAGTGGATCTCCTTTCGTGTCTATGCCCACTATACCTGCTGTTTATTTGGTGGGAGACGGCGACGGTCAGCCATTAGAAAAGGTAATACCTTTTCATACTTATTTTAAAATATGTATTCAGGGTTACAGACTGATCGAAGAGTCGATCGCTTTTTTTGTAACACTTGAGTTGATCACGACCAAACTAGATGGTCAAGTTGAAATAATTCTTTCAAATGATCCATAAAAATATGAAGGGGTATTAAATGTGTACTATAAAGAAACTTAAAAAGTATTTCAAGTTTATGTTATAATGTATATATATATATATATATATATATATATATATATATATATATATATATATATATATATATATATATATATATATATATATATATATATATATATATATATATATATATATATATATATATATAAGAAAATGAACACTAGAACCTTCATTCGAGAAATTCAAATTAACTAAAAGAATGTTATAGTAGAGCTAGATATGTGAACGTGTACGATGTGATGTCTCCATTGTCCTTCAAGGGATAAACGTTAGAGAAATATTGAAATCGATGCCACAACTGATGGAATTACGAGACATGTTTCGTTTTGCAAGGAACTCGTCAGTCGCACCACGTCCATCGAAGTGAGGCAACGATTTCAATCCCCAAGCATCTTCTTGTGATTCCAACTGGAATTTCGTATATATATATATATATATATATATATATATATATATATATATATATATATATATATATATATGTCGATGCCCAAGTGCATTATCAATTTTTAGGTATTAAAAGTTGCATGTTCTATTATTGCTATTTATAAATATTTTTCCTTATTTATATTGCCATCAATTGTTTTTCTGTACCATTGATGCAAGAAAAGATAATGAAATTAAAAGGTATTGCACGTTTGCCAATTGTTGTTTTCATTTACTTTTTAATATATTCAGTATGGTGAAATGGATTTGGACAATTCGGAGGATACTATTTCATTGACGGTGCCTACCAGTTCTTCTGGTTATGGAAGCTGCACATATGGGGATAAATATCTTAGTATCAGAAGACATACTGTTGGACCTGGAGATCCAGCACATGAACAGGTAATATTTGAATAAAATGAAATGAATTTGAATATTTGAATAATGAAAGTTAATGTATAATAACTGACGACATCAGCAACAAAATTCATTTGACACATATTGCTAAAGCTTTCGTTTTTTGAGAACAATAATTTCAATGGGATAACCGGTATGGAAGGTTACATTTTCGATTCGAGAAAAAATATTTATAATGAATACTTGAACAGTGGAAGCTACCATGCTACCATCCTTCCATGTAGGTACCTGCGCCATCGCTGTTCAAGCCCAAAGACTTATTTTTTCTCAAATTTGTAGATGTAAATTCGAATGATTAATGAAAAATATTACCGCACATCTGGCGGCGATTGCCGTAGTTTTCGCAAAGGGATTACGAAGATAATATAATAATAAGTATTGCATAATAATATTCCAGTTACACAAATGGTAGGAATTTCTCAAGCCAATGAGAAACAGCCAACAAAGCCAATGTCAAAACAATTTAATGAGAACAATAATTAATAACCAATATTTCAAGAAATATATTAAATAAAATAGATAAAGAGAAATAAAATAAAACAAACTAAGATAACTTACTCAAATAAAACAAAGAGAAAAAAAAACTGATTTTTCTCAATTTCTTTAAGAAAAATTATTACTTATCAAAGAAATGTTACTTATTGATCAAACTCTGAGCAATATACTTGAAACAACCCTCGTACTTAACTTTTTTGTTCCCGGGTATGCTATACTGATACTTATTTCTAATATTCACATTATGTGGTGTGCTCCGTAATACCAATTTTCCATATAGGTATTGCGCAAACTGTTAATATACTAGATTGTATAGAAAAACAACGTAGATATATTCTGCCCTTTCCTCAAAATTAAAATCTTTCAATCTCCTAAAATGTATGACATGATCTCTCTAGGAAGAGCAACTCACAAATCTTATGACAGGTTTTGAATTCTGAGTAAATTGCCTTTGTTATTCTTATTCATAAAATTATAATAAACCGCTTAGCAATAGTCAAAAATTCGATATATAAGCAATTTTATGATACATCATTTTCATCCACCTCATACTTATGCGCTTGTAAACGCTTCAGCCTCATAAAACAGTTCTGTTTAATAGAACACAATGTACCTGATGCAGAATCCGCTCTGCTGTGAATAAGAAGCGCCTTTGACTTCTTAGCGTTGAATTTCAATGCATTTTTACTACGCCATGTTGTTGAATTCTCCAATTCAGGATTCATCATATTTTATTAATTCTCATTTATTATTCTGATCGTTTCAGCAAAATCATCAGGTCTGCAATTTAAAAATATCTGCAAATCTTGAAAATATCGTGTAGGTCGAATGTATAAATTGAGAATAACACAAGACCTTAATTACTACCCTGAGGTACTCCGTATTTAACATAACCGAATTCCGACATAACATCTTAGGTAACTACTAAAACATTTCCAAACCAGCAAGCCTAATTAATTTATCTTTGACTTAAGCAACAAATATTCTACCAATTATATAGCCTGAATCTGATCAAGAAATAAGAGCAAAAACAGCAAAACACCATCTAAGGCATATGCAGTACTGTTTGTTACTCTTAATAATGCATTTATTAATCTTAATAAATGTTTGTGGAGTGATTCGGTCTGAAGCCCGATTGCATGATTGGAAGTACCATGTACTTCTTCAATAACCTCTTTCTTGTTGAACTACAATGCTTTCAAATATTTACGACAATATCGGAAGTAGGCTTATGGTCGTAGATCGAAATAAGATTATGATATACTTCTTTTAGGCATTGGTAAAACCAGAGCAGACTTCTAAATTTCAGGATAGACACCAGTAGTAAAGGAACAGTTGAACACGTGCCACAGAGTATCACAACAATACAGCAATAACATTTTTATCATTTTGAAATTTATTCCATCTAGTTCTGCAGTCTAATCCTATCCTACCAACTCGCTGCATCACATCAATAATAATGATTTTCTCAAAATTAAAAAAGTTTTCATGCATTCTATCAGAATTGAAGTAATTAATAAGATCCACATCAGACTCTGGATTACTTTCTTTGATAATGAAGAAGCTATTTATTTTATGGGTGCTTTTCAAACTTTCAGGAATTTCAGTGGTTTTCTCTCTATATACTTCATTTTGCCTTAGCTTTGTCCAGATTTGCTTTGGGGAATTATTTTTCAGTTGATATCTCAGATAAGCTTGCTTTTCCCCAGCAATAGCTCATCCCACATCATATATCAACTGAACAAAATATAACCTATCATTTTCGTATTCGGTTTCGATGAATTTTTTATGTGCCCTATTCTTCATTTTTATCATAAACATCAATATATACGTTATATAAGGTTTAAAAAGATGTGCCTTGCTATAGGGTAATATAACTTGAACAATAGGAGCTTGTAGATCAAGTATTTCGTTTATAAATTCATTCAATATATTAACTTTTTTGTCATCATTTTCAGCGTAATAAATGCACCTCCATGTCATGCTGGAGGCATCAACATTGATTCTTTCAATACGAATAGAGTTGAGTTTTCTCGTATTCACTGTTTTAAATCATTTATTGATACTTTCCCGAATAAGGGTTCAAAGAACCATCATATGATCAGTTAAGTCATTCTGTCTACTGCTAGCGCAACAAGCATAGTCTCCGTATCACCATCATTATTCAATTCCAGTACAGTATCTTTAATACTTTTCCTAAAATATAATCCAACACCACCACCGATACAATTGCGGTCTACGCGAAAAAAATTAAAATTGGCCATGAAAAAATCTTCACTGTAGTGATCACCTGTTAGCCAAATTTCAGTCACACCCATTATATCACCATCGTGATGCTCCACGATATCCCTAAACGATTTGAAAAGCTTTACTATAGATCTAATATTTACATGCCCAACATTTAAGTTTAGTTTTTTGACTTAGAAATAATAGGTTTTCCGCTTTCATAAACAATAAATACACCTCTCCTCCCTTCCTTACTTCTTCTATCCGTTTCAGTTTTCAATCTGTTTTGATAAGCACGTTACATCTTAGTTTGCTCCGCAGCAGTTTAGATATTTGGTTTCAGTTCTTCCAGTCTTCTTCAGTACAGTATGTACATTGCGTGAGGAATTCAACACACTTCGTAAAGGTCTTACCGTTCCACGCACGTGGCTTCAGATGCGATGTGTTTATATTCACCGTGGAAGCAATCTTTGCGATAAATTCCCTCACCTGATCAATATCTCCTGTTTCATCATTATCCTTAAGGTCTTTATTAAGAGAATAATATCCATGATATTATTCTCTTTTCTCCGGCGTTCATTCACATCATCAAACACAACTTCAATATCATCATGTGGCCGATTTTTCAAGAGATCAATGTCAAAATTAATTATGAAATAACAAAAAAAATACGAATTTTAAAGAGCTATTTCTCTACGTGTGCACTCAGTTTATACGAGCAGTAAATTTCGCATTCGATCGCGTTATATATACATAAAATGTATAAATGTAAATGTATACATAAATGGGACATTGCCCAATTAAAATTTTTCAAGGATTATACATAGTTTTTTCAGCAAACGGCACTCCGTTCAAAAAATTAGGCCAAAAATGGGCGATGAGAGTACACACTCACACACACACACACACACACACACATATATATATATATATATATATATATATATATATATATATATATATATATATATATATATATATATATATATATATATATATATATATATATACATATATACATATACATATCCGTTAAGCCAGAAATGAGCCTCATCGCTGAACACAATTTTTCGATAAAACAGCGGATTTTAATTATGCTCTTCTAAGGCCCATTCTCCAAAAATTAGACATTGTGGTAGGTCATTCGGCTTCAATTCTTGCAAAGTTGAATTTTATACGCTTTCAAACCCAAATCAACTCGTAAAATTTTCCATGTGGTTGAGTAACACATGCCCAATTGCTGAGAACGGAGACGAATTGACATTTCACGATCCTCATTAAGGCTGCGGTTTAGTAAACTCCAAATTGCGTTGCGTCAGTAGATGGCGATACCGATATCATTTTAAGATTGTATATTACGTCATTCTACGACCTCGCATAATTCGATGAAATTTCAAGTTTAAATAATTCGCCATCTGTCGAGGAGAGGTATAAGTGTGTTCTGGTGTTGAGTGACTAAGCAGAAACAAAACTGTAATTACGGTAAGTTTATTTTTTGAAATTGGAAAACTTCCGCGGGTACTCCAATTCGACGATCATTCACTTTTATGACCGAACGAATATCTAAAGCTTAGATTCGTTTAGATTCTAAACGAGTAATATCCTAAAACTTTCTTGGGAACACCTAGCAATTATTTCCATATCACAAATTGTATTTATCAATACATTCACTTCGTTTTCTTATAGAGCGTTTGTTTACTAATTTGTTTTACATTTTATTATTGTATTACGAATAATTTACTTTCAGTTCTCAGAATGGTTCGAGAAAAGAATTACCTCAAAAAGAAACGCTCAAAGAGTAGCTGATGTCATTAAATTGCTGCAAATAAACAATACTGTGATAAATTTATAGGGAATATATTATTTAACATTTTCAGTTCAGCGATGGATATTGTGGAGACGAGGGAACGTGAATTTGTTTTCGATGAACATGTCATTGAAAACGGAGAAGGGTTGTTAGACAATGGTAATTATAAGGAGATCGAACAGATAAAAGATAATACTTCTTCAGGAACTCTCGGAAATATAAATATAGGAAATAATAATGTCGACGAATATGATTTTACTTGGGGATCACTTGAAGATTATAATGAGTAAGTACCTATATAATCAAAATCGTGGACATTTTGAAATGAATAATTAATTGTCGCTTTCAGAATATAATATAAAGAAAAATAATTTGAAGGAGAATGATGTATCGACGCTATCGAGAGTGCCAGTGATGAGTCACAACTACACTTTCATTTCCAGTCAAAACAGTCTTTCATCTTCGACGCCGGGCGGCTTCTTTAGCAAATACAAGAACTCGTAATTCTGAGAATTTCATGCAGTGGGACTGAAAACTTCTAATATGGCATGTCTGAGGAACATTGGCCATTGAATTTTCAATAAATAGTGCAGTTTTTCTGATTATGCATACCTAAAAAAAGTTACTTTCATTTTCAATTCTTGAAGCAATTTAATTTTATTAAATTGTTTCTATATTAGGTATTAACGCTTGTAAAATAACAAGTTAATGATTATGCAGCCGTAGGTATATTGTTATTATAAATAATTTTTTTGATCTTGTGATTTCAACAGAATTGAAAATTATTTTCAAAATCAATAAATACATTGGGCGGCAATGAAGAATTTTGATGAGTTATCAATTTTAAGCATTGATTATATGAAAAAATTGAATGTATGAATACTAATTTGTTTGACACTGTATTATTATTATATACTAATATAAGTTCGAAAAGGAAAAGTACGATTATATATATATATATATATATTATTATATATATATAATCGATTATTATATATATATATATATATATATATATATATATATATATATATATATATATATATATATATATATATATATATATATATATATATATATATATTATTATTATTATTATTATTATTACGATTGTTCCCCATGAGGAGAGCATATTAGCATATTGAGTAGTTTCTTCGGTACTCTGGACTGTTTCATTCTGAAGACATGTGCATAGAACTTTGCTCGCCGTTTTCTGATTTCTTCCGTTATCGTATTTGTCTTTTGATACAGTTCATTTTGAGGTCTTTTCATCCAAATACCGTTTGTATTGATTGGCCCGTAAATCTTTCTGAGAATTTTTCGTTCTTGTTTTTCTATTTCTCTAATTCTTGAATGGCCGCCAATAACCATTGTTTCAGCTGCGTAGATTGCTTCTGGAAGAATCGTTGTGTTATAATGCTTCAATTTGGCGCCTCTCGAAATGCACTTTTTGTTATAGTGAGTCCATGTTAGTTTGTAGGCCCTTTGCAGCTTGGTTATTCTCTGTTCATTAGCGATTCGGTTTAAACCTGAGGACTGTATAACTTCCCCGAAGTATTTAAAATGGCCTACTTGCAGAATTTCACCATGTTTTGTCATAAGAGAAGATTCATTTTTTGGTATTCTTTCCATGTATTTGGTTTTATCATAAGAAACATATATATATATATATATATATATATATATATATATATATATATATATATATATATATATAATAAGAAATCGCTAGGCGAAATATGTGAAATATGACAATGAAAGTGAGAGGCTGACTTTAGGGTAAGCCATGGTTGACTTGTGGAGAAATGAAGCTGAGCACTGTGGGAAAAAGTGCCATTATATGATTATTGTTAATTTTTTCTACAAGTCTAACAAAAGTTTCATATTTTTTTAATTTTTTTAGTGGATTAAGTAAATAAGCTTTCACATAAAAAGTGGTTCTTTTTATGTATAGTGTTTAATATTCGAAATATAGATGAACAAAATTCCATTACTCACTAAAAGGCTGACTACTGGGTGTTCTACCCTAGGCGTTATATTTTGCAGCCAACATCATCCCGATGCTTCTTTGAACATCCATCATTTATTCATAAATGTGTTTCTCGGGGTTATCATTCCAAATTTCTAATAATTGATGTCTTTTTATTAGAGAAAGACTGAAAATTAATTTTTATCATTTCAAAAAATTCGAAGAAAATTTTGAACTTGACATGAAAATTGCATGGTGATGAAAAGTTGAGAATCTAATACAGTGTTGCATTGTCAAGAGGAATATTGTCCATAATATGAATTGAATGGCAATATTGCATGTTCAATCTTTTTTAGTTTCAGTGGATCGTAATTCTTATAGAACTCGTAATTCTGAGAATTTCATGCAGTGGGACTGAAAACTATGGCATGTCTGAGGAACATTGGCCATTGAATTGTTAATAAATAGTGCAGTTTGTCTGATTATGCATATGTACCTAAAAAAAGTTTGTTTCATTTTCAAATCTTGAAGTAATTTAATTTTATTGAATTATTTTTATATTAGGTATTAACGCTTGTAAAATAACAGGTTTATGATTATGCAAACGTAGGTATATTGTTGTTACAAATTATTTTTTTGAGCTTGTGATTTCAACATAATCGAAAATTATTTTCGTAATCAATAAATACATTGGGTGGCAATGATGAATTTTGATGGGTTATTAATTTTAAGCATTCATTATATGAAAAAATTAAATGTATGAATACTAATTTGTTTGACACTGTATTATTATTATATACTAATATAAGTTCCATATGCATATATAACATATTTTACCTCCAAAAATGGAAGTGAAGGAAACAGTTTTTCACAGCGTTTAGTTATATTTTGTTTATCGATAACTACATTTTGTTTTTCTAGAAATCTTCAATTTTTTTCAATAACTAATGTGACGCATCGAAAAGCCAGAAGTAGAGGGTCAATAAATTTAATTAAAAACAAATTGTTCGTTCACATTTACATTTTAATTTGTCAAACATGCTTTGAAACGTTCAAATATAGCAATAAATTATTATCGTGTGCTAGAAGCGAACAAACATCTATCTAAAATCTACGTTGGATCCCCATTTTTAAAATCGTAGATTTATTTGTATCTAAATTCCCATTCGTTATATTAGTGATAAGTAGTAATAATTAGTAGATAATATATAAATAATGTCACCATTTCATAAATCATAAATATTATTTAATTTAATTTCAAGAAAATTTTTGTATTATCCAATTTTGATACACCGACCGTTCCAATCCGATAATAAACTGAAAATATTTTATGAATTCATCTATATGAGTAGGAATATCTCTATTTATCCAAGTTGACTATTTCTCCCACTCTACCTCGTAAATCATTCTCGACATGACCTTGGTTTGTCTTCCGTCTGCAAGACGATACTTTCGCCCAGATTCAACAAATGTTTTATAATTTGGGATCATGAAATAAAAATGGAAAGAGAAAATATTACAGCCTTCTCTCTCTTTCTGGAGTGTCAATGTTATCACTCGATCATCATAACCACAGAACATACCCTTAATAGAAAAGCAAACTCGGTGCATTGGATATGGAAACAAATATGGCCGATTTGACGTTCACAGTGGGCGGAAGTAATTATCGAGCGGGAGATTCAAACTCATGTCACAGTAGTATGTACACAGAATCGAGTCTATTATTCTATGAATATTCAGGTATTTTTTGCGCGGGAATTTCAAAACTACTACTTAAAATATGGATTGATATTCAATATTAATGTACCCACCCAAAATTAAAGAGTTTCAAATAAAAAAGATTTTTATTATTATAAACTGATTATAATCATGTAAACAGTAACACCTCACAAGTAATTGGAATTTAAAAAAATCTACAATACATAAATTGGTTTATTTACAAAGTTCTATTCTGTTCTGCCTATTAGGCAGAAAATGATGAACTGAACATTATTCCTGGAACAATGTGAATAAATAAATATAACCAGATCAATATTACAATATAATATAAACCAGATCAATATTAGAACAAATAACAAAAATTTCTTAGATATAAACAAATAACAAAATATATATTTTCTAAGTTGCTAAGTTTGAATGAGAAAGGAACATAATATTCTAACATAAATACAAATAAACTAGATCAATATTGAAAACTTTTGTATAAAAAAGGAACAAAATATACATTTTCTTAGTTTCTGAATTAAAATGAACATAATAAGAATGCTAAGTTTGAATGAAAAAGGAACATAATATTCTAAAATAAATACAAATAAACTAGATCAATATTAAAAACTTAACAAAATAACAAAAAAATCTTTGGTATAAAAAATTAACAAAATATACATATTCTTTGTCACTTAAATAATCAAAAATTATCAGTCTAACTGTCTTATCAAACAACACTTTTTCATATCATGTTCAGAGCAAAAATCATATTGCGAGTAGTGATCTCTGTATAAAATTTTGGGGTAAATCACCTTTGTGCCCATAGTTATTCAAAAACTCATACAATTTATTATATTAAATATACATTATGAATTTAGAAATTTTATGAGATGGGTATATCAATTTCCTTTTGTTTTCACAATACTCTTTGAACATAATGAAAGTGTGTTCATGTGAGGGTTCTTTGGAAATCAAATCTGTGCTACAAATTTCACATTCAGGAAGTGTCATTTGTTTAAGAATATAAACAGCTACATATGCTGTTGCATTATTATCCTTTTGGGAAAATGAAAGTTATTAGAGTGCAAAATTGATTGGAAGTCATGAAGTATTGACTGGTCCATTGAGAGGAACCAGAGGAAGAGTGACATTTCTTGCAGCGATAAAGGTTGAAGATCAGCTACATCAGTTGGAGAGGTATTATATGGACCATTAATTGGTTCAGTGAGAGGAACATTATCAATATCAGAACTCATCTCTCCAATGCGAGGAATATTATATCCAACCTCATCTGTTTTTGTCTGAAAATAAAAGGTCAAATTATTGAGAGCTTCACAGTCATCCTTCCCACAGTTTCCATTATTAATGGGAGATGTTAGTCCATTAATGACAGTGGTTTTCAATGCAGCAACAAATTGATGACAAGTTGGATTTGTATTTGATATTCTATGCTGCCTTATAATACAGAATAAATTTTCCAATGGATCCTGACTGAAAGATCTCAGTGAAAAATAATTGAAACCTTTTTCCAAAGGATTCCAAAGATATATCACTGATCTTATAGTTGTCTGCCAACCTTTAATGAATTTAAATTGGGATGTAACATCCCTACCATTACTTTTGTCAAAAAATTTAAAATATTGTAATTCTCTAAGCATTGTTGACCACAATGCAATATGAGGTGAAGTATGTTTCAAAACCCCCTTCAAAGGCTTACCTTCTGGTCTTATACTGACTGGTACAAGATGGATATTTACAATGAAATTTCAATCGCTCAGCCTGCATCATTATAAATTCTGAAATTCTAAGATTTTATACTTGACTCTGAAAATTTTGTCGACCGTCTTCAACGTCTGGAACCTTGTGAACTAACGTGTGAAATCTTTTTAACCCTAGTTGATTATACTCCTTCCAATGATAGTATATCCCAATAACCTACAATCAAGAGTTATTTCATAAAATAACAAAATCATTGTTATGTTTTGTCCGTTTAACAAAAAATGCAATGTTTAAGAAACATTTTCCACTGAACTACTTAAAAAATACAGGTTATATTTGTAAGTATACTTACATTCGCTGTAGTTGTTCTGATGGCGAACTTTTCCTCCAAATCTAAAACAAAAGTAATTAACAAATGTCATTTGTTTAATCTTACTATTGTACGGTGTTGTCGAATCTATATAGATTTGGTAAGATCTATCTATATTCAAAATAATTATTAACTCACCTATTTGAATGAATTAACACATAAAATTAATCCTACCACGCATTGCCAAACAACCGGCAAAACCATGAGTCTTGAATGACGAATGAAATAATTTGACGGCCAGTCCATTACAGTTTCCCTTGATTTTTTCAGCTACAGTGCCATCTAATCGCTGGTTGGCAAAGCTCATTTCAAAAAGTAAGGTTAATGTTTTGTTTCCAATTTTGATAGGTAACTCGGCCTTCTTATTTGGTATGTTCTGTGATCATAACATAATAAATCTTGCATCTACGACACCTATCGGTTCCTTAGCACATATCATCTGTTATTTCAAGATCTATATTAGCGCTTGGTCTGTGTCGCGGAAAACGTGTGAACTATGATGTTACATCATAGCAACTTCATACATCATTGATGTATGAAAAGTTGCATAGTAACGCGTTTATTTCTGAATTTCCGATCGATTTTGATGAAGTCTCGGTTTCTTTGATTAGATTTCTAAACTAATTAATCATTGGGCTTCAATCCTTTACCAATTTAAAGTTGAATAAATTCTCTAGGGGTTAACATATTTTAAAATTGTCCAATATGAGAGTGAATATTTTTAATTAAATCCTAAATGTGGACAATTTATGCGTGAAAAAAATGAGTAATTTGTAACTTTGATTTTTCAAACTATTGATGCAATTCTTCAACTTTAAAATTATGTTACCCCCTGGAGAAAATGTTCAAGATTCGAAAACAGTTTTTAGATTCACAAAATTCGTTTTCGTTCAGAAATGTTATCAAAGAAACCTGACACTTGTTTCTTTGAATGGACTAAACCGCAGCCTTAACACTGTACGCTACGGCTGCAATATTCTCTTCAGTACGCACTGTGTCGCATGTGAGACAATGATTTAATGTCCAACAAAGTAAACTTGGTGCGAAATTTGGTGATACTTTGATACACTTGACTTAAGTTTCACTGAATATATTAAAAACTCTACATATGTTTCGGTGGTTATCCCATTATCAAGGTATAGAATACTGCTACAATATTACTGACTGACTGCTATCAATAATATTGTATACTCTTGATGATGGGTTAACCACCCGAAACACATGTAGAGTTTTTAAAATATTCAGTGAAACTTAAGTCAAGTGTGTTAATTTTTAATTTTATAATTCTTGAATAATACAGCTTTATGGTTTGAACATGATGAGATTAGTTACAATTGGAATAATTGAAGGGAATGGAGACACTTTAACTAATGAATATTGTTTGGAATATTCATTGAGAGATTCATTGAAATGAAGGAATATACATCAAGTCAGTAGAGAGTCAATTAGCTAGATTTCAGCATTTTTAATAATACAAAAACTTGCTTATTATTTCCTCGTTTTGAATTCCAATTTGAATAGCACGCAGAACAGCTAACGCTGGTCATGTGTTTTCCAACAGTGGGTCACTGAAACTTGCGTATCAGGTTGTAGTTATGGAAGAAGCTTGATAGAGCCTCACTTTGAGCAATATGATGCCATGTTTTGTGAACTAAAGCAAAATTCTTATTCACAAATGTATTTGTTAATTTCTTACTTAGCAGTGACTATAACCTCTGTAAATGAAATTTTAGTGTAAGCGAAATTTTATTTTATTTTTATTAACGCAACACTCACAGGAAAAATTTTTTGTGGTAGGATAAATATTGGTTTTCAAAATGATTTTTGTATAAAAAATTATCGATTATACTTGAATAATAGCTCAAATAATGTTCATTACAATTTGCTTTGTTATAATATCTTTGTTAAAATTAGAGGAGTATTAACCAGTCATATATCTTATTTTTTCTTGTATAGACTGTGTAGAATGGCATCAGTATCATAGGTTTAAGGTTAAAAATTTTTTTTGAATAAATTATCATTTTAGTGATTTCTCAATTATAATGTCTAAAAAATTGGTACTAATGACGTTTTCTAATTTCAAAGTGTCTGATATTCCAGTTGGTCCGGAAGCTCTATAGAATGAAAGACTGTGAAGTCACGTTATCAAAATATCTTCACTAATAAAACAACGTTGTTTCTTACAATTTGCTTTGTAATATTTTTGTTAAAATTGAAAGGAATATTAACCAATCAGTGATATATCTTATTTTTTCTTGTATAGAGTGTGTAGAATGGAATCAGTATCATAGGTTTAAGGTTTAGTATTTTTTTAAAATAAATTATCATTTTAGTGATTCCTCAATTATAACGTCTAAGAAAATGGTACTAATGACGTTTTCTAATTTTGAAGTGTCTGATATTCCAGTTGGTCTGAAGGCTCTGTGAAAGTCACTGAATGAAAGACTGTGAAGTCACGTTATCAAAATATCTTCACTAATAAAACGACGTTGTTTCAACTTTTATTTTATGAAAAAAAAAATTAGGGAATATGGAGTGTAACAATGATATTATGGTATGCGATGGCTTTCAAAGAGTTCTATATTTTTACAACTCAAGAGAGTAGTTGGAATTTTTAAAGGAATGAGAAAGCTTTACCTCGTTTCAAATCAGGATGTTCAGTGTAAAAACAAGAAATACCAATTTTTGTAAAGGCCTTCATTACCACGTTGACAGAAATAATTACATATCCCGACAATATTCAGAACTCGCTCAATGTAGAATCACTTTGAACAAAGAAATCTTTTCTGGAAAATGGTTCCTACAAAACGTTTTCATGTTATAACAGATGGATTTGAAATTGTTAAGTACTTTCGGATCAGATATATGTTTGTTAAAAATATTTCTCAGATCCTAATTATATAAAAACAAATTCCGCACATCACTATCTGAACAACATATTTGTAATTTATTGTTTCAAGCTCCAATTTGACGCCTAACAAGACGCTAATGTTATACATAGGCAATATCAGAAATCTCATTGCTTATATCGATTACTTGTTAACTAATATTTTAATAAATAACGATTATAGTTCATAATATCAATTTTTGTTGTTGCATATATCTGAAATTAATTAAAATAGTAAGCATGGTTGACCCCAACAATATCTGAATCGTCTGTTTGGCCCGATGATCAGCCTTGTTCTAAATTATACATGAAAATGTATACTAACTTCGCCTGATTTTTACAGCGTAAAGGTCGGATCATCAAGTAGCAATTAGTTCTTTTTAAGAAATAATTCCATCCTTCAATAAAATCTACTTGATATTACTAATGTATCAAAAATTGTTTTAAGGGAAACTTTTATTAGTTTAAATACACCAATTACATGGCACGCGGATATTTTCGAATGAACTCTTTAAATAATGCTTTCTAATTGCTGACCTGTATTTCCAGGTTCTGGAGTCCCACTACATGACTACAGGATCTTACGATCCGAACAAAAACAGGTTGCTTCCTAACACGAATCTTCCTCTGCATTTGCCGCTTTTGGGGCAACAGAACCCGCATTATTTCGGCGGAAAAGATCCGCATCTACTAAAACCACCAAGTGTGTTGAATGCTGCAGGTGGATTCGGCCGAAGAGCATCTGGTAAACTCCTTTTTGTAATCAATATTCATATTTGCGACAAATAATGGCTAATTTTCGAAGCGATTTTAACATTACGAATTTAACCAATGCAACATTAATATCCAATTAAATACCTTAAATACATTGTAGATTTTATATAGATTTATATGGCCCTTAACAGCATATGATTTAAATGAATATTTTCGAAGATATTACAGATTTACAGAGAAAGCGACTTATATATATTATATATAAGTATGATATATATATATATATATATATATATATATATATATATATATATATATATATATATATATATATATATATATATATATATATATACCCTTCCTTTATGCTTATTAGTCATGAGAATTACTAAAATACGATCATTCTCATAGATGGTGGTGCTAATTTACATATGTCGTGGGGTACTCCTGGTTCACATGAGCAACTCTCAATGATGTCGACTAGTTCTAGCGGTAACCCAAGTCTGAGTAGCGGCACAGGAACACAGCTTGAACACAATCCACAATCCCTCGAGGAGATGGCTGCAGTTGCAAGGTATAATGTCTATGTTTCAATTTTATTCTGAAAAGGAAACTTTTAAAATTAATCAACTTTTGAAACCCACAATATTATTAACGAACTATAAATTATATCGATTTGAAAAGAATCGATTGTAATATGTTGAACATGAATTCAAATGCGTGATTCTATGAATTATACAAAAATATGTATTCTGCTGGTTAGAAATGAATTTCAATCGGTTCTTTCCGATAAGATTCTCACGCATCAGTTTTATACTTTGTGAGATAGTTTATTTGAGATAATTTATTTCGAGACGTTATAGTATTTTATATTTGTTATCATTCAACTAATTTTCCGTTCTCTACAACGCACTTAACAAATATAAACACTCGCGTATCTTTCATTTCATTTATTGAGTTAATGATTATATTATGAACATTATACCATTTTTTCCTTTTCTTGACATTTCGTTCAATTCAATTGAAAATCATTAAATTTATTTCAATTTTTTCAGTGTAATTTTTATTTACACTGATCAAAAATGACTTTTTTGTTTCCATATAAATAAAAATGAGTGTAATAATGAAATAAATATTCAATGCCAGTTATTCAATATTGTACATTAAATTTAGTTAGTAAGTTAAGTATAGTTTAATCATAATTTATGATTTATAAAAAAATCATCATTTATGATTTTTTATCTTTTGGGAATGTTGGGGGGAGGCCGAAGAATCTTTTTTTTGCATAATACACGCCATGTATTTTTCTGGTGCAAAATAAATAATTTAATTAATAAGTAAAATTATTAAAATAATAATTTGATTTATTAAAAATTCAATTTATTAAAATTTAAATTATCAAAAATAATAATTTAATAACATCGACCTTATAATCAAAGGTGAAACAATTGAAAGAGTACCAAAATTCAAATACCTAGGAGCTAACCTCAGTGAGAAATGGGATTGTGATGAGAAGGTAAAGGTACGAATTGGGATTGCAAAAACCACGTCTCTGAAAATGAAAATTGTACTTCTTCAGAGAACACTACCGGTCTGCCTTCGACTGCGAATAATTTAGTGCTATATATAGCCCATCCTGTTTAGTCCATTGGAATGTTACATTGAACCTTGCATTTATCAGAGGACGCAATTTTATTGTTGGGACATGTGGGGGGGTTGCTAGAAGCTTAACTCTGAGTTTGTGGGGTTGCAACCCTTGTCCCGCAGCCGCCATATTGGAAAAAGGGGTGTAAACGCCTTTTTATCCATATCTCTTAAACTATACATCTCACCAAAAATTTGTAAAGACATAATTTGTAGCAAATCACTTTGTCTACAATTCTGTCTATCTAACTTTTTCCGATAAAATTGAAAATAAAAAGTTATTAACAAAAATATGTGAAATTTTCTCCAAAAATTCCTTTTTTGTGTTATAACTTTTTTTTTTTCAATTTTATCGGAAAATTACCTCAAACCAATATTGTAGGCAATTCGATAACAAACAATTTGACCTAAAATTTTTTTCATTTACATGCATTTGCGAGGGTTTTGGAGCGCTTCAAAGCCGACTACTCGCAACAATCTGGTCACAATGGAACGTCAGATTTACTTATACATTATTCTTTTATTTTAGATATCGTTCTTAATATTATTTGCAACATTATTATATTATTATTTAATTCTAACGGACCCTTTTCCACACCACCTATGAGGTAGAGTCCATGGTGCGTTTTTTTATGTGGTATCACCAGTAGGCCTAATCCACGCGGAACTGTAGAGTGAGATAATCTCCAAGAGCTTAATATATTTCAACAATTACTTTCCAGTTATTCTTTTCGCCTTTTTTTGGATGGTCCAGCCTGTGGTTCAGGATTTATTTCAGTATCAAAAGTGAAGGCTTGAGGAATGACGGGCGTTAAAATCGGAGTCATTGTTAGTAATTCATCTTCGAATTCATTTTCTTCCAAAAAAGATCCAACCCCAAGTAGCAGGGGAGAAATAAATGAAGCAGGTCGAGTTGCTGCAATGATGGAGTGAGCAATGGATGAACACTTTCTTTGTGCCGCAACCAACTACTTACGTTTTGATTGGCATATAATTCCTGATAGCAAAGTTGATATGTTTCAGGAATAAGAGTATTAACGTCCTTTAAAAAATTATCAGAAGGTGGATACTTGTTCGTTTCGTAAGGATGTGAACGGATGTCTTCCAAAATAATTGCAGCTGCATCTCGAACTTTTTGTAATCTCTCCTCATTACAATCTTTTTTTTTATGAGATGTTTTCTTTGATTTGACTTTGTATATGAACCCTTTAAAGCAGACAATGGTATCGTGTCCATTTTCATTAAAAAATAAAATGTCATCTCTGAACTTCGCCTTCAATCGTTCTATAATCGTACGCTTTTCAGGAATGTAGTCACCTTTAATCGATTTCATTAGATCTGACATTTGGAATTGGCACTCTTCGCTATTTTCATGTAAATATGTAAAAATATACTCCATGGCAGTGTCAATGTTATTTTTACGGTCATCGCATTGCTTTTCACGCCACCATTGTTTGGAGTACAATTGCTTGCTACAATCCTTGTGATATTTGGCTCCAACATCTACTAAGCTGGGTACATTGGCTATACGATCAACAATGCCCTTTGCCTCGTCGTCAGATCGTCTGAGAACAAGGTCCAGAATGCTTTTTTTGTACCTTCATTTCGTACCTGACAGATCTTCCTCTGCCGACTTTGACGCAAATGACTCTGATCTGCAAATGTTTCTGCACAAATGAAGCAATTAAGCGAAAAATCAAAATCTGTCTCTACAATTTCTGAAACTGAAAATGATGAACTGCTAATGCTCAGACGACGAACGACATTATCCGTTCGACTATTATTGTAATAATGGTAACATTGCGTATGCACAGTTACTTCCGAAACAGTTTGTAAAAATTGTTCATTTCCTACATCGTTTTTGGCTTTTGCTCGATCAAGCAACGTTTTTACTCCTCTAGCTTTCACAGTTCTTATTTTGTCATCCCCGAGAGGCTTTTTACAAATAAAACAATCACTCATGATGAACTATTAAAGAAAGCCAGAAGCTTATCACTAAATGAAACATTCTGCACGCAAAACTCTGAATTATATCTACTTAATTGAAAATAGTGTTCACAATTTTTAATACGTCTACACGTGGCTAGATACGTAGCACAACTGAAAAAAGAAATAGAGGAGGAGAAAACAGCTGAACCTTGAAAGGCAAATAATAAAAAAAATAGCAGGCAGATGTTAACTTGTCCCCAAACGGTAACTTGGACCTGTTCTACCTGCTTCTAGTTCTTGTAAATGTACAGTCGCATTAGAAATTATTGTAAAAAAGAATAATATTGTAAGTATTATGGTAAGAAAAATGGTCAGTTAGAATTAAATAATAATATAATAATGTTGCAAATAATATTAAGAACGATATCTAAAATAAAAGAAAATGTATAAGTAAATCTGACGTTCCATTGTGACCAGATTGTTGCGAGTAGTCGGCTTTGGAGCGCTCCAAAACCCTCGCAAATGAATAAAAATAAAAAAAATTATAGGTCAAATTGTTTGTTATCGAATTGCCTACAATATTGGTTTGAGGTAATTTTCCGATAAAATTGAAAAAAAAGTTATAACACAAAAAAGGAAATTTTTGGAAAAAATTTCACATATTTTTGTTAATAACTTTTTTATTTTCAATTTTATCGGAAAAAGTTAGATAGACAAAATTGTAGACAAAGCGATTTGCTACAAATTATGTCTTTACAATTTTTGGTGAGATGTAAAGTTTAAGAGATATGGATAAAAGGCGTTTACACCCCTTTTTCCAATATGGCAGCCGCGGGACAAGTGTTGCAACCCCACAAACTCAGAGTTAAGCTTCTAGCAACCCCCCCCCACATGTCCAACAATAAAATTACGTCCTCTGATAAATGCAAGGTTCGGCCTAAAAATTGTAACATTTCAATGGACTAGTTGTACGGAGTAGAAACATGGTCACTCAAGCTCAGAACATTGAAACGAATAGAGGCATTCGGAATGTGGACACTACGAAGAATGCTTCGGATCTCCTGGACAGAGTATGTGTCGAACGACAATGTCTTGCAGAGACATACCTACCTAGGCCATATACTTAGAGGTAGCAGATACTTTATACCGAAACTCATTATCCAGGGCAGAATCGAGGAAAGACGCGGGCCTGGACGAAAACAACACTCCTGGCTCCGTAATATAAGAGAATGGTGTGGAATATCGGATGCAGAATCGATATTTCGACAGGCAGATAATAATACACTTATCATTCAATAGTGGAAAGGGCCTCCTACGTGCAGTGTGCATCAGGGACGAGAAGAAGAAGAAGAAAATAAATAACCGGATTTTAAGCCTTTCTCTTTCTCACTCTTTTATGTAACTTTCACTTATGTCCCAGATATAGTATATCAGAGGGATTACTTTAAAAATTATCAGGCCCTTTGTCCCAGGAACTTACTACAAAACTAAACAAATATTCACAGAAACATATTCAAAGAACACACTAAATATTCACTCTCGAAAGTGTTGGTTGTGTTTTTGTTGACGACATTTGTGTGACAGCTCCCTGTACGTTTTATTTGAAATAAATATATAATATAATTATCATATATATATATATATATATATATATATATATATATATATATATATATATATATATATATATATATATATATATATATATATATATATATATATGCAGAGTACAGTGTTCACATTTTAACCATCCCCGAAGTGATATCAAGATGCAACAAATATGCAATTCCTCTATATATGGCATTTATTGACTATAAGAAGGCATTTGACCTGCTTAGAACTCTAGCTGCAACCACCTCATTACTGAGAATAGGAATACCATCTTGCTATACCGAGCTGATCCAGAATATATACGAACATGCCACAGTAACCATCAAAATAGACGAATACTCGGAAAAATTGCCAATAATGAGAAGCGTCAGACAGGAGGACCCGTTTTCCTCAAAACTGTTCTCAGCTGCTTTGGAGTGTATGTTCCAGAAGCTGGACTGGAGCGAGAAAGGAATCAAGATAAATGTCCGCTACCTTAGTCACTTAAGGTTCGCTGATGATATAGTCCTGTTCTCCCACGATGCTACCGATCTTCAAGAGCGCATCAATGAACTGAAAATCGCGAGCAAAGAAATAGGTCTGGAAATAAACAAAAACTGCAAAAACAAAGATGATGTTGAACCCTTTCTGCACCAGAGAGCAAATGGAGGTGGACGGATCCCCATTAGAAATAGCAGCGTCTTACACATATCTGGGACAGATTGCCACGTGAGACTTATTTGTGGAGAAAACCTGTATATCCGTATCATTTCCAATACGTTCTTCTTGGCTATGCGGAAGACGGCGTGATAAGAGCAATTCGTTCTGATGTCCACCTGATGAATTATTGAAACACTTGAAAGAATTAAGCTTCCCCACTACGTACCACCTGGATTCTACCACCGTTCCCCATTCGTACCATCGCTATCTACTATGTCAGATTTCAACTCCCGACATAGGTGGAAAAGTCCTTTTTTCTACTCCTTTTTCATGAAGTGGGTGAATCCACCCACTTTGAGGACAACACTATACCGTTATACATAATGTAGTAATATAAATAAAATTGAGTCCAATTCTCATATCATGTTGCAGCTCATTGTTGTTTTCTTTAGTTTTTATCATGATGAACGTCAAAACATGAAATTGGAACACGGCTGAAGTTATCAAATTTTCATAATTTTAGTCTAAAACACTTAATTAATATTCCTTTACAGATATATGCAAGGCAGAGGTAACGCTAAGAGGCATACCATGCCAAATCCTGAAGATCTGCATCCATTACAAAGTGGTACTACATCTGGAAGTCGAACTAGACGTACAGGTCTTCTAACAGTGATGGAAAGGCCACCAGGTAGGTGAATGGTGATGTAATTTCTGTTTCTGAGTTGAAAGAGTAATATGTTTGAGAACAAAATCTAAATTCTAAGTGTTCTTTAATTTGAGCTTATTTTTAAACTTTTGTCTTGATTCTGTGTGATGCACTTGAATATTTTTATTCCGCACTTTTTATTTTTGTTTCTATAATTTTGCATGTATTTGTTGTGCAATAGTTATACCTCCCGAGTTAGTTATGGAAGTTGAGGCTAGAATGAAAAGAAATCATGTACCACCGATGCTTGCCCAGAGAAAACATTCCCGACATACTCTCAAGTCACACTTACCGACAGTTCAAGAATTGCAAGGTAGGTTTTGTCAAAGAGTATCATCAAAACCCTTTTGTTGATTAGATGACACGAAGGTTTCGCTTACCTTTTGGCGAAACATTATGTTAAAAACAATAAATTTAAAATTAAGACACTTCGCTCGAGTTTCACTTAATATAATAAAAACTACATATGTTTCAGGTGGTTAACCTATTATCAAGAGTATGCAATATTTCTGAATACAGTACTGAAACATATTGTAAACAGTAATATTGTATACTCTTGATCATGGGTAACCACCTGAAACATATGTAGAGTTTTTGATATATTTAATGAAACTTAAGACAAGTGTGTTAATTTTAATTTATTCCTTTTGTTGAATACGTGTTGTTTAAAAAGTCCATTGTGAAATGACTTGATTATTTTAAAAATTTTCGCTAGTGATTGTGATCCCCAAAAATTGTTTTTTTCACTTATATTTCCACTCAATTTGCAATGAATTAAAAACGATTATATGAAATTTAATAATATAGTTGAAATAATTCAATTTTTAGATGTGATATAAGAAAGTACAAAAACTGTGTAGACAAGCGCAATATAATTGGAATATTGCTTACACTGAACAGAAAGGTTTAAATTTTTGAAGTTTTTGTTTCAGCATTTTCATTTCATTCAGTTTTTGAGTTTGTAAATAACGTTTTTGAGCGTAAATTAACATTTCAAGAAATATTTATGCCTTATCATTTATTCTATAGGAAGGGAACAAAAAACTAACGAAAGATTCAGTCCTGTTAGAAGAGGTAGTGAAGGATCTGCTAGCAATAACAAATGTCTAAGCCCATCAACAGCTCAACAAGAATGCCAAAGATTGCAGAGAGGACTCCAAGCTAGAGCTAGTCCTCCCAGATCAATTCCTGGTGAGTAGGTATATTGTTTATCAAGTATTGAATCTAAAGCTATTGGTTTGAAATATCAAATATATTTTAGTAAAATTCAGTTTAGATATTTGAGTATATCTTTGCCTATTGAAGCCTTAAATTTCAAACAGTATTCCCATTTAGTTGGAGCAAATCTATTATAATAAATATAGCATAGTTAAAACTCAAATTTGATTTGCACTTTTTACCGTTGATAGCAATATCGTCTGCAAAGGCGAAACATTTGACATTTATTCTATTTTCTTTTTTGATGCGCACTTGTATGCCCTTTACGTGAATTTTCCATTCCCTAATGATCTTTTCTAAAACAATATTGAAAAGTATTGGCGAAAGTCCGTCCCCCTAGCGCACACCGGTTTTGATTTCAAAGAGATCTGATACTTCGCCCATAAATTTTACCTTGGAAGTTGTACCTGTAAGTGTCTGTTCTATAATAATCTTTTGATCGATTTCAAATTTTTTCATGATTTCAAAAAGGGTTTCGCGGTCTACCGAATCATATGCTTTCTTGAAGTCAATGAATGTGATCGCTGTATTTCTACATTTCCTCATCTGTAATATCATCTTCAAAGTCCAGATCTGTTCAGCACATGATCGGCCTTTTCTGAATCCAGCTTGGTATTCCCCAATTAGTGGATCCGCTTGGTGTTCTACTCTGTTTAGGAGTGCTTTAGAAAGTATTTTGTTCGCTACTGGGTGTGAGGAAATTCCCCTGTAATTATTGATATCCATTTTGTCTCCCTTTTTGTGCAATGGATGTATCAGCTCGCATTTCAATTCCTCTGGTATCTGCTCCGTTCTCCAGATTTCTGATATTAAATGATGAAGTTTTTGCGTCAAAGTAGTATCGTTGAGTTTCTAGAGTTCCGAAATAATTCCATCTTCTCCTGCTGTTTTTGAGTTGCTTGATAATTCTTCTCCGTAATCTCTGCCATATCAGTGGCTTGCGAGTCTGGATGCGTAAACCCGAAAAGACGAACTTAAGTTTTTTTTTGAGTGGATTGCAGTTTAGAAGGGCGCTGAAGTATTCGGCTTACATTTTGCAGTTATTTTTTGTGCTAGTTTCTAAAGTGCCATCGGATTTTTTAAAGCAAAGACGGGGTGCTTGGTATCCTCGCAAGATTTCTCTTTAATGAAAGTTTTGTAAAAATCTTGTACGCTTTCCGAAACGGTTTTGTTGTGGTGATTAATGGGAGCGTGCACGTTGATTAGAGCGTAAGCTTTATTAGCTGATTTAATAGAAATCAACGAGACTCTCTCGTTGGGCGATGTGAAATTAATAACCGAGTCGAGTATGGAATTGTGTATCGCGAATCCGGTACACAATACGGAATTTGTCCTTTACTTTCACGGTAGGTTTCCCCTTGTAGATTCTGAAACTGTCGGTGTCGAAATGATTCTCGTCCGTGAATCGTGTTTCTTGGAGAGCGGTGATTTTCAGATTGAACTCTCTCAAGGTGTTGGTGAGCTGCTTCAGTTTACCTGTTTTAGCACTGTGTATTAACGTTAATTGTACCGGTGTGATGTTTTTGTTTGATTTTGAGATTATGGAAGGTTTTGGAAAAGCACCGATTCTTCTCCGCATGGTGTCCCTGATCCCCCACAATCCGATGATCAGGTGAAGCCAGTCTTTCGACTGGTGCCTGGGGTAGTGATTCTTTGATCTTCTTTTCCATCATGCGTTCAAGTTGAATAAAGCTTTGTGGTGGTCTCAGAAGAGACCACTACAAAGCGTACAAAGTGTACGAATCGATTTCTGAGTTCGAAAATATTGAAATACAGCCGCCTTTACTAGAGAAACAGACGCTGGCCATTGGCCGTCAGATACTGAGCAGACGCCAATGAATACTCAGACTCCCAATCGAAATATTTCAAATAAAACTCGGGTAGCTTATCACGAAACTATCACTTTCGAAAGTGAATTTTCGAAACGCACTTAATATATTTGTTCATCCAAAACAACAAAATCAAATGTTTACTTCGTTAAGTACGTGCATGAAAAATTTCGTTACAACCTTTCTTACTACATCTTTCGTCAGAGTGCATTTTTTTTCAGGTTCGCCAATTCACCAAATGCTACCGGAAAGGCACCATTTACCAGAAGGATCCTCACCTATTCATCAATATTATGGTAGCGAGACGTCAAATATTCAGGACCTGCATGGTTTAACGACGACGTCTCAAACATACGCTGTAAACTTCGATCTACCGTCCGCACCGCACAGAAGCTATGGAGGAAGTCCTCTGCAATCAGGGTCTCCTTTCAATACCAGTCCGTCCGGATCTACCGTCAGTCAACCTACTATGTATAGCCAAGTATCAAATTTGGCTATGTATGGAGGCAACACTTCCCCTATTTTCGGCAATTACGGGCAAGGAACCAGTCCTAGTAACGTGACTTCTATTACACAAGGTAGGATTTATTAATTTTGAATCATCCTCTTTGGTGAGCAATCGAATTAGTTCATCCTTTAAATTGGAATTTATCTGATGTTAGCAACATATGATATAATGCGGTCCGGACGTGTATGTCGCTTTGATTTAATTTTGGTTGTTTATAATGTCTCAATCGAGAGCATATAACTTTCGACGTAAGAATGAATCACAGAATAGTACGGAATCATGTAGAGCAATGTGTAGTGCACATTTTCAGGATTTAACGAATTGGATTGAAAATAAAATCAATAGTTCTACCTTGGAGCTAAAACAAGAAATTAATGTTCTGAAAGTTACTATTGACAATCTAAAATGAACTAATGAGAGCCTTCTTGATACGCTTACGAGTATGCAATATGTTCCTGAAGTTGGAACGAGTATGAGTTAATTGAAACTTAATTTGAATGATTCCGATTCATCTAATTTGTCTAATTCATCAATTTCTACAATAATCGATGCGACAATGCATATATATATATATATATATATATATATATATATATATATATATATATATATATATATATATGCATACATATAACAAACCAGATCCAAAGAAGAAAACGCAGGCGAAGAATACAGCTGTTGAAATATCTAAACTATCTCAAAACAATCTCGGACAGTGATAAATAAGATAAGAGTTTTGTCTCATTGGCATTAATGTAAAGCGACTTTTTTTCGGAGAAGTTCAAGGTCAAGTCAGTCCTATAAAAAATAGTGAACTTCAATTGTGCTATGATAAACATTCAAGGATTGCAAGGAAAATAAAATTTATTGGAACTTTATGCTAGAACGAATAAATAACATTGACGTGTTATGCTTGAACGGACATTGGCTAATGAATGACGATATCATGCATTTGATTTTCCAGAATTACGAATGTGTGACGTATTTCGGCAGAAAACAATATATCCGTGGGGGTTCTTGTATATTAATAAAACAGTTACCTCAATTATATTAAATCAAATATAATTGAAAATTATATTGAATATTAAAGTCTCTGGTAATTAATATTAAAAACTTTTGTATTGAGGGTCATATCGAAATGTGTGATTTGATTTTCTCATTGTAAAATAAGCGGTATGTTTTTGTTACTGCCTATAGGCCATGCGTTTTACATAGCTCTGATGTTATTGTTTGCGGTGATTTTAATATTGACTTCAGATCTGAATCTGTTTATTTCAGAGTTTCGGTTTGTAATGTTGTACTAATGAATATACCAATACTTTTTATACGAATAACGTGCATAGTAAATCAGCAATTGACTATATGTGTACTAATGTAAATGAAAAGGAGTATATTGCAATGGTTGATAACCAAATTTTTTTCTATAATTTTTCAGTGAAGTTATCGGTTTTACAGACGGGAGTAGAACCGACTACAACTGTTGTCCCTATTCGCCCATTTCGTGCAGTTTCTCTTTCCAGTTGCGTTAGAATGAGAGACGCCCTGCCTCGAATGGATTGGTTCCCTATCTTTTGGGAGCCTAGTTTTTCGATAGCATTTGACAATTTCCTAATATTTTGAGGACGAATTTTTTGATGTCTTGTCCTCTCATAAAGAGAAAATATTGATGTAGGGTACCGTAAAAAACGCGGATAAAAAGAATATTATTGTCAGTAAATACGCATTTAAATAAACAAAATAGATGGAGCTCCCAATAAAATTTTAAAAAATTTGGAAGTGATTTACGAGTAGCTCAACTGTGCTTGGAAGAGCTCAGAGCTTAAAATAATGATTGACGGTGATAGAGTGTGTGAAAGGGTTGAGTTAGCGTAACATTTTCCTTCTCATTTCTCCGACTCTGCAAATACTCTTATCTCGCAGTGCTTTGGTTCTAATTTGAGCCTGTCGCCTACCTGTGTCACTGATTCGAGTTTTCTATTTTCATGTGTACTGTGGACGAAGAGGATATTATAAGTGTAATGAATGGTCTCAAGTTCACTAACTCTGCTAGCCTTGATGGAATGAGTTCCAAATTAATCAAACTGATTGTGGATGTAATATCTGTACCTTTAACTTATTTGGTTAATAGATCGTTAATGGAGGGATAATTTTCCGCTCCCTTCAAGGATGCCCTTGTTCTTTCCCTATTCAAAAAGGGAACCCTCTAATTGTGGACAACTACAGACAGATTTCTTTGTTGAGAAGTATCGCCAGGGTGTTTTAACGAGTCATGTTCAATCAAATTATGAGTTTTATGGAGCCCAGAAATCTTCTCATTGATTCACATCATGGATTTCGAAGGAATCACTCCACAGAAACTGCCTTTAACTAACTTTTCAATTTAATTTACTTTGCAGTTGATGAAGGTAAATATGTTGTAATATTTTTCGATCTCAAAAAAGCATTTGATCTTACGAATCATGCGTTTGCAATTACGAAGTTCAAAAAGATTGGCCTTCGAGGTGTCTGTGCTGACTGGATCGAATCGTACTTGACGAATAGAAGAATGAGGGTCTTCCTGGATGAGGTTGAATCTGCTCCTCAGGAACTCCTCCTGAGTGACCCCTGTGGAACACTCCTTTTGAGTGTTCCACATGGGTCCAACCTAGGGCCTCTTTCATTTTCTTTATTTATTAATGACTTGCCAAGTTTTATTGATCACGGACGTAGCATCATGTATGCTGATGATGTAGCTGTAATGATCTCAGGTTGAACCTCTAAGGAAGTTGTTCGGGTTGCCGCAGTATGCAAGCTGGTTGATGTTTGGTGTCAGAGAAATAGACTTGAGTTGAACCATCGTAAAACAGAATTTTTAAATTTTTATAATGCTAACTCTGCCTGTGGCCACAGAAATGTTTCTCATTCAGTTTTAGATATCTTGGTGTTTTGTTGGGTCCATATCTTGCTTGGGAGGAACATATTAGTGAGCTGTGTAAAATATTGTCCAAAGCATACTTTGAACTGTTGCAGCTGAGGAACTGTTTAGACCAGACGTGTGTGACTTGATACGCGTGTATTACAGCGTGGCTCATTCTCATCTGTCGTACAACACTTTGTTATAGGGTAATTGTTCTCAGTGGCATAGAATATCGGTTTTCCAAAATAAAATTGTTCGGCTAATTTTCGGCATAAGGCCATTGAACTCTTGTAGGGAAACATTTAAGGTAAAATCTATATTGACGGTTCCTTCCATTTATATTTTCAAAGCTGCACTTTAGGTTTTATAAGCTTGGGAATACCCAGTTGAGGAACAGGAACTCTCAAACTTTTAATGTGCCAAAAATATCCTACTTGCTTGTTCAAAAAATCACCCCAATATGCAGTGGTGGCACGACCACCAATAGACTTCCTTCCGACTTGAAATTTCTGTCGTTAAAAAGATTCAAGGTAGCTGGGAGGAAATACTTCGTTGAAAAAGCTTTTTATTCCTTTCCAGAGTTTTCGTCAGACTGATTGTACAATTCTTGTAATTCCTGTTGGATATGTTTATACTGATTTATATTTACAATAAGTGTTTGTTGAAGATAATATGCATAAGCGTTATGCCTTACATACAAAACATACAAATAAATTATTATTATTAATTGAGTTGATTACATTACATAATATTAATAGTATTTCAATTAGTGCTTGTTCAAATCGATTTTTTAAATTTATTCGAAAAGTATATGCTTCTTTCAGCTCATTTTTTGGTGTCAAACTATTCTCTCTAGTTCAAGGATCTAATGAGATATTAGTTGTACTACTTTCTACTTTGAAGTGAAAGAAGATAGTCATCATTTTTTAAAATTGTTTTCCTGAGAGTAAACTGAAGAACAATTGTCATTTCTCGTATAAGAGTAGAAAAATTTCATTAAATGCAATGAGTCTAATGTTCAGGAATCAGCGGCCTCAACACATCGGGTTCCATAATGCAAGGCACTCCATCCGCCAATCTCCAATTGGAAATCCGAAGTGCTCAATACCAACCAGACGACGTATCAAAAACAGACTCTTCACTGTATTCGACTAATCTCGCTGGTGGATCATGGGTTCCTCCGAATTTTCTGCACCAGACACACATTCATCATATCCTAAATATCCACAATCATCGCAGCCTGACTAATTCACCCATTTCGAATCCTGGCAGTCCAGGATTAGACATGATACAGGAAGAATTGCCGCACGTGGTTACTTCGAACGTAAAGACCGAGGCAGGGTTGGTGGGACATCCTCAAATTTGTGTGACAGACGTTTTGGGTGAGTAAGGTTTGTGGGAGTGAGTGCTGAAAACCAAATTGAATCTAAACGTGAATTTAAACTATTTGAAATATTTGTTAAAATTGTACAAATTTAAAGTGAGAATTTCTATATACCAAATATCTAAGTCAAGAATTCAGATCTGGATAACTATTATGACTTTAAGCAATAAGAAATTACAATTTGCATTCGACTACTTTGAATCTTGTTCACCTGCAGTATGGTGTTCTCTTCTACTTAACCTTTATGTTCAAACTGATCTACTGTGATTTTTAGTTAACAAATCGAATGCTTCATGTATACTAAATTAGATATAGAAAATTATATCATTTTCCCTTCAATGAAAATTTAAATAAAAAAATCCTCATTTTATGACTACTGCTTTGAAAACAATTGTATGCAATTGTGTGTTTTTTGAAGAGAAATCTTCTGTAGGCAGACTTGAGTATATAAAAACGAAATAAAAAACGTGTAAAATTATATAGCGTTGGGTTAAATTATTTCGTTTGAAATTGGTCCACTTTCAATATCGATTATCCTCAAATAAAATATGCAGAATTGAGAACTTTATGTTCAGTACTATAAATTTTTGTGATTAATGACGTCAGAGTAATTATAAAGATTTGGGCAGATGCATATTAACTTGATAACTTCAACAGCCCACAAATAATGTCTTCAAGTTACATTGGATTTGAAAATGAGCTGAGGCAAATTACGTATTTGTTAATCTAAATGAGTACGCATGTAAATTTCTGACGAAATGAACTTGAATTTAATTTAAATCTTTGGGTTAATGAATATTGGAAATAATGAATACTGACATTTCTTTTTTGTATTAGGAATATAAAATGTATATTGTAGATTTTGGGTTCATACTGTGAAAAATAGGATGAAATTCATAAGTTTACTTTACATATGTAAAGTTTTGACGAAATGAATGAAACTTTAATGAAATTTAAATCTTTGGGTTATTGAATATTTGAAATAATTTTGAAAACTAGAATAAATTCAAATAGTCAACCGTTTTTTTTAATTTTGGTTAATTATCACTAGTCTGTTTAATTTTCAGACTACTATACATATGAATACTGCTTTTCTTCTTTGTATTCGGAATATAAAATGTATATTGTAGAGTTTGGGTTCATTACTATAAAGAATGGGATAATAAGCATAAGTTTGCTCAACAAATTAGGAAATTTTTTGGCTCCTCAATTGATTCAAATATTCAAACAAATCCTCGTTATTTTACGTAGTTAACACAATTCTTTTTCATTTTCGAATACGATAAAAATGAAAACTGAATTTTGTCTTTGTTTAATAGGACTACACCTAAATATAGGTATAGCTATCTGGAGCTTAACTGAGGAATATAAGGCATTGAGGATAGAATACTTAATTTTACTTTTATTTCACAATGTTATTACGAAGTACGAATGTTAACAGGAACAATTAACTCATCATTGGGGATTTACCACTTTAGTGTGAACTATTACCATTAACACATTAGTAATAATAATTATTAGTGGTAATATGTCCGGTTTTAGTTAAATACAAGTATCTCACTTAACTTTGAGGCTGGCTCCAAGCAATTACATTTTTTTTTGCATTTTTCAACAACTTGTTTCTGTCAGAAAATTTGTGAAGCTAAAAATTTTCATTTCTGATGTTCAATCCTACAACTTACAATTTTTTTTCAAAAATCTTTCATTGGTTCTTTGTTTCCTATTCACTATGTTGAAGTCATGAATATAACTACTATTTAAGAACTACTATGCTCATAGAATCACTTGAAACATTCTTTCTTAATCCTCCTTTTTTAACCAAAATATCGTTTAGATCAGGAAGACGGTGCTTCATGATGTGACCGGAAATTTCTGATATCCGAACTGAAAAATCAACCGTAACCGAATCCGATATACAATTTTCTATTTGGGTCGGAATATAAAATAAATAATACAGGTGATGATAGGTTTTCTTTTGCCTCAACCGAGCGAGCAACGCACTAGCAACATGCGCCCTTGCATTATTAATTTTATGTTTATTTCACTATTTGGGTCGGAATATAGAATAAATAATTCAGGTGATAATAGGTTTTTTTTGCCTCAACCGAGCGAGCCCCGCACTAGCAACATGCGTCCCTTGCATTATTAATTTTATGTTTATTTCTCTATTTGGGTCGGAATATAAAATAAATAATTCAGGTGATAATAGTTTTTTTTTGCCTCAACCGAGCTAGCTACCGCACTAGCAACATCGTCCCTTGCATTATTAATTTTATGTTTATTTCAACTTAAAGCGTCAATATAACCCTTGTCGAATAAATTAATACTAATTTCAGATATGTTTCAAACGAATTACATTATATTCGTCAGTAATTCAGCAAAATGTAGTTTATAATAGAACGTTTGTTGATAATAAAATTTTTAATCATTTTTAGACTTACTTTTTCATGTAAATTGACGTAGTGCTTATTCATATATATTAATTTCATCAACAGATAATTTGTCACTGTGTTTGTTGCTTTCTTCCCTTTTTTGAAGCAATACTTAAACTTTGAAGAATTTATTTCCATTATGGCTATTTCAACAATTTTGCCTCATATTAAGTATCATTTAGGTAGTGAAGTAACCCTAGTCGCTGGTTCGGACACTAGCGAAGACTCGATGGACTCACTGGATAATCAAAAGACGACTAAGATTCCCTCGTTCATTATTTCGGAACCTTCAGATAATCAGCCTTCAATTACGAGAGGTATAGGCAGAAAAACGAGCCAGGAAAATGATATGGCAAGATCTCAACATGCCTCTCCACAGGAAAGTTCGGATCAGCAACATCATTCAAGTGAGGAGTTTTTTCTGAGAAGAAACTCCGACAAAAGTTCCCTCTACTCAGATGATTCCTTGTCGAATGACAGTCTGAGCATAGGTAAGTTTTTATCTGAAGCGAATTAATTTTTTTATAAATATAAATAAAAAAATATCTAGTGAAAATTTCAGTTCTTACGATGAATATTTTGTTAATTTTTAGATGTTATTGAATAACTGAAATCATTGGCTCAATTCGCTCTATCTAACGGTTTTGATACTACCAAGTATTGTAACAATGTTTTCGGAAATATGTCATGAAATTTCAATATGTTTAGACATACTTAAACATACAGATATGATAAATTATATCGTTATGGGTATTTCCATAACATGTCCATTGGTGAGTAACTCGCAGTAGGATACGACCTTAAATAAAATACATGCAGAAGTAATTTTAAATTTGAGGTTGGGGTTCAGTCCATTCATACAAACAAGTCTTCTGCTTCTTTCATTGAATTTTTGAACGAAAAAGGAATTTCGTGAATCTAAAAACGGTTTTCTTATCGTGAATATTTTCTCAAGGGCACTAGATAATTCATCAGTAGTTTGAAAAAACAATATTTCAATTGCCCTATTTTTTCACGCATAAATCATCCACATTTAGGAATTCATTAAAAATATTCACTCTCATATTGGACAATTTTAAAATATCTGGATTATCTAGAGAATTTATTCAACCTCAAATTGTTAAAGGATTGAAGAACATTTATCAATTATTTTAGAAATCCTATCAACGAAATCGAGACTGGATCAAAAATCGATCGAAAATTCAGAAATAAATCAGTTACTAGGCAACTTTTCATACATCAATAGTTCACACGTTCATGCGACCAGACGAAGCGCTGACATAGAGCCGTGAATTAACAAAATATATGTAGTTGCTAAGGAAGCCGGCAGGAGCCGTGGATGCAAGATTTTTTATGTTTATGATGTCGAGTGATGACATCATTGACACTCGAGAAAGGGAGAGAAGGTTGTAATATTTTCTCCGTCCATTTATACTGTATGAATCTGAATTCAATATGAATCTGGGCGAAAGTATCGTCTTGCAGACAGAAGAAAAATCATGGTCATAACGAGAATGATTTATGAGTTTGGTAGACAGCCATTAGGAGAAATATTCAACATATTCAACCCAAAATAAATGTAGAGAAACTGATATTCAGTATATATATTCCACAATTTTTGAATTGATAAATAATTTTCAGTTTATTATCGGGTTCGAACGGTGTATCAAAATTAGATGATGTAAAAAGGATTTTTCTGAAATAGAATAAGATCCGATTTATACGAAATGATGATATTATTTATATATAATCTCACTAAAATTACGAATGGGAATTTAGATATAAGTAAATCTGTATTTTCCAAACTCGGGATTCAACCTAGATCTTTAGATAGATTTTTGTGGACTTTTATCACGTGCTTACAATTTGTTGCTATTTTTAAACTGTTGAAAACTTGTTTGACGATTACAGTTCAAATGGAAACAAATGAACAATTCCTTTTCAATTTATTGACGCTCTACTTCTCGCTTCTTGCCGCGTCACATTATTGAAAAAACATCAGTTGGGAAAAAGCTCAAGAAAAACAAAATGTAACTCAACACTGTAAAATACAGTTTTCCTTTACTTAAAATTTTTGGAGTTAAAAAAATAAGGCTCATAATGGTATCTAATAATATTAATACAGTGTTAAACAAATTAGTATTCATCTATTTCATTATTTCATAATTGAATAGCGCAAGCTCAATAAAAATAATTTGCAACAATGATAAGTATCGACGAATTGGAATACCCCCGAAAAATTTACAATTTCAAATAAATAAAAAAAACTTACCATAATTACACTTTTGTTTCTGCTTATTTTGTACTACCAAAATACACTTATACTTCTCGTGGACAGATAGCGGATTATTTCATGTTGAAATTCATGTTGGCAAGTCTATATACATTATGCCAGACAAGTTCGAAATGCTATCGGTATCTCCATCTGTTGACTCAATGCAATTTAGGCAAAACTAAACCGACCCCTTAAAGAATTTATCCATTTTAATAAGCTTAGCAAACAAATGTGTTGAAAAATTAACAATGTTAAATTGAATGTACTGTGGTATATCTTTAATGCCTTGATTGTTACCCTAGTTCAATTCATGGCTCAAAGTATGTTAAAAATAGTTAACACTCTCAAAGAACATTCAAAAATGCAATTCTGTTCTCCAAGCGCCTCCCAAGAAATACCTGTAGCTTTATGTTGACGCTATTAATTATGTGACTCTCATTATGATTTGGATTCTAATTTTTTTTAAATTCATTTTATAGGTAATCAAAGCCCTAGTTCCAGCTCAAACACACAGAGCAGTCATGTGTTTGATTCGGACATTCGTTACAGACCGCTTGACAGTTCGTCACATACTCGCATGCAAATTAATCAGGAGTTGCTCAATTCTGGCACAGAAAACTTCCAGATATTTCAGAAATTTCATCGGGAAAACGACAACGAAGGCATACTAACAGCAGACATAGCGCATTGCACGCCATCTCGCGGGAGCATACACAAAAACTCAGGTTCCTTTGAGTTTGAACTGTCAGAGGTATGTTCCAAGTTAGAGTCAACTGACATATTGGAAATGGTGAAAAAGACTATAGACGATCGGATCCCTCCCAAGAATTGCGTGAGTTCCGAAATGGTTTGTGACAGACTGTCCCTCGAATACGAAGGAGGTATACAAATAGAGCTAAAAATAGTAGATAAACATAAGGATTCAAAAAATTTGAAGGTTAGGAGGATATCCGGTGATCATCTAGTTTATAATCAACTATGTCAGCAGTTGATATCTTGTATGACAGTTTCCTAGCATTCTGATTGTTTTTAGGCAGTTTTTATTTAATTGGATCGGTTTAACGGTCTTTTAAATCATTCATCTGTATATCTTCACTTAGACTATCAGCTGTCCTTTTTCGGTTGAAAATATTCTTCAGCTTCTGAACTATATCAGATATGGAACACACAGAACACACATTGTAACAGTAGTCTTTCCCCACAAATATTCAGATGCAAACAAGGCTAAAGTTTTTATTGACTGGAAACTAGTTAACTAGAGATGATTTAGTCTCTTGAGAAACTGAAAAGAGGATTTAGTCTCTTGAGAAACTGAACAGATGCCTTTTTCAGATGTGTCTATGACAAGCATACTTATATTTTGATGTAGAGTTCCAATAGGATTAACATTTAATAATGTTTGTCGATTCATCGCATAATATTTGGTGTCGGGTTACTAATCCATTATCACGAGTTTGATAAAAATGAATTGTGTTGAATTCATGATAATGGATTTGTGTAAAAATTATGTCGAGTGTAGTAACGAATATTTTGGAATTTAATCAAGAATTTTCAATTATACGCCATGACGATAACGTTGTCCGATTTTTTCGATTTCCTCGTTGGCTCTTTTTGACGTAGTACCAAATTGAAAGTTATCTACTAGAAAAATTTTCATTTCTTGAACATTTTCGCCGAATTAATTTTTTAGAGAGATATGAATTTTGAATAAATTCTTCATCCAGGACACTAATAGTATGTGCAAATTAAAATTTCTTACGTGTATACTAAGAGGGGAAGTAACCGTGAATCAATACAGAATTTTTAAGTTTCTGAGAAAAATTATCAGCTCATACAAATTTCGTTCTTCAGAAAAATTTATAACATAATTTCAATATCAAATAACTTCAATAACAATTGCGATGTATTGAGTTTTTCAGATATCACTAAGAAATTCTATATATCTTGTTCATAGAATTTTTTTCGCAGTGTCTGTTGGTGTATAGTAAGTATTGAGATATCGAAGAACGATATTGTAAATCGAAATAGTTTGCCCAACCTTTTCCGGTTTTATTGGCACACTAAATATGTGTATCAGTACTTGCAAGTCTCAAATGTAATTCAGTTTCACTTCCAATGTTTCAATAATAATTGAATATAAAAAACATGTTACTTACACAGCTAACTTGAAGATTAACCTTCTACTTGGATTGAGAAAACTTCGAATTTGTTTCTATTCTCATCTCTTGGCTTTCGCATTATCGAAATATTTCTTGTCATTTGCACATGGCTACGTTTCATTATATTGGTGAACATACCTGATATGAAATATTACTTACAAAACTTTTTAAAACGTTTTATACAATCAGTGGTATTTTTGGAGATGTTTCTAGCGGTTGCATAATTCGATTTTGCCAACCTAATTTTTTATTAATTATGTTTAAACATCTTTTATTCAGTTCATACACCAATTTTATATATTACTCTCATTGATTATGTGTAAAATCTATCTAATATGTATTCAATTTTTCAAAATGTAATAACTACGACCATGCACCATAAATTTAAAAGTTATTCGAAAAAACTATCATGCACAAAAAGAAGTGAGGTTTGCATAAATTGTTGGTTGGTCCCTTAAAAATCTGTGCAAACATGATGTTCCTGCTCAAATTTGAATAACCTGAATATACCGACCAACTGTTTAGAAAATTATAATTTCTGTCTCAGATAAAAATCTTTTTCTCTCAGATAAAAAAATACTGCGTACATAAAAATAACAAATCAAATCGACTTTGAAAATAACGAAACTCATAATCCGTTCTATATTAAAAAACCATAAATTGTTTATAATGGGAAATGCAGATCTCTATAGCATACTCTATCAGTATAGAGTAGAGAACATCCATGAACAAATAATTTGATTACTCTCTTATTTCTTTACTTTATCTCATGCCATTAATTGCTTTCAATGTTAAACACAAATTTCATTTCAAGTTGAAAAAGTTGATTTAATCGAAATAAAATCCCATTGCGAAAGTTTTCTCTGGAACTAGATATTTTTTCTTATACCCAGTGGATACAGTAGTACATACGTTTAAAAAAATCAAAGTAGAGAACCATACTGAATAAAACTTCAAGTTATTCTAAGAAATGAAGTCCTGTAAGATTCGAAAAAGTGTTGAAACAGAAATATCAAAATTCGAGATGATAGCGTAAATGAAGTTTTAATCTGTTCTTCCACACTTATTGAAATATTTCTGTAACCAATAACAACAAACCAGTCCTAACCATCCTGCAAAAGTATATTAAACTAAGTCAAAATGTATGACAAAATTAGCCATTTTGTTTGGTTCTATAAAATTTGCAAAGGAGTGAACTGAAATCTGATTTCTTTCGGAACAGCAATGTTTCTTAAGTAAAATGTTAGTTGAAATGATTCCAACCCCATTTTGAAGCTTCAGACCTTCGGGTTCTTATCAGTTCGCCGAAAAAGTCCAAGAACTAATTATTTTATCTGAATAAAATAAACTCCTGCTGTCCATAATACGACGTTTTTACTTTTGAGTTCTCCTTTTTGTACAACTTCACATAAAAGCCTCTTGGACCATTCGTTCTGCATTGCAGCCAATCCGTCATACTAGATCGCTGCATTATGTTATGCATATATATATTTATTTGGTTATGTTGAGCTTTCTCCTTAGCATTTCCCCATTTCTGCAAGCTTTTATATTTCTTTCCTATCTTTTTTTTTTTTGATGGCTTCTACTAAATAAATATCTACTCAAATGAAGGCAGCTATTCCACGCCATTTATCGCGAGCAGAGATGCAGATTTTTTCAAGTCCGCTTTTTTACAAGAAACTTAAATGATGCAGTAATAGAATAACAAAAAGTAGTATTTTTTTATCATCATATTACTAAGTAGTAGAAGTTAAGAAATATAAGTTAAGAAAGTAGTCGAAATATGAGCCATATGAAAAAAAAATTTTTCGGTTAATCAACTTGTTCAGTAACTGTATCATAAGCTCTTGCACATATAATATCAGTAATTTAATTCCTATCGTGGTTCTAATTCTTGTAGCAGCCAGCGAAAACATAGCCCTTCTCATAGTTAAACGAACATTTTTTAGGTGCAATTAATTTCTCAAATAAACTTAACAATTTCTTTCGAATTGATATTGTGTGCCAGTTGTTTGCTTTCAGAATTACTAGCTCGCAACGAGAGCTGTTTCTAAGTTTCTCTTCAGCAGTGCTAATTTTATCTAAAAACAAACGCACGTCACAAGATTCATAAAAAAGAAAGTAAACAAAAAGTTATGAAAATACCGGTCAAGTTAGCCGCGATGTTATTTTTTCATGATGAAACTTGCCTGTACGAGTTTTTCCTTGCTCATCTGTTGTTTCCTTTTCTCGAGTTTTATCTTTACTCTTATCGAGATGCATCAATTTTAAATCGTTTTTCAAATACGAGATGGTACTTCCCTTGTGAGAGTAGATTTTATTGTATATTTCACAATCAGTCTTGTCTTGGTCATGTTCATTTGGTTTGAAGTTATTCCATAATGTGCACAGATTATCTGTAAATGTCTGAATGAAAAACTCTTATAGAATTGTAAAAAATATGGACTAAAAATATTTCTGTATATTATAAAATTGGAATACTTTGTTTCAAGTAATACTGTAATAATGAGAATTCAAAAAATTGAATAGTATTGGTATTTACTTAGTGGAACTACTTCTTCATAAACTTGTGAATTTAGTGTACTAACACTAATTTGAACATTAGTGTGATTACTTTAAAAAAGAAATTAATTTCGCTAGAAATATTATAATACAGAGGAGCTCCGATTATCCACAAAATTGGTCGCGAGTAAAAAACTCAAGAAATTTTAATGTTTAATTAAAAGGCGAACATATCTGTATGTGTCGGTATAATAATACTTTGTAACCTTTGCTCTATGTTTATATATGAACTAAAGAACAGTAACTGAAATCATTCGTGTATGTAGAGTTCAATTACGATTTCTCTATCTATAAAACTTTTCCTTTATTATAGATTGTACTTTGTTTGACAACATTTTCGCGGAAAACTTTTGACGTAGTAGGAGTTTGTCGGGGCTTTTCTGTATATGAACAATTTTTCCGTATAGTGTTTCTGTGCTGTTTTCAACGTTCACCTGATGCACATCTATTCAATTTTGAAATTTTCATTTTATTTTCAAATAATTTGCATCAACAACGTGGAAGCTACAGAAAACTCTGAAATATTGTAATTTTTTTAAATAACCATTGAAATGATACATTCCTTAGAATTAAAAGTTCTTATTTGAAAAGTGCAATTATATAATTTTTTTGTAAATTTTAATATTTTTTTATATCATTATGTAATCTACAATATAATCAAACTAATCCATTGCCTTATGATCTTATGCACTTTGGATAAAAATTATTACAAAGTGCTATGTAAAATTTTGTAAGATATCTTTAAAAGTAATATGTATATAAATAAAAGATCGCACAATTTGTACATAAATTTAGACTTGAAGATTCTCTTGGCCATATTTTTAACTTAGTTATAGATTAGTAATTTTTTTCTTATTTGTTTAAGTGTTAGAAAGTCTGAATAAATATAATTGAAAGTTTCAATATCCTTCAAACTTTCAATACATAATAAATATATTTAATTTGATGCAACTAAGATAAATACTTATGAATGGACTGAGTTTACGTATGTTTTACTAATGCAACGTTTCTTTCCAGTGTGTTAATCTGAACATATTTCCTATTCAATTGCATTTTATGGCATTCCATATTGAAATTGTTGTAGATTAAGTCAGAATTATTGTTCATTATATATTTAAACTTTCATAGCATGCTTTGCCTTTTATATTATCAAAACATATTTCAATATATCTTCTTCTCCTATCAGATACAAACTTTTTTGATGAAATGAAGAAATATTGATTTAAGTGTATTTCCTCACATTTCTCATATTGATAAAAGCGGCAATTTGTAGTTGTATTAATAAATATTTTGTGATTTCCGTGTGAACATTATAATTAATATAGTACATAGGCAGAAACAACCAGAATAACTACAATTTGTATATTTTTATAGATATTGTATATAAATCTATATACATATATATATATATATATATATATATATATATATATATATATATATATATATATATATATATATATATATATTTAAAACTTCTACATTCCTATTTTAAGGAAAGTAATAACAGCTTTTTATTTTAATTTTACGTTTATTCTCTTCGAAAATTTTATTTTTGAAAATTAGTTGAGTGATAGAAAAAATCTGAACAAGAAATGTTGCTATTAAAATTAAGGATAATAAATAATGAAATAATCTCAATTTATTTTAAATTAATACTGGTAATGAAAATTTTAATAAATATCTCTTGGATATTCACTAAAAACAAATTATAGTTATCTAAGTTTTAATAGAAGGCGGTTGTAACAAGCATTGTTCTAGTATTTTCTGTCAATTGAAATCTGTGATGTCAATAAATTTAATGACTGAGATAGAATTTCCTTTATTTTGGTGATATGTAAAATAACATAAACTTTTGTAGAAAACAAAGTTTATTAAGTCTATTACAAAGTTGAATTTATCATAAAATAGGTGTTTTTGAAATAAAATTCCGACATATTTTTCTACGTTCTGTGTGACTTTTTAATATTATTGACTATATATCACATTCACTAGATGGTATGCTAATTTTATTTCGTAATAATTTCGGTAATACATATTTGAAAAATTCCAAACATCATAATTGATTAATATTTCATATCCCGTTCCATTTTTCAAGAATAAGCAAAAAGACAACTGAGATCTATGTATTTGAGAGATGTGTTTATGTGAGTCCGACGAGGGAATGGTATTAAAATGCCTCGTAAATGTCCGATTGAAATCAAATTTAAAGTGGGGTAACTCCTCGAAGCAATTGTCTGAAAATTAATATGCTTATTTGAATCTAGTCAGTCTATCCCAACCGGGAACCCATGACCTCGGGGGGCCAATTTGATTGTTGAAGGGGGAAATTCTGAATTGCCTTCGACACTAGTTTAAGTCTTTCGCACTTTTTAATTTTAGCCTTTTCAGTCTTTTCTGGACGGCATAATAATTTTAGAAAGGCTCAGGTGGGGTATGGCACAAAAATGGTTAGGAAACGTAGATCTAGGTCAACATTCATTTTTTATATGTCGACTGTATCTCGTGTGGAAGTTGGGTAGTTGGTACTTTGAAGATTAAAACTAGAAGTATGTACTCCTGTTTAATGTATACTGGAATATCTATCATCTCTTTGCATACATCAGCTGACGAGTTTATCCTCAATTTGCTGCTACAAACTTCCACCTGAGAGAGAATGGTATATCTTAAATTATTCTCCTCATTTTCAAAATTTGTTGCAACACGCAAGTTCAGCATATATTGTAAAAAGTACGCCTGTGCAGAGCGCTTACAGAGAATTTATGGAAAAAATAGTGAAGGGAAATAAAGTTATCAGATTAGAAAGCAAACGTAGTTGGCAATTATGTACATCTTGTAATGTATCGATATACATATTTACTCAAAATTTCTGTCCTTGAGTTAAATAAAACTTACATAAAGCATATCATTAGTTGCTGATTGAGACATGATACACCGCAAAGTGCTCTTGAGAGGAATTTGTTGTGTGAATTTTATTTTTGAAGTTGATTACATCTTAATTGTGTTATATTATCACAAATAAAATCACGTCCAGAAGACAAACTAGATTTGCCATTATTGACTCGTTGGACAAATTATTGCAAAATATAACTTTTTTGCTCCTTTATGAGTTACAGTTAAAACACCTATTTTTCAATAGAATCATTATATAAATATTGGCTAACACTGATTTCAGCCAACTATTTCAGTGATTCAAGATCGCTAGATGGACCCTCAGAATTTGAATATTCAGTTAGCAAATTATATTAGACGTGGAAGCTTCATTATCAACATAAATATCGATTTATGGTCTCGGGTTTATCGTATTTTCTGCATTGGCAAAAAGTGTTATAAATGTTTCTTTCTTGAGATGCTGGTGGAATGAAGCGTAATTAAATGATCTTTATTTCGTTGTGATAATTCCGTTTATGTATTTACAACGAAATTATTGAATCTGTTGTAAGAGAAAAAGCAATTTCCAAATTTTATACTCCCACAAGACAGTGAATTCAATTTGCTCTCTTTTTTTCCTTCAGTATACCTATGACTTTTTTCTCATAGGTACGTATTTCAATTTCCTCATCATAAAGTGCATCACTTTTTCTATTGAATTTTTATTTGAAAAATTCGCTCTTTGGAATGTGCGATTATCTTCTCTGTCATTTTCTTCCTATTATTCAATTAATAATTGTAGGTAACTGAAATTGTAGATGTCTCCTCCCCTCGTTACGATTCTTTTAGAATAATTTTAAGCATTTTCCTCCCTCCTCGGAGTGGAAATTGGCCTTAACATTATGCACCAACCGCTGCAGTTCGATTTCCCTCGAAGCTAGTTCAGATTGAGAACTAGTTTACGGTCACTGTCCTGTAAATTACGTTTCTAATACTTCAATGTCTTTGTGGGGGTTATGTATCCTTTTCGTACATCATATTGATTATTCAATTTACTCGTAAATTTTTCTTTAGTAATATATATATATATATATATATATATATATAAAAGAAAGTCGTGTTAGTTACTCCACTTATAACTCAAGAACGGCTGTACCGATATGGCTGAAAATTGGTGGGGAGGTAGCTTAGAGCCAGGAGACGGACATAGGATACTTTTTGTCCCGTTCGGCAGCGTTCCCGTGTAACTTGACAAGAAACGTCAGTCACTATGAAAGGTTGTATGAGTTGGTTGAAATCATACTTTTTTAGCACAAAATAGTAAGCATCAGTGGTTCTGTGGTAGAATGCACGACTGTCACGCGGGCGGCTCGGGTTCGGTCCCGGCTAATCCAAGCTTTGCTTTTTTTACTTCAATGACAAAAGTTTTCACTAATTTCATTCAATACACATATATTGAACATAATTATAAAGCAGTCGAATATTAAATTCATATAAAGAACAATTACTGTATTGAAAACAAAACACATTATATTCTTTCAAAATATTTTCAATTAATTGTTAAATTTAGGTCAATGACACTTCTGAGGCTGTTCTTTGAAAATTTTCGCAAATTTTGTTATTAATATTTCTATATATAAAAGAAAGTCGTGTTAGTTACACATTTATAATTCAAGAACAGCTGAACTGATTTGGCTGAAAATTGGTCGGAGGGCAGCTTAGAACCAGGAGAAGGACATAGGATACTTTTTGTCACGTTCCCGTGGGACGTGACATAATACGTGGTATAACAAAACGGATATACCACAGCAAGGATAATTATGTCGGAAGGCATTTTACATCAAATTCGTGTCAGTAAAAGAAATCCCGACCTTCAGATGAATGAGTAGATACATAATCAGGCTTTGATATTGATCGAAGACATGTGTTACCTCATGTTTGGTAATTTATTAGTCAGTTTAGGAATGAAAGCGACAAATCGTGAAATGAATGACGCATTTAATCAAGAATTTGAACGGGAACTTTTCCGTTGACTTGAATATGATCACCAGGAATTAGATTTAATAGTTCAAACGAATGTACCCCTGTTGAATCACCAACAAGAGGATGATACAATGATGAACGCAATTGATGATGGAAATGGTGGTTTATATTTCCTGGATGCTCCTGGTGGAACTGGTAAGACATTCCTCATGTCAGAAGTTTCAGCCACTGTTAGTGCGAGATCAAACATTGAGGTTGCAGTTTGCTTCTTCTGGAATAGCAGCCACATTACATTGTTAGAAGGATGGCGTACGGATGACTCATTCAGCATTAAAATATCCGTTAAATCTTCAAACTATTGAAGAACTAACATGTAATATTGCAAAACACTCCGCAATTGCCAAAGTTTTATTAGAATCAAAAATCAGCATCTGGGACGAATACACAAAAAATAAACGTGCATTGGAATTAAGTTAATGATAATTAATGAAGATGTTTTGGAGTTGCATTACAGAACGATACATCTGCTGAAGATTTCTCTGAGCAATTACTGACTATCGGTAATGGTCGAGTACTTAGAATTTCTGTAACTTTGTCTCATCAAAAGACGAACTCATCAACAAAGTATTCCCAAAAATCATTACTAAACACAAAAATAAGGAATGGTTGAGAGAGCGAGCAATTTTGGCGGCTTAGAATAAAAATGTAGATGACTTAAACTTCATAATTCAGAACGAGATCATTGGTACACTGCATTCTTTCAAATCAATTGATTGTTTAACAAATGAAGATGACGCCACCAACTATCCTATTGAATTTTTAAACTCCTTGGATGTGCCGGGATTACCACCCCACAATTTACGACTAAAGGTTGGCTCCGTAGTAATCATGCTTCGAAACATAAACCAACCAAAACTGTGCAACGGAACGCGTTTGGTGATAAGAAATTGATACAATGTGATTTACACGACGATACTCAAAAGAAAATTCGAAGGTGAGGAAGTTCTCATTCCAAGGATCCCGACCGACATGCCGTTTGAGTTTAAACGACTTCAATTTCCGATCCGACTTGCATTCGCCATGACATTAAACAAATCACACGACCAATGCTTAAAAGTTTGTGGTCTGAATCTAAAAAATCTATGTTTTCCTATGGTCAATTCCGAGTATATGTGGCATGTTCACGGGTCGGAGGACCATTTGCGTTTTTTTTTCTTGCACCTGATAATAAAACGAAAAATGGCGTCTATCACAAGATGCTTCACTAAACAGTGGAATCCATGCACTAAAATACATGGCCAATCATTAAAATAAAATACTTGCATTTTTAATTTACATTAATTATCCAAATAAACAATTGCCCTTGATAAAATCGAAAGTCTGCTCATTTATTGCCTCTTAGGTGGAACAAAGTTCGCCGGGTCAGCTAGTATATATATATATATATATATATATATATATATATATATATATATATATATATATATATATATATATATATATATATATATATATATATATATATATATATATATAAAATCATCTCTTATAAAATACGAGATGTTATTTGGGCGCCATGAGACTAAACAGGAATATTCTGCAGGAAATCTCAAAGAAATAAAATTAATATTGAAAATTATGTTAATACTATAAATTATTCTCTTGGCTTATCTTTAATTTTAGTCGACGTGTGGCGGATCCCTCTGGAACGATTTAGCGTTGTATTGGAATTTGTTGACCTTGTGGATGAGCTGAATGTTCTTGGTAAAAGTTAAGAAAAATCAGGTAGAAGGTAGTGGAACAAATATCCTGGTAGCACGTGATGAAGCAAAAATCCGGTATTGGGTAGTCTAGTAAAAATCCAAGTAGTACGATAAAATCCGCTAAGAGGTAGCGGGGTCCAAAACTCAATTTTTATTTCTCGATGAGCACAAATTTTATTCTCGAAAATCACAACGATGAGCTAAATTCTATCAAAATGGTCTCAAATCCTTGTTCTTGAAAACAATAAAACCATAACTGCCTAATTCAAACTAGATTAATTGAAATATAAACTGAAGTGAAACAGCAATGGAATTGAAATGAGCAAATAGATAAACAAGATTAGGTGAAGTATTATTCAAGAGATATAATAAATCAAAAATCGATGCAAAATGGTCTCTATTCAAGAGAGTTGAATAGACCAACCTCCAAGAGGGATATAAAAATATCAAAAATAAATAGTTAAGAGATGCAGTTTTAGTTTACATCAAGCACACTAGCCCCCAAGGTTGACTCGTCACCCCTGTGTGACTCATCGGTCCAGAACCACACTACAGATGAAAGCACCTGACTGTTAGGACGTTGTCGGACCGCTACAGTAGGTCACAGACCAAAATAGGTAATGGTCTCAAATACTCGTTCATGTCACACCATAACGAGTTCGTTTAGCGTCGTCTTGCGCATAGCCATCAAAACGTACGTATTAGAGTACGAAGAGAGGTACCGGGTTACTTCACAACCAAGAGCTCAAAATACTATTATAATATATACAACGACGAAAATATATTTGGGAAGCAGTCTTAGGCAGGGTTCCCGTCTGTGCGTGTTAAAGTGATTCATTAACTGCCAAAATGAGTGATCCTCTCCCAAAAGTTAAAAAACGGTAGTGTTGTTTTCACGACGAATGGCTAACCAACGAAAGTTTTTCGCAGTTGCTTACCAAAGAAGACGATAACACGGCTTTTTGTAAAATGTGTAGAACCTCATTTACTGTTAAATACGATGGGGTGAAAGCTGTTAAACACCATCAGCAAACTGAAGGACATGCTCGAAAGTGCCAATCAGCTAGTCATTTGTCGCTTCTGAGTAAATTTTTCATTGAGATTGGTACTGCAGAAGAAGAAAAAGTCGCGTTTGCTGAGCTGACATTAACCTATCACGGTTTAAAGCATCATAATGAGCTTTTAATACGTAAATAAGCTTTACCACGTATATTGCCAGACTCTAAAATCGCTCCCAAAATTCATTGCGGTCGTACAACGGCCGAAGCGACTAGCACCGCACGCACTATCGTTGGTTCTAAAAGACGTAGACCAAGCGCCGTATTCGATAGCTTACAACGCTTCAAATAAGGGCAATTGCAAGTTATATCCTGTTGTAATTCGGTTCTTCAGTTCAGACAAAGGTACGACATCTTGTATCATCGACCTCTACGGAGATTCAGATGAGACTTCCGCTGCCATAGCCGAAAATATGATAAAGTGCATCAAGAAAGTTGAACTTGACCCAAGTAAGTTAGTTTCGTATGGAGCTGATAATTGTTCGGTAAACTATGGTAAGAACAAATCTGTATTTTTCAACCTAAAGAATACGTTGAATCTATCAGAACTTGTGACTGGACATTGTCAGATGCATATTTTGCATAACACCGCTAAGTTTGCTCTAAAAATCCTGTCTTATGACGTTGAATCATTCGTCATAAATAGTGTTCAAGTGTGAAAAAGTTAGCGCACTTCAAGCAAATATTTCAGTTTTTAGAAGTGGAATACAAAAATCTACTCCGTCATGTTCCGACCAGATTCTGCACTCTGTTCCCTGCCGTAGATAAACTATTGTTAAACTGGTCGGCGGTAATAACATACTTCTTAAAGCAAGGCAAAGACGTAGTTTTTCAAGAATCGGCGGAGGGAGATAATCTTCATCAGCTTTCTAACGAACTGTTCCTCCCAGAAATATACTTATATTTTGTCCACAACATAACGGGACTCATAACCAAGTATATACATATCATACAAAGTAACTACGTCCAAATAACAAGTGTTTCCGATCAAATCCCGTCAATCTCCGAAAGCAATCACTGTCGAAACTTTCACCCGGAGATCGCATAAAGTTTATAGATGATGCGCAGAATGTGTATGACCGAATATTACAATATTTGACGAAGTGGTTTGATTTCAGTGACACTTCTTTTTATAAACTGTGCTCTCCATTCAACTTGAATGAAAAGCTGGAATTCACGGACGTAGTCACGCTTGCGGATAAGCTAGGTGTTAAATTTGATGGCGACCAACTATTCTCAGAAATTTTTCAACACTATGGTTCATACAGCTAGAGAGCCAATTTGATCTCGCGAAAATCACCTGCGATTCCACTAAATTCAACCACGCATTATGTGTACTTGACGGCGAAGTAATCCAAGAAGTGGCTGATTATATATGCAGCCTACCCCAAAATGATACCTACCAGGGTTTGAAGGACAAACTAATCAGTATCTACTCAGAGTCCCAAGAGGTAAATACTAGAAAACTGTTTAACGAAATGGAGCTGGGGGATCGTAAACCATCCCAGCTTTTAAGCCAAATGAAAAGACTCGGAGGTAACGTAATTACGGAAGATCTACTCAAATCCTTGTGGATTCAGCGATTACCTATCCAAATCCAAATAAGTTTGGCATCAAGGAGTGATTCCCTACCAAATTTAGCCAAGGCAGCAGACCAGATTGCTGAAATCGAACAGCCACGAAATTTCGCTGTTGCAACAAACAAAAACAATAACAAACTGGAAGAATTAGTTCTGCAGTTGGGTAAAGATATTGTAGAATTGAAAAAACAATTGCATGAAACCACCTCAGTTAAACCAAAGTTTCAAAACAACTCAAGGTACCATAAAAACCAAAAACAACGGACTCTGCTGGTACAACGAAAACTTCAAGGAGAAGGCCAAGAAATGCTCGCCACCCTGTCAATTCAAACAGGAAAACTAAAAACCACGTTTGCTCCAGCGACAAACAACGTGGTCCCACGAGGCCGCTCCACTAATGCAGTCCATAAAAACAATAGGCTCACCATCACAGATCCCATCAGCAATGTTAATTTCCTAATTGACTCCGGTTCTGACGTATCGTTATTACCTAAACGTTTACAACACAGAAACGTTTCAGAACAAGTTCTCTACGCTGTCAATGGATCAAAAATTAGCACCTATGGTACACACCAACTGAGTGTTAGCCTTGGTCTCAAAAGATCATTTGCATGGAAATTCATAATAGCACAAGTCGACAAGGCGATAATAGGATCCGATTTCCTAAGTCATTTTGATTTACTTATCGACATCCGACGAAAGCAGTTGATTGACCAGACAACCTACCTTACCAGAAGGGCCATAAGGTAAATTCACCAATTAACTCAGTGCATATAATTTCGCCAATCCACAAATACACCAAAATTCTATCTGAATTTCCATCAATCACTCAGTTACACAACAAGAACTCCAATGAGAACCACAACACTGAGCATTTTATCGAAACGACAGGGCCTCCAGTAGCCTCTAGGCCACGAAGACTCTCCCACCTGAGAAATACCAAGCAGCCAAAAAAGAATTCGAATTCATGGTGGAACGAGGCATCAGCAGACCATCTAAAAGCCAATGGGCCAATCCATTACACATGGTCCGTAAGAAAGATGGTACATGGAGGCCAGTTGGGGACTACAGAAAATTAAACTCGGTAACAGTAGAGGATCGTTACCCAATTCCACACATTCAAGACTACGCACACACCTTATTCTTTTCGACATTCATTTCTATATTCATGGGTCTGTCACTCTCTCTTCGGTCGAGTAACAACAACCCACGTGTTGAATTGTTCGTTCTTTGCAAATAATCATAAATATAATTCTAAATACTAGTGTCGTTGATTATTTCCACTCATATCACAACCGTTATAAAGTGTTTATAGTTGTTCACTGTTAATAAATTATTTCAGCAATGATGGCATTATCAAATTAGTTGAAGTACCCATAAAATCGTGACAATATATTCCCTCAATCACCGATCATAGTTTAGATCGCATTCACAGTTTGGATCACAGTCGCAGTGATTCACAATCGCAGTGATTAACAATCAAAATAGCAGTGAATCACAATCGCCGTGAATCAGTTTCAGGGAATCGCAGTCGCAGCTCAGAACACAGGTGACGTCCTCCGTTGCTTAGTCGGGAGAACAACCGACTATGGTGCGATAGGATTCGGGTTCGAGTCTCGCTGAAGGCATGGGTGTATATGTTTGTCTATGAGTTAAGTGCTTTAATGATGATAATTGTTGGGTAATGTACATGGATTACAAGTTAGGAGTAGTTATGTTCATATTACAAACAGCTTCAATGAATCCTGTTTCAACTAGGTCCCGAGGAAGAAACTTATATTGACGATATACAATAATTTTTGGGAATATGAATGATTCAGAAAAATTATTATTTTTTACTCTCAGTATTTCATTTCGTTTCTCTGTGAAATCATAATTCTTTTTAGAAAAATATCTTTCCCCAAAAACAATTTATTAATAGAATAAGTATGTTTAAGAATTACATTTTTAATTATAATAATTTTCTATTATTGGTATTCTGCTAATATTGGTACTCTCTTCTAACTTAGAATAAATGATATCTTTTTATTTTGAGATATATGCATATCTTAGGTCAAAAAAATCAAGGTCAAGACTTAAAACATGATTATTTTATTTAATTCGAAATATAAACTGTGTCGCAATCATTACTAAACTCAGTCACTGTGATCACTGATATTTGAAAATCACGGGATCGTGATCATCTCTAGTAGATATCATTACCTCCTAAAATATTGTTAAGAATTTATGGGTTCTTCAACTAATTTGGTAATGCCAATACTTCTGAAATAATTTATTAACAATGAACAACTATTAACACTTGTATTGAATAACAACACTGTCCCTCTTTATGAACAACATTGACAAATCACATCAACCTTAGAATTCGAATTAATTGCGTCAGCTGTTGGCTGTTTATATACTCATTTCTATGCGTTCTAGAACCTTCTCCGGTCGTGCCTACGACGGTTATCAGTTAACAGTCTCGTCTAAAAGCTTCCATAAACCACAGAGGCGGCTTTAGGTCAAATCTATCACACTGTCCCCCTCTTCGCGTTGATCGTCTCGATCAGAGTCTAACTCGTCTTCTGGCGATAACCTTCCTCCTTTGTACTTCGGAAGTCTATCGAGATGAACCAATTTTGGCTTCGTCTTAGGGGTGCGTTGGATCCTGTATACCACATCATTGATTTTCTTTTCATGTACCTTCCCAATTTTGGCACAGTTTTGGTGACAATCCTTTCTTCCGTTGTGGATTATGCAACCAGACTAAATCTCCTTCTTTGAAACCATCTGAATAAACCCTCAAGTCATACCTCGTCTTCATGCGGCCTGTAGCCACAGCTATCTCATCACGAACTTGCTCATGTATATGCCTTAGATGCAGTCTCAATTCATCTGCATAAGTGTTCACATTCTTCATTGTTGGTTCAGGAGAGCCAAACATCAGATCACATGGCAGTCGTAGTTCTCGACCGAAGAGTATTCTAGCTGGAGTATGACCTGTAGTATCGTGAACGGATGTTCGATAAGCCATCATCAGTGCCGGTAAATGTCTGTCCCAGTCCTTTGATGATCAGCAACTACCTTAGACAGATACTGTTCCATAGTCCGGTTAAACCTCTCAACCATTCCATCAGATTGAGGGTGTAGTGGTGTTGTTCTAGTCTTATTGATGTTGAGAATCTTCATTTTTGTTTGGAATACTTCACTTTCAAAATTTCTACCCCGATCAGAATGCAATTCCAGAGGTACTCCAAACCGCGATATGAATTGGTCAACCAGTACCTTCGCGACAGTTTCAGCTTTTTGATTTGGAAGAGCATATGCCTCAGGCCACTTGCTGAAGTAATCCATGGCAACCAGTATGTATTTATTTCCTCCTGATTTATCGTCATTGGAAATGGATCTGCTACATCTATGGCAATCCTCTCGAATGGAAGTCCAACATTGTACGTCTGCATCTTTCCATGAGATTTCTTGGGAGGTCCTTTGGTTGCTGCACATGTCTCACATTTCCTGCACCAAACTTCAACATCTTCGCGACACTAAACCCAATAGTACCTTTCTTTATTCTGTCAATGGACTTGTTTACAACAAAATGGCCTCCGAAACTTCCTCCATGCATCTCTTGAAGCAACTCGTTCACTCTGGATCTTGGTACCAACAGCAGTGTTTTAACTTTTTTACCACCCGGTCTTTCCCATTTTCGTTTAAGCAAACCATTTTAAATAAACCATATTAATATTTTTATTCCATTACGCATAACTGCTAAATCTGGTTTTTTTTTATTAAATGACACATATTTGCTTTGTTGAAGTGTTAAAATTATTATAATATGTATATATTGTATATATTATATATATATATATATATATATATATATATATATATATATATATATATATATATATATATATATATATATATATATATATATATATATATATATATATATATATATATATATATATATATATATATATATAAATATAGTTATAATGATAGAAGGTATAATAATAATGCTTGGTGCTAATTTATTCCTTTAGAATATATTCGAAGTTGAATTAATGAATACGTTTAATTCTGTTGGGCATTAAAAAAGTATTGTACAAAAAAAAACTTTATTTGAAATTTACATCATTATATTTTAAATTTAATTGGTTTTTTCAAGATACGAATTTCATTCGTAAATGTATTGCATAGTACGCAATAAACAGTGAGAAGATTGACGCTAAAAATTCACAACTAATACACGGACCGCTGAAAGAAACTGTCTTATTCATTTTTATCTTTAGAAAACTTAGTAACGAAATGTCTAAATATTCTCCATTTCTGATTCTCATTTTCAAAAGATAGTTTTCCATTTCATTAAAAATTTTTATAGATATAACTCCAACTTTTGCATTTTTCAGTTCCTCAGTCCAGCTTATTTGATACATATTTGGTGCAACGTTAGCTACAGGTATTATTTTTTCTTTGAATAATGCATACAAGTTGCCCAGCTTTCTGTATGGGCTTCTGCATCTAACTTTAAATTCGCTAATATAAGCAATTTGCGAAAGCACCGTTGTATCTTCTGTTGTATACGATACAGATTCATATAATTCTGATTCTACACATTTGAAGCAACACACAAACTTCAACATATAGACCCAGAAGACTAATATAAATAATGTAAGATTCATTTCAAAGCGATTCAGAGCTCTCACTTCTAACGCGCTTGAGTTTAGCTGGGTAGTATTGATTGGCATCACAAATATTTTCTCTATGGGCAATTTGAGGCATAGAACAAAATTAAAAGAAAACTAAGCTCTTAATTTTTTTGAAAATACCTGTCACTAAAAAATGTCACATTATTGAGGGTGAAGATAATAAAAACCATTTCATACGATTCTTTGCCTCAAATAGATAGATAGATTAAAATATGAATTTTCAATGAAAAGGAGGCAGGTTTTTGAACCTTCTTCAACTTTAGTTAATTAAATTTCTTATAATCTCAGCAGTAGACAGAGATGCTATCATATGAACGATAATTTAAAATTTGAATATTTGTTATTTTGAATGCGGCTGTGACCTTAGTTGATTACTTGATAGAATCATCAGACTATGATTGGCTCGCTGTCTTAATTTTCGAATTGTGTTCGAGTTTTGTTTCAAACATAACTTTTTCAATTCAGAAATTTGTATTCTGGTTTATAGACAATGGAAGTCCAAAATACTACCGATGAAACCACATTGTCAATTCCCTCTAAACAGTAAATGTACAAATGATTGTTCTAATTTTTTTCATTTTATTATTTCAAAAGATATGATTAGCCTTTGCTTCGTTTCATGACAACTCTGGTTTTCCATTGTTCTGGAATCGGTTTGGTCTGTTTGACAGTTGTCAACTATTCTTCAACCAAGTGATAGCGGAAATTAATTTTATGCATTGTGTAGCAAATGGAAATGCGTGATGGAAAAACCGTTTGTACAGTACGTTTTTCTACTAGACTAAACCATGCACGGAAATACTGTTGACCTGTCCTGAGAATAGAGAAGACAGGCAGATTTTTAAGAAGCAAAAAAGGCGGCCAACAGCATCTTTAAAATCCAACAAGTTGAAGAATATATTTTAAACATGGTGAAAGAACACCAGGCACGAGTACGAGAAAAACTGTAAATTGAAATACATGGATTATCTGAACATGGAGTATCATGTACAGAGAAACTTTCAGCTTTTATAAAATAATGCAGGTCTAGCCGTCGTGGGCTCTTGGACTATAATAGCTGTTAGATTTCGTTTTATTTAAATATGAATGTGGAAAGACGAAATGTGTCTAAAGTTGACCAGATTGTACCAGCAATAGACCAGACGTAGAACCAATAAATGAAACAATTTTTTTTAATGAAGAACATTGTTATTATAAATACTGATTTGTTTTGACAATTATCACAACTTTTTATCAATCCTTTCAACAAGTTTCAAGTAATACTAGGTAATTAACCTAGATAATTAAAGAGAGAATAATATCACTCACACAAGTGTCATAATTATAACTTGCAAACTTCCTTGTTTGAAATCCTGATTCATCTGCATTAATAATCCTCTCGGAATCTTCTAAAATGTCATCTACGCTTTCAGCAACTAGGTATTCTTATAAAATTTCATGCATCCTTTTTTTGCCATCGCTATTGTCCACGTGTTGAGCAAGGATACTCCTTGCTTGCTTTAACTTTTATTTTTAGCGTGGGTTATGTTGTATTTTCGGCACGTTTCTCTAACTTTTGCACCTTTATTTATTTTGTCAATCACTTTAAACACAAATTCCTCCTAATAATTAAAAAACGTTCTTTTCGGCGGCATTGTGTCTAAAACAAAAATGTAGGTGGTAAATTACTGGAATAAACTTGTAGTACAGATATTGCCAGTAATAAACCACTGGCCTACAATTGGAAGAGTGTGGCTATTTCAATAGTTTTTATAACATTCCATCGCAGTATATAGAGTGAATATAAATGTAAAAAAAAAATAAAAAAATTGTCAAACAGCTAAATCAACAGTTGCCGACCAAATGGGATATTACTGGAAAATCATTTAATTCGTGTTCCGTCAGTTTACCAATAACAACTACTGATTTAAAATAGCATGCATTTTCTGATGAAATAAGACGTAATATTACTGCTTTACACAACATAATACTTTTCTATATTTTCCTGTATTATATTACAACTAAGTATATTTTCCTTCATTATTTGGGCAGGAATTATAGTCACTGTAATCATTTCCTTTTATGTATTCTCTATATGCGGTAAAACACCGAATGGTAGATTTTCTGAGCTGTTGTTGCTGATAATTTCTTGGTTTGTTTCCATTATATTGCTGCAAACTCTTAATAACTTGTTGATCAGTTTTAGTGGATAACTATGATCAAACAAATTTTTCTGAATATTAATATATTTTTACAATATATGTACAAGGTACAATGCGGTATATAAAAAATATTTGCTATCCCGAATTGTACTAGAAAAATATACTACCTATTTCATTAATAAATTTACTTTGTCTACTATATGTTCAGCATTCAGTAAGTACGTCTGCCGTTATTTTTGCTGTTTCTAAGTATTCTATCTAAACCCACTTTTTAGCTACAATATCCCTTAGGAAGAGATGCCTTATATCGATAGGTTTAATACGCTTATGAAATATGGAATACATAGACAATTTTTAAGCGTCCATATTATCATTGTACAATTTGATACATTGTACCAACCACTTAATTCAAAATAGGTTCTTTAAATAGATACCCTCTTTAGCAGCTCCAGCCATCACTATGTACTCAGCTTCGGTACTTGAAAATGCTACGGTCTTCTGCGTTCCTAAGAGATGGGATTATCAGCGAACTTGAAGCAGAAACCAGTGTAAGTGGTATATATAGCTTAATGTCCCAATCTACGATTCCAGACCTCGCTTGCCACCATTGCGAGTCCACTTGGTTCTTTGCATTCAATCATTCAACTAACCAATTTCGTTCGACTATTGTTTGTTATATATTTTACAACCTAACTTGTCAAAGATAACTTGTGATTGTAAACATAAAATACTATTCTATATTATTTATGACTGATAAAAGATTAGTAGTAAGTCCCGAAACATAATTCACATTTTAAATGTCCACTAAGACTTGGTCTTGCCCAACAATAGTTTTTATTCTTACATTTCCTGTACCATGAACCGATAATGTGGAATTATTTGCCATCATTATCTTCGTACATTTTCTTATGTTTCCCATACATCCTTGGCGGTCTTTGCTTCTTTCACATATATGTAAAGGACAGGACCCAAAGTCAAAATTAACTTTGTCTTGGCTTTGGAAATTACTACTGTATCTGTTTCTTTTCCATCTGGCCATCCTGACAGTCCCTCAAGTAAACACATTTTCTATTGCAAAACATCACTTAGATCAATTAGTCAATTACCTGACATTCGTCAGGTACTTGACGGCCATTTTTATTCCAAGGTTCTCGTTATTGAAACTTCCCAACTATACGATTCTTGCGTATTCACGTATACTAAGTATTACTTAGGAATATATTTCGAGCTTGCTTGGGCCCATAACCTATTAGTAAGAAATGAAGCTACTGAAAAATATAAGTTTTTTGTTGAATAAACTCGCAGGAGAAACAAAACACGTGAGCTCTGATGAACAGTTGTATTTTACTCTCTAACACTACTACCAGCCATTTAGAAACAAAAACCATACCTATATTACAATGTTGCCAACAGAAATATTGAGCTTATTTCAAATATATTGAACTATAACATCGTTACACATGTTATCGCTAAAGACATGTTGATATTACTATCGACGTCTTGGTTGACATATTTGTGAAATCCCTCCATTCCAACTAAGAATCGTCTCATAGCCTGTGAGGAAGCTCATAGCTTCTTTGTATATGACATCATCAACAAGTGATAGATATTTAACAATATCTAACACGACCTTTCTGCCATCACCAGGTCACTATCAATCCTAAAAAAAATTGTTTTCTCTCGTCCGTCAAATAAAAACATCATTGGTTCTCTCTCCTCTATGAACGGCTTATAACACAAACATTTTTTGTGTTCTCTCGTATCTATAGGCGCAATATAAAACAAAAACATTATGGGTTCTCTCGTCTTTATAGACACCTTATAGTATTATTCTTATTCTAGTCCCTATGGACGCCACATAAAACAAATCCCTATGGACGTCTCATAAAACAAAAACGGTATGGGTTATCTCGTCTCTATAGGCGACTTATACAAATAAAAACATTGAGTTCTCTCGTCCCTATAGACGGCTTCTAAAACAAATTCTTCATGGTTCTCTGATCCCTATGAACGACTCATTCGAAATAATTATAAGGGATTTTTCGTCTGTTGTGGACGAAATCATTTTGAAGGTTAAGAGACATTTGAGTGATGAAGTCAAACTGAGTAATATAATACCTCAGAGTTGTTTAAGTGCAATTAAATTCGACATATTCATTTTATTCATAGAAAATCTCAAAACAATTTAAAATCATTCAATGCAGTATTATCTTCAGTTGTGATAAGTAAATAATCCATATAAGAAACTATATGGATTTTTACTAAATTCTTCTCTCTACAAGAAATATAAACAGTGATCAGCTGATGAATTTAAGAATTCCTTTTAGACTGTTTTACACCTTACAAAGATTTATTTCATTTACAAATAATATAATTTCTTAAAACTGCAACACCGTCTATTTTCCTCATATAATTTTTTCTCTCAAAATTTCAATAAGAAATACTGCTTTCACTTCCATTTGATGAATTAATTGTTCGGATTGATTTACGTATGAATGAATACATCGAAAAGTGCTTATAATAGCAACGGGTGCTATTATAAGCACCCGTTGCAATTAAAATCAAATATAAGTAATATTTCAATGTAATCTGAGCTTCTCCTTTGCCACAAGATGTGCACCACTAAATGTGCCTTATAATTAACGAAATGTCAGATACTATCACCCTTCATTGTCAACACCTATTTACTTACAGTCGATAATATTTTCATTATTTAGCTTTTGAACAAAGAACGCATTTGTTTTATTCCATTTAATAATTATTCTAACAAATAAGTTTCGAATTTATACTGATTTCTTCAAGGACATTCTCCACAGAGTATGTTCAGTGAATTACTTCTTCATTCATACTAATTTGTTGAGGGACATTCCTCGAAGAGATTGTTTAACAAATTATCTTCTAATTCATACCAATTTATTCAGAGACATTCCTCACACATAATGTTTAACAAATTATCTTCTAATTCATACTAATTTGTTCAGGGACATTCCTCGCAGAGATTGTTTAACAAATTGTCTTCTAATTCATACAAATTTGTTCAGAGACATTCCTCTCAGAGAATCTTTAACAAATTATCCTCTAATAAGCAAATATGTAAGTTTTTAACACTTCTAAAACTCCTACCTTTATGTACATTGTTGGTTGAAGACCATAATTTCTTTTATTGTGCCTATGCAAGTAATAATTCTTTCCAAGAACTTTTATTTTTTAAATTGAGACATCACTATTTCATGATGTCTCCAAGTTGAAAGGTATTCTAGTAGGTCTACCATTTCATACACTTAATTAATTTCAACACTTATTTCAGCAGGAATATCTGTTGAAGCCATTCAATAGGATAATTAGAACAGTTTGTTAAAAATTCCTGTATATATTTATTTTGATCTTGAATGCCTACCTTTTACTTTTCTCGATATATAATTTCTCAGTGATTATATGTTATCTAGATTCTATAGCTTTTGTTAGCGCTTGATGATCTCCTTGATTTTTCAGACAATCTCTGTTATTCAAATAGCAGCCTAGGTTAGGAGGTTTCTAATAGTAGCTTTCCAGTAGTATACAGATATAGGCAGGACCGGGTATGACTATATTGGAATTCCTCTTGATACATTTTTAGAGTTTGATGGATGAAGTTCAATAGATAAGTGAAAATTCATTAAATAAAATAAAGCTACATATTCGCATATTTAAAAACGAAAAACGTTTACAATAACAACTACATCTTTTCCTTACAATGATAAGATTTTAGTAAAAACATTAGTTTACTCTTCTTGTTGCTTCACTGTAAATACCTGTAACGTATCTATTTTGTCACAGCCTTGTAGACCCTATTACTCAGAAAGTTTTTTTTGTTGTACCGCCAATACACGCCTCTAATAAGACGATCCCTCTAATTCTAATCGGACAAAGATTCTCGACCGCAGATGGAGCTTCGACCACGGCTCACAGAACATTCCAGAAAACACATGGACGGAATATTTTAAAGCATCGCAAAATGTTATTATTCATTAGTAATAATCAACGAAAATGAATTAAACATTGTCCAAAACTCATTAATTTAAATTTAGGATGTTTACAAAAATTCACTATTCAACTTATATTTTATTCCAAAAAATATAAGCGAGTGTAACTTATATTTTGCTTATTGTTGTGCTGTATATAAGTATGAAATAAGCATCCTGATGTTTGTAATTTAAACGAAATGCACCAAATTTCGAAATTATTGGAAAAAATACTCAGCATTTGATACAATTTACTAAATTTGAAATTGAACTGGAATTATATTAAACCGGAGTTCCTCCGGCCAAACTCCTAAGAAAACACCATTTGAATTATGGAACGGCATCAAACCTCATATAGGCCATGTGAAGGTGTTTGGAAGTTTTAGATATGTCCATATTCCTAATCAGCTAAGAACTAAACTTGACAAAAAGAGTGAGAAAATGATATTAATTGGGTATGATAATAACAATTACAGGATGTTCAATCCAGAAACCAAAAAGGTTAAAATATCAAGAAATGTAATTTTTGAAGAACATAATGTTCCAGAGATAAGGAAGAATATTACACAAATATACATTGACGATGAAGTGAAGACATTAGGACAACAAAATCAAATGCAAGAAACAAATGTAGAGGATACTCTTGTGGAAACTTCATCATCAGAGAATGAAGATAGCATGTTGAGTTGTAATAGTAATGACCCTACATATGAACCTTCTCAAGAATTAGATGATGATTTAATTCAAAGCAACATAAATTTGAGACCAAGGATTAATAGACGTTTTGAAGCAAACCTAATTGAACTGTCAATGCCACAAACGTATGCTGAAGCGATGAAAAGTCCACAAAGAAACGACTGGTTGAAAGCTATTGATGAAGAATTGCTTGCACATGAAGAGAATAATACTTGGACTCCAGTAGAGAGGTCTGGTCAACGTACGCTTACTACAAAGTGGGTTTTTGCTATAAAAAAGGATGAAAATGATCAGGTAAAACGGTTTAAAGCTCGTTTATGTGCACGCGGATTTAATCAAATAAAAGATATTGATTATCAAGAAATATTCTCTCCAACAACGAGATATGACTCTATAAGAATTATCCTTTCTATTGCAGCTAAATATAATTTAGAAATTCAACAGTTTGATGTAAAGACTGCTTTTTTGAACGGGTATTTGGAAGAGAATATTTTTATAGAAGTACCAGAAGGAATTTCATTTAAAAATGATTGTATCCTAAAACTTAATAAATCACTGTATGGACTTAAACAGGCGTCTCGTTGTTGGAATAGAAGATTCACTGAGTTTTTAATAAAATATGGTTTTGTGCAATCTCAGGCTGACAGTTGTGTTTATGTAGGTATTTTTAATGGGGTGAAAGTATTCATAATAATTTATGTTGATGATGCACTTGTAGTCTCTTCCAGTTCCTCAATGATTAAAAGAGTTATAGAATATTTGAAACAAACATTTAAAATAAAAGAATTAAAATTGAAATATTTTGTGGGAATGGAAATAGAGAGAGTAAATAATTGTATCTGTATTTATCAAAGAGATTACATTGAAAAATTAATAGAGAAGTTTTGTATGAGTGATTCAAATCCTGTCAGTACCCCTGCAGATGTAAATGTTGTTATTTCAAAGAAAATGGATGAAAATATTATTAATTTTCCATACAGAGAAGCTATAGGGTCCTTGTTATTTTTGAGCTCTGTTTCAAGGCCTGACATTTCTTTTGCTGTAAATGTTTTGAGTAGATATGTAAACAATCCAAGTCAACAACATGTAAATGCCATTAAACGTGTTATTAGATACCTAATAAATACTAAAGATTTATGTATATGTTATGGAGAAAGTAGTGATCTCACTGGCTATTCAGATTCAGATTTTGCAGGTGATGTAGATACGCGTAAGTCTACTACAGGTTATATTTTTAATATGAATGGGGGACCTATAACATGGTGTAGCCAGAAACAGAAGACTACTGCTCTCTCCACAACTGAAGCAGAATTTGTAGCTGCTTGTGAAGCTGCAAAAGAGATATTATGGTTACAGCAATTATTATTAGATTTAGGTGAAAATATTACATCTGTTCCATTGTATGTTGATAATCAGAGTGCAATTAAGTTAATTAGCAATCCTGTTTATCATAAGAAAACCAAACACATAGATGTGAAATTTAATTTTATAAGGGAAAAGGTTGAGTTGGGTGTAATTAAACTAAATTATATTCCTAGTAACAGTCAATTAGCAGATATGTTAACTAAAGCGTTACCAACTCAGGCTTTTATCTATTTAAGAGATCACATTTTGTTTTTCTTTTCACAACTCTAATTTCAGTAGGAGTTTATTTTTTTTATATTTGTACCTAGTTTAAATTTTAGTGGGAGTATTGAGCAATTTAAGTAAAATAGTTTTTTTTGAAAATTTAACTAGGTGGCAACACTACATATGAAGAGGATTGTAACTAAGTGTTCTTGCTGTCATTCATCTTATTACCAAATAAAAGTTATATTTGTTCTAATTACTATCGTTTCTTTGATAAACGACCCATAATCCTTTACTTCTACTACTGCTTGATCTCAAATATCTTTAAAAGTTAAATCAATTATTTCTGTTTACAGTGAAGTTAGCTTTAATAAAAGGCATAATCGATCTACAAATCATTTTATAATTTGGCACAAATACATAATTTCAACTATAATACTGCGCATCTAAGATAATAACATGTTTTAGCTTTTGGAATATGAATAATCGTTCTTTAAACAAATTTTATTTCGGCATAAAAATTAGTAAAATTATACACAAAGCTAATCACTGTATACAACATTCATAAAAATAAATGGTAGCATTCATAATAATAACAATATAGAATCTAAAAATGAAATTGTATTTTTTGCAAACACATAAAAATTGATTGCCTAACTGATAACATTGGATATTTGAACTATAAACTTAATGAATTTTTGAGAGTTTTTTATTCAAGAAATTTATAACTTTTGAGTGCAGCTTCATTGACTTGCAGGAAATGAAAATTCACTTATTGTGCTCAAAATTACATATTTTGAAGGAATTGGGACAACTTCAAAAGAAAATGTTTCAATTATTTTTCAAAGAGAAATGTATTCAATGAGATAAAGCAGTGTTTTATCTATTCTAAATACGGCATATTCACATAATATAAATGAAAATTCAAAATGACGTTCATTCATCATATCGTCTAAATATTAAGACTACATTTGTTTGACAAAAAATATTTAGTTTCAGTAATATTTATGAAAATATGCACCTAAGGAAACCGAGATAAAAAGAAAAAAGAAGGTAATATAATCGGAGAATATTTTATCAACCATCAATTTATATTTGTGAACTTATTTATTAAAAATTGTTTTTTAATAATTAAGTTCATGGCAATTCTTGACTTCCACATATAATAAATAATTTTTGAAATTGAGGTATAAGTAAGGCAATCATTTTTGCGTCAACTCACTGAACACATATCCGGAAATTTAGCAGAAATATGTTCAATGAGAATTTAAAATAATTCACTCTTCCATAAATTTTTTCCACTTTGTGACAGTTCAGAAAAAAAATCACAGAACAACGCTGAATTGATCAAATTATGTAACTGCATTAAAATAAATAGAGTACTTAAAGCTTTTCTGGTTGACTTGAACTACTTAATGTATCACGTGAACCAAACATTTCCAGATGGATCTATATGAAACATCGAGTGGTACATATGGTGAGGGTTTAACTGGTTAGATGGCGATTGGCTCATTAGTAGCCGTGAGAGACACCTTTGAGAGAGTTGACATACTACGTCTTGGAATACCTCCACCACTGTTCCCCTCCGCAAATAATTTCCGAAAACTGAAACAGAACAGGATGCTGTGAATTGAGATTACAAATAATGCATTTCAAATGTATTCAGAAACAGAACATTTCCAGCATTTTCAATGATAAATATCTAGGTGTAAATGAATATTAATAAAACTAAATCAAATACATTATAGATTTTGTTGATACATAGTATTATCTAAACATTATTTATTATAAATTATGTATATGCATGGGTAAAGTAATTTATCAATTAGGGTCTTTGTTGACTTGTTCAATTTGAAATTAATTTTGAGTTGCTGGACCTTTTTCAATCATTAACCTGGTCGACTTGATTTTTGCAATCTATCCTCTTGTATTTCAGGTTTTTTCCGATTGATCTTATAAATGATCCACCATTCCATTGCTCTCACAACGGACATTTTTAACAAGTAAATCAGTTACAGTATTTGAGACTTTTTTCACGAATATCGGTCTTTTGATGAAACACTTGAAAAGCTTTTAGTAATAAATATCCGAATTAAACTCTTCACTATGCAAAAAAATCACTATAAATATTTCACTCAAAAACGATTTATTAAATAAACTACACAGTACATGTGGCCTTCACAGTACACTTTGCTGTCGGTACTAGGCTAGATTTCAGATCGAAAAAAGAACCAAATTGGATTCAGATTTAGATGGTTATTTAATCAATTCAGTGATTTCATTCTTCATAGTTAACATTAATATTTAATGTCATATGCAAAAGATATATTTTCTGGCCTACTTAAAAGGTTACTTCATTTGCATGAAGACATGAAGACCTTTCCTAACTATATAATATGTAACTGAAATATTAACCAAGGTGTCTATAAAACTACATATTGTATAGAACCAATGTTCTAATACCCTCAGCAACCAAGAGAATATATTGTATGAAGTCCAAGAGCAAAATACATCAAATTTCCACACCATATTACTAAGTAATTTCAATAATTCTATAATTTCAATTATACATACTAAGGTTAGTGAAATAATAATTGTTAAAAATAACTATATACCAAAGTTTTCCTTTTAAAAAGTTATAATAATACCTGTTATACTCTCGAACGAATTTTTGCCTAAACTTTTAATTTTCACAGTAATATCCTTGAGAACGCCTGTATTTACCAGTGTTCCAGTTCTTCCCAGATTAAAAATCCTACATTGTGCAAAGAAAATCAAAAAAAAAGTGAAATGGGGTCAAATTTAATGAGTGAGTAGAAAGAGAAGAAATTTTAAAACACTTACAACTTCCTGATTCCCGATTCTGATTTTTTCCATGGGGCATCATCTGGTTCTAGAGGTAAAGGTCCCTGAACTGGGGCATCGTCTTCAATTGGACTATAAAGATAATTAAAAGCATAGAATCGGAATGAATTTTCATTCAAAGTAAAAAATAAAGATTCCAATAATGAATCAGAAATAGAAGCGATTAGGTACATATACAAAAAAGACCAAGACTGGTAGTTGTTAATACAAAATTCTTACTTTTTTATAATTATGATTTTAGATTTGTTAAATTGACAAAATTATACTTTATGTCTAAGAATGACGATAGTTTCCTAATAAAAATTATATAAACTGATCTAGAATAATCAATTTAACATCATATTGCAGGAACATGTAACAATTTTAGTAAGATTTTGAAGCCTATTAAGCAGTTAGTTCACTGAACTCTCAATAAAACTTACGGACTAGGAATAATTGTTGAAACATTCTGTGAAGATTTCTGTAAGGAATTTATTAAGGTATCACAGGCATTTTCAATACTATTTACAAATTTTCTTATATTTCTGAAATAAAAATTAAAACATATGAAGCAATATAATTAAAACAATAAGAAATAATAGTATGTGATATAAAAATTCAATTATTTAGAAATTTTCAAGTTTTAAATAAGTGTTGATTGAAAATTTTTTCTACTTACGATTCAGGCTTTGGTTTTGGTCGGTAAGTTTCTAATTCATCTTCCAGATCGCTCACTTTAGCTTTTAATTCATTTCGTTCATTTAAAATGTCTTTCAATTCTTGGGTAGTGAAACGTGGCCTATTAGGATCATCTAGATCATAAATAGCCTTATTCGATGGTAAAGCAAGATCCAACTGAAAATTAATTTTCAATTCAAATTCCCATAAAAAAACAAAAGATTTTCTATTATAAAAATAATAAAAATTTATAATATAGTTTGTAAAATATTACAACACAAAGCATACGCTTTGTCTTTGCATTATTGGCAACACATTCTTCTGCAATATATTTCAGATTGTTCACTATGCTTTTTTAAATAGATCAAAAATTGATCACATATCAACTATAATATATATTTACAGAATAATGTTTTGATATCACACCGGTGAAACATACTTGAATATAATATTTTTTCAGTTTAATCGAAATCATAGGCAATAGGTAATATACACTGCTTAATTTCATAGCGAGTTTGTCTATGTCAGATATATGAAATTTCCAACTAAGTGAAATAGGATGCAAATTGATCCTTTACAAAGGTGAGACATGTCATTTAGTCATGAAGATTATTTGTAGAATAATGTGCCATACCTTATATACCTCACATACCTTACTCAAATCTTCATTCTCTTTCTCTGCCAGGCCCAATCGTTGTCGGAGAGCAGTTATATCTCTTTGCTGATCTTGCAACTGCACCAAGAAGTCTGCTCTTTCATCACATAACGTTCTAACCTGAAGTTGCAGGGTTTTATGTTTTCTTTTTGAATCTCTGCTTGACGACATCAATCGATCTACCTGAGATTTCAACTGCAAGATGAAGAAATCTGTAGTTATTCACTAAAAGAAATATTAAATTTTTCTATAGAAAATCAAAATCACTGAATTTAGTGAACAATATAGACGTCCTTAGCGACGTATATCATCACGTGACGTGGCGATATTTCCTTATACTGATCCCTTTTAATATGAATAAGATGATATAAAACCATATAAAATAAAATTATTGTTATTATTATTGTTCAAAGAGCGAAAGTCAACGATCTATATAGATCCGATGTAGGGACCTACAGTTTAAGAGCAATTTCGAACGGCCAAGAACATGATATGAATCGAGACCACCAGCATCAGTGAATCAAAAACCAAAATGTCTCGAAAAACAAGTTTTCAACTAGTGTGTATTAGCAGTCAGGATCTATTGGATTTAACACTAACCCTTGCCATGAAATTTGCCCTTAAGCTCAATACAACACAGCACAAAATGGGAACAGAACAGGCGATACTACCGTTGTTTCTCGGTTTGCTAGACATAAATGGAATTGGGCTGGTCACGTCCTCTGGGCAGCAAATAAAATTTAAATGAATGGGTTATTGAAATGGAGACCTGATACTCAAAAGAGGACCAGGAAAAGATCCCTAAAACGCTGGAAGAATGATATCAAGAGAGTATCATCTTTAGCAATTGGATCCATCCAACACAAACACAAGAAATGAGTAGAGAAAAACTAGGGGTTATTTAGATTCTGCAGTGGACAAATGCCATATGCCAGTCCATAGAAACTGAAAATCTTGGTTTCAAATTCTGTAAACTTAATTGAATATTAAATCATACAATCCGAATGTGAATTTTGATCAGTTTTTTAAATATAATTTATTGAGTAACTCATTGAACATATTTTTAGAAAATTTGATTTATTACTAAATTACGGACCTTGCCTCAAATGAAGAAATATTTTATTACAATCAAGAATAAAAGTTAAGTACTACAAACCATAATTTTATAATTGCTTCACATATCATAGAGCACCAATATCATTTGAGAAATTCCAGAACAACTCTTTCTGACTCACATTATCAATATCACTGGATTTCTCTTGAAGCAATTTTTCTTTCAACCTCATCTCATCTCTTTGTTTCTCGATTGTATCTTTCAGACGTTGAAGAACTTCTCCATTGCTCAGGCTATCAGAAACAGGAGAATCGCCCTCTGGTATGTTCGAAGGACTGTTGTTTTGCTCTCTGAGTAATTTTCTGTTTTCTTCTTGAAGTCGGCTCACGACTCCAACTAGATCTTTGGTTTCAGAACGCCATTGGTCTTCGATGATCTCCAATTCCTAAAAATGACAATTTTTGCTTTTCAATGCAAATTATATCAACCTATATACACATACAATGCGCAAGAGCTGTGAAACTAAGTTAATAAATGGATTGTTATATGATTTTAGAAGGATACAATAAAACGCAAGTCAAATAATCAAAAAAATTATAATATAATTATTATTATTATATTTTAATAAACGACCAACTCGTGTTACCACCCAAATTTAGACAATCACCAACATTGGCAAGGAAAGAGGTACAAGAAGAACAGAAGCAATAGGCTTTAACAAGAATGCTTCAGGGTGAAATGAGAAAAGCAATGCTGGAGTTCATTCAGCAATACAGATCCCCTTAGCAGGCCAGTTTTATTCAAGATCAATTTTTCAAAAAACTAGGTCAGATTGTTAACGCACTTAATACAAGTGTTATGCTCGAGTTCGTTTATGGTGCTCTGTGTTTGGAGTCCCTACAGTCATCTACTGTGAGGCTGTCTCAGCAGCAAGATGTATGGAAGTCAAAAGACGTGTGAGGGAAAAAGACAAGCAAACAAGAAAAGAAACCCGCGAATCATTCTGACAGCAATGATTTCAGAAGAAGAGTAACGAACTGACAAAACATATTGGCCACTTAACACACTACCAAGCAGGATCAAGAACACGAAAACTCGTAAGAAGCATTACATCCATAATAGCGAGAAATCAAGTTCATGGTTGTCACGATAATGAAAACATCACCGCCCCGCAATTCCTTGACACTCTGCGACAAAATATATCCGTTTACGCGGGTACGCGGGTTTGAAGATGTACAAGGAAAACATAAGAGGAAAATGGACAATGTGTTATTTGTGAGATCCGAGAGATCCTTTTATAGATCACTCAACCTCAAAAAATCGACAGCCAAAGACGGAAGGTACCCCACCCAAGAAGCCATTCCATTTTTCTGGAATTAAAAGTAAGCGTCACATGCTTATTCAAATCGTGATGCGGGATGGATAGACGAGGATAAGATGACCGCCAACACCTATAATGAGATGAAACAACATCCAGTAACACTAGAGGAACTTAAAATTGTTATTGGAAATTGTCGCAACTGAAAGGCACCAGGACCTGACATAACTACTGGCTCAAAAACTTGAGTGACCTCACGCAAAATTGACAGTGTTTTTCAATGATGTTCTAAGCGAACCTCAAACGATGCCAATTTTCCTTATATAGGGTGTTAGATACCTTCTATTAAAGGATTTGTCAGATCAACGGAACCCTGCCAACTATCGTCCAATTACCTGTCTTCCAACGCTATACAAAATCATTACGTCTTGTATTGCCGATAGAATCTAGGCACTCTGCGAGCGATAGCCGATCAACGAGAAGGGATGCACAAAGAACGCTATGGGATGTAAGGAACAACTCATTATAGACTCAGTAATCTGCAACCAGGCATACTCCAAGAAAAGGGACCTGTTTATGGCATACATTAATTACAAGAAAGTATATGATTCCGTGCCTCAGGATTGGTTGATTCAGGTGAAAAACTACAAAATTGACCCCTGTCTGACTAACTTCCCAGAGCATGCTATGTCTACATGGAAGACCACAATACACCTAAATGGAGTCATTTGTAATATATCTACCGATGGCATACCAATGAAGAGAGGAATATTTCAGGTACACTCTCTGAGTACTCTTTGAGTTTTCATTGCTTCACATAACAACACGAAAGCCATCAAAGTCAGTCATCTATTATATATGGACTACTTGAAGCTAATGACCAGCAACAAGCAACAATTGGATCAAATGTTTGATATCGTAGATCAATTCTATTATTCTATTTAAAATATTATTCTATTCAAAATGCAAATTGGCATAGATAAATGTCGCACCTTACGTGTTAGAAGAGACGAAATACATCAGAAGAAATTTCAAATGCGAAATGGAGTCCACATCCACATCTATAAATACTTGGGAACGAAGCAATCCCAATGAATCGATCATCGTTTAAAGAAGGAAGAAATCTCCACTGAATTCACGAAGCGAGTGAGAAACGTGCTGAAAACAAAACTTGACAGTCAACATCTCTTCAAGGGAAACAACACTTTCGCTTGTTTAGTTCTGGTTTACTCAGTCGGAATAGTAAAGTGGAGCAGAACTAATGTTGACAACCTGCAGCGAAAGATCAGCTTACGAAGTTTAATAACCACCACCCAAAAGGGCAGTTGAAAGGACTACTTTACCAAGACTGTTGAGAGATCTACTTCACCAAGACATGAGGGCGGTAGAGGATTGGCAGACATCGGTAGCTTGTTGGACCAGCAAATAGGGAATCTTCGGAACTATTCAGACAGGGAGTCTGTTGACTCACATCTGAGTCAACAGAGTTGGAGAGAAAAACCATTGCCGGGAAGCACATTAACAAGATCACGAAGGAAAAATTCAAGGAAGCGTCGAACCTTGGTCTCAGGCAGAATGTTTCCCGAAACTCGTTACTCTATACATTATTAGTTTAATTAGCTCAGCTTATCATCAACATCTTATGAAGCCACTGTGTTGGCGAAACAATATCGTTATGTAACTGAATTATAGTGAAAATCAGAAAACTACTTAGTTTTATTCAAATTACATCTTAAGTGTGTTTTGGTTCAAGAGGCTTCTCAAAACACTCAGTGTGTGACACACTTTACCAGTTCTCTTTTATAATTCGTCTATATGGCCTGTCAAAGTCAAGGCGTCCTCCACATTGATACCCAAAAATTGTGCTTCCTTTCAAATTATATTGGCCTATATATAAATTAATATAGACTGATGTATTGATTTCATCATTGAAGAAGGATGTTTCGTCTTGAATACCGAGAAATTAGTTTTCGAATTATTTATCGTCAAGCCATTGGAAATAAATCATTCTTCTGCTCTACTCATAAGGTTTTTAGTTTCTTGATGCATTGATTGTAGACTGCTTGATTCTACTATCATAGTTGTGTTTATACACTATTTATCAAAAGCCATATCTGGCCAATGCTATCTACCAAGTCATTAGTGTATATCACAAATAATATAGGCCCAAGTATACTCCTTTGAGGTATTCAAGAACGCACACGCAAAGGATCGGACAAATACCTGCACTGTTCTCACAATCTGAGTACGATTTGATAAATATGAGTTTAGCCATAATAGGGAAATCCCCCTGACACCTAACCTCTCCAAATTTATCAATAAAATTTTTACACATGGCCATTTCAAAAATCTATGATTAATCACTCCAGATCACACCCAGGCGGGCAGAAAGATAACTAGTTTCAAGATTCACGAATCATTCATACCAGTCAATACTGAGATCTTTAATCGAAATATTTCAAATAAAACTCTCAGGGAGCTGTCTACACACATGTCAACGAGAACGAACTTATCACTTTCGAGAGTGAATACTAACTCCACTTCGAAAAAGCATCGAATTTTTTGCAATATTTCAATTATATATATATATATATATATATATATATATATATATATATATATATATATATATATATATATATATAGAACATTGCAATATTTTTCTGTCTTCTCATGAGAGCCTTTTTAATATGAAGTCGATGATTTCGTTTGTTGGACGGTATCGCCAAGTGACAAGTGATAAGTGCCTTGTAAATATAACAGAATTCAATTGAAACTTCAAATGATACTTTGAAATTTAATGTAACCAGGAGTAATAAGTTATCAACTTATTCAAAGTATGCAAAATAATAAGTCCTACCTCTTAACAAAATTACAGCGTTCGATAATACGAATTATTCATTATTACGGTTGATTAGTTACCTTATTTTCTAATAATTTCATTTAATATTACACACCATTCAAGATAACCCATCGATAGGTTTTTCTAAGTTTCAAAGTTATAAAAGTCGTTAGAATCATTTTACGAAATCATTAGTTCAAAATTACATCGGCAACTTCGTCGCGCCGCAATAATAAACAATATGGTTACTATTGAAAATCACTAAACGTAGGCGCCGTGAACAATTACTTTGCGTTTGCGGGTTATTTGCGTGACATTGAATGTGTTTATCTTAGTACTGAAAAAGCAATTTGAAGGTATTAAAAAACCAGTGATACGGCGTACTGCATAATTGCGAGCATATTATTATATTACTACTATTATAGATGTTAGTTTAATTTTATGATGGGAATAAAACACTGTGAACACTGGAGAAATTGGAAGTAGATTCCCAAATATTATGTATTAGACGAGATCATATCAGAAATTGAACTCTAACGCATGTAAACTCTAAACAGCACGAAAATTTTGGATATATTAAAATCATTCAAATAAAAAACATTTTCAGAAATTTCATTACTTTCAACATCTTATTGTACAGCCACGATCGAAAGATCGTTTAATAAATACAATCAGATTGCAAAAAACCAATTGAGATGATTTCTTCTCAGGGCAACTCATGAATAGTTTTTTGTAAACTCTTCCAAAGTTCTTTTACATTTTTAAATTATCTAATGAATGAATAATCTATATAAAATATACCTAAAATACATTATTCAAAATTTTGATGCAATTTTAGTTTGAATATGTATTTAGTTTGAATAATAAAATATATATATCTTATTCATGTACGAGTACTATAAAATTTTGTGGATTCATTTTTTGTAATTTGACCCCTTCAAAAGTTTTCAATTTTCGAAGAGGATATGTTATAAAAAAGCCTCAAATAACTTGTATTTAGCTATAAATTAGGTGTTTATTCATTATTAAAAACAATATAACAGAATTTTTTCTGTAAAACAAAATAGGTGAAAATTGCTAACTTCAAACCAATTAGCGAATCTGCTAACAGAAACTATTTTAAAGCACCCCTCCAACATTGAAATTTGTTATTATTTATTGGAACTATGCCTCTGTATTGATATTAGTGAAATTTTCAAATCAAACTGATGGGAAAACTGAATTTGTTTCTAATTCTACCCATTGAAAAATTGGAATTTTACATATTTTTTCCAATCACTCCCATGTTATGACTTTGCTTAGTGAAAATTTGATATAGATATCTGGGAGAAATGAAATGCAATCAAACCTACATTTTTTCAACCTTTTAAACTATTGATATATAGATAGAATGTATTTATTTTCAGAACTTTTGTACAATATAATCTAACAAAAATTAAATTACAACACTACAAAAACACGTCAAAAATTCTCAATACCATGCTTCTATTCACGTGACAAATATTGATAAAACTCATTTATTGCATATGGCTCACAATTTACAATGAACAAATAAAGCTTGTTTTTGAAAAACTTTTCTGACGATACATTGTAAAGAAATTTTGGTATTGAATTGTATAATTTTAAGCACATATAAGGCATACTGTTAGATGTAAGTGTTTGACTATGTTTTGGATATAAATATGGATGGACTTTCCTTGTTCCATTTTTATTTTCAAGGTCTTGAAAATAAGTTGGGTGTTTGCGTAGGAAAATTAAGGACTTATATATAAACAACCCTATAACAGAATGTTTTTCTTCTTAAAGACCCCTCGGCAAAATTCCCGGAAACGAAGACCAAAAATTGTCCTGAGTGCTCGTTTCTGAGTGATAGGGATTGAAAATTTGCATAGTATACTTACCTTTAGCACATTTATATCTACTTGATATTTCAGTACATGTAGAGTGTAGCACACGGACAATAAACGTTTATTTAAAATATTAATGTGTTCATTCCATTTCAGATTTTGATCAATATATATTCGCAGGAATTTTGTCAACTGATTTATTGTAACACTTTTGTCTTCTAGATCGATAGAAATTGGAACATTGACTTTGTGTTGAATACAACTATTTCAGATTTATGTTCATTGACAGTTTATTTCTAGAGCACCAGTTTTTGAATGAATCTGTTGTTACTTTCCCTTCATCAATTAATTCTTCTGCACTTCCACCTGTTACAAGTAAAATTGCGTCATCCGCAAACATAATAGTTTTTTTGATATCGAATATATCAGGCAAATCATTTATATATACCACAAACAATGAAGGTCCAAGGATACTTCCTTGTGGAACGACTGTTGTGGGATATTCATCATTTGAAACAAATTTACGACCATCAGCTTCTATACCTGACGTGATTGCTGTAACTGAACATTGGAAATGTTCTGAAGAGCTTAAAGCTTACAGTTTGCCTGGCTATACCTTAATATCTAGCTACTGTCGTGATAGAAATCGACATGGGGGCTGTGCTATTTTTTCTAGGAATAAGTTGAATTGCAAACGAAGACATGATTTTGAATTGCTCAGTATGTCTCTTGTTTTTGAATGTTCGAGCATTCAGGTGGGTGTAAAATCCTCTAAGCTTATTATTGTTTGTGTTTATAGGCCAGATACTTCACCTTGGGCAAATGTGGATATCTTTTTTGAGAAAGTTGTGTGCATTCTTCAGAAGTGTGTCTCAGAGAACTGTAATTTTGTTATTCTTGGAGATTTTAATATAGATATTTTAGTTAGTAGTAAAGAATCTAGAACATTTTTAAATATAATGGAAAGTTTTAATCTTAATGTTAGGATCAGAGAACCCACAAGAGTTACTTCTAATTGCTCAACCTGTCTGGACAATATATTAACAAACATAAATGAATCACATGCATCTGTTATTCAATACCATTTGTCAGATCATTTGGCGCAAAGAATTGATTTCAATATATCACTTCCCTGCCTGAAGCCACATACAATGAAGATTAGAAAATTTAATAACGATAATATGATGAAATTTTTTAATGCATTATCTCAACAAACCTGGAATAATGTTTTGTCAATTGCATCTGAGGAGGTGGACACTATGTTCAATCTTTTTTCAAGTATTTTTTGTTCTATTTTTAATGAAAGTTTTCCAGAGGTGACTGTTAGGTCTGGCAAGGTATCTACAGTTTCTTTTGTGCAAACAGATGAAATTAAACTGATAAAGTGTCAACTTGACAAAATATATACATTATCTCGTATGCGGCCTGAATTTAATGACCTTTATAAAGAAACCAAAATAAGATATGATACTGCGATAAAGTTAGCCAAGCAGGCTCATTTTGGCAACTTGATCTGCAAAGCTAAAAATAAGTCAAAAATGGTTTGTAGAGCTATAAATGATATAAGGGGTGATTCTAAGAGTGTCGTGAAAAAGCCAAAATTTGAGGGTGATTTATCCAAAGTTGCAAATGATTTCAATGAGTACTTTGTTAATGTTGCTTCTGGTAGGAGAGATGGATTTTCAGGGCAGAAGTGTTCTGATAATTTTAAAAAGTTGAAACAATCTTTCTACAAGTTCGAGGTAACAAAAGAAGAAATTCTAATTACGATAAGAAAATTAAAAAACAAAAGCTCTTCTGGCTATGATCATATCCCTATGAGGATTATAAAACAAAGCATAAAGTTCGTTGTAAGGCCACTATGCTACATTATAAACAGCTCTTTCAGTAATGGTATATTTCCAGACCTATTAAAAGTAGCCATAGTTAAACCTTTATATAAGAAGGGATATGAGAATGACAAGAGTAACTACCGGCCTATCAGTTTGCTTACGTCATTTTCCAAGATATTTGAAAAGATACTTGCTGTACGTTTGTTGAAATTTTTCAGAAAGTTTGAGATTTTCAGTAGGTTTCAGCATGGTTTTTAAAGAACAGGAACACGGAAACTGCGATCTTTGAGTTAACTCAGTCGATAACTGTAGCGTTGGAGAGAAATGAGGTACCTGTCGGTTTGTTTTTGGATCTGTCAAAGTCATTTGACTGTGTGGACCATGATAGACTACTATGGAAGTTGTCATTATACGGTATTAGAGATAAACAACTCAATTTGATAAAAAGCTACTTGACAAACAGGAGGCAACGCGTTTTCCTCTCCGCTGAAGATGGTGATTGCTTATCTGACGAACAGTTTCTTAAAATAGGAGTACCCCAGGGCAGTATATTGGGGCCTCTTCTTTTCGTTGTCTATATTAATGATCTACCATCGGTTTTTACAGGTGCTTCTGCTCGGCCGGTGCTGTATGCAGATGACACTAACGTTCAGATATCTACTAGCTTGCATTCATTGAACGGGGATGTATGCGATGCTTTGAGGAAGGTGTGGGGCTGGTGCCTTGAGAATTGCTTATCGTTGAATGCAAGCAAAACTGAGTGTATAATTTTTTCAACAAGTAGGTCTACTTTGGGGCATACGGACTCAATAATCTGCAGCGAGAGTGCATTGGAATTGTGCAAGGTGAAACAAAATTTTTGGGGGTATGGGTTGATAAACATTTGAGCTGGCAGAGTCATGTTGTATATCTTAACAGGAAATTGAACTCAGTTGTTTATACACTTAATGTTATGAGATTTCATGTTGAGGTTGAGGTGCTGAAGGTCGTCTATTTTGCTAATTTTTATTCGCTGCTGAGTTATGGTGTTATTTTTGGGGGCTAGCTCCTATGCAAAGAGGATATTTGCTGCTCAGAAATTTGCCCTAAGGACTATGTTTGGAATTGGTTAAAGAGGATCCTGTCGTGGAATATTCGAAAAAAATAATATGCTTACTTTACCTGGCCTGTTTGTTTACAGAACTTTACTATTCGTGCATAGAAATAGATGTTATTTTGATGAGTACTTAAATCGAAACAACACTAGACAGATGTCCACATTTTTTTATCTTAAACATAGGCTAACGATGACCAATAAGTCCACATATTACATGGCTATGAAGTTATTTAACCAGCTTTCCAGATTAGTTCGAATGAAAACAGAATACACAAAATTTAAAAAGGAAATCTACAGGCTTCTATTGAATTTGGAGCCGTACGATATTACAGAGTACGAAAGATACTGTGCTAATATAGCTTTAGTTTTTTTTTTGTTTTGACGTTTTCTCTATTTATTGTTAAACTTGAAATTTGACATTGTTATTTTGATTGCAATAATTGAGAGAAATAAATATCTATCTATCTATTGGGAAAGTGTTCAACAAAGACTTATACTAGTACTAAAATTACATTTTATTCAAAAACAAAACAAAAAGAGATATATTATTGTTATCATTGTTCTAAGAATGGAGTTCAGACACCTATATAGCTCCGATTGGATCTACAGTTAAATGCCGATTCTAAATGGAACAAGAGCACAGTGGGAATCGAACCCACTAGCACCAGTAATCTGAAAGGGTATAGGGTAAATACCAACTGAGCGACTAATTCTAAATATGTTTTTTCACAACAAAAATAGATTCAATTGTACCTAATGTGTGTGCAGACTTTAAGGACACTGACGGTCTGAATCACAAAAATTAGCAACAGACAAAAGTTGAAAGAAACCATTCACTTACTTAATTTTAATAGGCATACACAATGACATATCAATTCCAAAAAATTAGGATAATGATGAATATAAATTTGTATAAACATATAACGAGAAACGTTTAGGCGTTATAAACATTTTCACAAATTCATCAATTGGGAGGTAAGTGTTAATTTTATTATGTTGATCACAAGTATGATATTTATTTTTTACACTTCAAAGTACCACATTACTGATCATTGAACACTACATTGAAGAAAGTATGTCAAACAAAAATTATACAATCTTGACTACATCATTTAAATTACCTACTACTTAAAGGCTATGAAGAATTAAAAATGGTAGAGAATTATAGTTTTAAAAAAGTGTTTAAGTTTTAAAATTAAGCTCAAATTGATTCAAATTAGGTAATAGGGGTTGGTCTAATATTTTTAATGATATAACAGTAGGTAAATAATTCAAATACTTACGTTAAACAAAATAAAACATTGAAATGAACAATAACAGGAAGAATGAATAATTGAATGATATACTAATAACTTCATTGATGATGAAACAGTGCCTTTACTTTTATACTTAAGAGTAAAATATAGTTCAATTTGAAGAAAAAAATTGGGTAATTGGGTAATTGAAATTTAAAGATCTCAGATTTTTCTGTTTATATATATATATATATATATATATATATATATATATATATATATATATATATATATATATATATATATATATATATATATATATATATATATATATATATATATATATATATATATATATATATATATATATATATATATATATATATATATATAGTAAAACCCCTTTTTAAATCAGGAGATACAACTCTGATGGAAAATTATCGACCCATCTCGCTCGTATCGAACCTCGAAAAAATTGTAAAAAAAATAATAAAACGACGAGTGATATCTTTCCTGGAGAGGAATGATATTATTTCAAAGAATCAATATGGATTCATCAAGGGTAAATCAACTGAAGATGCTATCGCTGAACTCACTAAAAATATTTATAACTGCATAGATGATAAAAAGCCATCACTTGGTATTTTCTTGGATCTTGCAAAAGCATTCGACACGGTAAGTCATGCAATCTTGCTCAGAAAATTGTATGTGGATTCAGAGGTAAATCTTATGATTTGTTCGAGAGCTACTTAAATAATAGAAAACAAGTAGTACACATTGACAACCATAAAAGCGAGTTGCGAGAAGTAACGTAGGGTACTGTTTTAGGACCAATTCTCTTCGTGATCTACATTAACGGACTCTTATCGATGGAAACAAAAGGTAATATAATTTATTTCGCAGATGACACTGTGGTGCTATATAGCAATAACTCCTGGCAAATGCTTAAATCAGAAGTAGAAAAAGACTTTGTGAAAATTAAAACATGGCTTTCATACCATAAGCTAACTTTAAAAATGCAGAAGACGAAGTATATGCCATTCTCATTATATAGCAATAACATACCAGATATGGGCAATCTCAATATCCCTGATGGAAGCCAAATACCTGCTACAAAAAGTGTTAATTATTTGGGAATTATTTGGGAACAACTGATCAGAAAGATGAGAGGTTTGCTTCACAAGTTCAGACATATGAGAAACTACTTAAATATACCACATTTAAAAATATTGTATTATGCACTAATACAATCCCAAATCAATTATGGTATTATAGGCTGGGGTGGTGCGCACCAATACCACATTAAAAAACTAGATGTTTTGCAAAAATGGGTATTAAGAATTATTTATGGAAAACCACTCACCTTTTCTAGTGAAGAGCTGTATACCATATCCAATGTCTTTCATATATCGCAATTATTTGCTCAACAGATTTTAATGCGTATATTCTGGGGAAAGTTGACATTGATACCTTCACGGCACATCTATGGAACTAGATATAAGATCGATAATTTCGTGAAACCAAGAGCAGAAAAAAGTATAGGACAAAGAACTTTCACTTACTTGGCTCCCAGATTGTATGGCCTTGTTCCCCAGGAAATTAGAACAATTCGTTACTTGTATGCCTACAGAAAACACATCCAAGGGTGGATTTTCGATAGGGGAAGGAAGTTCTTCATGGAGTTGATGGATTGCTGACTGACATGGGGAAATCAGTAGTTAGAATGAATTATGAGGGAATATGTATATTTGTGTGTATGTGTATATATATGTGTATGTGTGACAACTTCACCTTTGAATTAGTTCATTTTGGATGACCAATTGTGACGATTCTACCTGATTATGAGACGATTTACTCGATTGAGACGACACTACCTGATATGAGACAGTATCCACATATTTAGACTGAACACCTATTGCGACATTTCAAGATTGATAATTATTAGTGCTGAAATATAATAATAATAGTTCTAGATAACTTAGGCAAAGAATTTAATTCAATTTAGTTAAATATCGCGTACAGACTTCATTCAAGTCTCTGCGATTATGTTAATTCGCGAATGTTAGGATATGAATGATTTTGTTAATTTTGTTTGAATTTGTTTGATGCGAATAAACTTATATATTATATTATATATATATATATATATATATATATATATATATATATATATATATATATATATATATATATATATATATATATATATATATATATATATATATATATATATATATATATATATATATATATATTCTCTAACTGCGATATCTTGGTTTGTAATTCTAAAAGTTGCGTGTTTTCTCTCTCATTCCTTGTAGCCAAATTTTCCAGAAGTTCTAAGGCGTTAATAACCTTAGGCATTAAACCTGTAACTGCATTAGCTCCATATAAATCGATAATTTTTTCGCATTCTTTTCCTATATCCGAAGCTATATCGTAAACATCTACAACAGTCACGTCACTGAAGGAATCACTGATTTCATCCATACTGTCGCGATATGTTGAGTAATTTTGTCGAGGCATCAAACTTTTAAATGAAATATGCTTATGTATGCCCAGAACAAATTTTCACTGACATTTGAATCTGGAAGCAATTCGCTTATTGATTGATCATAATTATATGTCAAATTGACTGATCAACGAAGTGTAACTGTCAGTCTCAGTGAACACTGAAAACTATTCCGGATTCTCAATTACAGAATGCATATCGTTGCATTGAAACTACGTTCGTTCAAAAGACCTACTCTATTATAATGTAGGTATCATTTCCATGAAACCATTTATTTTATTTAGGTAGTACCTATGTCTAGGGACAGATGGTGAAAACTGTTCTGCCAATGGAAATTACCTAGAAGTTTCAATATTTATAGAAAATCAATTTACATAGGAATTTAGTTGTCTTGAACTTCTCTATTTACATAGTATAGATTGAAATTTGAACTCTGTAATATTTTAACCTCATAATGATGATCTTATTAGATGAAAAGGGTTTTAATTCAGATTTAAAGCTGGTTGCTAAAGGAGATTTTGATATCTAGGAAACGGTTCTTATTTCGATATATACTAGATAATTTTGAGATGTATAATGTATTCTGTAAATAAATGTATATGTGAAAGCAAATAGAATTGTCCCAAAATACTTAAAAAATAGAAATATTCAATTCAATATGAATGAAAACATAACTCATAGTATCATGTATGCTAATGATAAGTAATGTAGTAAGAAGTAAGAATGACTATTTTTGTATTACCTTCCGAGCTATGGAGGAGAACGAAGGGGAGTAAACGAGCTTCTTGAAAAAATCATTGTGAAGACAGATTACATATTCCATTTTGTTTCATCATTTATGTTTAATTTTCTAGTAACCAAAATAATTTTTTGAGGGGGATTCTATATGGCACCCCGACCCAAATCACTTCCACATGCTGTATATCTAATATCATTAGAAAATATTGTATATTATCCCTAAAAAAATCATCAAGATAGCTCTAAAGCGTTCGTTCGGTCGATTGACTCGATATCTTACAGGTGGGGGTGATAAAAAACCAGAATTGCACCATAAATGTGTGCAAATCCAGATTCGTAGCCTGCAAGCTTTTCTAAGCCTAAACCAGTTCACAGAATGCGGTCTTCATATTTTGCATACTCAACTCCCTCCAGATCTTTGTCTAAATTGAAAACTAAATTGCTGAAAACATCGACCTTGATAACCTTATAAAAGAGTTTGCTGATAGAAAGCCCAGAAAAGTGGGATTTTATTAGTGCAATAAACGGTTATTTTTTATAATAAACGATTATTTGTTTTATTGAATGGTTATTTCATTAAATCTTTTCCCTTTTTTCTCAGGGGTCTGAATTGCAGTTGGGGAGGTAGTTGTAGAAATCTTCAGAAGTTTGTGCAAAAACCGGCACTTCATATATACAAGAGATAAGTCTTCGACATATCATATATCATCAATTACCTAGATGGTCATCAACACAAGATGATCTTTTTAGTATAAGCGATGTTCATACGGAATGATGAATATGAAGGTCTGCAGTCTGCACCGTTTCATTTCTTATTGAAAAATTAATATCAAGAAAATCAAAAATTTTAAGTATACATTTGAAATTTAGGTGTCACATTCAATATAAAAAATTTTTTGTTCACATCCGTTATAAAACGTTCCACGTACGTCAAAATATTTTCCATCAATTTGATATAACTTGTTCTCCGTCTATTCCAATTTTCAAAATGACGGTGGTAATTTTATAATGTAATTTAGTATACTCTCATTATTTTATTGTCAGTGGCGCTCTCTAGTGACGACAAATACAAAATCTTCACAGTGAGTAATGTAAGATAGACTACTCTCCGAACTCTGTGAAATTTAAAATTAGTTCAGTAATAAATTCATACGTGGCGCACTTTTAGCACTCTAGACCAAAATAATCATTAAAAACACAATGACTATTTCATGACATTTATTCTTTTAAAAATAGTATTGATTGAAATCTATATCATGTCACTCGTTGCTACTTAATTAAATTGACAAATGTTCAGAGAAGATGCCAATAACTAAAAAGAAATTGATTTATATAGCGCATGCTTCGAAAAATTCCAAAAAGTGAAACTTTTTCATCTTAAAACTTTTACAGGAAATTTGTGAAAATGCTGACAATTCCATGATATTGAATAGTAGGTCTGTTGTGATAACATATATCACTTACAAGGCATCAAAATTTAAAATTACATGCAATTATTGGCACTTTAGGGCGTGTTTTCAAATTTCATAGCAGACACTTGCCTCCACCTCGATTTTCATCAGATAAGTGAAGTTTGAAGAGAGAAGGAAGATATGTGATAGTCGTTGCTCAATCAGAAAAGGCGTAGCCATTTTGATTTTGACGAATATTGACATACGTCTCGCAAGTCTAGACAGGCGGTCATTTGTTTTCTTGTGTGACATGTAAACAGTTCTATGAGGAATTCGTTTTTAACTTAATGAAGTCACATGTTTATCAACAAAACGAGGCCTTTAAATGCATTCGCGACTTTATAATTACACATTCTATGGTTTAAGGAAATTTATATATAATTTCGTCGATCGTAGCAGTGGTAGTGTGAATTAATTTTTTGTGTCTCTGTATAACCTTGTAGCAACCGGTGAATTCCGTGGAATTTTGCGGAGATGTTTGCCGATTTTGGTGTGAAGCCCGAGGAATTTTCGGTATTTTGAATAATGTAAGTATACCTCAACGTCTATATTTTAAATATATATTAATTTTTCTATTTGTTAATTTTCTTTTGACTTTATTCTGTGTATTTGTAAGGTCAAATTGATTAAAAGAATATAAATTAAAAACATGTCAATAATTTAAAAGATTGCTTCTTTCATATTTAAATATTAATCAAAATAAACCACTCACTTATTTTTCATTACCAAACTGATTGTTTTTCTTCAATTATTTAGTTGATGCTATCAAAAGGAAATGAAACTGAATTGAATTTGAATTCCCTAACATGAAGTACTTAGAAGAGATGTTCCACTAATAAAAAATTCTTCAAATATTTCAAAGACGAAAATTTGCCGTCGGAAACGGAATTGAAATTGTGTAGCCGATGTTGATATATCTACAACGATATTCGATATTTTTAATTCTAAATCCAGAAGTTAGTTGAAAAAGTTCAATACCAGCTAGGATTGTACATATTTCTGTCTCAAAAACTATTTCTTAAATCTCATTCAAATAATTCGAATGTTCAATACAAAGCTTGAAATAATTTTTTTTAATTTTGTCAAATTAATCTATGTAAACCTGAATGATGAAACTCCATAATTAATATAGGCATGTCATTGTTATAGGAGAATACAATATTAACTTTCGAAGTTTTGATAGTATCTATGTACTAAAAAAATGTTGTTCTGAGCTGGAAAATATTTCTATATGGATAGTTCGGAGAAGATATAACTTTCACATTTACACTAATTTTTAACAAAAAATTCTACCCGGTTCAACCGCAGCCATGCAGTTACCAATGCTGCCGAATTTAATATTTTTTCTTGAGAACCAAGGAATGGGGATAAGTTTGAATACTAAATATATTTTATCATATTTCTGCATACTTCTATATTAAGTTAACCATTCTAATTGTGTGACTATTTGAAACGTGTGCTGTGCCATTCTTGTGTAATTTTTCAAATTTTAAATACAAGGGCTCACTCAACAGACAGTTCAAAACTGTTGTATATAAGAGAAGCGCATATTTTAATTTACGAACTAACGATTGTGCATACATTGTCTAAAGTAAATGATCGAAATTACAAAATAATCCTATCAAAAAAAGATGACAGAAGCACATCAACAATTCAGAATATAAACGAAATAACTCTAGTTACTCAAGTAATTAATATCAAGACACTGGCCCAATCCTGTCCACAGTGTAAATACTGATTTACAAAAAAAAAAGATAATTATGTTATTCTCGTCCTCTAATGAAGTATTTCTCAAATATCTCTCAAACGGGATAAAAGATTCTGAGAAAATATCCAAATTCGTCTCAAAATATTTCCTTACAACTCGAAACTATACTAATATTTCCTTTACAATGAAAATCAGATTGAAAAAAACATAGAATTTGAAAATTTATGAAATAGTTATCTATTTATTTTGTGTCGTATCATATTATGGCTCAATAATTATCTTTCCGAATAATAGGTAACTACTTCCAGTATAAAGAAAATTTGTACTTTGAAAGAAGTTCATCTGTTTAAGAAAATGTGTTGGATCTGTGTGAACTGAGAAAGATACGTGTTTTTGATTGATTTATCACATTGAAGTATTTCATAGTAATGAATTCTATTAATGAACATATATCATATTAATAAATACGATACATGCATGTATCTAAATCCAATAAGCATAAGTAGTATTATTCAAAATGTTATAGTTATTGTCAACATACAATTTTCTTGACGTTAGTGCCGTTGTGAAATTTGTTTGCTAAAAATAATTGTTTCACAACATGATGGTTTTTTTATATCCTCAATATTCTTGATGGGGAATCTCTATTTTAACATTCGCTATCAAGTGTTGGCGTATACTCAAATAATTCCGAACACCAGTATAACTATATTTATCTAAATACGCATAATGAAGTATATTTTGGGCCAAAATGTTTTCACTATAATTCATAAAAACTAGAACAAGTGTTATTTTAATTGACGTTCACTAAAACAATAATGAGTCCCTCAATTATAATTTTCTTCACTTGATATATTTTCAGATATTTTATGAAATCGGTAATGTTACCACAGAAATCTGTCTGCATGTGTAAGAATGGTCCCATGCCTAATCGCTCCAGATCACATCCTGGTGCCAAAAGGATAGCTAGTTTCAAGATTCACGAATCATTCATACTAGTAAATACTGAGACTCTTAATCGAAACATCGAAATATTTCAAATAAAACTCTTCGAAGCGCACTTAATATTCACTCTCGAAAGTGATAGGTTCGTCCTCGTTGACAACATTTGTGTAGACAGCTCCCTGAGAGTTTCATCTGAAATATTTCGATTAAGAGTGTCAGTATTTACTAGTATGAATGATTCGTGAATCTTGACACTTGCTATCTTTTGTCCGCCTGGACGTTATCTTGAGCGATTAGGCATGGGACCATTCTTACATATTGCAAACAGATTTCTGTGGTGTTCGAATGAAATGTCCTCGAAGCCTCTACGTCTACGTACTCGCACTAACGAGTACGTAAGTTGTCATGAGTAGGGATCTAGAACGCTAGGGAGAGTTTATTTGTCTTTTATTCGATAGAGGGCGTTCACGTGAATTTTCACAGATTGTTCTCCTCATTCGGATCTAGGACCTGTGGGCGTTATGAAAGTCATCGAATCTTGATTGATTGATTAAATACGGGCTGATGATTCATAATAAAGATGGAACAATTGTATCTTATTATCATCAACATTCATTCGAGGACTATCATCCGTAGGAGACGGACACGTGTTCAGGAGCTGACTAAGTAAACTTATCGGTGACGGAATACGGAACGATTAGGCCACGCCCACCAAATTTGAAAATCTGTTATTTTCAGAACTTCGATATCAAAATGACGAGAGAGCTTGAAAAAAAGCTCACTACGGTTATTATGGACGGTATTGTTCGACTCATGCTCATGGGAGTCGACATGTACAAATTTTTGGACCAGCTTACAATTGAAGTAGAGACGGCCAAGATGGAGATGGAAAAACCGGCAAACAAGAGACATATAGAAGAGCTATATGATCTTGATTCCGACGATGACATAGACGAATACGAGATACCCAAAAAGACGGCGAAAAATTCAAAAACAACGAACGATAAGCCCAGCACAAGTACTCAGAACCAATTTGAGATACTTGAAGATGAGGAAGATAAAATGGAAACCAATGAACCGAGTTCATTGAAACAAAATAGCCAACAAGAATCAAAAAACACTCAGAAAGTTAAAGAACCAGCTACAGTAGAAAAGAAAACTGATAAAAAACCAACGAAGAAAGAAAAAGTAGCTCCACTTATCATTCGTGAGAAAGATAAGTGGAATGAAATATCGAAAATTGCCAAACAAAAAAAAGATACACTACACGAGAGCTAAATTGGTTCGACAAGGCATTCAAGTCGAACCAACTACGGAAGAAGATTACAGAAGTATGTTCCACCTACTGAAGGAACGGAACATACAGTTCTATACCTTCCAACTGAAGACCGAAAAACCGCTCAAAGTTGTTATCAGAGGGATAATGACAGAAACAACTACCGAAGAAATAGCGGAAAATCTGAAGGAACAGAGATATCCTGCCACGAAGGTAGTAAGAATGAAAGGAAAGAAGGGATTTCCTGCTCCCTTAGTCCTAGTAGAGATCCCGAGGGAGTACAAATCCATATACAATGAACTGAAATCATGCTGCGGACTCTCCGTAGAAACTGAAAGTCTGAGGTTAAAGAGCGAGGTAGTTCAATGCTACAAATGCCAATTATTCGGACATGTACAGAGGAACTGCCACGCCGAACCTAAATGCATGAAATGTGGAGAATCACATAATTCGTATGAGTGCAAGAAAGCAAGGACGACAACGTCTAGGTGCGCCAACTGCGGCGGCGAGCATCTGTCAACTTCCTTAAAATGTATTAAGAATCCTAATCATATCAACACAAATCCAAAGACAACGGGAAAGTTCAAACCAGCTCCGCAGCCGTCGGAAAACTTCTGGAAAAAAAGAGCCGCCGAAACAACATCTCAAAAAATCCAGAAGCCACAGACAAACCCGAAAGGAACAAGAAAAGAGAATGATAAAGAGGACGAATTGTCGACCATACTGGGCAAAATGTTGATCGCATTCAGTAGCACTAATGCGACAACGAAACAGAAGATAGAATTTATCGATGAACAAGATAAACTAATAAAACTGTTCAAGAATAAAAATTGAACAGTTAAATATAACAGCAGAAAAAACAGGCCAAACGAGGATGAAGAGGCAAAAGGATGCAAATCCAGTCCTCAACAAAATCAGTGCAGATCATCAAAGTCATCGAATCTTGATTGATTGATTAAATACGGACTGATGATTCATAATAAAGATGGAACAATTGTATCTTATTATCATCAACAAGGTCGATTTTTTCGAAGTCCACTTAATATTCACTCTCGAAATTGAAAGGTTCTCGTTAACAACATTTGTGTGAACAGCTCCCTGAAAGTTTTATTTAAATATTTCGATTAAGATTATATATATATATATATATATATATATATATATATATATATATATATATATAATTCGTCAATTACTTAGATGAAAATTGTTTTTTGGAATTGACAAAGCTACAATTTGTATCGAAATGTTAAACAGAAATAAAATTCTCCATTTTCAGGTCTTAATATTTGCTAAGAGTATTAATTATTAGTTTTTTACTGTATTGACTTTTAAGAAGTACATACTGAAAATATTTTTATTATTTTTATTAATTTTTTAATATTAGTAAATTAGTGTTAGTATATTAGAGAATATTTCTGGAAAAAATAGTGGTATCCTCATTGGTCATGGTGATGTGTCTAAAATTTCACATGGTGATGCGTTTAAAATTCATGCTCAATTCAGAAAATTTGGACATGTTAAACATTAAAAAAAAAAAATTTTTCTAACTAATACGAGTCATATAACTCTCCTAAGTTCGTTTAATGAAAAATTTCATCCATTTAAATTTACTTTTGTGCAGGACCTGACAAAAGACGATTCAGATCGTAGAACAGATTTCTGCAAAAATTGATGAATAGTGCAGTTGCTAAAATTAGTTTTTCTGATGAATCAAGACTACATTGCCACGGGAGGTAAACCGACAAATGTTGCTGTGTTAGACAACTAATACGGGCTTGTGATTCTACGAAGAGGTACTTTTTAGTGGCTAACAAGATCGCCAGAAATTACGCCGTTCAGTTTTTCTGAAGGGATATCTCAAGAACAGTGTATTTTCAACACAGCCAACTAGCTTTTCATACATCAAAGAAAGGATAACTACAGACATAAAAATATGGAATATTAATTTCATCTAAAACATTGAACAAAGTTAGTAACGAGTTTTATAGAAGACTGTATTATTGCTATCAACAAAATGGTGAACATTTTGGGCTTCTATTGTCTTGTATTGAAATCAATTACATTAGGTATTTTATGTACTGAATGACTTTACAAAATTTATCAGTTAATTTAAAATTTTCACCAGGTTTTTCGAATGGAAATAGAGTATGGACTATGCGAAACTTGCTTGAATAGCCTGAGAAAGTGGTTATATTTGTTCGTTTATCTACTAAATTAGAATTTCTTTTAAAATTGATTAGTGAGGAATATGTGACTTCGCATTTTAATTATACCTTAGAAGTATTTATTAAGTAATAAAAAACACATGATTATTAAGTTTCGGCTATCACATAGAATCATAGATATATCACTTTTTGAAAGGCGTTTTACAATGCATTTCATATTGTAAGAAAATTAGTGATGTACTCTTGAATAAGAAAAACTGAATAATAAATATTCTTTTTGACAATATTCTCTACTAGAAATCTGACAGTTCTCACCTCGTACCCCTCTATATATTTTACCTATGTAGGTATTATACAATTAAAAAAACTTTCTCAGATTTCAATATCGAAGAATAGTCGAATAATCGAATAAAACTAGGAACTTATGATTAACGTGAAGGCACCAGTTGCCGACCGGTCTCCTGTATCCGAATATTTTGGTTTTTTACTTTCAAACATTAAAAATTTTGACTAAAATTTGTGAAATAGAAAGTATTCAATAGAATCACTCATCATATGTCACATATCAAGACTTCTCTTTCATATGTTAACGGAAAGCCTGCCAATTCAACAAAATGTACGAGAGCGTTCGTATTTATATTGAGTATATTGAGCTTGAAAAAACATAAATAAGTTCCGAGTTTTTTTACTACAAATGGTTTATTGATTCATTAAGACCTTAAAATTTCAACATGTAAGCAAAAATTACATATTTTGTAATTACATATTTTGACGGAATGAGGAGCCCTATAAAATATGAGCATTCCTAAATTCCGACCACTCGGTCGGTAACATGAGTTTTGGCAAAAATTACATATTTTCATTGATTTATCGAGCAAATAATAATGGACGAAATGCGGATCCATATAAAATATGAGCATTTCCTCATTCTGATCAATTGGTCGGTAACAAGAATTTTGCATTTAGTAGATGATGTTAATTTTCTATTATAGAGTATATATTATGTATTATTGTTCTTTAACTGTTTCGTATTCAGTTGTATATTCTAAACGCTATCTCTGTATAACACACCTCTAACTTTAATAGATTCTTTGTGATTGGAGTGTCAATTTCCACTATTAGAAGGTGAGAATGCCTGGTCGGAATCAGGATCCTCCGGTCGTATATAACGTAAAGGCACCGGTAGCCGACCGGCCTCCTGTATACTATTTGCGTTTTTGAATATTTTATTTAAAATATTCAAAACTTCGTCCAAAAGTTGTAAAATGAAGCTGCCTTCATAGAACCATACTGTGCCAGATGTCAATGTCTGTCTCTAAAATCTTAACAGAAAGCTGGTCATTTCAACAAAAGCTACGAGAGGGTGCAGAAACTTCTGGATGGCCAGATAAAGATGATATTCTAGTTTATGACATGAACGAAATCAAATGTAAAATCGAGAGTCTTGCACTCATATCCAGTCGTGGGACTTGTTCCTAAAATAAATGAGCTGCATAAGAAAAACAATGCGTGAATTCATTTATTATTTGTATTATAATTTATTATGAACAATTTTATAATTATTCCTCAATCACCATTAAAAATTGTACTTCTATTTTTTTTTATTATTTTATGATATGAGTTAATTTTCGTTATTTTTCTGACTTTTTTGTACTCATTGCCGATATAATTCAATTCCTAATGAATACTGAACCTTTTTTTCAATTTATATTTTGACCCAATTACATAATAATTTTTTTCACGGTATTCACAATGATTTTATGAACTATAAAGTTTATTTTAGTAGATGAATATGGTCGGTCGGAATCAGGATCCTCAATGGTCGGATACAGGGGTAGTTGTTGTCAGCCGGTCGGTAAACGGTGCCGTCGGTTAATTTCCATTCGTTTCCGTTCAACATCAAATATATAAATGATCAAGTCATTATAGGATAAAATAATGTACATTTCTTGAAATTAGAGTATATAGCCTTTCAGAAATACCATTTTTCAAATTAATTTTTGAATAATTTCATTATCTTTCAAACGATTCATATAATCATGAGCATCAGTGGTCGGAATTAGGTGCCTTTGCGTTAACTGAAAAAATCAGAAAAGACTAGCAACGTTTTATGCATTTTTGGGAGGCAAAAAGCAAAATCTCTGAAAATTGCGTATTCAGATTCAATCGCTCTTCTCATGGGGAATAAATATTATATATATATATATATATATATATATATATATATATATATATATATATATATATATATATATATAATAAAAATGAATCGCAAAATGTGTTGGTAAGCGCATAACAAATTTTGCCAATTCTTTTTTTTTAATATTCGTTGAAGTCCAAGTATGGTTTTTACGGCGAGAAAAATTCGAATAATTGCCGGGAAACCCCTGAAAAGAGACCCTTTTTCCCATACAAACGTTTTCTAACTAAAATGTAGACTCAATTTGAACTTTATTGCTATTCAATAAAGTTCATATTAAATTACAAGCACTCACTGTTGTCTAAGCAATGTAGCTGTGTTCCTAACGTCAAAGAGTTAATTTGCACTTTATTACCACTGCACAAAGGTCAAATTCAATCATATTTATCATAATATTGTGCGTGTGCGCGTTGAAGGATCTAATGTCGCGTTCCTAAACTCAACAAAAGTGATAATATCGCGAACCAGACCAAGTTGAATAGTCACAAAATGTACTGATTTTCAATTTGGTCGGCTTTCTATATATATATATATATATATATATATATATATATATATATATATCTATATATATATATATATATATATATATATATATATATATATATATATATATATATATATATATATATATATATATATATATATATATATATATATATATATATATATATATATATATATATATATATATATATATATATATATATATATATATATATATATATATATATATATATATATATTTGGTATTCATCATGGCTGATGAGAGCGACGACGCGTCTGAAGCGAGCTCCCAGAAGTTCATTATGAATGAATGTGATAATGATCGTAAAAGTGTTGAAAATTTTGCCTGTTGTGCTAAGAAGTGCAGTGTTTTCATATGTACACATTGTGAAAAGATTTTTCATAGATCTTGTGCAAAAAGAATGGACAATGTTCGATTCATTAGTGGTTTTTCTGTAAACTGTTGCCAGCCTCAAGGATGTGATGAAAGATTATTGTCACATAAAACCGAGAAATCATGTCAGGTGAGAACCTTAGACGCCTTAGAAAGGGATCTATTTGAAACTAAAATTAATTTTCTCACTCAGTTATTGAATTCTGCGAATGAAAAAAATGAAATTCTGAAATTGAATAATGCTTTGCTTTTACAAAGAATCGAAGACATCGGAGGTAAATCTGTTTCGAGCAAAAAATATAAACAAGATAACAACGATAATCTCTCAAGACGTATGTCTGCAATACCTAACATTGTAGTAAACAGCGATTATGATTCCGTTCAACCTACTGTAACTGATGATCTTAATCGAATTATGAGAAGTAATGATTTATCTAATGGTTCTGCAAGTGTAAATCAAGATCAAAATAAATTAAATTCTTTTCAACAATCTCAACAATTGAAAATTAATCATAACAGAAACCAAAGTAATATCGTTAAGAATGTAAATGAAGTAAAAGTTAATGATGATCAAAATGACGTTTCTTGGGTTACTGTAGTTAAAAAGAAGCCAATTAAACAACATCGTATTCTATGTACGGGAACCAAAGAAGTCAATCCAACTTCTAAGGTGAAAGGAGTTGTCAAAAGAAAATGGTTGTACGTGGGCAAAATTAGTGGAAAAGATATAACGGAAATTGATATGAAAGATTTTCTAATGAATTTTACGGGCACTGATGATTTTGTTGTTAGAAAACTCCAAACTAAGGGTTCGAATTCCGCCTTTAGTGTTGGTGTACCGTCAGATGAATTATTTAATTTGCTATTGGAACCTGGATCTTGGCCGATGGGTGTTCTTTTGAGAGAATTCAATTTCAAAAATTTTTTTCCTACAGGAGAAGAGAGGAGAGGTTCAACGCCTAATTCGTCAAGGTGAGCGTGCTTTTTGTTTCTTCCATCAGAACCTTCAATCTATAGGATCTTCCTTTATTAAGCTGCAATATGCTATTGAGTCACACAATGTAGATTTCTTAGCAGTTACTGAACACTGGAAAAGTTACAATGAGCTTCTTTGTTATAGATTGCTACACTACAACATGGCTTCTAGTTTTTGCAGGAACGAAGGTGAACATGGGGGTTGTGCTATATTCCTTAAGGACAATTTAAGCTACAGGGTCAGAGTTGACATCAATAAATACAGTGTTCCTTATGTCATCGAGTGCTGTGCTGTTCAATTACGTTTAAATGGCAGAAGCATTATTATGATCTGTATGTATCGTCCAAATTCCACTAGTGCTAATTTTGATATTTTTCTTGAAAAGCTGTCACAAATATTAACACGCTGTCTGCATGAGAGAGTTGATGTATTACTGGCAGGGGATTTTAATATAGACCTGCTATGTGATACATCTAAAACTAAGAGTTTCACGTCATTGTTAGATAGTTTTAGACTGAAGTTGATGATTCATGAACCAACTAGAATTTATAAAAAATCGGCAACCTGTTTGGACAATATTATAACGAATATTGTGGGTTCTGCTTCAGTTATTGAGGAGCATATATCTGACCATTCAGCTCAAAGGTTTGTTTTCTACGCTGATGAGCTTGAACCTGACAGGTTGGAGCGAAAGAAAGTCAGGATCTTCAATCAGTATAGAATAAAGACATTTATAGATGCTCTATCTGATCACGATTGGTCTAGCGTGTGTGTGGATTTTCATACTGATGTCAATACACTTTGGAGATCCTTTTTCATCAAATTCAAGTATTACTTTGAATCTAATTTCCCCATGAAGATGGTAAGTGTCGGTAAATTCAGGAAAAATTCTTATAAATCAAATAAAGTTAAGGAAATGAAGAATATTTTGGACTATCTGTTCATCTTAGCTAGGAACTCTGATGAATATATTACAGTGTATAAAGAGGTTAAACGTAACTATGATGCATTGTTAAAGAAGGAATGCCTGAAGCACTTCAGGGAGACTATTGAAAAATCTACTAACAAGTCAAGAACAATATGGAATATTGTAAATGAAACATCTGGTAAAAAAGGAAAGGTTGCATCTCAAATTCAGAATGAAGCAAGACCTCAAGAATTAGTAGACAAATTTAATAACTTTTTTGTCAATATAGCATCTACACTTAAAGAGAATATACCTCCAAGTACTTTTAGTTGTAATGCTATTGGTCGTAACAACAATTCGTTTTACTTGTTTGAGATATCTGAAAGCGAAATTGTTGATACAGTTAAAAAGTTCAAAAACTCTAAATCTGCGGGATGGGATGGTATACCAATTCATTTAATTAAGCCATGTATAAGCCTAATAGCTAGACCTTTGGCTCATGTGATGAACAGGTCATTCATAGAGGGTGTATTTCCTGATGACCTGAAGATTTCCATTATAAAGCCTATATTCAAAAAAGGAGATCCTTATGATCCTAATAGCTATAGACCCATCGCTCTTCTCTCTGTATTTGCTAAGTTATTCGAGAAAATTCTTGCATTTAGGTTGCTTAACTTCTTTAAAAAGTTCAAGATCATGTCTATGAGTCAGCATGGCTATGTTAAGGGACGAGGCACGGATACAGCTATTTTTGAATTGTACCATTCAATATTACATGCGTTGGAAAGGAATGAACTACCAATAGGGGTATTTTTGGATTTTTCAAAGGCTTTTGATTGTGTGGATGTGGACATACTCTTGAGGAAGCTTGAGAGATATGGGGTGAGAGACAGGCAACTGAGACTTATAGAGAGTTATCTAAATAATAGATCACAAACTGTTGAGATGACTGTCAATAACAGCAGTTATCGTTCCACTCAAGAAGAAAATAATACTGGTGTGCCACAGGGTAGCATTCTCGGACCGATCCTTTTTCTCGTGTATATCAATGATCTTCCTTTGGTTCTCCGGGGTTATCTCATGCATAGTGTTTTTGCAGATTTAATTTTATATGCTGATGATTCCAACTTACTGCTGAGTTCCTGCAGCTTAGAGGGGTCAATTGAAATTGCCTGTAATATATTGAAGGATATTAATGATTGGTGCATGAAAAACCGTCTCATACTAAATATGGCTAAGACTGAATGTGTGATGTTCTGTTGCGATCGCTCTACATCGGAAATTCCTGGTGAGATCAATGCACAGGTTTCTGTGTCCAAGTCCACTTGCTTTCTTGGAGTTCACTTGGACAAGCACTTGAAGTGGACTGTGCACCTTGCCAATCTTACGTCCAAGCTGAACTCAGCTATTTACAGTGTTAGTGTTTTGAGGGGTAGAGTTGATTTTCAAACTGTAAAAATGGTTTATTTTTCTAACTTTCAATCATTGCTGTCGTATGAGTTAATTTTTTGGGGAAGTTGTGCATCAGCAGAATCGATATTCTTAAGACAAAAGTGTATGTTAAGAACAATGTTAAGTCTCAGTTATCGGGAATCATGCAGGGGAAGTTTTAGGTCTAATGGTATTCTGACATTGTTTGGTTTATATATATTTAGAGTTTTGATGTTTATGTACCTACATCCATGTTATTTTGAAAAATTTAAAAATTGTAACAGTACAAGACGTGCTGGACCTTATTTTTATCCATGTCACACTTTAAGTTTAACGGAAGGTTCACCACTCTATATGGGCTTAAAGCTGTTTAATGCTCTTCCTAAATATTTCAGATGTATATCTGGGCCTAATTCTTTCAGAAAAAGCTTGTATAAGTTGATTATGGAGTGTGAACCTTACTCAATAGTAGAATTTATTAGTTTTTGTAGTAATGTGAAATGAATTGTTTTTTTCTTTTGTCTCTGACGAATTCATTTTTATTGTATTGCAATAATTTTTTGAATTAAATATATATTATTATTATTATTATTATTATTATATATAAATGAATCCCTATATATATATATATATATATATATATATATATATATATATATATATAGTTAATAGAAAGAATACTCTTCAGATAATTTCCGAGCTTTCGTCAACGTATATTGACTTCTTCAGGGCTGCAATTAACAAAATCAACATTAAAACAATCATCACAACGAATCTTCATCCAACCAACTTACATTATCTGTGAGATTAAAAATAATTCAACATGAACATATGATGAGCAAACTGAAGTATCTGATTTTCTATTGAGTGCTTCTGGATGGTTTTGTATATGGTACATTTCTAAAAAGAGGCGTTTCTTATAATTATGTTCCTGGTCAAAGATCTTCGTATTTTCATAGTTGAAATTGTGCCCAGTTTCTCTTATGTGCATCGTTAAAGCGGAAGAGATCTGCTTATTTTGATTTTTTGGATCACTTTTGTGTCCTGTGATTCTGGAGTGCAAGTTCTGTGACGTCTGTCCAATGTATACTGATTCACAGTTAGTGCATGGTATTTTGTACACAATATTAGTCCATTGAAATGTTACAATTTTTAGGTCGAACCTTGCATTTATCAGAGGACGCAATTTTATTGTTGGGACATGTGAGGGGGGTTGCTAGAAGCTTAACTCTGAGTTTGTGGGGTTGCAATCCTTGTCCCGCGGTCGCCATATTGGAAAAAGGGGTGTAAACTAGACATGCCACGAATATTCGGCTACTATTCGGTATTCGGCCTATTCGGCCACTTTGCTGGGTATTCGGTATTCGGCCGAATAATAGGTACTATTCGGCCGAATACCGAATACCAAATCATGGGAAAAAAAAGACACATCATGTTAATCAAGACTTGTATTTATTATCAAATTACAGTACTTTAATAAGTAAAATTAATGAGCGGTAAGTTGTGATGGATAAAAACAAGCTTTTCAGCATTAGACGGTAGCAAACGATTACGCTTTTCGTCATAAATGATACCAGCTTCAGAAAACAACCTCTCACTATACACGCTACTCCCGGGAGAAGAAAGATAAACTTTACCAAATTTCAAGAGGTTTGGGTATTGTTTTTCATTAGCTGACCATCACTTGTAAGGATCAGCTTTCCGATCTAGGCGATTTGATTTCAAATAAAATCCATCTCATTTGCCACAGTATTCTTCTCCACGTTCTCCTCAACATTACTATTTCGCATATTATCTTTGGCGACTTCCTCAAAGCAGTTCCAGAAACTGTCGTGTATTTCAAATGACTTATCGTTTTCGTTCAAGTTTCTTCTCTTACAACGTGGAGAAGAATCGTCATCGGTACTACTAGACTCATCATTACAACTTAGTTTCGGAGCTTCTAGAAGAATTTTTTGTCTTGCTCTTTCTGCTTGAACTAAACCTAAAAAACTTGTTTTGAAGCGGGGATCAAGAAATGTAGCGACCAGATATTTGTTTTTTTCATCAAAATTAAATCGCTTTTCAAGCTCGGCTTGTAGTGAAGATCTCATTGTCACTAAATTTGGTACTCTCTCAGCCGTCTCTGCTTTTCCTAAATATTCTAATAAAGTAACTGCATGTGGGATCACTTCAGAGATGCAGGAGATACCTGAGCTGGTTATTTTTGTAATCTCCTCGAATGGTTTGAGAAGTTTGATACATTGTTCCATTAATTCCCATTGTGCATGTGCTAGGTTATTTAAAGTTTCATGATCTTTTATGTACAAGGATACAGCTCGATTTTGTTCTAATAATCTCTCCATTAAATAATACGTTGAATTCCACCGTGTGCTCACATCTTGCACTAGTTGGTGATTAGGCAAATTAAGTTCTTGTTGAATGGATTTAAGTTTCTGCTCTGCTAACCCTGAATGGTTAAAATGAGTAACAATTCGTCTAGCAGCAGCTACCATATGTAGTACTTCAGGTTGAGATTGAAGCGATTCGTCTATAGCTCGTTGCAATGAATGAATAAAGCACCTGCCTGAATCGTATCCTGCATCTCGCACACCTTTTATCATATTAGCCCCACTATCGTGGACAAGTAAATGGATCTTGCTTTTAGTAATATTCCAAATTTCTGTAATAGCATTGAGTTCTTTTGCAATATTGGTACCAGAATGTGAGCTGTGAAACGGTTTCATAGCTAAAACGCCATGTTCCAGATTGAACTCTGGAGATATCCAGTGCGCAGTGAAGCTTAAAAAGCTCTCGTTATTGTGCTGACATGTCCATATGTCAGATGTCACTGATAATGCTGTTGCCTGCGAAATACTGGCTTCTATTTTAGACCAAATTCTGTTGTAAATATCAGGAACAACTTTCTCCGTCATGTAAGTTCGACCAGGTACTTTATAATGGGGCACAGCAGTTGCCATAAGCCTCTGAAATCCGACCTGATAATGGTTCGTTGTCTAAAGCAATCATTTCACCTATCAAGTAGTGATATTTTATTGATTTCGGATCATTAATGTCCCATAGCAATTTCCTTTCAGATGTTTCCTGTAGGGTTAGCTGACGGTCTCTTGATTTGGACGTTCCAGGTACTGCAGGTATCTTGGAATCGGTGGAAGTAGAAGTACCGCCCTTATTACTGCCGCTGCCACTTGTCGAGGGTACAGCAGTTAAAGTAGCGTACTGTTCAGCATGTTTGGATTTAAGATGGTTTTTTGAGAAGAAGTTGTAGCTGAAAATAAAAAAAACTAAAATAAATTCCAAGTAGCTAACTGAGTTATGCACTAACAATTTCTAGCCGCTACAAAAAACGAAACTTTACTCGAAGATTATTTATTTATTTATTTATTCACTTATATCGATTTACCTACTTATTTCATTTCCCTTGTCTCTCTTTAAATTTCAATTTCCTTAACGTCTTACAACTTTTTCACTCGCCGACAACCTTTTTCACGAATTGTTCTTTTTTTTAACGGCGGTAATACATTTTAATTTTTTTAAATGCCCGTGTTCATACAATAACAAATCGTGAAAAATGACGGGCAGATCTCAAATGGCGTTTCGTCAAAAAACTCGAACCCTGTTTTTTTGTGACGAGAAAAGTCGAAACAAGATTCAGATGGTCACATTTTGACGAATCGTGAAACATAACGATTCCGTACGCAATGGGAACGGCAAACCGTCACGACTTATCGTGTATTATGACGAATCGTCAATGACGTGGATATCGTGTGAACGAGTTATTAAATAATTCAAGTTTTTACTTACTTGCTTTCTTTCCTTCTCCACCTCTTGAAATCTTGCTACTACACACCAAACAATTAGCCAGTTTATTATTTTCGCTACAAATCTCATAATATTCCCATATGGCCGATTTTTTATTAATTGGTAACATTTTTTAATGAAAAAACAATTGAAAATGAACTAACGAACAAACTTTTCAGCGTTTGTTCGTTAAATCGTAATGTTTTATTCAATTCGTTATTTAAATGAATCTGACAATGCGTGCCGTGACGCGATTTACTCGCAACTGAAACATTCAAATAGCCTCACACCGCCCGCCGTGCGCGTTGAAGACAGGTCGCAACCTGTCGTAATATTCTTTACGCGTTCTACTCGCATGTATTTTGTGCCGAATATTCGGCGGCCGAATATTCGGTGCTTCGGCCGACAGCGTTGCCGAATATTCGGTATTCGGTATTCGGCCAAATCACTATTCGTGGCAACTCTAGTGTAAACGCCTTTTTATCCATATCTCTTAAACTATACATCTCACCAAAAATTTGTGGAGACATAATTTGTAGCAAATCGCTTTGTCTACAATTTCGTCTATCTAACTTTTTCCGATAAAATTGAAAATGAAAAAGTTACTAACAAAAATATGTGAAATTTTTTTAAAAAATTTCCTTTTTTGTGTTATAACTTTTTTTTTTTCAATTTTATCCGAAAATTACCTCAAACCAATATTGTAGGCAATTCGATAACAAACAATTTGACCTATAATTTTTTTTATTTACATGCAGTTGCGAGTTGCGGGTTTTGGAGCGCTCCAAAGCCGACTACTCGCAACAATCTGGTTACAATGGAACGTCAGATTTACTTATACATTTTAGTATACTTTTACTTATTTTATACTAAGTACTTTTATACTAAGTATTTTATACTAAGTTTATATTACATACTTATACTTTTATTTTAGATATCGTTCTTAATATTATTTGCAACATTATTATATTATTATCTAATTCTAACTGACCCTTTTCCACACCACCTATGAGGTAGAGTCCATGGTGCGTTTTTTTATGTGGTATCACCAGTAAGCCTAATCCACGCGGAACTGTAGAGTGAGATAATCTCCAAGAACTTAATATATTTCAACAATTACTTTCCAGTTATTCTTTTCGACTTTTTTTGGATGGTCCAGGCTGTGGTTCAGGATTTATTTCAGTATCCAAAGTGAAGGCTTGAGGAATGACGGGCGTTAAAATCGGAGTCATTGTTGGTAATTCATCTTCGAATTCATTTTCTTCCATTAATTTAGATAAATCCATAACGTTGCTACAGGTTTCTCCAGAACAATTGGGGCACACTGCAGAGCATTTTAGACCAGCTTTTAAAATTAATTTCATTAGATAGGCGGGTGCTGGAGGCTTCAAAGTTTGGACCGGTATCCAAACGTTTCCATGCTTTTTCCAGCCCCAATCTTCAGGGTTGCAGTGTTTTCCGAGCCACGACTGCACCTGGTGATACACTCGGAGACTGTGGAAACGAGCTGCATCTTGTGTTGGAGGAAGCGATGACAAACTAAATGAGTTTTTGGTAACTGTTTTAGCAAATTTTTTTACCAACCTGATAGAGCAGTTTTTAGAAGGTCTATGAAGCTTGCTTTATTTTTTTCATTACCAAGAAATTTTTCTTGGGATATAGCTGGTACGGTGCTCTTATCAAACTTTATTTCAATTGATTGATACTTTTTGGTGCGACGCAAGCGTTCTCACGACTTTGTTCCTGCGATATCAGGGTTTTCCGAGTAGCCATCAAATATTATACTTGCAGATAATCCATACTGTGTCTGTACGTACCGAACATACTTCTCAAGAATGTTGTTCAATGATGAATTTCTATCCCAAACAACTTTATGCAACAAAAACCCACCATCGATAACGAAAAGACTATTGCGAAAATTCTGCACGCAAAACTCTGAATTATATCTACTTATTTGAAAATAGTGTTCACAATTTTTAATACGTCTACACGTGGCGAGTTACGTAGCACAACTGAAAAAAGAAATAGAGGAGGAGAAAACAGCTGAACCTTGAAAGGCAAATAATAAAAAAATAGCATGCAGATGTTAACTTGTCCCCAAACGGTAACTTGGACCTTTTCTACCTGCTTCTAGTTCTTGTAAATGTACAGTCGCATTAGAAATTATTGTAAAAAAGAATAATATTGTAAGTATTATGGTAAGAAAAAAGGTCAGTTAGAATTAAATAATAATATAATAATGTTGCATATAATATTAAGAACGATATCTAAAATGAAAGAATAATGTATAAGTAAATCAGACGTTCCATTGTGACCAGATTGTTGCGAGTAGTCGGCTTTGGAGCGCTCCAAAACCCTCGCAAATGCATGTAAATAAAAAACATTATAGGTCAAATTGTTTGTTATCGAATTGCCTACAATATTGGTTCGAGGTAATTTTCCGATAAAATTGAAAAAAAAAAGTTATAACACAAAAAAGGAAATTTTTGGAAAAAATTTCACATATTTTTGTTAATAACTTTTTTATTTTCAATTTTATCGGAAAAAGTTAAATAAACAAAATTGTAGACAAAGCGATTTGCTACAAATTATGTCTCCACAAATTTTTGGTGAGATGTATAGTTTAAGAGATATGGATAAAAAGGCGTTTACACCCCTTTTTCCAATATGGCGGCCGCGGGACAAGGGTTGCAACCCCACAAACTCAGAGTTAAGCTTCTAGCAACCCCCCTCACATGTCCCAACAATAAAATTGCGTCCTCTGATAAATGCAAGGTTCAATGTAACATTTCAATGGACTATATCTGATTTTTATTTGGCACTGGTTCTTTGAGTCGAGTGAACAGCGAGGATATTGTTAGGTGGTTTCTTTTCACGAGGTAAAACCTTCGTTTTACCTCGAAATAACTTTGTTAGTTCTGAGGTAAGTGGTTGTATGTATGGGAGTACTGTGATTTTTGTGTTCATCCTGTTTTCTGCCTTCTGCTCTTCATTTATATTTTGTTGATTTGGACTATTGAATGATAATTTATTTATAAGTCCCAGGGGATAACCATTCTGCTGTAAAATCTTTTTGATTTATTAAAATACGAAGATCTTGGACCAGGAACATAATTACAAAAACGCCTCTTTTTAGAAAAAAGAGGCGTTACAAAACCAGCCAGAAGCACTTAATAGAAAATCAGATACTTCCAACCTCGGTAATATTTATACGTACTTGATCAGTTCAAAATTTCCATCCCAAGATGAGTAATAATACTCCGTCCGGCGCTTGGTTTGTTTACTACCACACAGGTGCACGATGCACCACATGTTTCTGTATTTGTCCGCGTTTCATTCCCTGTATTGTCATATAGATCGTAACAATTATTCAGTTGTTTGCTCCGGAGAAAATTCGTCTAAGATCATATGATAATGTTGAATTATTTTTAATCTCATAGATAATGTAAGTTGGATGAAGATTCGTTGTGATGATTGTTTTAATGTTGATTTTGTAATTGCAGCCCTGAAGAAGTCGATAAACGTTGACGAAAGCTTGGAAATTATCTGAAGAGTATTCTTTCTATTAAGTGAAGGCTGTATTACCCCATAGTATTTATTAAGGATACAATATAGCAGCTGTTAAACAAATTGACTATATATATATATATATATATATATATATATATATATATATATATATATATATATATATATATATATATATATAAAATTAATCTCTATTTCCCTTGGTCACGCCATTACGCATAAACGGCTGGACCGATTTCACTATTTTTTTTGTTGTGTTATTGTTGGGGAAAAATTTTGAAAAATTTTATGTAAAATTAGAATATTTAAGAATAATTAATAATATAAGTAAGAAATAAGTATTAATTCTCAAAAAAAGGATGTTAAAAACTGAATATCTTAGCACACATCACGGTTAGTTCAGAGCTATCACGACTATTATTGAAACTTCAATTTGATATATCATAATTAAATTGAAGTTTCATTAATATCATACACGTTACTAACATAGCATGTGGTATATTTGATTATAAAAAAGAATACATAGTTTTCTTTCATTTACAGTTGAAATTTCGTTTTTAAACATACACGTTACTAACATAGCAAGTGGTATATTTGATTATAAAGAAGAATACATAGTTTTCTTTCACTTACAGTTGAAATTTCGTTTTTAAAAATGATGTACTATTAGACGTACAAACTTAAGTTGCAGAACACGCAATGCAGCAAGTCGAAGATATAAAAGACCAAGACGAGCGATGCGAACTTCAGAATGAAGCTGAACGGAATCGATGGAATCGAAATTAACAATATGAAAAGGTTGCGTTTAACTCCGATCGACCTGCATTCAATTATAACGTTGAAATCGATTACAGTTCACAGCAAATCGTTGCCATTGGACCAATGAACGTTGTGTGTCAATATTGCAAGGCAAAGTTTAATTGTTATTGATAAGAAAATACTACCAATGATGCGACAAAATATTGCGCGAAGAGTCAATTCAAATATACGCTATTGGTACAGCAACCAGAGCCACTATATTCATTGGTTTCCGGGAATGGCATTAATTCTGAACATTTTTTGACTTATATCCAGCAAGTATGTCCTATAATTAATGATATATGGGACAAGTACTTGATAAGAAATTAGGAACGTGCCGTTCAACTATAGAACGGTCAGGTAATACCGGTAATAACGGTCACTTTATACATCAAACGTGTTAATATAGGAATTTTTTGATAATTCTACTGATTTGGAATAACAGGAAGTTCTGCAGTCCCTTCGTAAGTGAGTAATTCCCTGGCTCCACACGGGATAAATATTAAAAACAAGATAATGTAGCACAAATGCTAGAACACGTCTTCCCTGTTTTTTGAAAAATATTCAGAAAAAAATGAATGGGCGTACAAAGTTCGCCGGGTCATCTAGTATATATATTCATATACAGTGAAACCTGGTTAAGTGGGACCTGGATAAACGAGAAACCTCTATTATTGAGAGTTGCAATGAGGTCCCGGTTCTTTTTCACCAAATTACCTCTGTTAATGCGACTTTTTGAACCTGGTTAAGACTTATTCGATGTTTGCCTCTATAATTGAGTAACTCAATTACCTGTATAAGTGAGACAAATTAATCAGGTTTTAACACGTTTTGACATGTTTGTTTACATACATTTCGCGTCGTCTTTCGCGCATGCTTTGTTTGTCAGTACTATTTCAGCTTTTCTCCTAAAAAAGGGAATAAAAGTGTACAAAATGTCCAAACGTAACTAGAAAACGTCGACTAAATATAAACTTTACTGTATTGTTTTTTTCTTCGACGCAATACATTATGTATGTACATTCATACCTACATTAAATTCATAACACCAAAAACATGCATTTTTATTATCATTTCCTGTGTAAATTAGACAACTATATATATATATATATATATATATATATATATATATATATATATATATATATATATATATATATATATATATATATCCATATATATCCATAGGGGTTATATATAGAAGGAGCTTGTGGATTGACTGGGCGTTGCCTGGAAGAGAGAGACTGCCGATAGGAAATCTTGGCAAATGCAGGAGAAGGCCTTCGTTCTGAAGTGGACGAGCAGAGGTTGATGATCATGATCATACACACACACACACACACATATATATATATATATATATATATATATATATATATATATATATATATATATATATATATATATATATATATATATATATATATATATATATATATATATATATATATATATATATATATATATATATATATATATATATATATATATATATATATATATATATATATATATATATATATATATATATATATATATAAAATGAATTATAATGTTTTCTTCAATTATCATCAACAATGTTTCACCAAGATCTGCGAGAAGGCAGTCACTGTGATATGCATATTTTGCATATATTTTTTTATCGTTGATATAATATATATTTTTCAGTTAATTAATTAGGAACACTCAGAAGTTATACGAAGTGTTATTTTATACTAGAATATAGTGCAATTTTCATGTTATGTATAACCAACATCATTAGCGTAATATAGGCTGTATAGTTGTATACGTATCTCGTGAATCTCTTCAGCTACCTGTTTTGGGTAAATGAGAGAACACTACGTGATCTCCGAAAATCCAATAAAGAGGGGTCGCTGCGAAATTAAAAACACAAATGGTATCGCCGATCATAACATCGTTAGGGGAGAATCGCCCCCTCTCGACTCTACATGCTCCGTTCGAAATTAGTTAAATTAAATTCAGAAATGCAAAGTGTCTACTTCCTTGATTTACAATTTCGAGTGGAAAATGCTTTGTTGCAAACATCGTTACATTTCTGTAACCCTGTTGGATTTAGGTGGGGTTGTTTTATTTTATTCAACTACTTTTTTCACTTACAATCCATACCAAATTTTTCGTTAATTCAACGAATGGATTCAAAACATTTTTGGATCCATTGTATTCTAACGAAAATCAATACGTTAAAGTACACATATGGCTATTGAAGTGTATTTAAATATATTTTTGTCGTTTAGATGTGTACGTGCGTGCAATGACTGAACAAAAGCCAAAAAAAAGAATGTTTTGACTTATGAAAGTGAGATAGATAACAAGGGTGCTATTACATTAAGGGTACAAAGGTGCCATTGTTTTAGTTTGATTCATTTATTGAAAATTAACGTCAATTTGAGCATGATATTTTGTCATAAGATATTTTCTACATAGAGAAATTATAATTATCGTCATATGAGTATCTTCTTGTTTTTTATGTAAATGTTGGAAAAAAACAAAAATAATTGTGACGTTTTCTCATTCCTATCGGTAACGTTGATAACAATAATATTGATGAAACTTCATTGGTAGTGTTAGAGCTTTCATTGAAATCAGTTGAAAACATAAAACAGTTTTCTATCAGTCTTTCGATCTTATTTAAATGGTGTTTTTCATCTACAAAGGAAACGCTTTGTTGTTTCAAATATTATTTCAAGATTTCGATTGAGAATTTAAATAGAAAAACATGAACCATCGAACACGATGACTTTCACACGTCCGTACCTAATAAGATATTTACTGAATTTGCAACACTGTTATGACAATTTGTCGAAGAATGACCTAGTATACCTACTCTAGGTATTGAATATTTACAGAATGTGCTGAGCACAATAACATGACAATAATGATTTATTCATGTTTAAGTAGAATCTTATAACATGGGTGACAGGGAGAAACCGAGCGTTCTACTGTCGTAACGTGGATGGCACTATTTCATCGGATTAGATGTAATTTTTTGTATTTTATATATATATATATATATATATATATATATATATATATATATATATATATATATATATATATATATATATATATATATTATATATATATATATATATCACTCACTTTTCTCATATTGCTTTATTTGCTTTGTTAACCATGTAGGTACATTGGTTACAACACCCAAACACGTATAGATTATTGTATATATATATATATATATATATATATATATATATATATATATATATATATATATATATATATATATATATATATATATATATATATACAATAATCTATACGTGTTTGGGTGTTGTAACCAATGTACCTACATGGTTAACAAAGCAAATAAAGCAATATGAGAAAAAGTGAGAAATATGATATAAACCCGCCAATTCTAAAAACACCTAAGGCCAGATATAGGTTTCTTGTTGTCATGCTTCCATTCGTCTTCCTCGTGGATATTGGTGCTTCTGCTAAACGTGACCACACTGTAGATGACGAGATATCGGCCTTAATCCCCCCGCACGATAAATCCGAAATCCTTGAATACAACATGAAATGTGTAGCTCCGAATGCAAAACTTTGGTTGTAATGTCCCAAAGAGTTTACGTCGCATGTAATTTTAAACTTAAGGCGTTCGGAAGTTGATCCTATTTCGGAGAACGCGACGATATACGAATATTGGCGGAAAAGTCTGCATTACAGGGATAGGAAGCCGACGTACAGATTGACAATTTGATATCAGTTGTGAACATCGGCAGAAATGGAATCTATCTTGATGAATTAGATTTCATTAATTAAATGGAATTAAAATAAAATCAGGAAAATATATAAATGAATAGGCGCGATGTGAGAATATACCAACTGTATCTAAATCTCGATTAGAGACATTGAAATTAAACATTTTTATATTAAATTGCCAATCCAAACATTCAAACGACAAATACCCATTTCTCTAACACTTACCCCTTGAAAGATAATGGAAGCATCACATCGTACACGTTCACATAGCTACCTCTATGTGAACTATCTTCTAGTATTCATTTTCTCAAATATTTGATTCAGTGTCATTAGCACAAAAACTATATGTATGTGTGTGTGCACATACATATATCTATTCATATATATTTGTGTATATGCTTATAGATATTTTCATTTCCTTAAAAATATCGTCGAATAGGCCTCTGAAATACGGGAAGAATCGCGAGCGTATTACTAACCCAAACTTTTGACTTTTGAACACATATGATGACATTTGTCAAAAGGACCTTGAAATTTAGTAGATACCTATGAGTATAGAAGATGTCTGAGCGTTCGATGCTTGGTTCTGAGATTTAACCCTTGAAGGATAATGGAGGCTTCACATCGTATATATACGTTCACATAGCACTATAACAATCTTTTAAATAATTGTGTTTTTTGAATGAATGTTCTAGTATCATTTTTTCTTATATATATATATATATATATATATATATATATATATATATATATATATATATATATATATAGCCGCATAAACTTAAAAACAATTCCTGAATTCGGGTTCTCGGCAGTTAACGATTCATTACGTGGAGTCACAAGAAGATGCTTGGAGATTGAAAGCGTTCCTTCATTTCGATGGACGTGGTGTAACTGATGAGTTACTTGTAGAACTAAACAACTGTCTTGCACTTCCATCAGATGTGGCATCGATTTCGATATTTCTCTAATATTTAACCCTTGAAGGATAATGGGGGCTTTACTTTCACTACGTTTACTATAACATTCTCTTGAATAATATGAATTTTTCGAATTAATGTTCTAGTAACACGGGTAAGAATTTCCTGAATTTGGGCTAGACAGTGAAGAGGTCAATTGTTAAAAAATACTAGTTTGTCAAAACTTTTATATTTCAGACTAAAAATGCGGTCCTTCATCAGGAATACTGAAAATACAGCAATCCATTCATAAGTATAAAAATGTTGGAGAAACAATACGTGACAGTTTCACCGGTAGATTTATACAGGTTAAAACTGAAGTAGGTTCGAAAGGTGCACGATGGGAGATCTTAGAATTAATGGTCTCATCGATCTAAACCATCAAGCAACCTATCCATCAACAGGAGATAACTGTATATACGTCTTAATTATCTTTATCCGTTTTTTTAAATGTTGTCAAAGTTTTGAATAAAGCACATCTCTAAAAAGGTTCCCAGCTCGATATCTTAAGTCACATAGATTATCATTGTCACTTTTGTTGATGAGGAAAATGTCACAGTTGCACTCGCTCAACAACAATGCGAAGAAAAAATGAAAACATTTTTGGGAGAAAGTTTTGTTTATAAAGTTCTAACAAAGGACCCTATTACGCAAGTACAAACAAAAAACAATCAACTTATCAAAATATCAAAGAATAATTAATGGCTACATTGACACTATCAAATCCAAAAGCTTGACAAACATACCAAGGATTACCACCCAAAAGCTATCGACTCTTAAATACACATAAAGAAGGGGTATCTCTTAGACCTTCTGTTTCTACTGTTGGATCTGCCACATCTCAACTTAGTTAATTTATGGCGAATATATTATCGGATGCCTCTTCAGACTACCACTGTTACGCTGCCAAGCACTCGTTCCATGAACTACCAGATGAACAGAAAATCATCTCATTGGATGTGGTGATTCTCTTTACCAATATTTCAATGGGACTTGTGCTGCAAGTTATTCAGGATGTATGGAGAGGAATTGCTAATGTAATAGAAATGTCATTCAGTTCTGCAGTATTGTGAGATTCCTATTTGACTCCAATTACATTATTTTCCAGGCAACATCATATTCACAAATATTTGGACAAACATTGCATAACCCGACTTTCTTTCCAGTTGCCCGTCTTATATCAATATGTGGATGAACTGATATTGTCGTTTCCAAGGTTTGGAACAGAAGCGATATTGGGTGTGTCCCGTTTGTAGACACAATGATTGTTAGATCGAAGGTCAATATTGTCAGGCTTGATTGGTACCAAAAAAAAAGACTGCCTCAGGTAGATATATTCATTAGAAATCGAATCGTGGTTGGAGTACCAAAATCAATCTTATAAAGAGGATGATACACAGAGTGAGATCCATTTCTCATCCTGATTATTTGAAGACCTCTGAGTGTACACTTCTTGTTATTCTCCTGTACAATTGAATTTCTAAATCTTTCCTCACCAAATGTTTCCAGGATATCATACCTTATAGAGATCTCGGTCTTTCCTCCGATGTTACGCCGGTGAATGCCGTTGCCTCTCAGGGTGAAGATTCGATCAAGTATGTGTCCTCTCCTCTTCGGGGGCTCACCCAGAGCTTGGCCCACTTCCTTCATGTTGTTCCGCACATTAAGATCGCTAGATATAACCTTTTCTAGGTCCGTAGGTTGTTCAGTCTCCTGAAGGATAGAACTCCAATCTCACTTGTGTCAGATTGTGTCTATAGGGCTACACAATAATATGTGACGATTGTCAAGCGGTTTATGTTAGCCAGACAACACAGATCTTGAAGAGGATGCTGGCTGTTCATAAAAGTAACATTAAGTTACAATAAAAAATATGTGCTTTTGCTAGTCATGCAATTAATATATGTATATATATATATATATATATATATATATATATATATATATATATATATATATATATATATATATATATATATATATATATATATATATATATATATATATATATATATATATATATATATAACAGAAATCATCAGAAAGTATCAGAAATATAGACCAAGTTGACAAATTGTTTGCGTTCTTACATAGTGGCCACTGTCTTTTTGCTAAGAACCCATAAAATTCTACAATTTTTCCATGTATATATGGTTCTATTGCCTCTGAGATTGTGAGTGTTTCTTTCATTGATTACTACAAATTTTCTCCTCAGGTTGTTTCAAAATTGGCTGAAAAAGTGAATGCTATTCCACCACATCTATTAGTTTCTCTGGATGTTGTTAACTTTTCTGTAACCTATTGAAGCAACAATCAAAATTATCAACCAGGAATGCTTAGAGTTTCTGTTGCATGTTTGAATTTATCATGGATTTCACAAATGTATCTAATAATAACAGACTGACAAATGGTTTTAACTAGAACATGATCTGAATAGTTAAGGATTGAATGACAATAGGAAAACAAGGTAACTAAATAACTGACAATATTTGAATATATTCAGGTGGTTAATTTCTGTTCAAATTGTGTTAGTATTGAATAATCGATTTCAAAACATCCTGTTAAATTTTGGAGAATTTTTACTGCAATGAGATAATGTTATTAACAATGATAATTTGATTTTCATTCGAAGATGAATTTCAATCAAATTCATGCTATGAACTCGATTTTGTCGGGGCGTGTATGATTGAGATAGATTTCAGAAAATTTGAATATATGCCAAATATAATCATTATTATGCACTTAATGATTGATTATTAATTTATGAATGGAAATTAATTTGAAATTAGACATGAAATTTGAACATTATCTGTGCAAGGTATATACTTATTTTAGGAATTTATAACTGATTAATATTTAACTAAAATTCCATTGTTCGTTACTTCTTCGAACCATTAAACTACATAATTCGTTTGAAATGCGGAATCGAAATGAGACCTACTGGCCGCAGTCCAGCTTCTTACTCATCTGAATTCGCATTTTCTAGGGGCTTATTGAAGAATAGAGGAAGAGGGAGCGAGCATCTCGTTTTCCTTCCTCAGCCTTTATTCTTGGCATGCATTCTACAATGGCGACCATTTTCTTTCTCGCTCGTCTTCTCTGCAGCTACGACTTCCGGAATAATTTGTAATTTTTCTCAACAATCCAAGGTGACATGGCTTGTAAGTTGTAAATATCAATTGTGTCACGAAAAAGTACACACACATGTGGCCAGATTTACTAAGAACTACTCATATTATTTACGACAAGTTCTGTATTTTATGTATTTCTTATTGCTAAATGCGTTCTCTAAAACTTTTCCCAAAATTATTTCTGTTTTATATTTAGATTTCATATTTTTTATATGTTTTATATATTTCGGAATTCCTGTGTATTCATCTGTAAATTAAAAAATACATTGTTCACATCTGTATTCTTTTTGCATTTACAAGATTTTTTCGGTTGTGCCTTTACTAACGCCTACGTTCATACTGAAATAGCTCTGTTGAATGATAGCGTTGTACTGCAAATATTAGTATTTGTTTTATTCAGTGTTGTTTTTTTTAATGTCGTAAATTTTAATTTGGTTGTTGTGATATGATGTATACTGTGCTAAAACATCACGTTGTATGAAATATTAAAGAAAGCACTAGAATATTCACTACAAATGTCGAAATTTATCAGAAAAATGTCATACCCGAGCTAATTATGTGAGTATATAAGAAGTGACACTCCATATTCTTCAAGAGACAAATGTTAGAGAATCTATACCACACTCGCTTCAAACACAATATCAGGCTATTTGGTTCAATAAAAAGGAACTCGTGAATATTGTCAAGCCCATCGTCAAGTGAGGCAACGACTTCAGTTTCTAATAACCTAAATAACATTTATATGATTACAAAATTAAATTGTCAAGTAATGTAGGTAATGTTTGTAACACAATTTAATTTTTTTCTGGTATATATTCTATGAGCAAATATTTAATAGGGTTGGCGTTTACTTGATGTAAATCCATTATAATTGAATATAAACTTAAATTCAAACACTTGAACTTATGATTTACACTTTATTGACTACATAGCATGACGCGTTTCGTCTTCAGATGCTTACAGAATAATAACAACATTTTGAAACACACAGGTATAAATATCAGGGAATTTTGGGATTCTATGACTTTGGTTTTACCTAAATTCAAAAATTTAAAATTAAATTTAAATTTAAATTCAAAATTTTTCAAACTGGAATATCTTAGGTAAAACCAAAGTCATAGAATCCCAAAATTCCCTGATATATATGAGTCGTTTGTAACGACGAAACGCGTCATGCTATGTAGTCAATAAAGTGTAAATCATAAGTTCAGGTGTTTGAATTTAAGTTTATATTCAATTCTATGAGCAACATAGCTTTTTTATTTGATATTTGATTTTTAGATTACTCATCGTCATCATTACTACCTCACGTATTACCAATATACTCTTCTAAACTCTGGCATTGCTCTTTTTGAACAGTAGCTGGTTCGACTCCAGTACTTTTAGCTATTGTGAGATTGCCCTCAGTTTCTAAAGCTGCAAGCAATATTTTTGAATATTTGAATATTACTGAAGAATTTACCTATGTACTGTGGGTCTAAAAATGTGACTTTTTGCAATGAAACAGTTTTATCAATTTCAGAAAAACCATAATCTAATTCTTTCTACAAAGCTAACACAAAATTCAGAATAGCGGGATACACTAATATTGAGACTTCCTGGATCTCATCCTTATCTACTAGAGGAATAACGTCCTCCTCCTATACCTATATTTTTTCTGTCTCTTTGAGCTCATATTTTGAATCAAGAGTTTCAGTCGCCAGCATTAAATTGTTTATTTGTTTTGGTTTTTAATTGTATCTGTATTTTTATTTATATACAATTCCACAGATATAGGTTTTTAAAGATCCGGCATATCATTAATAATATATATGTATATATTTATATATATATATATATATATATATATATATATATATATATATATATATATATATATATATATATATATATATATATATATATATATACATAAGAAAATGAACACTAGAACATTCATTTGAAAAATTGAAATTAATCAAGAGAATGTTATAGTAGAGCTAGATATGTGAAATATATTAAATATTTCATTCAGTGCCATAAGCACAAACAATTTTCATTTCCTCATATATATATATATATATATATATATATATATATATATATATATATATATTATTATGAACAATTTTAATCCTTACGGCTTTTGCACTTCCTCAATAGAAACTTACATTTATCCCTGATATCAAATACTAAGGGTATTAAGATGTGTATGCGTCTTTAAGATATCATGCCCTTTGCGGTAGTTGCTGTATTACAGAAATATTCTTGTGATTCAAGCTGTCTGATTTCTGTAGTTATCTATACAGGACTTTGTAATTTCTCCGGTGGATCATCTAAGATGATTGGCATATCTTAGTATTATTATAATTACATGCATGCTGGAATCAATTTAAAGTATCAAATATAAACGGCAATAATTATATTAACAGTTTCTATCTTGAGGGATATATTGAAGTTTAGAAAGGTTTAACCGTTTTCCTCTAGAAAACGCCAGATCGGCAGCTTCTATGCAAACATATCCAGAGACCAGGGATTGAACAGCGAACTGCAATATGTTTAATTCATTCTTGTTCTTTCCCTTTCCTCTTTCTGCTCCGTTCGGCAGCCCCTTCCGGAAACAAAGTCAGTGACGGCTCGAGGTGCTGGCTAAGGGTTTTATTGGCAATGGCTACTACCACGTCATTGCTAATAGATATGTATTAGAAATGGCGTCGCATTGAAACTTATAAATATTAAAACATCATCAATTTCGAAGTAATATTAATTAATGTAACTATTGATACGTTCACACAAATAATGAATATTTCTTTTTAATTTTTGTTTCTTAGGTTTAAAAGTGAGTCATATTGCAGTGAGTAACAACACACTTCTAGCGATTTGATTTGGTGTTTAGGGACATTCTTTTTGCTGATATTTACGGTTTTATTCGTTAAACGCGGATGATAAACCAATATTCAATTGTCTATCGATGTATCCTAGCTTAAGGAGTTTATTTTGGTAGTACTCCTCAGTTTTGTGAGAAATATTGTAGAGAGAGATGAAAAATTTTCAAGAAATTATGTAAAAAATGTAATTCAATATAATAATCAAGCGTATTTTTCAAAATACCGAATAGGGAGAATATGCCAAATGCACTCCAAAAAGTTTGAATAAATAAATCATAGCTCAATACGCCTTTCAATATGAATATCAAATTCATATTCATATCATATGAACGATCAGAACAAGCTACTACAGTAGCTTGTTCTATAAATGTTGAATAAACTTCGAAAAATTGTTTTGCTGTTTTTTTTCAGCCTTCCCTATATTGAGGAGTTATTATACAATTACATTTGTGTTTCAATTATAAATGAGGAACAATATACTGTATTTTTTAATACTATATTTATTGATACTCCAGTTTGGTAGTACTATTACCTTTTTCCTCAGTTCATATTTAATTAGTACTAGTACATTGTTGATTAAAGTCATTTTGTTAAAATTATCGAGGGGATAATTCTTATTTTATATATTCTAATATTTATTTTGTGCGGTTAATTTTCTTTTGGAATTGAGACATAAGTTTATCCTATGCCATCATAATAATATTTTCGCGTAACTGAGAACCTTATATAATTATGTAACTAAAGCAGAGGGGATGATTTTAGTGAATCGCTGTCCGCAGATGTTCCGGACATCTCCATGACCCTGCCGTCAAGTTACGCCATTCTATGTTCCATCTCTCTTTTTCAATATATCCCACGCCTGATCCGCCGGGAACATCGACAGCAGGAACAACTCGCGACTCCCGCACGGAAGAACACAATAATTGTAGTTTGGAATCTCTCCCTGGGCGACACTTGTTTCTAATGACCCTCTCCGACGCTCAGTCGATATAGTAGGAATCGTCTAATATGCACAACCGGCTGCGGTTTATTTCTACTTTCAGATGGCCTCAGCGCGGAAGGATGCAATATTAATGTTTTTGGCTGAAATGGAGTAGGATATCGATCAGTTTTATGTTTTAAAAGACGAAATGACTTCACGCGCGTCTTTGATATTACAATGCTGTCAGAATTCCAATTTTTCTGCTGGTTATCACTAAAAAAAACGCATTATGTTACGTTTACATTATTATTTAGAGAATGGTTAAAAATCCTAACTTTTTAAATCAATAATTTCCTCTATGTTTTCAGATTTTTGGGTATTATATGATTATATCATGAAAACAAAACAGAATTTGATTTCATAATGTGCGGAAAAGAGGGTTCGGAGTTGAAGGACAATTCCTCAATAATAATAATTGTATTACTTTCATATATGTTGTTTGATATTGGACAAAAAGTCAGCAATCACTCTGTTCTCAATTATCAAGTGTTATTGCTGAAAAAACGCTACAAGTACCCAACATGTTAAATTCTTCATATACAGCAAAATCACATAATAATCAAACAATTGTGGTGTTCCTAGATATTGATCTTTATTTTTACTGTTTGATTTAACTTTTCGATTCATTATTCAAGTGATTCGTACCACGGAATACCGTCGGTTGTCCAAAGAAACATTGAACATGCTATACTTCATTTCGCTGAAAAAACAACGATATTTCACTATCTTCGTTTACAAATTTTTATGGCAATTTTCTTTTGTGGTTTGAAGCAATTAGAGTTGATGCTGCAAATTTTGAAACTTCTAACTGTGTGATAGTCCGAAAGATTGATTTTGAGATCTCAAAATTTGTGATTTTAAATGATGTTCGAGGAATTGTTTTCTGATGTAATAAGTACTTCATATATTCAGTAACCTCTACTCGAACGATTATTCTTAAAATTAAAAATATTAATTTTTTAAATTTCTTTAGGGTCATCTTGAACGTAAAGCTAGGTCATTATGAATAGAGGCTCTATAACACCTGCAAATTCAATCGGAATTGATCATTAGTATCAAAAGATAATACATTTTGAAGCATCTTCTGTAGGATTTTCATTATTTGGTTAGTTATACAGTTCTCAATATTCTGTTACATATTTGAAAATATGTTTTCGTACCTGAAATTTTCGGACCTTTATATCATATAGTTATCTATTTCATCGTAAAAGCTTTTCTTCACTGAGTATTACTTAAATAATTTGATCATTCTTTTTGAAGTTCATAAATCGTGTTGAAATCAAACTTATTCTGAAAACTCTGCTTGTATCAGCATTTTTACAGTTTTTCAATCAAATTTTCACATTATTTTTGTTTTTACCACGATGTCTGCTTAACAATATTGTATAAGATTCTAAGTAATTATATTATAAGCTTTGTGTGGAAGCATTAGAATAATATAGCAAATGGTCACAAATGTTGGTCATTAACACCACAGATAGATAAATGATGACATTGTCTATAAAATTAATATTTTCGAGTTTGGGATTCATGTGTATCTTATTTTTAAATATTAGCTAATCCGTTTAAAACGCCTCTCAAATGTGTCAATGGGTATATATATGCGCTCTATCTTGGTAAATGGATAACGGCATGCTTACTAAAGTGCTGCTTCTATTTTTAGAAGCCGTAAAGAATTCTGCGTTGAGTAGGGTCGATATATCGAAAAATATGTTTCACAGTAACGAATGTCACCTTTTGGAAATCAAAATTACTAAGATTGACCCCCCTCTTGTATCTTCCACTAAGTCTGCTAATTAGAAAAATATGTAGAAATATTAGATCTAGTTGAAAGGGAAAATCATTCAATTTCAACACTGAAATTCTGAACACTGATTCGGGGTTTTCTGATAATATTGATAATTATTCAGAGGTAGGAATATTTCGATATGAATATTTCATAAAACAAATGTCAGTCAAGTAACAAGTACGTACAACTAGTCATTTTTTAAGATTATTAGTTACTTTATAACCTTATAACAAATCAGTTGGCTTAGCAAATATCTTGTGAGAACGATTTACGTTTATCCAATGTTTCACCAAGGAGGATTAATTTGTTTAGTGAGTCGGTTGTTGTAAGAATTCTATATTCCATAGTTTTCTATTTTTCATATTCTTGCATTAGTAAAATTTCTGATAACAATGGTTCGAATATCATAACTCTCTAATTCATTCATTTTTATATTCACATCTTTATATATTATGTATATATAAAGATTTGTAAATATATATATATTTATATATATTTTGTATATATATGTTATTTATATTATGTATATATATATATATATATATATATATATATATAGTATATATACTACCGTTTAACCCTAAAATTTTGGATGATCATCATCGAAATAATTCAGTTGAGCGACAGCATCAACTTTAGTGCCTTACTTAGGTAGAACATCGTTGTATTATCAACATTATTGAATTTATAGTATTTAGTTTCCAAGTAACTAACGGAGTTGATTTTATTTCAGGTGACATGAAATGGATTGTGGCATCCAGAGTGCAATTCTCAGTGTGGCGCCCGTCGCAGACACCGGCCCCCAGCCCAGTTTGGCATCCACTGTTTTTGCTCCGCCAGATACAGATCAAGCACAGTTCGAGGCCGACAAAAGATCGGTCTACAAGTAAGTAGAATTTCACAGCTTGAGTAAAGGCAATTATTGTAATTATTTACAATTAAAGTTTTTTATTTATTCGTTTCTCAAACAGTGTATAACATTTGTACAACTTAGTATATGTTGACGACGGGGACCCCCTTTAAACATATTTAATCAGTCAATGCAAAACTAACAGAATATAAAAATATACAAAATATTAAATTGTTATATAGATATTCAAAACATATATATTTTCGAAAATAACCAAAAAAAAAGAGGAAAAACTCCATGGGCAGGTTACAAATCACTGACAACCAAAATTCAAAATGAGATATTAACAGTATTATAACTTTCAACACAGAAATAACACGATTGTTCGCATTATCTTAAATCTATACTAAAGAATTCTGAACATGAAGCCAACCTGTTTTCCAATATATATCGTCAAAAACAAATTGAAAGCGTAGTTTGACCGGTGAATAAAGGCCTGAAATAGAGGAGTGCGCCTGGTACGTCTAATCGACACCCCAAACCTGATTCTTGATAGAAGATCTCTACAATCCATAATCTCATTATCAATTTTATATACCAGACATATGTCAAAATACCATCTTCTAAGCTAAAGGGTGTCAAGGTTAAACATGACTCCTGCATAGTCCATCCTTGAATGAGTTGGCAATTTGGCTGTAAAAGATAAGTATGGCAAGGATTTCTTCAGATTCCTTTCCAAATAAGCTACTTCACAGTGAAATAGTTGGGACCATATACTGTAACCATATTCCAAATTGGATCTCACCATAGGGCAATATAACAGCTTCAGAGTATTAGATAAGAAATACGAAGAACTACGAATAATAAAGCCAAGCATAAGGTCGATTTGTCAGCGATATATTTGCTGTCATTCATCAATGTTCAAATGCAAATAGTTGCAATGACGTTACTCGGACAGGCTGCAGAGATCTTTTTGCACAGCTTTGTGAAAAGCCGCACCGCCAAGTGTCGACGAAGCTTCTAGGTCAAAACAACATAGGGTCCGAAATTCCAATAACTTCTAGTTTTACAGATAATATATTTAAATTCACCCTATCAAATGCCTTACAGAAATCCGAATAAACTGCATCCATTTGGCAACCAGACTCTGAACACTCAATAATGTCTGCCAAGAAAAGTAAGAGATTAGTAACCGTTAACCCACCGCTAGACCCCTGGTACAATCAACCACGATGCAGACGAGACAGTCCAGCATTTTAGATATATTGGATTGATTATATATATATATATATATATATATATATATATATATATATATATATATATATATATATATATCAATCATTGCATCGTGAAGTGTAGACCTCGGTAGCTCAGTTGGTTAAAGCAACAGGGCGTAAACCTGAGAGACCTGGGTTCGTATCCCAGTCGAGGTTGAAAACTTTTGTGATATAATTTCGATTCTAAAATTTACATATAAAAATATTTCTTCATACACAATATGATCCGTACGTGCTTGGTTTTTTATATAAATAATATTTATATTTACAATATATATATACATATATATATATATATATATATATATATATATATATATATATATATATATATATATATATATATATATATATATATATATATATATATATATATATATATATATATATATTATATATATTATATATATATATATATATATATAATATATATATATATATTTATATATATATATATATATATATATATATATATATATATATATATATATATATATATATATATATATATATATATATATATTTATATATATATATATATATATATATATATATATATATATATATATATTATATATATATATATATATATATATATATATATATATATATATATATATATATAGAGAGAGAGAGAGAGAGAGAGAGAGAGAGATACCTCTATAATGTCTGACTTCACGCTTATCCCCCTCCCCCAGAAAATAGGTAAAACGAAGCTTTGCTTCCAAAATAAGGAAAAAGGCCAGAACTTATAGATAAGTTGAATATATGACATTGAGGACCGGAAAGAACAAATCTAAATTTATATTCTAAGATATTATTAGGAACCCCTTCGGTAATTGAGCTTGCATTTTATTTTTTCAATTAACCCAAATATTTCTGGGTAATATTTCTGAAGTAAATTGTCATGATTTAAGATTTAAGGAACATTTTTAGGAACAGTCGAAAAAAATTTGCAAAATGATTGACAATTTCACCACCTTCCGAACTAGAACCATGACATAGATTTCGGCAACTCAAGATTCAAGATTCCCTCTCATATTGAAGATTGAGAAATCTTCATCAGAATCATTGAGGGTCAGACCGGATGTGCTCTTTAACATTCCGAATGTAGTTGTGTTCCGAATGATATAATTCACGGTTCAGGGCCTTACATTTAGTACGAAGGTAAAGATGTTGTTGTGCTCCTGATTTTGTACTTTTTGGCATTTGTACTTTTTGGAAACTTTTTACTTATTGTAAAACCTCTTCTGTTTTATCAGCGCCAAAAGTTCATTGTTGAACCATTTAGGAAAACTAGATTGCTTTACAGACCTCAATGGGACAAACATATTAATACCACTATATATTCCATAAAAGCACGATACTGCACATTCAACACCACCATCATGATTTCCATCCTATCGTATGACAAAAGATAATGGTTCAAGCCAAAATAATTGACTTTATTAAAATCAAATACTTGGAAATAATTGAGTTTCTCGACAGATACACCACTCAGCGAAACAACAAATTGAATTTACGTATGGTGAACGCATTGTGGATGTAACAAATTAAGTGCTGGAAAAGCGGTTATGTTAACATCATTGGAAAATATAAAATCTAAGTATACATTACGACTATTAGGCACTTTGAGTCGAAGAATCTGCCCAAGGAATTTCACAGTCGTACAAAACCATAGCTGGATTACCAATGTTACATATTGTTGAAGCAGTTACCGAACTTGAAATTATTGGACATCTTAATATCTACCTAAATAACTTTATTGAATCATGTAATCCCATATATTTTATCAAGTCAAGCAGTCAACTTGCCCCAAATATATGTTATTCATAACTCATGATAAGTTTTACATGATGTACATTTCAGGCACCCGCTGTTTCCGCTATTGGCTTTGCTGTTCGAAAGATGCGAGCTGGCTACACAGTCTTCAGACGCACAGTCGAGCGAGGCGTTCAATCTCGACATACAAGCCTTCGTTCAACACCAGGAACGAGATAGAAAGCCTTTTCTTGCCAACGAGCCGGAGATAGATGGCTTAGTAAGAATAGTATAATCCTCTGACTAAATAATCAATTTCAATTAAGTCAAAGTAACGTTTTCTTATTGGTATAACTTACTGTCATACCGATGTCGATGATTTCGCGTCAAAAATTATAATGAATTAAGGAACCCTTTTCCACTTTATTAGTTAATTTAACAAACAAAGCTTTTAAGAAGAAAACCAACATAAAATGTATGAAGAGCTGTTGTTTCTCTTCAAGGCGACCGTTTGGTGTGGCATTTGAAGTGAAAAAGTAATTATGGGCACTATTTTTTTGAGTACGTCGATGGATCACCGTTACCGTTCTTTTACTTTCAGTTACACTCAACAGTTCACTTTTCAAAATGAAGTTACATCCCGAAACAATTGTCAAGTATTTATTATAAATGTTGTGAAATCAATCAAGTGTTTTTATTTAATATAGTAATTAATTTACTAATTTCTATAAAAATATAAAATTTTTTTTCACAGATGATCAAAGCCATTCAAGTTCTTAGGATACATTTATTGGAATTAGAGAAAGTTCAGGAATTATGTAAAGATTTTTGTAATCGGTATATTACTTGCTTGAAAGGAAAAATGCAATCGGAAAATCTTCTTAGATCAGATTATCCCCAAGGTAAGTGTTATTTCTGTTCTAAAAAAAGTCTATTTGAAAAAATTATTCTGTTAAGAACGTGATTTTAGTACTTTTTTTTTCCCTCAAATAACGAATGTCATATATGCTATTTAATATTGGTCTGTTATTTTGCAATTATTGAAATAACTATGCAGATTAAACAACTTTCCAATATTAAGCTATCAATTACCCTTTTTTTAATTTTGTGTTTCATTCAAAAAAATTTTACATGCGTGAAAAACGAAGGTTTTTTTTGAGATATTTCAGGTGCCTCATTATTGGGTGGAATGGAGAGCAATAATAACAGTATGATGTCCCAAGGAAATTCTGACAGTGGTTCTGCATCTAACAGTCCTGTACAGTATTCTATAAGTCCATCTCAACAACCGGTAAGTTGTATTTCTATTTAGAACTTTATGATTTCATGCCTGAGATTCTTAATGTTGTCATTAAAATGTCAGATTGTTGTGCTAAAATTCTATAGTGTAATTTCATATATCTTATTTGTTACTAATATTATACATGTAAAAGTTGAGATGTTTGAATGCTTGTTTGTTAATCAATCAGGCCAGAATGGCTGAACGGCTATGAAATTTGCTATAGAGATAGATTCTAGTCTGTAAGTATAGTATCTAGGTAACTTTTTATACCCAAAAATGTATGGTTCAGTAGAATACAAAGATGTGGTTCCCCAGTAGTGTATCTTAGAGCTGTCTCAACTTCAGACCTTGAATTGAATTTGCATGAACCGCAAAATGTTTTTTATGTACCAATTTATCATGTAATGTTAGTACTTTTGAAGAAAATACATAGATTGTTTTGTATTTTTAGACAACTCAAACGAGTGAATGAGCAATTATATTCTATGTAATAAGTGTGCTATAAAGTGAAGCGCTATAAAGTGTTTTGGGGGCATATTAGATTAAGTTTCGTTATCCGACATTGCTGTCTGCGTTTTCGAGTATACAGTGGATTCTCGAAATGTTCAAGTATTCAGTGAATTCTAGAAATGTATATTTCTGTGGATATTGATACTCATCGGAATAGGGAGAGTACACGTACAGCACGTATAGAGAGAACCACTTTTAACCCATTACCACCTAACCGATATTAACGGGCTAGAGGAGACATAACACGATGAAAAGTGATTTACTGGCATTTATCAATGTTCAAATGCAAGTAGCTGGAATGACACTTGTCTGACAGGCTCCAGAGATCTTTTTGCAAAGCATCCTGAGAAGCCATACCGTCAATAGTCGAGTAAATCTTCATATCATCGGCATAGAGCAGAAACTTATTAGTCACTTCATTTCGAATGTCATTAATGAAAATATTAAAACAATATTGGACCCAAATGGAAACCCTGCGCTACAACAGAGAAAACATCAATACATCTAGATAGCAAATTTTTATATTTAACAACTTGAGTTCTACCATATAAAAAGCTTTTAACTTCAAGTTTCACAGAGATAATATTTTTAGATTCACTTTATCAAATGCCTGAGAAAAATCTGTATAAACTTCATCCATTTGACTACTAGACTCCAAACACTCAATAAAATGTTCCATGAAAAGTAAAACATTAGAAACCGTTGACCTACCTCGTCTAAATGATGTAGCATGCCATGTTCTTCAATAAGTACTGGTGCAATCAACAACGATAGGTAATTGCAGACGAGGAAATCCAGCATTTTAGACATATTGGATTGAATTGATATACCTCTATAATTTCTGACTTGACATTTATCCGCCGACTTAAAAATAGGTATAACGAAGCTTTGCTTTCAAAATGATGGAAAACAACTAGAACTGAGAGATGAATGGAATATGAGACAAAGAGGGTTATTAGACCGGAAATAGCAAATCTACATTTTTTGAAGATAATATTAGTAACCCCATCAGGACCTGAACTGAGCTTACTTTTCATTTTTTCAATTAACCCAAATATTTCTGATAAGGTAAACTGACATAAATTAAGATATAAGGAACTCCCCGCCTCAAATTAAGATGGTACTATAACATCATTACTGTAAATAGTAGAAACAAAATCTGCAAAATAAGTGACAATTGCACCACCTTCCAAACTAGAACTACATGTACTGAAAAATTTAGGTGATAAGAAAGTAGGTACTGATCAGACTAATATTAATCAATTAATTATATGGATTTGTTCATTTCAAAATAAAGCAATGGATAAATAAGTTTCAATCAATTTTAATAATTGACTGATAATAATTGATAAAATCTAGAAATAAATAATTAAGTTCTATTAAAGGTGCAAGTTTCTCGTGAACCACTCATTTGACTACTTATATTAAAAATTATATTACATGGATTCTGTTTACGTTACAATTGAAATCACATATTTCCAATCTCTTTATTTGTCTTTCTCGCAAATACGAGCATATTTTACCGACTACTGAAACATTATCACTCGTATATAAAATGTCAAAATATTCAGTTTCACTAAAATACAAAGTTGCACAATAATGCTCCTTGTTTGAACTGGAATCTAGTAGAAACTAGAGGAAGTTCCGTATTTCTATAACGGCTGAAGAAGAAATCAAGAAACCAGAAGCTCTCCCTAGAAAATCATTGATTTATCACTGCTCTCATTTCATCTGCTAACTAAATTGCTACAATATGCTACAACTAAAGATAGTGAATTATTCAAATTGGTAACGAAACTGCTATGTAGTATGAACGTCCTTGTCAAACGTGAAAAACGTCCCCTGAATTGCCATCAATGTGACAAAAGCTATGAGATGTAAAGTGGTAAAATTGGCAAGACTTTGAAGACATTTATTGTCTCTTTATCCACCACACCAAGACGCATTATTCAGAAAATCTTTGCGTCACATGAATGAAAATTGTATGAATGAGTGATGAAAGTTGTTGCTAACAAATTTGATTAGAGAAGAAACAGGGATTAGAAAATTTAGAAAAGTTTCTCTTAAATTAATGCCACCTATGGAGATGTTATTTATTGCATCCAGAAATCATATAGTTGAGTGTTGTACAGAGCTTGCTTCGCGCTTTACATAAAGATATATCTTCATTCCAAAAAAATGAATAAACATAAGATAATTCACACTACAAAATACAATGCAATATCATCAATTCTTGGTTGACCTTGCTTTAGTAAGATATTACACAACTTTTAAAAGAAAAGAAGAAAGAGTTTGAAGTTGCAAGGCGAAGAATATAATATAACCAACTAGCATAGAGATGTGAAAGAGATTAGAAGTTAACTTAAACTATTCGAAACGTATTTTTAATCGAATGTTTCCATTTTTTCCGAGTTGCATATATCATCATTCAGAGATAGATAAGTTCGAAAAATGTACTTTTCTTCAAATATATTTGAAGGAAATAAAGAAAAGGGATTTTGAAAAATTGGAGAACTTCATATTGGTCTCCACTTAATCTCTAACGATTGCAATTGAAAGCGGGAACACGTATAACACCTTGGAATTGTTTGACTTATAATCACACCCTTTTTACAAAGTCAAAACAGAATATGGAATTGAATTTTCGGAACATCTCGTCGGCAAACGTTTCTGGAAACTGTCTCTTTCAACCTTATTCGATAATGAGCAGTTTATATATTTGTAATACTGCACATTCAACTTTAAAATGTTGTACGTTATAATTATGTGTGTTCAGTCATTTCAATTAGTACTACATCGCAACGTATTTGTACCTCTTTGGTGTATATCATGTTAAAGCTTATAGCTCCTCGAAAAATAAACATCTGATTGAGACATTAGGATGATCTTATAGAGGCATTAATTATATCAGAATATTTTGCATATTAGATGTAATGTATTTATCGTTAATAAATGAATCTGGCTCAATTGAAGGACACTTGGAGGGAATATCTATTCAGTTTCTATCTTTTATTCCATTCTGCCTTCTATTAAACATCTATTTTATTTTAGGTTATTCCCCCTCAACCATCTCATCCGCTCGAACGACACTTAGATAATCAGAGCTATAACATACCTCACCATTACAATGGACCCATACCTCCCTCGCACCAACCGCCGCAACAGCAATCGCCGTGCGATAGCTTGGTGGTACATGGTTCCACTCCATTGTCACAGATTGGGGTAAATATTGGTTCGGTACCCCCAAGCGAAAGTTCGGGGCCTTTATCTCCCGCCCCCACTACTCCAGGAGGTTCAGCAGATGACTGCGACAGCGATTTCACCAGCAGAGGAGGTCGAAAACAAAAACGGGGTGTCTTACCGAAACAAGCTACTAGCGTGATGAGGTCATGGCTATTTCAACATCTAGTGGTGAGTGAAAAAAGTGGATTCATTTTGAGGATCAGTCAATTATCTTGGTTACATACCAAGTATTCTAGAATGTATTGAATATATTTTGAATTTATAGATTTTCAACAATTCAAATTTTATATTGAGGAAATGAATTATTATATGAATTTAACATGCGTTGGGTAATTCTAATTTACATCTGACTGATTTCTAATCTAAGCAATTTATTAAAATTTTAGTTCTTTATAGAATAGAAGTTATGTTTAGAAACTAAAGTCGTTTAAAGATTCTTAACAACAACAATAACACACCTCAAAATAGAAAAATTGTTTTTCTAGTCGAGGTTTCGCTGTAAAATGTATCTCTACACAAACCTAGGTAAAAAGTTTTTATTTCAATGTTTTGAAGTCACCACAGCAACCGTGGTTTTAACCTGTTTAATAAAGTTTGAACAATTTGCTGTCCTGTCTTATGTATATATATATATATATATATATATATATATATATATATATATATATATATATATATATATATATATATATATATATATATATATATATATATATATATATATATATATATATATATATATATATATATATATATATATATATATATATATATATATATATATATATATATATATATATATATATATATATATATATATATATTCTGTTTGTGATTATATTATCGGGAATGCGGTCTGTTTAAATTAGAAAATTCTTCACCTTTAAATCTCAGTATTTCGTCAGTCATTCACTGACTTCATCAGGAGAAATTACAGAAGACAATACAAATCAAGAGAGATATCCAAGAAAAATTTGAACAGAAATATCACTTACGAAGAACATGAGTTATTTATAAAAACATTCAACAACTACAACACTGAACAAAGACGAGACATGTCTATGCAGACAGCAACACGACGAGACTGGGAGATCAAGATATATTCTTATCAGTCAATATAAAAATGTATGCTTATTTCAGTCTGTCTCAAGATATTGACATAAATATTACTCAGTTGACTAGTATCGGTTTTGAAATTTATGGCTGCTTTTTCTTCTACTTTTATATGTAATATCTCCAAAAACAACCTGCTTGCATATCTATTTTCGTGGTCAAGAATATCGACATTTTCGAAATCAAAGTTGTGTCCTGTTTTTTCGTGATGTTGTGCCAAGGCGCATGAATTCTTGCCTATATTACAGTCACTTCTATGTTGACTCACCCTTGATTTGAGCCATTGTTGTGTCTGACCAATATACTTTCCCTGGCATGCCTTACAAGAAATTCGGTAGACCACGTTTTTATGGTCATGGTTGGCGTTTGATCTTTCAGCCTGGAATAATGTTGAGTTTTTTATTACATTATATTTTACTATTTTGATCTTAGGAAATTCACGAAATATTTTTATTAATTTGTGTGATAGGTGCTGTATGTACGGTAGTCTTTTATACATTATATCGAGTTGATTATCTTCAGCAGGTCGATCATGAGAGGAAGAACTGTATATTATCTTCTTGAATAAGTGATTCGGATATCCATTATTAAGGAATATACCAAAGAGTTTTTTAAGATTATTATTTTTGTATAAAGGGTCACTAATATGTAAAATTCTGTTCTTCATCTCGATGACTGCATTAATCTTCTGGTTTATGGGGTGGTTAGAGTGGTAATTCAGAAAACGCCCGGATGATGAAGGTTTTTGATACCAGTCTAATATTATTTTATTCTCTGACGTATGTATCAGCTTGGTATCAAGGTAAGGCAACACATTGTTGATTTCTACTTCGATGGTAAATTGAAGTGATGCATTGAAAGAATTGAAAACATCCAGCATTATTTTGATCGAATCTGATGGTATTGCACTTATTAGATCATCAACAAATTTAAAGATAAAAGGAGGCTTGAATGGAAGCAATTTATTGCTTCCATTCAAGAATTCGCCTAATGGAAGCGTCTTTGTTCAGTGTTGTAGTTGTTGAATGTTTTTATAAATAACTCATGTTCTTTGTAAGTGATTTCTGTTAAAATTTTTCTTGGATATCTCTATTGATTTGTATTGTCTTTTGTAGTTTTTCCTGATGAGGTCAGTGAATGACTGACGAAATATTGAGAATTAAAGGTGAAGAGTTTTCTAATTTAAACAGACCGCTTTCCCGATAATATAATCACAAACAGGAACAAAAAAAAAACAAACAACGGAATTTTTAAATTCACTTATTTGGCAGGGATGCCACCACACATATCAAAATTGAAAATAGGTGTGCCAATTATCCTCTTGTGGAATAATCAGTCAAAACTCTGCAACGGCACGCGACTTGCAGTTAACAAATTAATGAATAACGTAGTGGATTTTAACGGGGCGTTTCAAAGGTGAAGATGTCCTTATTCCTCGAATACCCATGATCCCGACTGATACACCATTTCAATTTAAAAGATTGCAATTCCCAATTCGAATAACAGGCCTTGTTTCTTATCATTACTCTCCTATCAGGTTGTAAGAGACAAGGATTTTTAAATACCTTTGAAATTTTCCCCTCACAAAAAGTTTTTTCGGAAATGACCGAGAATATTTTATTCCATTAATTCGAAACTGTAATTCTGAGTTAATTCTGAACAGTATTCCTACTCGCTTCAATATGTATTTCAACTCACTCATATTAATACAGATAAGCAAAGATTCTCGAGTATTTTTTATATTATTACCTAATTCTAGCATATATCTTTAAAGATTTTAGTGACAACTGAATAGTGATAATGAATTGTGATGATTAAAAATGGGCGAATAATTGAAATTCTAATATTCTCGAATTCTCTATTGTTCGGTCATCTTTGATTAAGGTAGCTATCCGGCCGGGATTTGCCAGATTTATCTTATTTGAAGGGAGTCCAGGGGCTGTCTAACAGCGGCTTTTAATAAGTGTCCGTGTTTAACCCGTACACTTTTGTTGTCAGTGAAATCCAATTTTTTTATATAAGCGACAAATTTTCCTGCAATCGGAAGGTTTTAGAAAATGTTCGAGGCCTTGGAAATTTATTTTAATAGCTTGGAATCAAATAATTTTTGGAGACCCACTATCAAAATGCATTAGAAATATATATTTCTAATGCATTCAATGATGTACGTTTTCTATGGGAGAATCGAAAAGTTGGAAAAAAGTGAAAAATCGAAATCAGAAACATATTTGCATCTCTGAATGAAACGTTAGAAGACAGAATGAAAAAAAAAATTGTCTCTAGAGGCACAAAGTATTTTGAACAAACAAGATGAAAACACGAAAAACCATTTCAAAAAATAGTACAAGGTTTTACATAGAAACGAAATCCCACATAGAAAAGTGGGAAAAACCAATTGAGGACTTGACGAATGTACAAACTTAAGAGCTCATAGCATGAACCTTACTGACGGCGATAAGCTTTCATAGCGCAAATCAGCCATGGCTGATTTTCTTTTTGAAACACCTAACACCCTTTACAGTCAGAAATGCTTAAAATTGCATAGTATTATTTTTTGTATACCTGCACACAATGCGACCACAGAAAGTGTTTTCGCTAGTGACGTAGCAATGGATGGAATAAAGAAACTCGCTTAACGGTTCATTTTCGGTCTGTGATGCAATCACAATCGATAAAGCTCAAGGCCAATCTTTAGAATTGTGTGGTTTAGATTTAGATGCGGATTGCTTTTTACATGGACAACTGTATGTTGACTGAGATTGAATTTTCGCTTAACTCTTGGTGAAATATTCAATAAAATTAAACACTTGGGTTAATGTTTCACGATTATATTTAACAATATCAAATAGTCAACATGTTTCGAATGTGTCAACACTTGGCTTAATGTTTCACGATTATATTTAAGATGAACTCACCCTCGAAACATGTTGACTATTTGATATTGTTATAATCGCGAAACATTAAGCCAAGTGTTTAATTTAATTGAGCTGTATGTTGCGTGTTCCCGAGTCGGCAAACCATATAGTCTTTATATCTACGCAGACTGTGGAAAAACAAAAAAGTATTGTATATCCACAAATATTGCAAAATTAAACTTATATGAAATGTAATCTTTGTTTTGTTTCTCATCTTTCACCGTCTTTCTGTTATGACTAGTGTATATAACTATATAACTATATATATATATATATATATATATATATATATATATATATATATATATATATATATATATATATATATATATATATATATATATATATATATATATATATATATATATATATATATATATATATATATATATATATGTATGTATTTAAAAAAACATTTTCGTGCTTTCTATGTGAATATATCTTTCAGCATCCATATCCTACAGAAGACGAAAAACGACACATAGCAGCGCAGACTAACTTAACCTTACTTCAAGTCAACAACTGGTTTATTAATGCCAGACGAAGAATTCTTCAACCTATGTTGGATGCTAGTGCTCCGAATGATAGCAGTGGAGGAACAAATTCACCGAACCACAAGAAGAAAAAGAGCCACAATAACAATAGAAGATTTTGGTCGCAAGACTTTTCGAATATGCAACCCCAAATCGATAGTGGTAAGTAATAGAAATTTCGTTATGTAAGTTTGAATATGGAATGAAATTGTGGTTTTATGGACCGATTTCACTTCACTTGCTAGTTTTAGTTTGTAGAGCAAAATGAATAAATATCTGAGTATTTTGCCATAAAAAGTATCTCGATGATCATTCAAGAAATCTAGGAGGTTATGTCTGCGAACATACCCTCTTATTTACTTTCAGAGACTTGTGGGATTAGATGTATTTTCGTCTGAGAGATTCCATCTTCTTTACTCATTGTACTTTGTTAGCTTTATGTAAATCCTCAAATATGGTATAAAGTATTATAATTTATTTCTATAGGTATATTGTCAAGCTCGGAAGATGATGGGGACTCTTATAGTAGTGATGGCGAGGAAGGAGGTTTAGTGATAGATGCCAATGTACAGAATACAGAGCAACCAGTTACTGCTCATAATAATCATCCCGTGGAAGCATTGACATATTCGAATGGAACTGATACTGATAGACAGTAAAAGTGGTATTGTTGATGTTATTTAGAAGGTAAACAGAATTCATAATAATAAAACATTATTCCATTACATTATATATATATATATATATATATATATATATATATATATATATATATATATATATATATATATATATATATATATTCTGTAATTTTTTTAATTGTTGAGTGTTTTCTTTATTCAAATCGAATAACATTGGAGTAATATTCAAAGTGTGGCATTATTATTGACCTGAACAACAATAACTTCAAATATATTGACAGATTTTTTCCAATTCTTTTGCAAAAGTAGATTTTTTACAGATTTGAATATGAAATCAAATATATACCTCTTCCAGAGATCAGATTGCTCTGAAGAGTTAATGGAAGTTTACTTATATATCGTATAGCTCTTAAAATGGTTCTTAGAAATGTTTTAGAATTGTCTTTGAAATGTTTATTTAATTATGTGAAATGTGAGTTGTCAGTTGGGCGCCATGAGATTAAACAAGAATACTCTGCAGATAATCTCAAGGAAACAAAATTAACATGGAAAATTCTATTGACACTAGAAACTTATATTTTAGCACATGTCTCTGATATTAGTAGACGTGATGTGGATTCCACTGCAACGGTTTAGCGTTGTACTCTATGTTCTTTGTCATCCGGTAGAAAAATCCGGTAGTAGGTAGTGTAACGAAAATCCAGGTAACACGTAGTGAAGAAAAATCCGGTACTAGGTACTGGGGCCCAAAACGCCAAAACCCGTTTCCAAAGAAGCCAAAGGAGCACAAATTTTATATTCGAGAATCACAAACTATAAGATGAATCATTTCACCATGGTATCAATCATCGTATCAGGTACACATCACACCGAGTTGTTCTTTCCGCGTCGTATTGCGCTAGCCATCAGTTACTTTAGAGTAAAGAGATACTGTTACTTCGTATAAATATGTTATATATGTATATATATATATATATATATATATATATATATATATATATATATATATATATATATATTATAATGTACAAATCAATCAGCAAGAATCTACAAATTGGGAAATCCTTACAAAGAATATTCAGAAACCCATTACACTACACATTACAATAGGACAACCTCCTCGTACCAGGAAACATTCCTGATGGAACACAATTTGCGACCAAGCAGTCGACAAAAGAATAACTGCATGGAAAAAATTTAACGGCCATAAAAATGAGGAAAACTGGAAGAACTTCCTAAAAAACAGACCTCCAAAGCAATAATAAAAGAAAAACGGATATATGATAATAATCGGTGTCACGAAATACAGAAGAATTTCACCAATAATAACACTAGAGATTTTTACAAAACTTTCAGGGAAAACTTGCGCTATACCAAGCGCCCAGTCTTTGCTTCAAAAAATCCGATGGAACGTTGGAAACTAACACAAATAATAACTGCAAAATGTTAGCCGAATATTTCAACAACCTTCTCAACTGGAATCCACAGTAAGAAAAACTTAAGTTCGAGTTTTAGACGCATGCAGAATGATTCGAAAGCTCCTGATATGGAAATGATTACGGCAATTATCAAGCAACTCAAAAACAACAAAGCAGCAGTAGAAGATGGGATTATTGCGGAACTCTGGAAACTGAACGATATTACTTTGACGCAAAAACTTCATCATTGAATATCAGAAATCTGGAGAACGGAACATATACCAGAGGATTGGAAATGCGCGCTGATACATTCATTGCACAAAAAGGGGGACAAAATGGATATCAATAATTACAGGGGAATTTCCTTACTCCCAGTTGCGTACAAAAAAAAATACTTTCTAAAGCACTCCTAAACAGAATAGAATGGAGTTGGATTCAGAAAAGGCCGATCATGTGCTGAACAGATCTGGACTTTGAAGATGATATTACAGATGAAGAAATGTAGAAACACTTGATCACATTGATTGACTTCAAGAAAGCATATGATTCGGTAGACTGCAAAACCCTTATTAAAATCATGAAAGAATTTGGGATTGATCAAAAGACCTGATAAATTATAGAACATACACAGGTGCAACTTCCAAGGTAAAATTCATGGGCGAAGTATCAGATCCATTTGAAATCAAAACCGGTGTGCGGAAGGGGGACGGGCTTTTGCCAATCCTTTTCAATATTGTTTTAGAAAAGATCATTAGGGAATGGGAACTCCACGTGAAAGGCATACAAGTGGGTATCAAAAAAGAAAATCGAATATATGTCAAATGTCTCGCCTTTGCAGACGATATTGCTATCATCACAGACAACAGAACTGAAGCCATTCTCGCCGTTGAAAAACTACATGAAATTGCACAGAAAACCGGGTTACAAATTTCTTATGATGAAATCAAATACATGGAAAGAAAACCAAAAAATAATTCTTCTCTTATCACAAAACATGCTGAAATTCTGCAAGTCGTTCATTTTAAATACCTCGGAGAAGATATTCAGTCTTCAGGTTCAAACCGAATCGCTAATGAACAGAGAATTACCAAGCTCCAAAGGGCCTTACAAACTAACATGGGCTCACTATAACAAAAAGTGCATTTCGAGAGGCGCCAAATTGAAGCATTATAACACAACGATTCTTTCAGAAGCAACTTACGCATCTGAAACAATGGTTATTGACGATCATTCAAGAATGAGAGAGATAGAAAAACAAGAACGAAAATTTCTTACAAAAAATTACGGGCCAATCAATAGAAACGGCATTTGGATGAAAAGACCTCAGAATGAACTGTATCAAAAAACAAATACGATAACGGAAGAAATCAGAAAACGACGAGCAAAGTTCTATGCACATGTCTACAGAATGAAACAGTCCAGAATACCGAAAAAACTACTCGATATAATTATGAAGAGTGAATGCGGAACAGAGTGGCTAAAAGAGGTCCAAAAAGATCTACAAGAGATCAATATAAAAAATCTCGAGGATCGCACTGAATGCCGCTATCAAATCGCACATGTGAAGTTTGAGCAAAAATCAAATCGTCAACCTGGAACAAAATGGACAGATGAACGAAAGAGAGAGCATTCAGAGAGAATGAAGTGTTTTTGGGAGGCAAAAAAGATGAAACAATCGTTGTATTATAATGCCTCAATTTGGCCTCTCGAAATGCACTTTTTGTCATAGTACGCCTATGTTAGCTTGTATGGCCTTTGGAGCTTGGTAATTCTCTGTTCATTAGCGATTCGGTTCAAACCTGAGAACTATATAACTTCTCCGAGGTATTTAAAATTACCGACTTGAAGAATTTCACCATGTTTTGTGATAAGAGAAGATTTATTTTTTGATTTTTCTTTACATGTATTTAGTTTTATCATAAGAGATTTGTAACCTGGTTTTTTTGCGCAATTTCATGTAGTTTTTCTACATAGAGAATGGCTTCAGTTCTGTTGTTCGTGATGATAGCAATATCGTCTGCAAAGGCGAGACATTTGACATTTATTCGATTTTCTACAGTAAGCTTTTTCAGTAATAATATCTGAAAATTTTCTTGAAAGATTATTTTGGAATCTTTGATTTTTGATCTTTGATATATTCAATATGTTTATTAATAAAAAATAATATGTATGGTTTTTAAACTTCTCCAGCATAGTATCTATTTAATTCCGTTATTGTTTTTAGGTTGTACAATCTATCTAATACATGGAAGGCACCACCAAGTAGAATGACCATTATTTTCGTCTATATCCCTGTTCTAACCAATTTATCCATAATTTGAGGTAGGAAGATACCTGTCTCTAAACCACTTTGATGAAGTTGAGTCAAATGACAACTTTAAGTGCATTATAAGGCTGATATTTTAGATTTTTAAGTGTTTTATTTGTTAATAGTTGAAACCAGTATACGTAAAAATATACCTCAAAAATTCACATGATCAATCAACACACATTTTGTACTAGCACCAAGTAGGTATAGAATTATGAGTTCTGTTGTTACCTAATATATTTCGTATCACTTCTGTATTAATTTGTCCGAAGATATCTAAAATAATAAGAATGTGTGTTGATTGGTGATAAGTGTTTTAATTTCCATGTATACGCATTTTTTGATGAAATGTTCACCGCAGTATTATCTTACATAATATACATTTCGATAGTAGTACTATTGTCAAATTTTACATTTACACATGTATTTATGAATGTTGAATGAAAATTGTAATTGTTACAAATTATTTTCTCTGTTGATTTCGAAGTACCTATCGCGATTGAGGAAAATTTCTTATTGTGCAGTATTAGATTTAAGGATTGAAATACGGTGAAACTGTCGGAAAATACGAGAAAAATGTTCTGAATTCACTTGTGTCTCAAAGACATGACTAGAAGTGACGGTTTTCCGATAATTTCCTTAACAAGTATACCACTTTGGAACCCATATACGTAATTTTACAATAAATAGATTAAGTATTAATAAAATTGCCATCCAATTTCAGTGTAGAATAATATTGTTAATAAAAAAACCTGTAATGAATGATATTACAATTCACATCGGTTGTCGAATGCAATTTTACATATAGTTTCCCATTAATTAATTTATAGAATAGAAATGTGACTTCAAAAGACATAGATGCCATAATAAAAGTCTGTATTTTATTTGTAGTCTAGTAGATGGGAGTGATTTTTTCTTTGAAATTTAGTATACGATATTTTTCGATATATCAATGTGTTTTTTACACTCTACCATGTATACGTAAGAGCGAACAATGTTACACAATTATATATGTTATTTTTTATTTGATTAGTTGCTGTAGGTGCAATTGTAAATTAGTTTTTCAATACACATTTTTGTGATATTTTATTCGAAAAACTGCTTCATAATCAATAAATATTACTTTCGCTTTGGCCTGAAGGGGATTATTGAAATTTCAAAATTTCATCTGGTACCATATTCCATTTAACTTCATATAGAATCAATTTTATAGTTTGAAAGTCCGGAAAATTGACTAATCAACCACATTAGATGAATATGATTGATTGAAATACCAAGTGTATCATTTAATTTGCTTATTTGAGTTAGAAACTCGATTATCCGGCCCTCAGTTATGCGGATTCGCGATTATCCGGACTGCCAACCGCGTCGAATTTATTCTAACATGAATATGTCGGAACTGGCATTACACCCAAATTATACGTACATCAAGTACCATTTCTTAACAAACGTTGATTTTCGTTGATATGTATTTGTTGTTTTTAATGAACACATAACATTACATATGTATGTACATACTACATATGCAAAAAACCCGCTTTTCTTCATACATTCGATTATCCGGATTTTCGATTATCCGGATGACTACCGACAACAATTAGTCCGGTTAATCGAGTTTTTACTGTATTTACATATCTATTTTCTCTTTGATTTCGTAATAAAGCCTTTTGTCCTTCCCATGAAGATTTTATTATGTATCGAGAGGGCTACAAATAAGCCTTTAAGACATTTACATACAATTAGTAACAGTTGTTTCGTCTGTGGCTGTATAATTCATTTTTAATAATTTTTTGTAACTCTTTTGATACTTCAAGTTGGCTTTCCATGTACATATTGCTCTACTTATTTGATCCAAGACTTCACTGTTCGGCATTAAGTGTTGAGTAGTCTATCATTTTCCGTATGAGTTTGGTAAAAGAGTTGCATTTACATCTCCATTTTGTGCCAGTTTATGTCGGCTGACTATGATAAAGGAGAGTTGTTGTAATGAGCCATCGAAAAGCTTTCTTTAATATCATTATTTCTGGAAAATAACGAATTTTAACAGCGAAAGTGTCTATTAAATTCTGTATATATTTAATAGTGTTGACGTTTACTTGATGTAAATCCATTATAATTGAATATAAACTTGAATTCAAACACTTGAACTTATGCTTTACAGTTTGTTGACTACATAGCATGACGCGTTTCGTCGTTACAAAGGACTTCAGATGCTAACAGAATTCTAACAGCATTATTCTGTTAGCATCTGAAGTTGTCGTTTGCAACGACGAAACGCGTCATGCTGTGTAATCAATAAAGTGTTAATTATAAGTTCAAGTGTTTGAATTTAAGCTTATATTCTATTAAATTCTGATCCATTAAAAAAGAAAATATATTCCACCGTAAGTCATGATTTTTCCGGTTACTCTTCTAATCTGAGCTATCTCGGTTACTCGACTCTGTATGAAAGTCGATAATTCTTGATGAAATCGTGTTTTTACCGGTTATAAAATAATGAGTGTCTTTTAGTTGGAATGTGAAATGGATAATACTCTTCCAATTTCGTTTGATACTGAAGTGTTGAAGTGTATATAAAACTAAATTACTGTCTCTTTGCATTAAAAAACCGCTTTGCTTCGGTATAATTAATCTGGCTATATTATCATATTTGTTTGCATCTATAATTTAACAAAACATTATATATATATATATATATATATATATATATATATATATATATATATATATATCGAGATTCATGAATCCTGAGTGTTATTTGAAATATTTGAATTAAAACTTCAGCATAGACTATTTCATAATTTATACTGAATATACTTATATAGAACATTTATAATAGTTTTTTGATACTAAATAGTTTTCCGGATTGATTTATTTATTGACTTTTATCCATATACTTGATAAAACGAAGCAGTTTTTTCGAACATTTGTATATCAATGTTATTTTTTTTTGCTAATCGGTCTGTGATACTCAATAATTGCTCTAAAGTCAAGAGATGGAAGCGGTAGACGGGTTGAAATTGGGTCCTATCAATTATGTGGAAAATTAAGAGTATACAGAATATCTAAGTATGTGGGAATACTACCAATATTTCTTTTGTCGAATTGTATTTCAAACGAGGTATTCTGTATGCAAACAATTTTCAAAATGGTGGCACTGTTGTAGATTTCGAAAAAGAATGATAGGATTTGCTTCTGTGACTATATATGTATACGCTAATACTCAGTATATAGATCTTAAGACTAAGTTAGGACAAAAATATAATTTATAAGATCGTTGAAAAAAGATCTTTCGAATTTCGAAATTACACACTGCCTTCTATACTTTCAGTATTATTTTGTTAAATTTATGTTACTTTGATTTTTAGGAAAGATAGAGGGAATTGTGCAAAACAAATTAACGCAAAAATACAAAGGCGGTATTTTTCAGTGCAGTATTTTATTGTAAGCTACATGTAATTTGGATTGTATCATAATAAATGAACAATGAACTGATAACTCTTTTATGTAACCTACTCACAAGAATGGTAATTTACCACATCACGGGAGTTTAAAAAATTTTAATTCATTCCTTATGATAATGATATAGTTGATATGATTTATATTTTAGCTAAAAATTAATTAATCAACATTTCATCTCTAGTTGACCTTTTGTTACAAATTGAAGATTCATCAAAACTTCGAAATGTTTAAAAAAAAATACAAAATATTATTTCAAAGTTTTGATAAAGCTACAATTTGTTGTGAAACGTCAAAAAGAAATAACATTTTTCCATATTGAGGTCCGATTGCTCAGAATATTAATCTTTTTTATATATATATATATATATATATATATATATATATATATATATATATATATATATATATATATATATATGTAAATAATATTTGATGCGGAAGAAAATTTGAATTAAAATAAAAATTATCGTCGGCATTTCCCGCAGATTGGTACCAGCCGTTGTTACGTGTTTCGATCTTATTGGATTTCCTCAGAACGGCGTAGCCAAGTTCTAGTTGTACGAACCTCGAGGTGGAAACACAAAGAAAAAACCCTTTTTTTTTGTGTTTCCACCTTCAGGTACCTACCTTTTGACTCATTTTCAAGGACTTTCGACAATGTTTTATTTAAATAAATTATGAGAAAATTCTGATAATTGAATTTGATTTACACTTTTATTATTAGATAACATGATGCGTTTCGTAGAGTTAACGGCTTCTTCAGATGTTTACATAATATGATTTCAAAATAATATAAATTACTGAAAAGTTATAATAGTATAAATAACTGAAGTAACTGAAAATAAGTAAAATAAATAACTGAAAATCCACGAATTAGCACATTCTTTATCGAAATTCTGTTTTATGTTTTTTCGTATACCTATTTAACTAATTACCAATACATAGCTAAAATAATTTGAGCACCAATGTTACATAATACATAACACCAATGTTATGTGGCACGCATTCTTTTTTGAATCGATTTACTATTGAAGATAAACTGTATTAGAAATGGAAAGAAAAAAGGAAAGAAATGGAGATGAAAGACGCTTATACTTCTTGAAAGAGAATCTTTTAATATTATGAATTAACAAAAAACAGTATTAAAAATTAGCATCATATTATCGCGAAGTGTAGCAAAAGTTTAAGCTTAATGTACATTGATAGAGCTCCTCTATGAACGAATAACTTTTTGTCGGTTGTGCATTATACTAGTTGAAAGAATAACAATGCTCAAGCTGCAGAAGTTCGTTAGGTCATTGACTTTTTGACGAATATTTTCGTTGAAAGTTTAAAAAGTCTGAAGTATTGACATGAACTAATGACTTTAAATGAGTTTGAAATGTTTAAATAGATTGCCAATTTGAATCTCAAAAAAAGAAAGATTAGGTGACCTTGAAATACAACTTTTCGATTGTGGCTTGACCAGTATGTGCCGTTGCTGGTGATTTCATCCGCGTCGATTTAATAGCTATAAGTACAAAATATCCATTATGTTCTGGCTACCTGCTTAATCAAATTCACTTTCTTGTACTATCATTCCAGGCGCTAGAGGTAGTTGAGTAAGCAAAATCCGAGTGACAGCAACTATATATCGGATTCTCATATCTGAGACCCTAAATAATAACAAAACACATCTTGCCGCCGGGTATTCTGGTCCCTTCCCGCTGCCTTCACATCCCCTATTCAACACTTAATATCATAATTTCCAACCATTCAACAAATACTCCTACTGATTGTAAATCTTTTCTTCACAATCAGTAAAGAATACTAACGCTCATAATAAATTGCAACTCGTTCGATTTCTTTGCGCTAATGCTCCAAAATATGCACAAGTAAATCAGCGCTGATACAGATGTATTCGTCTTGGCTGTTTATTTTTGGAAATACTTAGCAAATATTGTTGTCTAGGTCTATGGTTTGACGGTTCTCACACAAAGAAATGTTTTCTAGTATGCCATTTGGCTGCTGAATCACTGGGTGAAAATATATGCAATATTTTGCCAGAATTGCATGCTGTAAGTGACTGCGACACTACTATAGATTTGGTAGTAAAATGCAATGGTTAAAAGCTACGTCTGAAGATTTTGTACAAACAGCTCTCATGCCTTTGGGAAACCTACACCTCAATAATGAGCAATTCAAGCAGTTTGCACATATGTATTTTCGAAAAAAAAAAATGATCTGCTGATGAACTGAGATTTATACTGATATCTCAAAATATACATTTCAATTTGATGGGAGTGATATGCACTTTAGATGCTTTGCATTTCCATTTATTAAGGGCTACAGTACAAACATTTATATGGAAAAATGCGCATCAAACACAATTACCACCCATTGATTATGGTTCATTTGGTTACGAAAAGCTCTACGGTGACTTACGTCCACGACAAATGACGAAGCCGTCTTTACCAGAGTCGTTAATTTCACGATGTAAATGCATTGCGGATTGTCACAAAATGTCTTGTAAATGTAAAAAATCGAAATTATTTTGTATTTCATTATGTAAATGCATCATTAAAAAATGTAAAAATTAAAATGAGTAATTTTCTACCTACTTTAAATACATTTGTGCTTGAACTCGCTGGTTTTCATAAGTAACTTTCATTTTTTATCAATAAAAAACATTTATTACTTTCATTTTGGTTTTTTATTATTATTTAAGAATCAATTCTGACTTTTACCATTGAAAAAAACTATAAATTATTACAAAAATAATCATTAAAATGATTTTATATCATGTACTCAATACAGTACCTTTACGAATAAGACAAGAAGGGGTAAAATACATATGGACTAAAAAATTAACCAGCAATATTCAGATTATTATTTTTTGACCTTTTCTTCACTTAAATCCGTTGGCAGAATTCGGTACTCACATTATGCATACTCACTTACCTCTAGCGCCCGGTCTATATGACAATCTGACGATTGGCTCGTATCATTTCGGTGAAATTCTCAATTGAGCTTACGATGTAAGGAAACTTCAATTGAACAAAATAAAATAAAAAATACAGATAACAACAGAAATTGTCAATTTAAGCAGGTATTGAAGTGCATTGTGAGCAGGATCACAGACAGGTTGAACAAAGTGCTGTTTTTTTAATTTATTTTGAACATGAGATATGTTAAAAATTTTTCGTTTACGTATTTCTATTATATCTGTAGCAAGGAATAATAATTATTACATACTAAGACCTATGGGATTACAGACTACATAGTAGTTGAGAAAAATTGAAAAATTTCAAGCTGGTTTTATTTGGTGGTTCTCAATTTACATGATTTCGAATTATATAATGTATAACTTTATTTGCCAAATTTTTATATCTTCTACTTAGTAGATAACTCGTGCGTTTTCTAATATTTTTGTAATATACCCATTCCCATTCAAGAGTTTTTTAAGAGTTTCTGACAGATCAGTTGGTGAAACATTTTTGAAAAGTATAATTTTAAACACTTGTCTAAGTTCCACATAAATCATTTAATTAATTTGACTATGTAATTTATAACCTCTCAATTATATACTCGTAAAGTTTTAACACTGATATGTAGCACATTTAAATTATTTCAATTATAATAATATCATCATAGTCAAGTTTGATCAAGTCTATATTCCTCAATAACTCTAGTTTATTTCTTCTGAGCACATGGTAAAACATGGTTCAAAAAGTTCTACTTATTTTGTTTTGTTCTGACTTTGTGATAAGTGAAAGATTATCTCAAAAACCTATGTAATGTCCGAGGTATTAAAACACAATTTTTAACTATAAATACTTTCATAAGTCGAATAATTTCCTCACATTTTAACTTCAGTTTATATCAAAATGTAACAGAACCACTATCAAAATGTCACAATTTCAATAACCAGTTCTTTGTTTTTATGAATTATGTGTTGTTCATTAATTGGAAGGACATTCAGTAGTTACAGAGTTGGCACAAATATTGAAACTGCAAAAAAAATAACATTATAAAAAAGGAGTGTGAATACAGATATAATAAATGTTTAATATATACAAACCAAGCTTGTTCATTGTAAACTTCAAAGTCGATAAAAGTTCAGCTAAGAACTTATTCTGTGCATCAACGTCTGCAATTAATATAACACATATTAGTATGTAGGTATTATTAGTAGTATTTATTTCTGATTCAGTATTATTCGACTAGCAGAAAGACCTGAAGTACTAGTATGTCTATGTTATTTATATCTTTCATAATTCTTTTGAATTAATTTGTTTTAGAATACGTAGGAAAATCTCATTTTCAAAATTCCCAAATCATCAGGAAATAAGAAAATAGGTAATCCGACAATTGTAAATTTACGAACATGTATTCACTACGTTAAAACGAATATCTTCGTGAATACTAGAATTCTATAATAAAAACATGATGATAGATTATATAATTGCTGAACTACAGGTGATTCTTTAGTCCTCATTTGTATTAGAGAAGATTATTTGAAATTACCGAAAATGGGAGGTGACCAAATGAGACCAAACTTAATCAAGGTAAACAGTCTAATTAATATCTCCTGGGTGCCATTTACTGAAATATGAAAATAATTAATTTTTCTTCATTTATGTATGTACTTATAATATTATTTCATTTTACAATTAAACAATGCAAATTATAAAGAAATAGAAATAATTTCAATATTGAAATTCATTGGATTTTTATTAAATAACTGATAAGCCCTTTTTCCAGAGGTTTTTCCTCGTATTCTGTAGTACACCTAATGCGACTTGAATTGAATGAGAAATAAACTTTGCGAAAGATAAATATTACTTATTGATTGATGTCAGATTTTGAGTTGATGCAATTGAGTTGAACGCATAAGCGTTTTGTTAATGTAATACATTTCATGAGTCTTTTCTTGTAATTGTTTTCGCATTTCAAAATCTCAACATAAAAAAAACAGTAAAGTTGAAGATATTTTAGGTTTCATTGTGATATTTTCCCAAAACACAGAAAGATTCATGTGCTTTCATGTATTTATTTTATATTTTTTATAATCTATGAACAAATGCTTAATATTGTCAACGGATACAATTGACCTTATTTGTATATGCCATTTATTACGAATGTGCCTTCAAATACCGCTTAGAAGGATTTCTGGTAAAAATAAATATTTTTCTTTTAGTGAGCTGAAAGATACTTCAGCAGATGTTAATTCAAGTTCAAAATTTTTGTATGAAATGGAATAGTCCTACAATCTTTTGATCATAATAACATTCTAAACAGGGACCGTTTCATTTGAGAATTTCGGATATTACTTCATACTCGTAGATTTTACGTATATCTTATTTTCTTTTTTTTTTGTGTTTATGTGCCATTTTGTCCATATTATATGGTCTCGCATGTTTCCTTAATATTACACTTGATTTATCAAATTCCACAGATGCTGTAGGTTTTATTGGCAGATCTATAATTTTTGTAAAATATTAAACCAAGTATGTCATATTCTACGTCGTAATATATATAAAGATATATATATATATATATATATATATATATATATATATATATATATATATATATATATATATATATATATATATATATATATATATATATATATTGTAGAATGCCATATTGTAATATAAAAGTTTATAACCTTGGAGAACAAAATCAATAGTGAATATTTATTCGATAATTTTTTAGTAGTGACCTGTTGCAAGTTTGAAATTATTTTTATCATTTAATAAACAATGAGTTGAGGGTATAATGGGTTTGAATTTACTTATCTGGATCTGTTATTAATCATTTCATCATGAAAGCAATAACACTTTATTTCCATTGCTACGTACAATTACCTAATTTCATCCATAGTGCTCCAAGATTTGGCAGAAACAATCCTGGAACAATAATATTTTCATTACTTAATGAATTTGTTTATTTGATTAATCTCTATATTTGTTGGAAGGAAATTAATTTTCGCGAGAACGATTTTTAAAATTATCAATAAGGAAAACTAATATTATGCAGTTACTTATACATTAGGTATATGTGCTTATAATATATTTACGAATACTTCAAACGTATAGGTATTATAAGTATACCTATGATTCGAATTCTCGGTTGAATATTCCGTAAAGAATAAATAGCCGCCCCAAAAACTGGGCAATTGATCAAATTTTCCAACCCGAAGAGTTCATGCAGAAGCCTAAAACTGATTACGTCCTTTGCGGAAATCAAAGTTTTTTGTTTCTTTCATCTCCAAGTTCGTATACATAGAACAGGGATTCCCAACCTTTTCTTCGTCACGGTATACTCTTAATAACTTAAAAACTTAGTGGCGCATTAATAATTAGATCAAGGATTCCAACCTAGTATTCTATACGACCCCCTCAAGTTTACCCCCTCGATATTATGGATTTTAATAAATACATAAGCCGCACATCGCGCCCTACTTTTGAATCATCTCACATCTCCCCAAGTGAGGCGCGCCTCACTGGTTGAAACCTCTGAATTAGATGAAGAAAGAAATTCTTCGATTGTAGACTTTATCTGTTTGACTTTACGATATTTCACTGTACAGTAAGTATGCATCCTTAAAATATGACGCTCACGCGGCATAGTAGTTGAGAATCACTGACCTAGAACTTTTGAACCAATTGGACTGGTATCAGAAGGATACGGCTTCTGGAAGATTTATTAACTATCATTCTAACCAACCGATAAATGAAAGATACGAGTATAATACTGTGATCAACATGAAAAACAGAATAACACACATTTCCCATGAGTCATTTTTGAAACAAAATTATATAAATTATTTGAAATCTTTCACAATAACGGGTACCCTAAACATATTCTCAGAAAGCTGATATACCATTCTAACATCTTTGACGGTCCAACTAAAGAATTTGAATATATAGAATTCAAATATAAAAAAATTCCATACGTTGAAACTTTGTCTAGATAATTTCATATTTTAGGGATTTTATGCACATAAAAATTGCTAAATAAAACATAACACAAAATTCCAATTTGTTTTTTAAAATCAAGGATATGACTCCTGTTGAATATAGGAATAATGCGGTCTATGAGCTTTCTTGTAGTGGTTGTGATGGCTGTTACATTGGACAGACCTCTCAATGGTTAAAGCAGAAGATTGTTCAGCACAGGAGTGATTGCCGTGTACGTAAGAACTCCTGTGCGGAAGTGGAACACCATTTAAAGACTGGTTGGCTGAAGACAAATTGGACAACTCGGAGGTCAAAGTATTGGAGCAAGAAGTGCAGTACCAGAGTAGGCTTTTCCTTGAGATATTCCACATTAACAAGAACAAAAACGCCATAAATTTCAAATCGTACACAGGCCAGCTGAGTAATATTTATGGTAACATTCTTCATGTACTGCAGAATGGGAGGTACAACTTACATGCTAAGTTCTTTTTTTTTTCTTATGGTACCTAAACAGCATGACGTCCATTCATATCATCACTGCTCATCGTGCCGACATGTGTTTGCAGTTTATTATTGTGATATTTTACCGTTATATACAATTGATGTTTTGTTCATTTTTTTTTTAATGTTAGTGACTGACTTTGCATCTTGGTGAATAATTACTTTAACATTTGAGAGACCCATATATTTTACTTAGAATATGATTTATTGTTGTAATTTCTCCTGAAGAAGTCATAAAAAATGTGACGAAATATAGAGATTAGAAGAAAATAAGTTTTTGTCAGACTGCTTCCCGACCGATAGTCCACATAGTTTAATTTGAAGTTCGGTCGATATAAAATTCATTAAGTATATATATATATATATATATATATATATATATATATATATATATATATATATATATATTTATTTATATATATGTGTGCGTATAGAATGCGTACAATGTATGGCAAAACAATAATTTGCTTATTCCGAGGTTCTGAATATGGTGAATTAGAAATTACCAATGAGAGACAGATTATTTGGAGATCCAATGAAGTGTTGCAACCCGTTTTCTGTTGGTGTTACCGTAGGAAGCGTCACTTTCGTGGACTTTGCAGAAGGTGGAGTTGCTACTGAAATGAAAGTATAAAAATTATTGATTGAAGTTGAAAAAATTTGTTAATAAATATCCATTCACAGAGTTATAGTTAGAAGGTATATATGGTGTAATATATATGGCTACTTCTTATTGCATATTAGGGGACACTTTCCAAAGTCAATGAAACATTTATCGTTTGAGATGTTTATTTATTTTCCTATATTTCGAAGAAGAAGACTAATTGACGCAAACCGATCGTCATTAGCGAAAAACCCACAACAAAACTTTCATTAGGCTAATTCTTCTGAGCGAGCTCCAGGCCCACCGCTAGCTGTTTCGTCGTCCGCGTGCAACACCGATTATGCCGCCCTACTATAAGAGTTTTGTCAAAAAAGGGATAATTATTTCTTGTATTTTTTTATCAAGGTGGGGAAAGAGAAAAACAATTAATCGTAGATGCTGCATGATAGTGATGAAGATAAACTGCTTACAGGTTCTTCACTTGTACCTTCTCTTGTTTTACTTGACGCTTCTTCCGAAGAACATGTATCTTTCTCTTCGGTTCCATAGCTCTTTGATGTGAGGCTGTGCTACTTCAAGCTACCTCGATGTCATCGTGGCATTCCGTTTCCTTATTATCTGGCTTGCCAAAAATTTTTAGTAAAGAACCCGCCATTTTTTCTTCGTGTGACTCTTTTTCTGGTTTTTGTTTGAAATTGCGCTCCCGAAAGGTTTTTCCTTTTCTGCAATTCCTGAAATTATTTCAATTTTATTCAAATTTATACAATAGTAATGCTGGAAAAGTTCAGTTAGACAAATAGGATTCGAACCCACGTAACATTTTCTACAATAAGTTAAATTTTAATCATAACATAATCAACTCATTAATTTCAGAAATTGATAAGATAATAAGACAAAATTGAAGAAAAATGTTTTATACTAAGACGTTTATGTTACTTGAATAGTAATAAGTCTATAAATAAACGTAGGTTAATACTTACCATAATTACGATTCCTTTGCACTTCTGTTTTATACTGACGGATGATTGAATTATAATCACACTAGACAAGCTTAAATATAAAAAAAATAAATTAAGCTGAAACCCACCTCAAAAGAACTATTAAAAAATGAGCGCAATTTATTGTGCCGGTCGTTCTATTTATCTACCATAGCGAGCGAATTGAAAAGGAAGCTCAATGGGGATTCCCCTAACATCAACAGTCCCGTTTTCCATAGAATGGCAGAGATGACGTTTGGTATTGCATCTTAGTTTTGACGGATGTCAATAGATGTTGGTGTTAACGTAATTTGGTCAGATTTTTACATGCTATGACTTAATATTTATTTCAATAAACAGTTAGGACTATGACTTGAATTAGGTAAGGGAAAAGCTGCTCAACTTGACGCCAGCGTGCGGTGTACTCGTTGCACGCCCGCTTGCGGCGGCTCTGGCGAGCTCTTCCACTCCCTGTTGGCCACCCCAGGAGACTACGATTAAGACGTCAGATGGAAGCATATGCGGCCCAGATTGTTGCTTCGACAATACAAGACCGAGACTAATTTCGAGCCAATTATATTTTAAGTCGAATTGTTTTCATAATTTTATTATATCATAAGTCTTGACTGTAAAGTCCAACAATGACTTGGGACACCTTAGCGACACTCAACTTATTAGATAAGTTCATTGCTATGTAGAGGTAGTATGTAATATTGTAATATATTGGTGCTCAATAAATAATATTTCAAAGTCAAAAGGCTAATTCTGCATCAAAAAATCTATTTTCTCCAGCCGTAAGGGAGAATTAATCCAGTTTTATGAAGGAAGTATGTTTCTGATTTGCTATCCTCCGTCACTCATCTGGTCATCTGATTATATTTTTCAGATAAAACTGACAATGCACGATCAACAAACTATATAACTATAATAAATAACTAATGAGTCTATAACTTTATTCGTTGTTTCAATAAGTTCTCTTTCACTCGATTAGTGTAGGTACATAAATTTATATAAGTAGTAAGTATTTCATCGAACATTTAACATTACCCTTTATGAGTTATATTATTCATTCAAGAATAAACCTATGTTAAGTAATTATATATTACTTGCACTTACTTTTAATTCAGTCAGTAAAATATATACAAAAAAACTGAAGTTCGAAAGAAATAACTGATAGATACCTATTGAATTCGTGCGTATCACTTGTTGAAACATTATGGAAAATGAAATTCTACACTTAAATATACCTAATGATATTGGGTTCAATTTCAATGTGGTCTACAAACATTGTGGTTTATTGAAAGTCAAAAGGATGAAATTTACCTTAACATCATTATGCATTATTTTTCAATAGAAGTGTAAAGAGTTGAAATTTCAACACATCTCCACGTATTTATTCAATAGTAGAAAATTACCATTATAATCCTTCGATCCACTGCAAGTTAATGTTATATTATTCTTACAAACCTGTTGATTTGGTATTTTCTGTTGGAGCCTTTTGAGTACTTGTTGAAGCATGACCTTCGGACCAACCTGAAACACAAAATAATCATGCAGAGAAACTAAGTTAACGAACTAATATTAGAATATTTTGATTATAGAAGGAGTGTAATTCTAAAAACATCACAATAAGTACAATTAGTAATAAACATTAGTAATAGTCATTGCATAATGTAGCTAAGTAATATTGATGTGCGAAATATTTTATGCTTTCAAACCCGTTCTCATTTCACTAATCGATTGGGCCGATACTTGATGAAAACATGAAAACAACATAATTGGAATAAAACTAAGTGGTTTGTAATTTTCACTTTAAATCAGACAAACATGACAATATTGTTTCTCCAACACAATATTAGTGTTCAGTTTATTATTGGTGCGCCATGTTTTATTAGTGCGCCAGTTTAGTTTATCATCTTCATATGATGAAGCCACTGTGTTGGCGAAACAATATTGTCATATTTGACTGAATTGAAGTGAAAATTACATACTCCTTAGATTTATTCAAATTATCTCGTACTCAGTCATTTGAAATCATGAAAACTTAAAATGAGGGGTACATAACTCGATGAATTAAGTCTTCAAGAACTTTGCAAATTACTAGTCAATCAATCAAATGTCACAAAAAATTCCTTATATATATAAGACATTAATAAGTTAGTAAGACAAACTGATATATTCTGAATATTTTCTAGAAATTTTGTTAGATTTCATTTCTATTGTTTGTTCAAGTAAAGATTAGAAAAACGATATTCAAGTAGACAGTTTTAGAATAGAGATCTTTATTGTAGAGAAAACAAATTTCTTACAAATGGTAGGAGTTTGACGAATCATTCTTCCACTCCTCCACAAATACAATGAACATACATTAGATAATAATACAAAAATATTAGATAAATATAAAAAATTAAACCAAGATGAAACTAATGATTGAAGTCTAATAAGTTTAGACTTCGTAAACTTAGTGATTAATTATCCATAAGACTGAAAAAAAAACTTCGTATAATGCACAAAATAATAAAAATTAACACATAAAAGGATGTGGTGAGCATGTTCATATTAATTATTTTATTAATAACATCTATAGAAGTGATTGATTCACTAGTTCAATGTACACAATAATTACACTCATGTAATTTATTTATTTAACATACACTGTTTTACAGGACAAGTCCTAATTACAAAACAGGAAATACAACATATATAAAAACAAAATTGGTAGTACAAAAAATTCAATTTTGTTTCATTTTAAATGAAAGAGTTTGTGATATCAATCACAACTGATGGTATGAAATAAAATAATTATAGAAGTAGAAAAACTCAAATGCTGAACAAACTTATACATACATATAAATTTAAACACACAAATACATATACATGCACATATTAACACTTATACAAACATAATTATATGAGTAAAGAATTCTATTCGTGAATACATATAGATAATTGTTTTATCATAGATTATGTATATCAAGGAAACTTGCCTTAATATCTGTAACAGAACAGTTGAAAATATCCACCTTAGCTCCTAGAATATTACATTGTTCACACATCGTGTGCAATGGCGAAAATTTTAGAACATTCGTTCTAGCTGCTGGAAGGTAGAAAGTGAATGCGCTTCGGGAAGAAACTCTTGGGACAATGAAATTAAGCTTTTGCAATAATTCCTGACATTTCACCTTATTGTTGATTATTTTATGCAAGAATATTATTGCATGGCATTTCCTTCGCGTACTGAGTGTGTCCACATTATGTCGACTTGTAAGTTTTTCATGTTGTACGCCTATAGGTGGATATATTCCATCAATTCTGAAGCTCAAAAGTTTCAGGAACTTTCGTTGTATAGACTCAAGTTGATCAATGTGTAACTGATAACCAGGATTCCAGACTGTTGATCCGTATTCGAGTTTAGATCTTACGAAAGCACAATACAATGTTTTCAGAGTTGATATATTGCTAAATTCCTTTCCAACACGAACAATGAAACCATATACTCTACAGGCAGCGGTTACTGTAGCATTGATATGTGGCACGAAAGTTAGTTGAGAATCAAAGGTAACGCCAAGGTCAATAAATGTATTGGGTCTTTCCAAAATATTATCACCAATTTCATACTTGAAATTAATCGAATTATATTTTGTGGAGAACGACATTACATGACATTTGGAGATGTTCAGGTTTAATTTGTTGAAATCACACCAATTTACAACGTTACGCAAGTTTCTTGCAATGCGTTCACAGTCACCGATGCTGGACACATAATGAAAAATCTTAAAGTCATCTGCGAACAATAAACCTTCAACATCAATGACATCGGTTATATCATTTATGAACATTGTAAAGAGCAGAGGACCAAGTATGGAACCTTGGGGCACTCCAGATGAAGCACAGTATTCAATTGATGTATACCCACGGCTAAAAACGCGTTGCTTTCTGCCTATCAAATACGATTCGAAAAGTTTGATGAGCGATGTCGAAAGCCCGAAAGTGCCTAGTTTATTCAATAGAATACCGTGGTAATGAAAATGGTTGATAAGTCTAAACTCAAATAAAAATTACTTTGGCCTTTCAGTTTGCACTTATAAATGCAAATTATTTCTTGAAGTAAAAATGTATGAATCGACAATGAAGTCTGAATTGATCTATATTAAAATAACAAAGAAATTGAATTCAAATGGAGAATTCAATCGAAGAAATGAAGAATTTAAAATTCAAACCAAAATGAATATAAACGATATAGAATTTAAGAGACGCTAATATACCGATCTTTATGTTCATACAAAAAATAATAAAACAATTGTTAAACTGATTTACACATATATTAAAAATAATACTGCATGACGTACGTTTCGATGAGATTCACCTTTTTCAAATGCTACGTGCAGACTAATTAGTCTATATATATATATATATATATATATATATATATATATATATATATATATATATATAAATTTTTTTGTGCTTATGACACTGAATGAAATATTCAAGAAAATGAACACTGGAACATTCATTTGAAAAATTCAAATTAATCAAGAGAATGTTATAGTAGAGCTAGATATGTGAACGTGTACGATGTGATGTCTCCATTATCCTTCAAGGGATAAATGTTAGAGAAATATTGAAATCGATGCCACACCTGATGGAAGTGCGAGACATATATGTTTCGTTCTGCAAGGAACTCGTCAGTCGCACCACGTCCATCGAAGTGAGGCAACGATTTCAACCCCCAAGCATCTTCTTGTGACTCCAAGTGGAAGACCGTAGAGTAATGAATACTCCACAATTCCATCTATGAGAATCAGTAGATGACACCTCTCAGATTATAGACACACCAAGCATCGAAATTTCACATATCTTCTATAGCCGTAGGTATCTACTAAATTGCAATGTCTGTTTGACAAATATCATCGAACGATATTTTCAAATGTCAATAGGTTGTGTTAGTAGTACGCTCATAATATCGTTGTGTACGATATGATGTCTCCATTATCCCTTGAAGGATAATAGGGGCATCACATCGTACACGTTCACATATCTAGCTCTACTATAACATTCTCTTGATTAATTTGAATTTTTCAAATGAATGTTCTAGTGTTCATTTTCTTAAATATTTCATTCAGTGCCATAAGCACGAAAAAATTTCTCTTCCTTAAAAATATCAGCGTATAGGCCCCTGAAATACGGGAATAAACGCGAGCGTACTACTAACGCAACCTATCGACATTTGAAAACGTCGTTAGATGATATTTGTCAAATAGACATTGCAATTTAGTAGATACCTACGGGTATAGAAGATATGTGAAATTTCGATGCTTGGTGTGTCTGTAATCTGAGAGGTGTTTTCTACTGATTCCTATAGATGGAATTGTGGAGTATTCATTACTCTACGGTCTTCCACTTGGAGTCACAACAAAATGCTTGGGATTTGAAATCGTTGCAAGAACAAGACATTTTTTGTCGAAAGGTGGCCAAGGCCCAAGACGTCAACGTCAACAGTGAGGATCTACTTCAGGTAGCAGAGCGATTGTGATTAGTGCGAGACATAGTGACAAAGTGATTAGTGCGCAAGTGTAATGATTTCAAGACTAACCCGAGAGTAGTCGAGTGAATACGAAACGGGCGAACCTAAAACCGCGAGTGTTAGTGCCGCGACGCGTGTACACGCGCGCAGTGCCGCGACGCGTCTACACGCGCGCAGTGCCGCGAATCCTGCGAAAAGTGAGACACCGTGTGACAAAGTGAGCATCGTGATAGCGAATATAGGGAAGATATGGATAGTGACCAGAAAAAGAAGGAAGAAGTTAGAATAAGGGCGGAGCAAATCAAGGAGCATCTCGATTTCTTGGCCACAGAAGGTTACAATGTGCTACAATTCCTAGACCAATGGAGTGCATTCATACACCGATCACGATGGGCACGATAACGTGCCAAAACAAACTAAATAACACGAAAAGGAGTCTGGAAGCCTAGGAGTTTCAGACTCCGAAGAAAACAGTGAAATTGACTAACCAAAACAAGGAAGACACGGGAACGATAACAACTCAAAACAAATATGAATCCCTAACGAATGAAGAAGAAATGGGGTTCCAAACCATTGAAGACAGCAGAAAAGAAGAACCGGACACACCGAAACAGAAAATGAAGACGACAACCAAACCGCCAAGAAAGGAGAAGATGGTCCCACTCATCATTCGTGAAAAAGAGAAGTGGAACGACATCTTGAGAATTTCCAAGCAGACCAACATCAATTACACAAAAGCGAAATTAGTCCATCAAGGAATACAAGTCGAACCGGCCACAGAAGAGGACTACAGACGAATGTTCCGTCTACTCAAAGAACGGAACACGCAATTCTATACTTACCAATTGAAAAGTGAGAAACAATTGAAGGTCGTTATAAGAGGAATAATGACCGAAATTACTGAAAACGAAATAATAGAAGACTTGAAAGAACAGGGCTATCCAGTCACTAAAGTTGTAAGAATGAAAGGAAAGAAAGGATTCCCCGCCCCTTTGCTACTAGTGGAGATTCCAAAAGAATTTAAGTCTATCTACAATGAATTGAGGTTCTGCTGCGGACTCTCTGTCCAAATAGAGAGTCTGAAGTTGAAAAACGAAGTAGTCCAATGCTACAAATGCCAGCTTTTTGGACACGTTCAGAGGAATTGCCACGCCGATCCCAAGTGTATTAAATGCGGTGAAGCACACAATTCCTTCGAATGCAAAAAAGCGAAGACGTCCACAACAAAATGCGCCAACTGTGGCGGCGAGTACTTGTCGACAAACGTGAAGTGCCCGAAAAATACGAACAATCCCTATACAAAACCAATGACGACTGGAAAGTTCAAGCCAGCCCCACTGCCGAAAGAAAACGTCTGGAAAAAGAAGACTGCTGACACAACGCTCCAACTTAGCCAGAAACCGAAACCAATCTCTCAAGAAACAAACAAAACAGAAGACGAGTTAGCGACCATTCTAGGCAGAATGCTGACCGCCTTCAGCAACACAAATGCAACAACAAAGCAAAAACTCGAGTTTATCACCGAGCAAGAGAAGTTGGTAAAACTGTTTAAGAACAAAACTTAAACAATTTTATCGCGAAGCATAAGAGTCGGATTCTGGAATGCGAACTCAGTTATTCCCAAAAGGGAAGAACTGAGATAATTTCTGGAACAACAAAAAATCGACGTCATGCTTATCAACGAAACTTTCCTCCAACCAAGCAGAACATTCAGAATCCAAAATTACCAAATTTACCGAACAGACAGTACAACAGGAAGAGGTGGAGGAACCGCCATCCTCATCAAACAGGGAATCACCCATGAAGAAATAGAGACAGAATCACTACAATCCATAGAAAACACAGGAATCAGAATAAAAACCAGAAAAGGAGACTTAATATGCTTCGCCGTATACAACCCACCGGGCACCACAATTATGGACGTAGACATTAAGAAGCTATTCAGGCACAACAATTGCAGCAGGAGACCTGAATGCTAAGCACAGAGCCTGGAACAGCAGAGTAACAAACGCAGCTGGAAAACAGTTACTGGAAATTGCCAACGAGAACGACCTGATAATTGCTACACCCAGCGAACATACCCACCTACGTACTGGAACAAATACAACAGACCTTCTGGACATAGCGGTAATACAAAACGTTCGCTGGGCGTACCAATTAGAAACAATAATGGACTTATACTCAGACCATCTCCCGGTAATTTTAGAACTGGAAACAGGCGTGGAAGAAAAACGAAGAACAATTATGAAGACAAATTGGCTGAGGTACAAAGAACGACTCAGAGCAAAAAAGCCAGATATTCAGAACACCGAACAATTAAAAGAAGCAATCGAAGACATAGAAAACCGAATTAAAAATGCCGTAGAAGAAGCATCAACAACAACAGAAGTTACAAGCAGAGAGCCGATACCTAAAAATCTGAAAATCCTACTGATCCAGAAGAGGAGCGCACTAAGAAAATACCGAAGAACACTTCACCCAGAAGACAAGAAAATCCTGAACAAAGGGACTCAGGAAGTGAAAGAACAACTAAGAGAACACAGAATGGGACAAAAAGCTAGAGTCACTAGAAAGTGAAAACACCTCACTTTGGCAGATGGCTCAGCAAGTTATGAGCAAGAAGACCCGAAGAAGAATGCCGAGAATAGTCCACACAGGCGGAGTTGCACTGACAGACGCTGACAAAGCTGAAGTCTTCGCAACCCACCTAGAATCTCAGTTTACTAACAATCCGGAAAACCAAGATGTCGATGTCAACTTCCACATGAACGTCAAGAGAATAGGTACAAGAATAGAAACACCTAACGAGAACGAAGAAGACGACGAAATAGAAGAAATTTCAGAAAGTGAGATCCAATACAATCTGAAAAACCTGAAAACCAGAAAAAACCCAGGCAGATGGAATAAAAAATCAGGCGTTGAAGTACTTACTCGAAGAAGCGATACAAGAAATTACCGAAATCGCACGTGGAGTGTTCCGTACTGAACAGTTCCCAAAAATCTGGAAGGAAGCAGTAACCATAATGCTGCATAAATATGGCAAACCGACCAACGAGGCGAACAGTTACAGGCCGATAAGCTTATTGCCTGCATTAAGCAAAGTCGTAGAAAGAACCCTGTACAAGAGATTGAAATCATTCGCAGACAGTAGGAACATCCTTCCAGATCATCAGTTCGGTTTCAGAACGGAACACTCGACAATATATCAACTGGCAAGAATGACAGAAGACATCAAGAATGAACTAAATATATCAATTCCAACTAGAGCAATATTTTTTGATATCGAAAAAGCCTTCGACAAAGTGTGGCACCATGGTTTGATATACAAATTGAAAAGAGACAAATTTCCGAGGAAGTTAGTGAACATAGTTCAAGCTTACTCAAGTGGACGAACATTCAGAGTCAGAATAGGTGATCAACTATCAAGTATCAAGGAAGTTCATGCAGGAGTGCCTCAAGGATCAGTAATCGGCCCTCTGCTCTATAACATCTACACGGCAGATATAAAAACACCCGAAAAATGCAAAATAGCCCAGTTCGCCGACGACACCGCTCTCTACATATCAAGCAGAAGAAAAGAGGGCGTTCAAAAGGGACTACAGGAAGACCTGCTGAAAATACACAAGTACTTTGAAAAGTGGAAAATCAAAGTGAACCCCAACAAAACAGTAGGAGTTTACATTGATCAGAAAAGGAGAGAGAAGAAACCAGAGAACATCATTTTCAACGGTCATTCCATTATATCTGGACCACGATTTGAAATTCAAAACTCAAATCGCGGAAAACATCAAGAAAGCCAGACAACTGCATGCCCACCTGTATCCCCTTTCGAACAAAGAGAGCAAGATGTCAATTGAGAACAAGATGAAGATAATTAAAACAATCATCATCCCAGGACTCATCTACGTAGGCGAAATCTGGGAAATTGACGCAAAAATCGACAGACTACAAAGCACTCTGAACCGGATAGTGCGCTCAGCAGTAGGGGCACCAAGATACATGCCCAACCCCTGTACCAAGAACTAAAGTACAAACCACTGACAGTGACGATACAAGAAAGAAGATGATCGAACGAATGGAGACACACAACAACAGTCTCGTACGGAGAACGACCGAAATCATCCCCAGAACATCAGGAGGTAGAACATCTCTGAAGCAATGGAAGAGAACAAGAGACGAAGAAGATTCTCAACAACACAAGAGAAGAAAGTGCTAATAACGCACTGAGTATCGAGATGTGAACACTCACATACTCCATTGCAGAAGAAAGGCAAAACGAAGACAAAGAGGCAAAGGATTTTGGTCCAGCCCTCACCAAAAACGAGTGAAGACCTTCGCTGAAATCGTTGCCTCACTTCGATGGACGTGGTGCGACTGACGAGTTCCTTTCAGAACGAAACATATTATCTCGCACTTCCATCAAGTGCGGCATCGATTTCAATATTTCTCTAACATTTATCCCTTGAAGGATAATGGAGACATCACATCGTACACGTTCACATATCTAGCTCTACTATAACATTCTCTTGATTAATTTGAATTTTTCAAATGAATGTTCTAGTGTTTATTTTCTGATATATATATATATATATATATATATATATATATATATATATATATATATATATATATATATATATATATATATATATATATATATATATATATATATATATATATATATATATATATATATATATATATATATATATATATATATATATATATATATATATATTACTAAGTTTTGAGATATTAATCAGAATGAAGAAATAAATTTTGATCATAAAATATGAGATAGAGAAACTTTTTAATTCCATCTCCATTTCCTGATTTTCATATGAGAGATGTTCGAAAAGGAAAAGTAATAAACAGGTTCAGGTAGCCCGTTTGTGCTTGATTTGTAATCATGACTTTTATGTTTACCTTATTTAGTTTCTTCTCTTATTCTTATGTCTCCCCGTCAAACTGTGCTTTTATAATATAGGAAATAATTCAATTGAAAAGGTTTAAACAAACGCCTTGTTTCTATTTTGAAAAATTATCAATATTTGATGATTAAATACCATCACTTTAGGTTTAATATTTACAGGCTTCAGGAAGTTTCTTACATTTACTTTAGCTAGATCTGAATGTTCATTTTCCAGTACAATTGTTGATATTGTAAGATATACATATACCATAATAATATAATTAATATTAACACTAATAGATCAAATTGAGCATTACTTACCGCAAATAAATATTAATAATGAAAAAATGATTGAAGTGAAGATTTTCATCGTGTTGTAGTACAAACGACAAGGAAATTATTTCTATCTTTCACCTTAGAAGCGAATTATGAAGTATGACATTTCACGATATTTTATTGATAAAGCACGAAGTTGAAACCAAAATTTATTGGTGATTTATTTTTGCTCCAACAAATAAATATTTTTTTCTCCGTTTTTCAACCAGAGATAAGTTCTCTCAAAATGAAAATAAATGTGCTCAGATCATTTGATGCGTAAAGAATTTCGCATCGGTTCACGTAAAAGATTTATAACAATAAAATAAATAAATATGGAAAAATTTTGGCTTATCTTCCATTATTTGTCTTAAAGATGTTTTCCTTATGAATATTCACAACTGAACTACAACAAATACCTACATATTGGTATTTGCACGATGATTATATTCACACGAATGTTATGCTGATCGAATTATTAGCAGAAGCACTTCGTTTGAACATGTTTCATAGTTAAACAGTATTTTGTAGTATGGTACATACTTTGTTGGGGAAACAGCACTGATATGGGAAAGGCTTTTGTAATGCAAGAGAGAATTATACGTTCGATGCACAATAGACCAATGAATTCATTTTGTCGCCTTTTATTCAAAAATAGTTTTTTAAATTTACCATCATTGCACATCTATCACTGTGCATGGCACATCAAACAAAATATATTTTTTTAATTCGTTTTCTCGATGTGCAAACATAAATCTCTACGCATCGCGATCTGGTCCTGACATATATGTACCATATAGCAGAATGATTCAGGTGCAGAGGGGGTCCCATATTAATTAAACACAAAAATAAAAAATATAAAATGTGCCAGACCTTTCAAGGCTACTGTGAAACAAATGCTTCTCTCAAATGCATTTTATTCAGTTCAGGAATATCTTGCTACATCACTTCAATATCTTGCTACATCACTTCAAGATATTTAAGTGTGTGTGCTTGTTGAAATTACGTTCATTCGTAATATTCAAATGTGAAAAATTGTTGTATCATTTTGTATTATCCTTTAGTATTGTATAGACAATTCACCGACATATTTTCCCATAAAATTGTACTACATTCTCAGTGAAAATAAAACTATTTTTATTTTTTTCCTAATCATTTTACCTGATATTTTTGTTTTTAATTCATTACGTTGTCAGTCCTTATTTAATTATTGAAAATGAAATGGCAACTTTATTATTACCAAACTATTTACCGCATATACCATTTTGATTTTGTTTCATCAGTTCATAATACATTGAGCAAAATTTTGGACTGATTCTAGTACTGTTTTTCGAAACTCCGAAATTTGCTACATTTTTGTGTGAATCCCACATTCTTAAATCGAAAATCTTTTTCATGGCGTGGGCCAATAACCTATTCTGAAGAAAAAAAAACTGAAAAAAAAGATCTTTTTTGCTCTCATCAAAAAGCAGGTCTCGAACTTGAATTTCCAGAGCAACCCTAATCCAAATTCAAAACTTTCATGAAAGTTTGAATTTTTTTCCCAGCACAAAGGAAAAATCTATTCAATAAAAAAGCTCCATGTGGTGGAAAATGAAGGTTTTCACTGTTCCAACTTCGAAAATTTCGCTTTCTATCTTAGTTATATAAAAATTAAAGGTATAATAATAGGGCAAATAATACAAGGATTCGAAAATTGATCATTGTTCTCATTATATTTTCCCTGGTACAAATTCCAATTATTAATTTGTCGGTTTATTATTATCTATTAAAATGACAGAATTTTCTAGCTCTGCTTTTACATGTAAATTTTCAATTCGGTTCAGTTGGTCAGGAGATAAATTATAATAATAATAGATCTTAATAAAATGGCTATCGACCTTGGGTCCTTCAGCCTAATTAATATGCAATTATAGTCTTAACTTAGTGCTTGAAGTAGAGTCTTTGTACGGAGTTTTCTTTTTATGTGGTTCCTTTGGTAAGTAGTGTGGAACAGTGATAGAATATCTTCTAGTTTTTCTTATCTTGTGTAGAATTTTTGTTACAGTTTGTGAAGTCATTTTCGGATCGGTTCTAAATCGGTTTATGTTGGTTCTTGCGTATAGTATTCTTGCGTTCCTTGAATGGGTTGTGTAATCTATTTAGTGGATGTCTTATTATGGTGATTTTTCGCAGAGCTGATCTTTCCGCTACTTTTATGTTATTGAGCGTTGATGTTTTGCAGTTTGTTTAAATTGTATGTTCGTACTCTATGAGAGGTCTACATAATGTTTTATATATTTTAACTGCATTTTTAAGGCTCATCCCTCTGTTCTCGTATGTAAGCTATCTGAAATGTTTTGCTCTGGTTATTGCTTTTTTCTTGACTAACTGTGTGGAGCTTGAAATTAAATTTGTTATCGCATACGATTCCCAGATATTTCATGGACGATGCTGGTGTTATATTCATTCTGTTTATTAATATTGTTGGTGGATTAACTGTAATCTTATGGTTGTAAATAATGTAATGGCATTTATTAGGGTTTGGTTTTAGGTGCCACTTTGGGAGCCATAAGTTTGTTTTGTCCATGAGTTCTTGTATTTTGTTATGCATTTCTGTAATTTTTTTATGTACTAAAAATAATAATCTAATAAAAAATAAATTGTGGAGGCGGCTACGTACTTCTTGTCACCATAGTGTGACATTCGAAGAACTGTTCGAACATACATCATCCAATGAAAGATGAATAGGGCGAGTACTCCAGAGTTCTGGAAACAAAGGGGCTTTCTGAGGTTCAGCTATGATATATTGAAGATAATAACAGACCTAACGTTCTTCCCTGTAGTAATTTTCAATTAATATTTCCGACACATAACAGAATTTTTATTTCTATAGATTAGTAGCTGTATTCCGTTAGAAAATATCAACCGAACTATTTCAATACTTTTATGGAGAAAAATTCAGTTTGTTTGACATCACTATATTTATCAGGTATATTGCGTCTGCAGTTTGGTAGTATTACCTACTACATTTTTAAGCACATTAATGAACAAATTACGATTGCTTGAATATAAGTACAGTCTCAGAATTTATTTTCAATGTGCTAGAAAATGTAGTAGAACCTGGAGTCACAATATATTAAATATAGTGATAAAAACAAATTGTATTTTACTCTATAATACTTTCATAATGCATTTTCACAAAGTAACGGACGAATTTATCCAATATTCCATTACTTTATTCCGAATTTCTACTTTAATCTAATTTTTTTCCAGTAAGATTTCGATACCTGTTGCATCGAACGCTCTTTTAAATATAAAAATACTGCCAAACATAATTCCCAATACCTGAAAGAGAATATTAGCTGTACCGCCAACCATAGATCATATAGAGGGATAGAGAGATATAGACAACCATAGAGGGTTTTTCTCAAAATCTGGATTGGCAAGGAACAATTATGTTATTACTTACACAGTGGTCATGAAGCTGTTTCCTCGCACAAGTTACTAATAATTTTTCATATAAAGGTAATATATTAAGTTATATTATCATTTATATTCTGTATCTTAGGAACAGGAAATATAAAAGATAACTGCCAAAGATCTGGAAAATATTACAACTAGTGTTGATAACACACAAAAGTGGACAACCTAAAGCAACACCCCATAGAACCTGTTTATAAATAACACTCTCACCATCCCCTAGGTTTTTTATACGCTTCAGTTTTTCTTTCATGTTTGCCATTTCAATCTGTTTAAACATAAAATATTGGGAACTACTTTTTTTACTGTCATTGGTACATTTTAAATGTTCTGTTCTATGCTGTTTAAAAATTATTTGTTAAGCTCACTTGCTGTTTATGTCTCTTGGCAAACTATTTCTGTTCGAAAACTGATCTCGTTCGCAGTAGAAAAAGGCTGAAAACATGAGATGAACAGGCGTATGGTAAAAATTCCGTACCTCATTCAAATTAAAAGATCTCCGATCTCGTTTGATGGTGTGTGTTTCTTTCCCGATAAAATATTTCTTTTATATAGGTTTTGTTTCATTTTCTTAAGCTTTGCTTAGATAAGTACAAATCAGTAGTTTCTGCATAGAATGTATTTTTATCAACTGTAATTTTAACAATGAAATAATTATTCTAAGAATTATATTTAATGCAGGCAAACTAAAATGAAGTAAAGAAGAAACTTACGTTGAAAACCTACACATTTTTTTTTTTTTTTTTTTTATATAACAGCCGTTTACATATGTTTCAAGGTTATTGCCTATCGTCAGATCGGCGTAGTTCAAGTTAAAGATGAAAGTACCTACACATTTTTTTTTTTTTTATATAACAGCCGTTTACATATGTTTCAAGGTTATTGCCTATCGTCAGATCGGCGTAGTTCAAGTTAAAGATGAAAGTACTTGAAGAGATATATAAAAATTAATATATAAAACACGAAACACAGTTTCGTACACGTTTTATACACCCAAAACATTTGGGAAGAGTCAACACAACGTTGCAGACGACAATGAAATACCGTCCGGCTATTATGAGACTTTTATAGCTTCTGGAACTACCCAGATAATCTTAACAATGAAATAATTATTCTAAGAATTATATTTAATGCAGGCAAACTAAAATGAAGTAAAAGAAGAAACTTACGTTGAAAACCTACACATTTTTTTTTTATATAACAGCCGTTTACATATGTTTCAAGGTTATTGCCTATCGTCAGATCTTCAAGTACTTTCATCTTTAACTTGAACTACGCCGATCTGACGATAGGCAATAACCTTGAAACATATGTAAACGGCTGTTATATATAAAAAAAAAAAAAATGTGTAGGTTTTCAACGTAAGTTTCTTCTTTTACTTCATTTCAGTTTGCCTGCATTAAATATAATTCTTAGAATAATTATTTCATTGTTAAGATTATCTGGGTAGTTCCAGAAGCTATAAAAGTCTCATAATAGCCGGACGGTATTTCATTGTCGTCTGCAACGTTGTGTTGACTCTTCCCAAATGTTTTGGGTGTATAAAACGTGTACGAAACTGTGTTTCGTGTTTTATATATTAATTTTCATATATCTCTTCAAGTACTTTCATCTTTAACTTGAACTACGCCGATCTGACGATAGGCAATAACCTTGAAACATATGTAAACGGCTGTTATATAAAAAAAAAATGTGTAGGTTTTCAACGTAAGTTTCTTCTTTTACTTCATTTTAGTTTGCCTGCATTAAATATAATTCTTAGAATAATTATTTCATTGTTAAGATTATCTGGGTAGTTCCAGAAGCTATAAAAGTCTCATAATAGCCGGACGGTATTTCATTGTCGTCTGCAACGTTGTGTTGACTCTTCCCAAATGTTTTGGGTGTATAAAACGTGTACGAAACTGTGTTTCGTGTTTTATATATTAATTTTTATATATCTCTTCAAGTACTTTCATCTTTAACTTGAACTACGCCGATCTGACGATAGGCAATAACCTTGAAACATATGTAAACGGCTGTTATATAAAAAAAAAAAATGTGTAGGTTTTCAACGTAAGTTTCTTCTTTTACTTCATTTTAGTTTGCCTGCATTAAATATAATTCTTAGAATAATTATTTTATTGTTAAGATTATCTGGGTAGTTCCAGAAGCTATAAAAGTCTCATAATAGCCGGACGGTATTTCATTGTCGTCTGCAACGTTGTGTTGACTCTTCCCAAATGTTTTGGGTGTATAAAACGTGTACGAAACTGTGTTTCGTGTTTTATATATTAATTTTTATATATCTCTTCAAGTACTTTCATCTTTAACTTGAACTACGCCGTTCTGACGATAGGCAATAACCTTGAAACATATGTAAACGGCTGTTATATAAAAAAAAAAAAAAAATGTGTAGGTTTTCAACGTAAGTTTCTTCTTTTACTTAATTTTAGTTTGCCTGCATTAAATATAATTCTTAGAATAATTATTTTATTGTTAAGATTATCTGGGTAGTTCCAGAAGCTATAAAAGTCTCATAATAGCCGGACGGTATTTCATTGTCGTCTGCAACGTTGTGTTGACTCTTCCCAAATGTTTTGGGTGTATAAAACGTGTACGAAACTGTGTTTCGTGTTTTATATATTAATTTTTATATATCTCTTCAAGTACTTTCATCTTTAACTTGAACTACGCCGTTCTGACGATAGGCAATAACCTTGAAACATATGTAAACGGCTGTTATATAAAAAAAAAAAAAAAAAAAATGTAGTAGTTTTCAACGTAAGTTTCTTCTTTTACTTAATTTTAGTTTGCCTGCATTAAATATAATTCTTAGAATAATTATTTTATTGTTAAGATTATCTGGGTAGTTCCAGAAGCTATAAAAGTCTCATAATAGCCGGACGGTATTTCATTGTCGTCTGCAACGTTGTGTTGACTCTTCCCAAATGTTTTGGGTGTATAAAACGTGTACGAAACTGTGTTTCGTGTTTTATATATTAATTTTTATATATCTCTTCAAGTACTTTCATCTTTAACTTGAACTACGCCGTTCTGACGATAGGCAATAACCTTGAAACATATGTAAACGGCTGTTATATAAAAAAAAAAAATGTGTAGGTTTTCAACGTAAGTTTCTTCTTTTACTTAATTTTAGTTTGCCTGCATTAAATATAATTCTTAGAATAATTATTTTATTGTTAAGATTATCTGGGTAGTTCCAGAAGCTATAAAAGTCTCATAATAGCCGGACGGTATTTCATTGTCGTCTGCAACGTTGTGTTGACTCTTCCCAAATGTTTTGGGTGTATAAAACGTGTACGAAACTGTGTTTCGTGTTTTATATATTAATTTTTATATATCTCTTCAAGTACTTTCATCTTTAACTTGAACTACGCCGTTCTGACGATAGGCAATAACCTTGAAACATATGTAAACGGCTGTTATATAAAAAAATGTGTAGGTTTTCAACGTAAGTTTCTTCTTTTACTTAATTTTAGTTTGCCTGCATTAAATATAATTCTTAGAATAATTATTTTATTGTTAAGATTATCTGGGTAGTTCCAGAAGCTATAAAAGTCTCATAATAGCCGGACGGTATTTCATTGTCGTCTGCAACGTTGTGTTGACTCTTCCCAAATGTTTTGGGTGTATAAAACGTGTACGAAACTGTGTTTCGTGTTTTATATATTAATTTTTATATATCTCTTCAAGTACTTTCATCTTTAACTTGAACTACGCCGTTCTGACGATAGGCAATAACCTTGAAACATATGTAAACGGCTGTTATATAAAAAAAAAAAAAATGTGTAGGTTTTCAACGTAAGTTTCTTCTTTTACTTAATTTTAGTTTGCCTGCATTAAATATAATTCTTAGAATAATTATTTTATTGTTAAGATTATCTGGGTAGTTCCAGAAGCTATAAAAGTCTCATAATAGCCGGACGGTATTTCATTGTCGTCTGCAACGTTGTGTTGACTCTTCCCAAATGTTTTGGGTGTATAAAACGTGTACGAAACTGTGTTTCGTGTTTTATATATTAATTTTTATATATCTCTTCAAGTACTTTCATCTTTAACTTGAACTACGCCGATCTGACGATAGGCAATAACCTTGAAACATATGTAAACGGCTGTTATATAAAAAAAAAAAAAATGTGTAGGTTTTCAACGTAAGTTTCTTCTTTTACTTCATTTTAGTTTGCCTGCATTAAATATAATTCTTAGAATAATTATTTCATTGTTAAGATTATCTGGGTAGTTCCAGAAGCTATAAAAGTCTCATAATAGCCGGACGGTATTTCATTGTCGTCTGCAACGTTGTGTTGACTCTTCCCAAATGTTTTGGGTGTATAAAACGTGTACGAAACTGTGTTTCGTGTTTTATATATTAATTTTTATATATCTCTTCAAGTACTTTCATCTTTAACTTGAACTACGCCGTTCTGACGATAGGCAATAACCTTGAAACATATGTAAACGGCTGTTATATAAAAAAAAAAAAAAATGTGTAGGTTTTCAACGTAAGTTTCTTCTTTTACTTCATTTTAGTTTGCCTGCATTAAATATAATTCTTAGAATAATTATTTCATTGTTAAGATTATCTGGGTAGTTCCAGAAGCTATAAAAGTCTCATAATAGCCGGACGGTATTTCATTGTCGTCTGCAACGTTGTGTTGACTCTTCCCAAATGTTTTGGGTGTATAAAACGTGTACGAAACTGTGTTTCGTGTTTTATATATTAATTTTTATATATCTCTTCAAGTACTTTCATCTTTAACTTGAACTACGCCGATCTGACGATAGGCAATAACCTTGAAACATATGTAAACGGCTGTTATATAAAAAAAAAAAAAAAATGTAGGTTTTCAACGTAAGTTTCTTCTTTTACTTCATTTTAGTTTGCCTGCATTAAATATAATTCTTAGAATAATTATTTCATTGTTAAGATTATCTGGGTAGTTCCAGAAGCTATAAAAGTCTCATAATAGCCGGACGGTATTTCATTGTCGTCTGCAACGTTGTGTTGACTCTTCCCAAATGTTTTGGGTGTATAAAACGTGTACGAAACTGTGTTTCGTGTTTTATATATTAATTTTTATATATCTCTTCAAGTACTTTCATCTTTAACTTGAACTACGCCGATCTGACGATAGGCAATAACCTTGAAACATATGTAAACGGCTGTTATATAAAAAAAAAAAAAAAATGTGTAGGTTTTCAACGTAAGTTTTTTCTTTTACTTCAACTGTAATTTTGTTGGCAATAAATCAACATAAGGCATTTAGGTGAAATATTTCTTATGTTCTTATATTCACATCAGGTATCCTCATTCTTATTCAGACTAGCTCCTCTATATAATATGTTTTTTTTTCATTTTGATCTCACTAAGGAGTAATCCATTTTATACTGAAATATTTTCGTTTTTTCCAAATTTTAACTTTAGGACATATACGATTTGAAATATTCTCAACATCGTTGGCAAATGAATTGACCAGACTGATATCGGTTATATAAAGTTTTATCAAATTGTTTTCTCATATTCAACATTCCGTCATCAATATAAGATATTGTGTTCCAACCAATATGAGTTCTTACTGTAGATTTTTACTGTACTTTATTGCTGTAAAAGATTATCATTATAATAGTAGGTAAACATTCTTAACGATCTTTGATATTTTGTTATATTTATCGAGTCATCTTTTCGATGAAAAAAGTGAGTAACGGATAGAATGAAATGATCGGCAATCTTAGATTTCATATTTTTTTGATTTATCTTCCGCATTTGATTCACTATCCTTCGAATTTTTACTCAATAAATGCTACAATTTAGGTTTTAGAGGTGTGTTTCTGAATTGGTTATGTAGTTATCTTGAAGAAAGAACAATGGTAGTGAAAATAGGCGAGAGTTATTCTCAGAGACACGATATTGCTCTTGGGGTGCCGCAAGGCTCTGTACTCGGACCTCTTCTATTCATATTGTTCATAAACGATCTGCCTGCGAAGTTGTCCCAGTTTTTGGTGACACTATTTGCCGATGATTCATCGGTGGTTGTTTCTGACAGAACTCCTGAAGAACTTCTGAAGGCATATGAATGCATTGTGAGGGAGTTTGTAAGTTGGTGACAAATGAACAATCTGATGGTGAACGTTGACAAAACTGTATGAGTTCAGTTTTGTCGGAAGGCCAATGGAATTAGTACCTTGGATGTTAAATATGGGGGCAACACTATATCATCATCCCAATCAACAAACTTTCTTGGAATATATGTAGACAGAAATTTGAGATGGACATCACACATTGAGGTCTTATGTAAAAAATTGAGTAATTCATTTTTTGCAATCTCTAGAATGAAGTACATCGTACCTAGAAACTGTGTTATGAATGTGTATTACAGTCTTGTATATAGTCATCTAAATTATAATATTCTACTGTGGGGCTGCTCTACAGAAAAAAATAGGATGTTTATTACACAGAAGCGAATACTTCGATTAATATTCAATATTCATCAGCGAACACCTTGTAAATCTATCTCCATCAATAATTACATACTCACCTTACCATGTTTATATATTTATAGATGTTTGTTATATGTTAAAGAAAATGAAGATAGGTTTATTAAATTGAATAGTAATAATGAGTATTCAACAAGGAACAGGAATGTGCTACTTATTCCTATGCATAAAACTCTCTCTATTGTCAGAGCATTAAAATTTTCAACCATTTACCATCGTATTTGAAAGTACTGAAAGCTCATTTGTTTATGAGGAGAGTTAAATCTGCTCTTAACAAAGGCATACTATAGTGTGTCAGAGTACTTCGATGATTCGGATGTAGGCAATAATGTATGAATCAATTTTTTGTATCATATGTTTGTATATTTTTTTAACACAAATGTTCCTCACCATGTGAAATTTTCTCAAATGTTTAATATCTCTGAGGAAATTTTTTTTTCTTTTCTTTTCAATCAGAGTTGTATATTATTGTAAATATGAATTTAACCAAGATTTTTGTTTGAACCAATATTTTTGCTCGAGGGCTGAATGGAAGATCAGACTCCAAACTGAATTCGGTCCTTTTGAGAGCATTTCTCTTAGTTGTAATTATTGTATCAATCGAAATGAATGTAATTTTACAATGTAAGGAATGTTTCTCAATGAATTTATATTATTATTATATTATTATGTATATAGTTCGAAACATGTTTCGCACTATATTATTTCAAGATATTATTATTTTTGAGAATACCAACGTGTACATAACATCAAGTCATTCTCGATTATACTCAACATTAGTGACGAACAGGAAACTTTATGTTCCACAATTATTTTTTTTCAGTGAACGTTTCGTTGTCATATCAAACATTCCCATAAAGTTTATTTAGTATCATTTCTTTATTTGGATTCTGAAGAATATGAATTACCGAATGAAAATATCTTTAGTAGTGACGGAAATCATGGTAGAAGTTTCTACAATACCTAAGATGTGGAAAAAATATTTTTCTACATTTTGGTAAAATGGAGCACTTATTTTGACTAAGCATTTACACAAAATACATCGGTGAAACTGAATTCAATTCCATTCAAATATGTACAAACAGACAGATAGATAAACAAAAAGTCTAAAAATTATTGTTCTGGTCCCTGCTGCACCAATTCAGAACCTCATGCTAGTTCTTCAGTTATAATCGGACATTGGCCTATTCATATTTGTCCAGTAATAACATCTATATTACGTACATATTCATTTTATGTAGGTATATAGATTATTGAATTTCTTCGATTTTTCAAAATATAAAGAAGGGAATAATATAAGAAATTGACCAGGCAAATGGCATTTTTGTATAGCATAAATGGCATTACTGAATGGCATTTCAACAAAAAAGTGTCCCAAACAACTTGAATTTTTGATAGTTAAAAACTCTGAAAATAATATTTCGAGTGTTGATAACTTACAGTTAGTAGAGAGTAAAACTAAAGAATAACGTGTTTTAATTATTGAATAATATTTCAAAATTAATGAAAGTTTGGCGGTGGCACTATGAAAATTTTAAAATAGTCTCATAACTTCGTCAACTGAAGAGATTGACTAAATAATTCAGATACAGGGGATCAGTTTCAGATTTTATGAGTAAGCACATTGTCCTTCCAAACAAAGTCAAAAAAATCAATATGTGGAATCAACAAGTGGAAGCACTGCATTAGCACATCATGTGCACCCTTATGGCCATGCAAAGGGAAAGTTCATTGAAAGGATTATTGAACATAATTTTCTTAAAACAATATTATTAGCGATGAAGCTCATTATTATTTTGATAGCTTTGTTAGTTGCAAAAATTACCGTGTTCAAAATCACTGGGTTGTGAATTTTTGACAGCAGTCATCATTGGATCATACTTTCTTGAAAATGAGCGTGATCCAGCAATGTATGTTACTGGTACTCAATGTTACGACTTAATAATTCAGTTCATTCTTCGCAATTACAGAAGTAGAGCATGCTGTATCAATGTAATAAAAACCACATCTATGCAAATGCTTATGAAAAACTATATACCAGCGAAGCGGTAGAGTCCGTTTTGCAGATATGTTATTTAATCAATTAACCTATTCTTTCTTATTTACAACCAATTAAAGAATAAATCTGTTAACTGAAATGTTGGTTCATAAATCTTTATAAAATCTTACTTTTTTCAAATATGTGTGAGAAAACACATGTGACCAATGCGAAAATTTCAAATTGCTTTTCGAATGTGTAAATTCATGAACTAGTGTTCTCATAATTTTTTGTTATAATTTTGCAAGAATTGAAATAGAGGATCTGGCAATTGGTAATGTTCAAGAAGAAAAAACAATACTTTCAAACAATCTCTTTATGAATTGAAAAACTTCATTACATGCTCCAGAAAACAAAACTAAATACATCAATTACTTAAGAACGTTGTTTCAGAAGAACTTTTGGTAGTTCGACCAGAGGCACAAATATTGAAACTGCAAAATAAACGAAGATTATTAAACTCATTATATAACTTCAAATATATATATATATATATATATATATATATATATATATATATATATATATATATATATATATATATATATTGAATGGCGGAATTTCTCATTCTGTACATACCCAGTTTCTGGATTAGATAATCCACGAATGAAGCAATTTGTGGGACGATGCTTTTCTGTGCAATGCATTCTGGAATAAACATTATACATAAATATTATATAATTAACTCTCCTCTACAATACAATATCACACGACTAGAAGACCCGTCTGAAATAATTGCTACCAAAATACAAAATTCTTTCGATTTGAAAAAATATGACGAAAGGAATATTTTGAATCAGAATTTCAAATATTTAGTAGAACTTATTAAGAATTATCCGAGGAATAATATTTTTATAAATTATTTCGGAAGGTCTTATAGTCACAATTCCTCATAATATTTTCAAAGCGTTACCGAAAATAGCAGGTGTCCCTGTGAAGCCGTAAAATATCAACCCAAAGAATCTGGCCAGAATTTCTTGCACTCCATTCACTGAAATTTCAAAATTATTAATAAAATTATTCGATGTTTCCCTTAACATTTGATGAAATATTGTTAAAAAAAATTTTATTCCGTGTTTATTAAAGTTTCCATATATTGATTCACTTTATTCAGTATCTAATGTTGCGACAAAATCTGTGACAAAAAAAGTGCCGTGATAAAGTAGAGGTATGAGATAACTTTATATTAGCTCTGCGCACACACAATCAGTGTTCGTGTTGGTTTATTTTCATGTTCAACCCAATTTATCGTTAGAGGAATATGGAAATTTGTTTGAGATTATTCATTGGATTTTACTAATCTTTAGTGCTTATTGTTTTGAAAAATATAGCTTAATATTTTTAAATACCATGTTCAATATGAATATGGAATATTCAATAATATGAAGTCTTATTGTTTTCTAGGCTTGAATACAACATAATCTCCAGCGTAGTTTTTTAATACAATCTGATAAGATTATATTAAAAAGGATGTCATAGGAAAGTAGTACGTGGTACTATAGATGTATAAAAAAAATTTTTCCTCGCGTTAAATACTCCCCATTAAATGATTCATGTATTCGAACCGATGGAACCTGGAGAGATAGTTTCAGAAAATAAAACTTATTAAGCGAAGTAAGAGCCATGAGTCAAGTTACACTAATTATGAGAGATAATTTTGAAATGAGGTAACACCCCAAGATATTCATAATCATATGGAACTGAGCCAATTGTTATTTATTCAATATTCTACAGCATGTTTCCCTTAGAGATCAGCGAATATCCAATGAACCTTATTATTAGTTCTTCACAAATGAACATTATTCCTTACATCTAAAAGCATTCATTACCTAAATTCTTCCATACTGTTCCCAAAGCTTGAAAGAATGACCCTGAAACAATAATTGACCATTATTTGATATACTGAAAATGTTACTGCAGGAACTGTTCTCACCATTTCCAATAAATTAAGGAAATTATAAGCCAGAACGATTTTAAATAAAGCTGTTTACATTCTTTCAATCGAAAATATTTCGAATATTATTTTTTGTTAATCGACTATCTTATCAAGACTAGTGAGAAATGGTTTTAAAGTATTGCAATAGTCGTTTTTAGTTTAATCGAAGAATCTCAGTGTATCGACAACAAAATGTAATCCCTACACTTTGTTAGAAATAGCATACTTGACATACATCTCTACATTAATTTTATTATTATATCTTCAATTATATTTAAGATATAATGTGTATTTACACATTTTATCTTTATCTTACCATGTGTATTCAATACAAAATATCGTTGAGAATATTATAAGAAATCGACTATAAATTTGTAATTACCTAGAATTGGCAATATAGGTAGTAATCCTTTGAAGGGTAGTAATATGTCTATCGGTGTGGGTAGCGTAGGAGGTGAACCTTGAGGAACCGTTACCCGAGTTGGAGTTAAAGAAGGAAGCGATATATGAGGAATCGTCACTTGCGGAAGCGTCACATGAGGAAGACTCACACGGGGAGGCGTCGCAGCTGAAATTAAATTAGAGAAATATTCAGTGTTGTAGCTCATTTCTAGGTGTAAGACTGGGTGTAGAAATGTCATCCGGCTCTTCGTAAATGTAGGTAAGCAGTTATCCTGTAGTACCTGGAATATGGTTGATTAAATAAAATGAAGAATTAAGGGTTACTTTTCAAATTATGAAAATAAAATATCTAAGTTCACATTGATCTTTGAACAAACTATCAGTAAAGTACAGTTTGGAGAGGTTGAAGTGACAAAAATCAAAAATGGGACTTCGGAAATTGAAGACATGTTTAAGTATTATGTTTCTACACACCTGTAGGCTTAGGTTTTCCTGTTGTAGGCTTTTGATTGTCTGATGGAGGATGACAATTTGCCCACCCTAAAACCAAAATGATAATGTTGATAATTATTAACATAATAGTTACCTACTAGTCCAACGAAATATAACGTAACTCATTGTCAAAACTTTTATGAACTGTTGCATGGAGAATTGCGATGAGAAGAAACGTATCATTAATTAATTAATTTCAAGAGTTTATAATACTAAATGGTTCATTAACATTCTGACGTTGAGCAATTGAAAACAAAAATTATATTTAGTTCATATAAAAACTGACTACATTAATACATGTTGTTACATCTTTTCAAACAACGTTGTTTTCATTATAATGAATTTTTGGAAAAATCATTTCTCAAGTTTTATTCAAAGTCCATCACTTACAGATACACCAAATGGTATCTTGAAAATATTTCATCTACAAAACATTTTTCAATTACAGAAACATGTTGCAATTGCTAGCGAATTTGTAATTCAAAATGTGAACTGATATAGCCACAAAATCAAAAATTAGTGAATATGGTGCTTCGTTTAAATATTCAATTATTTTCGGTTGAAACCAAAATGGGCTATATAGGTAGTTTCTTCATGTGAAAACATTCGAAATTTGTTATTAGTAAAATCTATAGAAATTTCTACATAATTCATCAACTACTGTAAATCGAAAGTGCAATTTGTGCTCTATTTCATCAAAAATTCACTGTGTGAAAATGATTTCGATACTTTTCACTAATTGCAAATACTATTCTTGGATAATTTCGAGAAATGAAAATCATCAATTATTTGAAATATTTCAGGAACACTTCGAATTGTATTATAGAATACTTTAGTAAATTATTATTAACAATGAGTTGTCAACCAATTATACCATAAATACTACTTACCGCAAACTGTCAGGAACAGAGCAAAAACAAATAAACTGAAAGATTTCATCGTGTCGTGATATGAATACAACGACTCATTCTGATAATTGAAACCTTAGGAGCGACTTATATACTCGAAATTTCAACAATTTTCATTGATAAAGCACGAAGACACTGAAAAAATTATTTATTTTTTCAGTGAGTCATTCATTTTTTTATTTTAATGATTTTTTTCTACATTTTTAAATAGAAAATTAGCACATACTCCCGAAATGAAAATAAATGTGTATAAATCAATTGAAGCATGCAATTCTGAATGGACACGACAGACGTTCATGGAAAATTTTAAAATATTGCACCCTAATTTTCTTACTGCTACTAGAAACCAGTAATTATTTCTTTCTAATTTTTCATAGATCTCCAATGAATTGAACAAAGGAGTTTGTTCTAATTCTCACTCCTTTTTGATTTTCACGAACATACGAGTGATTTCAACAATAATATAATCTTACACTGATACACCGATAAATTGTAAAAATAATAGACTAGACATTTATCAATTCTTCGGGACAATTTAACATTCGGTAAGATAAGTCATAATGAGCAAAAATATATATAAATAATGTACCAAGAATTGATTCTTAATTTAAATTACTAACTACATTCGAATCACCGAAGTGTTTTGCCACACTAATGTAGATACCTACGCCTTTGACGATAACAGAGACTCAACTTTCTTTCTAAACGAATGCATTCAGTGGCGACATTCATATTCTTTTCATTGATTCTAAGATTTGAGATGTACATTAATCTATGCATTATATATGCATACGACTTGCTCTATATTTCTGCCTTACAATCAATGAGAGGGTATGTGAGAATAGAAATCGTTGCCTTTCATTTGTTGAACGTGGCGTAACTGATGAGTACATTGTAGTACGAAACAGTGACTGTCTCACGCTTTCAATAAATGTAGGAATTGATTTCAAGATTCTCTAATCCCCAGAAGGATAATGGGGATTCCAATATTACTAACATGGATCCCTAGAAGGACAATGGAGACATCGCATTGTTTATGTTTTACATAGCCAGATCAGTTATAATATTCTTTTGAATAATTCGTTAAAAACATTATCGAAAGAATGTTATAGTATACCTAAGTATTCTATAACTTTTGTATATATATATATATATATATATATATATATATATATATATATATATATATATATATATATATATATATATATATATATATATATATATATATTTTTTATATATTTTATTTCGAAAGTTTTTAGCAATAACAGGCATTTTTGATATGAAAAAGTTTACTTCTGTTGACGTTTCGTTGTTATATTACAACTTTGTCAAAACTAATGAATAATTGAATTTATGAGTTACTATAGATATCAAATGTCAAACTCATTTTTTAGAAAAATCAAATTAGTTTTTTTGTATCTTCACTCATTGATTTTCATTATCAGAGGAATATTTCTGGCTTTGCATTCGCTTCGGAAGTTTTAGTCTTCTTCACCATGAGGAAACCTTTGAAAAACTCATGGTAATCCAGGTGATTCTAATAAGTGTGATTCATTTTTACATTTTATAATTACATATAGTTTTTTATATACTTATCCAGAATATGAATATTGTTGGTTTATGTGTGTGAAACTGAAGGTAGATTTGGAAAAAATGAGTGTTTAGATGTGATGTTTGGTGATTGTTGTGTGTTTATTTTACGAGTGTTATTTGTGAGGTTTATTAAGTTGTTGTAAATCGAATTAAGATGTTTAATGTCTGTTCTTTCATTTACTGTGTTTTCTAAATTTTTACGAATGTGTAACGTTTCTAAAATTTCTCTACTTTTTTTGTCAGTTGCCAAAATTTTCGTATTTTTGTAATCAAAATCATGTTTTTCTGTTATTTTATGTTTATGTAAGGCTGTGATTTTATTTTTTGCGTATTTATGCGCTTTGATTCTTTCTTGGAGGTTTTGTGCTGTTTGTCCGATATAGCTTTTATTGCAATTGTTACACGGAATATTATAAACTGTATGAGTTTTTCTCTGAGTTACAGTTTTACTTTTTAATTCTGTATATATTTCTTCGATTTGATTTTTGGCAGTATGTGCTATCCTTAAATTATAAGGTTTTAATATTTTTGCAATATTTGTACTTCATTGTGGAATATATGGTAAGGGAATGTAATTATTTTCGTTAGATTTACTTCTTTTTGAATGTAAAGTATTATATAATTTATGAATTCTGTTTTTCATGATTTTGTTAATTAAATTTAATGGGTAATTATTTTTCATGAGAAGAGTACGAACTTCTTCAAGCATTTCATGTCGTAAACATGATGATGTTAATTTAAGTGATCTATCTATAAAATTAATTATTATACCTTTTTTCTGGGAATAGTGATGATTACTTATATAATTTATGGTTCGTTGCGAATTTATTTCTTTTCTGTACCATCTTGTAAAAATTTTGTTATCTTCCCTTATAATTGTTATATCAAAAAAAATTTTATTTTTCATCTTTTTCTTCTTCAAGTGTGAATTGTAATTTATTATGAAAACTATTGAAACGTTCTAGTATACTATTAATTTGATCTTTATCTGCTATTATTAAACAATCATCAACATATCTTTTATATAATAAAATATTTTCTTCCAAATCTTTTATTACATCTTCTTCTAAAAATTCCATTACTAATTGTGTAATAACACTTGATATTGGACTGCCCATTGCGACACCATCTAGTTATTGATAAAATTCATTTTTATATTGAAAAAAATTTGTTCCTAAAGTGAATTTTACTGCTTCAATGAATTCATTTTTTGGAATACAAGTGAAATTTTTCAAAATATTCCATTTTAGATCTATTATGTTTGGAACGATTGCATTAGGTATATTAGTATATAGTGATATTACATCTAAAGAATATAATTTATGATTTTCATTAAGTTGTAAATTTTTTAGATTATTAACTAAATGATAAGAGTTCTTGATATAAAATTGATTTTGATTTATTACATTTTTCAAAATTGAAGAAAGAAATTTAGAAAGATTATATAGAGGAGATTGAATATATGAAACCATTGGTCTTAATGGAATATTATTTTTATGTATTTTAGGTAAACCATAAAATTTGGGTGGTAAACTATTATGTTGTATTAACTGTTTAGATGTTTTTGGTGATATAAAATTATTTGTTTCCCATTTTTTTATTAGTTTGTTAGTTTCATTCTGTAAAGTTTTTGTTAGATCTCTCTTAATTTTTTTATACGTAAGTGTATCACTAAGCATTTCGTTAATTTTTTGTTCATATTCAATAGTTTCTAGAATGACTGTTTCATTTCCTTTATCAGAGTTTGTTTTAGTTAATTGTGGATTAGATTTTATGAATGATTCTGTTTTATTCAAATTTTTCATGAGAAGTTTATTTTCAGATGTATTTTTCATATTTTGAAAATTATTATGGTATCATTCAATTGTATTAGTTACTTTCAGTGGAATTGAGTTTTGATTTTCAGTAGGTAATTTGGAAATTGCTTTCTCTATTTTTGTAATAATATTGAAAATTGGAATTTGATCTACGTTATTTATTTGTATCGCGTGTTTTGGATCTAAATTGAGTATATTGTTGACATATTCTGGTATTTCTGTTTTTGTTGTATTTATAACATTATCATAAGATGATGATGTTGAAAATTCTATATTTATTTGTTCAGCTTATTTGTTATGTTATGTTATGTTATGTAATGTTATGTTATGTTATGTTATATTATGTTATATAATATAACATAAGCTGAACAAATAAATATAGAATTTTCAACATCATCATCTTATGATAATGTTATAAATACAACAAAAACAGAAATACCAGAATATGTCAACAATATACTCAATTTAGATCCAAAACACGCGATACAAATAAATAACGTACCTTCAGTTTCACACACAAAAACCAACAATATACATATTCTGGATATAAAAAACTATATGTAATTACAAAATGTAAATATCAATCACACTTATTAGAATCACCTGGCTTACCATGAGTTTTTCAGAGGTTTCCTCATGGTGAAGAAGACTAAAACTTCCGAAGCGAATGCAAAGCCAGAAATATTCCTCTGATAATGAAAATCAATGAGTGAAGATACAAAAAAACTAATTTGATTTTTCTAAAAAATGAGTTTGACATTTCATATCTATAGTAACTCACAAATTCAATTCATTCATTAGTTTTGACAAAGTTGTAATATAACAACGAAACGTCAACAAAAATAAACTTTTTCATATCAAAAAAAGCCTGTTATTGCTAAAAACTTTCGAAATAAAATATCTTAAACAGGCAATAAATCAATTTCAAAATATATATATATATATATATATATATATATATATATATATATATATATATATATATATATATATATATAAATATATATATACATTGACGCGTGTTTCGAGCTTCTTGGCCCTCTTCAGAACGGCGTAGCCAAGTTCAAGGTGTGAGATGGAAGAAAACAACAAAAAAAACACTCCTGTAAAGGAAGTCACCACTTTTAGGCTTCCACAAGACATCTCCCGGTTGGGAGATTTGTCATTGCTTCGCCTTTGCGGCGAGTGTTTGTCCTTCACCAAGCCTATACAGAATAAATGAAAAGAATTTTAATGCGGCAGAAAATACAAACAAAAGAAAAGGAAGAAACCAACAAGCTCGAAACACGTGTCAACGGCTGCTTACAATTGCTGGCTATACCATTACCACCTACATAACAAGGCCTCAGTGTTGAATCACAAAAGATGATTCCGTCGAAGATACCATAGACAATATAAATTGAAATTGAATGGAGAATCACAGAAGTCAACTTAAAGCACGAAATTCAAAAATATGACATCAGATACTGCTTTGAAATAGATCTGACGGAGAAGGATTAAGAACAATCGCTAGAGGGACGCCAAGCCAAGTTTACAAGCCATGTTGGAGAGAGGTTGAGGAAAAAGTTAGAGTGAAAACAGAATTTTGTAAGACAATAAATTGATTGAAGAAAAGTAATTAGAAAAATAGCAGAATATAAAATTTATAAATTTAAAAAATATATACATATTTATATATCTATATATATATATATATATATATATATATATATATATATATATATATATATATATATATATATATATATATATATAAAGAGATATATAAGCATTTCGTTTATAATAATTTTTTTCATTCATTTTTAATTTTCTTTGAATTTATATCTTGAAGTCGCCTGAAATCGGACACAGGACAGCTGAGTATTATTTACGCTTACATTCTTCATGAACTGCAGAATGGGAGGTACAACTAACATGCTCTGTTTTTTTTTGTTATGGTAAATAGCATTTACACACGGTCATTTATATCATCACTGCTCATCGTGCTGACATATGGTTGCCGTTTATTATTGTGATATTTTACTGTCATATACAATAATTGATGTTTTTGTTTAATTTTTTTAAATATTAGTTATTGACTTTGCATCCTGGTGAGAGAATTATGAATTACCTTAACATTTGAGAGGCCCATATATTTTACTTAGAATAGGACTACTACTGTGGACCGTAGTAGTGGTCCTATAATATGGGTCGACCGATTCCAACCACCCCAACTTGTGAAATGTAACTTTCTAATGTCAGTCACATCTGTGTAAAATAGAGATGAGTGATCCCGTGATTTTCAAATATCGGTTATCACAGTGATTGTGATTTGTGAATCACAGTCCTTTTTAGTATCTAGTGATTACGATCACAGTTTACATTTCGAATGAAATAAATTAACCATACCCTATCTTGAAGTCTTGACCAACTTTTTGACCTAAGATATGTATTTATCTCAAAATGAAAAGATATAATTTATTCAAGAGTGCCTTCAATAAATAACGGGATTCTAGTTTGAAATATTGAAATATTCTGTAAGTCATTTTTCTTAATTTAATGAAATGTAAAAATCATAGTATAATATAGCATGCTCCTTTTCTGAAAATATCATATCCAACATAGAAATATTATTTTTCATCTGCAATAAGATTTTAGGAATAATATATGTAAAAGAATTATGATTTCACAAAGAAAATAAAATACCATGGATAACGGCTTTCATAATTTTTAAATCATTCATTTAATCAAAAAGTGTTTATTGCAAAATAATATCCGAAGCAGAAAATAAAATTGAATATAATATACCTGAACATACATGCAATTAACACAATATGAAATTGAAGCAATTTATTCACTTGCAGTACTTGAGGCTTACAATTTCTAATTCCATGGAATAAAAATGAAAAATTAAATGACAAATGAATATAATAACAATGAATATAAATAGTGATGAAAAAAGTAATGAATGGGGATGAAATCATTAATTGATAACAAATACTTAATTTAAAATGATCAATTAATATCAAAAAAGGCAAACATGTATTTAATTTTTTAAATAGAAAAAATTGAAGAAATTAATAGTAGATAATTATCAATTGTTAAAAGTGATATAATATGTATAAACTTATTGTGAATATGTGAGTGTGAATATTCAACCAATTAAACTATTTTGAAGAAAAACGTCTTTCAGCAAATCTTGTAGTCACTTTTTTAAAATAGTAGCATTACAGTGTTTTTGACACTTGGACGACTCCTTCACTCACTTACTATTTGGCCAGATTTCGAAAAAATTCTTCCACATGGTTCGGAAGAAACCGAAACGCACAGTTTTTCTTGTGCAATAATTGATAATTTCGGGTATTTGTACTTATTATTTCTCCACCATTCGAAACAATATTTATTACGGGGAACCATATCGTATTTCAAATGCTCGATAATCGCCTTTGGCATTGTTGTACCCTTAGGTTTTGGTGTAGACCTAATATTTTTTGTGCACAAATTTTTAATGATATTTCACTCAGTAATTGATATGACGGGTATATATTTTTCTATTACATCGATCATACTCCTGATCGCATCTGAAGTTGTACAAATCTTTCGAGTATATGAAAAGTGGAGTTCCACCTAGTCTCGACATCTTGAGATAATTTTTTCAATGGAGTACTGCCTGCATTTTTCTGATGTGTCATCAAAGTTTCATTAGAAATATAGCTCTTTTTGAAGTGGATTATTATTTGTTTTATTTCATTAATGATTGTGAAAATTTTGACATGTTTTAAGCCATCCTTCACAATCAGATTTAGCGTATTCGCAAAACATCCAAAGTGTCGCCAACAATATTTTGTTCTCAATTTTCCAATCCATCGCAATGTTCCGCAGTTCTGTAGCCAAATAATCGGATGTGTGAGGCGAGTTTGTAGGCAATGTTCCATTAAAAGAGAGCATAACTCAAAATCATTGTTAATTAAATGTTCCGTTACTTCCATGAAAATATTCCTTGTCCTTTTAGTTTTTCACTTTAGTTTTTTTACCCACAAAGTTTTTTACATTGTGACACAATATTCTTCATCGTTCCACCACATTCTTCATACAATCCAGGAATCGTGGTTGTCTGCTTGGCATCTGATATGCTGGATTTGAAGCTTAAATCCGGCTTCTTCAGCAATATTGAATATTTCAAAATTCAATATAACAAGTAATAACAACTTTTTATCAATTTCCGTTTTCGATTTGTTCGATAGTTGTTGGTTACCAAACATTGAAGTTAAAGTCTGTACTTTTGGCCGGGTGATAAATTCTGAAGACTTGAACGTGCGAGGTGTTTGATCTTGATTTCGGATGTCACTGAGGTTTTTGAATGGTTGAGATGAATTACACTAGTCTGTATCCGTGACTTTAGATTTTTCAACCAGGCCCTTCTAACTGAAAGAAAAATATTTTTAAATTTTTAAAAATAAATTGAAATTATTCGATGATTTAAATGTACCTACTCCATAATCAATTACGAGGAAATATTTTGAAAATATATATGTTTCACTCTGGTCCTTTTGATTAAAATAAATATTTTTTAAAATTTTGTAATGTTTAATTTATAAACATGACAAAAATTTATAAACATTTAACAATAAATATACATTCGACATATAAATTCAAATATAAATAAATTGAAAATATATTAACTTCTGTAAGGACAATTTCGAATGTTCGATTGATCCTCAGATGCTGATCTTAAACTATGAGTTGGTGATCACAGTTTTAGATGAATAAATATTCGAAACTGCGGTCATGCAAATTACTATAGATATTTTTATATATTTCTGCATTATAGGAAATTATTAATGAATATTTCAATATATTCCATTAACTACATATATTGATAGTTTAATTCTTCTAACAAATATTTGACTTATCCTATTTCAAAACATACCGTTTTATCTTGAGGCAAAACAATTGTAGGTTGTTTACTTTGTATATATTTCTTTCTCTTCACTGGATGCATTTTAAGAAGATCAACTATAATACAAAACAATTTCCAATAATATGGTTAAAACATTATTGACACCGATTATAATTATTGGCACGAAATAAGTGCCGAATGTTTACTAAGACTTTCGAAACTTCTTCTTCTTTTCTTTTAAGATTCTTTTAATCTAAAGAGGAGGAAGCATATATACTCGTATATATATATATATATATATATATATATATATATATATATATATATGTACTGTGATAAACATATTCCCATGAAATGCTTGAACACCACACGAGAAAAAAACCATCTCAGGAAGAAAGGCATATGAAGGAAACCTTAGATTTGTTGAGGGAAGCTTATGAGCAAAATAGAAACGTTAATGCGTTAAAGGCATTCGAGGAATATAAAAAGCATTATCTCGAATTTTCTCAGAAGAATGGAAGAATGATAAACGAGAACAGAATCATCAATGCTGATAATAAGCAGAGAGCAACTTGGCAGATCATAAATACAGAGACAGGCAAAATAAATAACAAATACACAAAAAGTACTATCAACAGCGAGGTTTTTAATAATTTTTTTGCAAACATGGGACAGAACATAACAAAAGAAATACAAACCACATCAGAAAATTCATATAGTTATTTAAAGCAAGTTAACATAAAGATGCCATACTCTCCACTTGAGGGCAATCACGGAATATGAAACGTTATGCTACATTAAAAGAATGAAAAATAAAAAAACTTTGGATATTTACGACATCAGTGCAAATTTGGTCAAGAGAGTAGGTAACGAAATTGTGAAACCAATGACAAACATTATAAATTCGTGTCTCGAACAAGGAATCTTCCCAGAAAGAATGCAATTTGCAAAGATATGCCCAATATTCCAGAAAGGAAATGTGGAGCAACCTTATGATTATAGGCCAGTTTCAGTTCTCCCAATATTCTCAAAGTTGCTTGAAATGGTAATTGCAGATCAATTAGAATCGTTTTTAGAAAAAAATAAGTATATATCAGAAGATCAGTTTGGATTTAGGAAACATAGAAGCACTATCCAGGGAATTAAGTCCCTGTATGATTTTATTTTAGATGGCTTCGAAGACCATCGAAGGCCAGTTAATATCAGTAAAATTTTGTGACCTATCTAAAGCCTTTGACTGTATGTATCATAACCTATGCCTAGAAAAGTTAGAATATTATGGAGTTAGAGGTGTTGCGATGGACCTGTTTGAATCCTACTTATCTGGTAGAAAGCAGGTGGTAGTTCATAATGGACAGGTAAGCTCCATGACTAAAATCAAACAAGGAGTACCACAGGGCTCTATACTTGGTCCGCTTTTGTTCATTGTGTTTATGAACGACCTACCTGCAAATGCACAGTGCCATACAGTCTTGTACGCCGACGATACAACACTAGCAATAAGAGATAAAGACCTGAGCAAATTGGAAATGAGAGCAGCGCAGATAGAGAAGGAGACAGTTAGATGGTTCAGTGCCAATAAACTTTATTTGAGTGGGGAGAAATCTCGCACAGTTATCTTTGCGACATCTAGAAGAATGCCTTCTGGCTGTGCTATTTTTCTAAGTTTCTAGGAATGCATATTGACAGTAGACTTTTGTGGAAAAATCACTGTTCCCTATTGACAAATAAATTACATAGTGCCATATATGCAATACGAAGAGTTCGAAAAATAATCAGTCACAGTGCAGCTTTGCTGGCTTATCATGCCTTATTCCACTCAAGATTGTTATATGGTCTAGAATTGTGGGGCACTTCCTGTTATCTGCAGAAGGTGCTTCTAGTACAGAAGAGAGCCATCAGAGCCTTAGAAGGTGTGAACTCAATAACGCACTGTAAACCCCTGTTCATCAAAAATCGAGTCCTCACATTAACAGCTGAACTTATTATAAAACTGGTAATGGAAGTGGTGGAGCATTCAGATTTGTATACGACAAGATCCCAAACCATACCATATAGTATTAGGACAGGAGGCAACATGAATATTATGAACTCAAGGTTACAAGTCACTTCTAGAAAATCATTAGGAGTTGTGTTGTACAATAAATTACCTAGGAACTGGAGAGAATTAGACAAAAAGGTTATCAAAATAAAACTGAAAAATTATTTACTTCAAAATCCTTCTTACGAAATAGTTGATTTTGAAATTTCGTTGGAGAAATAACATTTTTAAATTTTTTGTGATGAATTATGATTAATTGTGATGACTTGATTATGATGTAATTGAAATTTTAAGCATTATTATTATTATTATATATATATATATATATATATATATATATATATATATATATATATATATATATATATATATATTTATAATATAAAAATTATTCGCAAAATGTGTTGGTAAGCTCATAACTCAACAACGCTTGGACCAATTTAACCAATTCTTTTTTTAAAATGTTCGTTGAAGTCCAAGGATGGTGTTTACGGCGGAAAAATTTTAATAATTGCCGGGAAAGCCCTAAAAAGCCCATTTCTTTTTCCCATACAAACGTTTTCTGACTGAAATATAGAGTCAATGCCTGGAACAATTTAGAAAATTCTTTTTTTCAAATGTTCGTTGAAGCCCTAGGATGGTTTTACGGCGGAAAAATTCGAATGATTGCCGGAAAAACCCTGAAAACAACCTATTTCTTATTCCCATACAAATGTTTCCTAACTCAAATGTAGAGTCAACGGATGGACCGATTTCACTATTTTTTTTGTTGTGTTTGTTATTAGCAGGGAAAAAATTTTAAAGTTTGCGCGTAAAATTATGAAATTCAAGAATAATAAATTAATAATATAAGTAAAAAATTAAATTATTAATTCTCAAAAAGAGGATGTAAACAAATGAATATCTTATCACACATTTCCGTTAGTTTAGAGCTATCACGACTAATAGTATTAAAACTTCTATTGAAAATAAAATTTTGATAAGTTTAAATAGACTAACATACACGTTCCTAACATAACACGTGGTATATTTGATTATGAAGAAGAATACATAGTTTCTTTAATTTACGGTTGAAATTTCGTTTTTAAAAATGATATCTATTAGATGTACAAACTTAAATCGCAGAACTCGCAATGCAGCAAGTCAAATATATAAAAGAGCAAGTCAAACCAACGAGCAACGCGAAGCTCGTAATGAAATTGAACGGAATCGATGGAATCGAAATTAACAATATGAAAAGGTTGCGTTAAACTCCTATCGCCCTGCATTCAATTATAACGTTGAAAAAGATTACAGTTCACAGCAAATCGTTTGTATTGGAACAATGAACGTTGTGTATCAATATTACAAGGCAAAATTTAATTGTTATTGATAAGAAGATACTAACAATGAAGCGACAAATAGTAGTATGAACAAAGCGGATTCTGGCGCACTACCCCCTATAACTTGTCCATCCGCAGTAAGAGGGTGGTAAAAAAAATAGGTATTGTAAAGAGGGTAGTACTGAAGAAGTAGAGTGATGAAAGAACCTCATAGGTGAAAGAGAAGAGCGTGAAAAAAAAGATGAAGGAATCGGTAGTAAATGGGCCGTGGAGGTGAGAATGTGGACACGGGGGGGGGTGTGGCGGCGGGATGGGGGGATGTGGTAGTCTTAACGGGGGATGGTGTGATCGAAGACGTAAAAGTGTGGGGTGTACGTTGAAAAGGGGTATGCGGGTTCTGGCGCATGGAGTTCCCATGTTAAAATAATCAATTAGGCATAATTTTTGTGAAACTTTGATATGGGTTGAGGTGTAGTTTTCAGATTTTGACAGGTGAGAGTTGTGAGTATCGATAGATGATTGGCGTGTGGATTTGAATTCTGTGCGACCCCTGTGTCCGTGAAGAAGGGTAGTTTTGATAGTTCGTGATGGGGTAGAGATATAGTCGTAATTCGAGTTTGTACGTGTTCGTGAAGAATAGGGGAGTGCGATGATGCTTTGATTTGATGAATCCAAAGGTGCGAAATAGGTATTTTTTACTATTGATGAGCAATTAGTAGTTTATTTTCACTCGTTATCATAATTAACGGGGAATGTGCTTATCGCTTCGTTATAGTAATTGGCGTTCATTATTCCGTGCAGGGAAAAAAACATAGATAAAATAATTTTTTATTAGGTACAACCGCTCGAAATATGACTTACAGGGTGTTCGAATAAAATAGAGAGAGAGAGAGAGATTTTTTTGTGTGCAAAATTGAATGTTAAACTTCAAATTGAGTATAAATAGTTGAAATCAGTTATAATTCAATTATTGAATATCAATCATTCGTGCAATGAGGATTATTATATGTTTGTGTGTGTTGGGTGGAGCACTTAGTTTGACTCAATTAGATTATGAAGAAGAAATTGAAGATGTGAATGATGAGAATCACGAATTCGATTTACTGTCAGCAGCGAAATATTTGAAGCAATATGGATACCTTTCAGAAAATTATACTATTACATCTTTACAAGAAAAAAATTATAAAGATGATATCCTAAGCCAGGCCATTTTGAAGTTTCAAGATTTTTACGATATTACCGGTGATGGTATTTTAAATAATGAAACAATCCAGTTGATGAAGAAACCGAGATGTGGAGTTCAGGATCACCCTGAAAAATTCACGATCTATAGAGATAGAGTAAAATGGAAACACAATAAAATAAGATGGAAATTTTTATTGGGATCATGGTTAGATCAGAAAGTGGCGCAAAAATGTTTCGAAGAATGGGCTCGACATACTAATTTATCATTTTATCGTAATGAAACTTCACCGAATATTTTAATTTCGTACGGTAGAAGGTATCATAAATATAGTAAGAGATGTATGGGAATATCCAAGTGTCCATATGATTTTGATGGTAGAGGGTTGGTATTGGGACACTCTCATTATCCTGACGGTGTAAATGAGGGTGCGGAGCCTTGTTACGAAATTCATTTAGATATAGATGAGAGATGGGATCGAAATATAACGAATAAGTCAATACCCTATGGATATACATCGTTATATCAGACTCTTCTTCATGAAATTGGTCACAGTTTAGGATTATTCCACTCGAGCGCCAATCCTTCCGTCATGTACTCCTTTTACAATGATTCTAGAAGTAAATTAGAGTTGGAACAGGATGATATTTATGCCATACAATCTCTATATGGTAAACCTAAACGATTCAACGTAAGGAATAAGAAGGTGTTGAATTCACCAACAATGAGAACGCCAACTACTACTACTACTACTACTACTGATGTTATCAGCTTAAATCCCCCTAATTTATGCTCTGTAAATAACAACATCGATAGGATTCTCGTGGTGAACAATCATTTATATTTATTCTACAAGGATTGGGTTTGGGTGATATCACTAAATAAAAAACGTATTGAACCACCCATGAGGTTGAAAGATTACATAGGTATCCCCGAACTAAATTTTCATGATGGTGGTCATATATATCAACGTCCTTCTGGTGAAATAATATTATTTCACAAAACTAAATATTACTTGATTGATTCTACAAATTTCAAAGTTCAATATGAACAGCCAATTGAAAACATGGGGCTTCCAAAAAATATCATCATACAAGGTGTTGTGAATACATATACTGGGAAAACTTATATAATCTTCAATAACAATTTATGTGTGGAATATGATGAATGTGCAGGCAGGTATAAATCTATTAAACTGATCGATGATGTGTTTCCTGGAATTCCTCAGAGAATAGATCACGTATTCAGATATACAAATGGGAAAATTTACTTCTTCAAGAATAAAAAAGTATATGAGTTTGATGAATTCTTAGGAAAAGTAATAAGCATCCACGAGAATAATTTGGAAACAATTATCGATATTCCCTGTCAAAATATTGGAATTTTACACCAACTTCAGCTCCTACTAAAAAATATTTTATCGAAAAACATTGTAACAGAGGATGAGCATATCTAATTGATCAAATTATATTAATGATGAATTTTATCAGCTCAACGATCCAATTAAACGAACAATATATGTTTGATTATCTTCAACAATCCATACTTTCCAAGAAAAAATCAGCTAATAAACTCATTAGGAGGAGCATATTCAACTTATCAGCTCAACTATACAATTAAACGAAAAAAAATATATATATATTCGCTAGGATATATATTCGATGATAATTGAGTTGCGATAGTCAGTTAGAAATTTTGAGTTGAACTAATTGGTTATCAATTACACTTTCCAAAGTTAAGGTAAGAAACAAATTTTTTTATTCATGAATATTTTCAAACTTAATTTCTTATAGAAAACATGAATCTTCAGGAAATTAACGCTGTATGTTCTAAGGTGGATGCTAAACCATTAGAAAAATTGAAGGATCTGCCAATAGGTGTTGTTTACCCCATTCTCAAGTTGAAAATTATAAATGGTCATTATGGTGAGTCAATACTAGTGGAAACGGAGGATTTCAAGGTCTTCTTACCAAGAAGAGTAACGGAAGTTTTCCGGTCACTCATAGCCAACTTCACTCCCGCCAAATACGGGTTTAGATCTCTAGGGATTCAGGAGATTGGCCACTTCTCACCCTCAACCAAGTTCGAGATAGTGGAGATTTGAAGAACATGGAGGTTATACTGAATGATTCTGATACATTATTTCGTAAAGCTATTAGTCTATTATCTTTCATGAAATCCAGTGAAACTCAAATCCAATGGTTAAAACTAATTCAAAAACAAATACGACTCTTAAATAAAATAATTCTTCGCAAAAATCTTGTTCAAGCTTCAATGAATAAACTTCAGGCTAGTATTACGAATTTACATTTTTGTAGAAGAAAGTTAATTTCGATTATTGCTTCCCGAGCAAGTAGTAGTAAAAAAATAAATGTTAGAAGTAAACGTGTTACTTGGAGCGAATTGAAGAGCGCTTTCAAATCGAGGGTTAGAACGGGTGTAATTATAAACTTGACCCATAAAGATTTAAATATGTTTTTTGATGATGCTTTTTTCTATTCAAGAGACGAATTCGTAATATTTTGAGAACTATTAGAACTATCAAATGTAATGCGATATTTTGTGGGGAATTTGTGAAGAAGAGTGGTGAGGAGGAAGTATACGATTTAAAATATTTTTCTACGAGAAATGAACAGATAGATTTGAGTACAGACCTACGCGTTTGGTTCAACGATCATGTGCTTACGAAAATTTTCAAAAAATTAGAACATTTTCAAGAACGGGATAGCGGTTATGCTCTTCATTCAATAAACTATCTGGAAATAAATGTCAACAAGTATGATTTTTCACCATCTGCTTCTTCATATATTCCACTTCCCGAGAAAATAGCTCGGAAAAAAGCTTGTATTAACGTAAAAAATTTCAATGATAATTATTGTTTAATGTGGAGCATATCTGCCTCAATGTTTTCCGTGAATAAAAGTTCCGACAGGACCACATCATATCCACATCCGAGTTCGATATTCAAGTTTGATGATATAGAGTTTCCCATTAAAATGAGAGATATACCAAAGTTTGAACAAAAAAACCAATTATCTATTAATGTATTCACGTTAGAAATGAATCATCGTAATGATTTTAAGGTAGTACCAGCACGATTATGTAACACAAAAATACCAGATCGTCATTTTAATCTTTTACTAATACAAAATGTTTATTTTCCAACGGATGATCTGTCACCTTCAGATGATAAAGATCAGGAGGAAGAAATTCAGTATCATTTTGTATTAATAAAAGATTTATCGAGATTAGTATCAAAACAGTTGAGTCGAAATAAACGTAGAAAGTTCATTTGTGATCGTTGCCTCAATTATTTTCAAACTCAGATGAACCTAGATACTCATTATATTGAATGTGAAAAGCATAATCAATGTGGTATTTGTTTTCCAAAGAAGTCACACGTTTATTTCAAAAATCATTTGTATAAAGAAAAACAGAATTTCATTATTTATGCCGACTTCGAATCTTATTTAAAACCTATGGAAAATCCTAAAGTATGTGGAAATTCAACAAAGTATCAAGAACATTTACCTATAAGTGCTGGCTACCACCTAAAATGTTCTCACAATGACTCCCTATCCTATTACAAAAGTTATACAGGGGTGGATTGTATCGACTGGTTCACACTGGAACTTGATGAAATTGCGGTTAAAATTGATTCATTAATGAAGGATATTAAACCCATTGATGGTGAAGTAATAATGTCTGAATACGGATCTTACTGTAATATTTGCGGGGAAAGTTTTCTACCCAACGATAAAATCGTTATCGATCATGATCATTTTACCGGAAGAGTTCGGGGTCAAGCGCATCATATGTGCAATTTGAATTATAGGAAATCTTATGTGGTTCAAGTTATTTTTCACAACCTCTCAGGCTATGATAGTCATTTCATAATCAAGGCCTTAGCTAAGGTAGGAGACTTGTCTCTTCTACCCTTAAATAAGGAGCGATACATCAGTTTCACAAAATCCTATAGTAATACGAAAGTGAAATTTCGTTTTATAGATAGTTTTAGATTCCTAGGATCTTCACTTGATACATTATCTTCCTACCTACCTAAACATGAATTTAAAATACTACGTCATGAATACTCACACTTAGATGAAAATCATATATTTCTTTTAACTAAAAAAGGGGTTTTCCCCTACGATTATTTGAACTCAATCGATAAATTAAGAGAAAATTCTCTCCCCAATTGATAAGTTTTACAATAAATTGAATGATGAATATGTATCCGATGAGGAGTATGATCATGCTAAAGAGGTGTGGAAATCCTTCAATTGTAATACAATTCAAGACTATTTGGATTTATATTTGAAAACTGATATTCTTTTATTAGCTGATGTATTCGAAAACTTTCGTAACAAATGTCATGAAACTTACCTTCTCGATCCAGCGCATTACTTTACTTTACCTGGTTATACTTTTGATTGTATGTTAAATTTTACCAACTGTAAACTTCAAATTTTGAAAGATGTAGATATGTTGTTATTTGTGGAACGTGGAATACGCGGAGGTATTTCCCAATGTTCAGGTCGTTATTCGGAAGCTAACAACAGATATATGGATAATTTTAATCCTAATATTGAACCAAAATACATCATTTATCTTGATTTTAATAATTTATATGGACTAGCGATGTCACAGTTTTTACCCCATGACGGTTTCGAATGGGTGGATGGAGATATCGATGTTTTCTCCATTTCAGATGATGCACCCTACGGATATTTTCTAGAAGTGGACTTGGAGTATCCTCAATATCTTCACGATTATCACAGCGACCTTCCTTTCTGTCCCGAATTGCGTATACCACCATCATCAAAACAAAAAAAACTACTAACTACTTTATACACAAAAGAGAAATATATTATTCACTATCGGAATCTAAAACAGGCGTTACGAAATGGACTCATTCTGAAAAAAATTCATCGCGTCTTGAAATTCCAGCAATCTCCATGGCTTAAATCGTATATTGATAAAAACACAAAATTACGGACTTTAGCCAAAAACGAATTTGAAAAAAATCTTTTCAAGCTAATGAACAATGCCGTCTTTGGAAAAACCATGGAGAATGTTAGAAAACACAAGACTGTTCGAATTGTTAGAAAATGGGAGGGTCGGTACAATGCTAAAAATTTAATAGCGAGTCCTTTATTTAAGAGTCGAACCATTTTCGATGAGGAACTCATGTCTGTGGAAATGAAAAAAGCATCAATAGTATTTAATAAACCATTATATATTGGCCTAGCCGTATTGGAGCTCTCGAAAGTGCCCGTATACGATTTTCATTACAACTACATGCTAAAAACTTTTTCCAACATTAGTCTTAGATATATAGATACAGATGGATACATTTACGAAATTCGAAACCAAGATCCGTACGAAATTATCCGTAGGGATTGCCACTCTCATTTTGACACATGGGACTATCCCCAACCGAATATTTATAAAATACCACCAGTAAACAAGAAAGTAATCGGTATGGTTAAAGATGAAAACAATGGAAAAATAGTTTCACATTTCGTTGGTCTGCGCTCAAAACTATACAGTTTCAAGTTGGCATCTGAACGTGATTGTCATAAAAAATCAAAGGGTATTAAAAGGGCTGTCGTTAAAAAACATATAACTTTTGATGACTATCTAAATTGTTTGAAATATAATCAGGTAAAATTTGTAACACAGCGAACTATTCGAAGTTTTGCACATCAGGTTTATTCCTTAGAACAAAAAAAGGTGGCTTTAGGAAATAATGATGATAAAAGATTCATATTACCAAATAGTTATGAGACACTGCCTTGGGGTCATCATAAAATTAATGAATATTTATGATATTTCAAGATTTCACAGTACCGCAAAATGGTTGAGGGTGCTATACTGGATACCATACAACATCGCAAAGATTTAGTGGACAAATTCAAAACCAACTTCCCAGCTGTATACGAAGAACTGATGTTAATTCCATCTAAGAAGTGGGTGCTCTCTGGACAAATTGTTGCTGGGCTATCGGGAGAAATGGAACAATATGGAGATATAGAAGTTTATATTTTCGATATTGAGAATTTCTCTTATTTAGAAAATCATTTTAGAAGAGAACATTTCAATATTTGGAGCCCCACTTCTCCAGCTGAATTTATGTTTCATATATCAAAATTTTTTATGTTTCATACATCAAAATTTTTTATTCTTTCCAATAGAATCAATAGACTGAAAGTGATTCTTGTCGATATGAATATAGAGGAATTTTCTAACTTATTTTTAGTAAATATTTTTTGTTTCACCGATAAACAGTTCACATCACGCATATCAAAAAAATCACTTCATTTACATTCAGGCTATTACATCAATATAAAACAAGGTAATCAAAATATATTCGATACACGTTGTATCAAGATTTCAAATAATCCTGAATCTTTGAAAATGCTTACTCTGAGGGAGATCAGTACTTCATTCAGTGTTGATGATATAGGGAAAAATCCATTGATTCTCCACATGTTCCATAAAAAAATGACGAATTTGTATGGTTATTAGATATAGAAACTTTTATTTATATTGTACATTCTAACCTATTTCTGTGAAATAAAAAAATATTCATGACTTATTATCATTTTTATTCAACTCACAACCTATCTAGATCACTTAATATTTTATCTTTTGCATGATATATACATTCCAATACACAGTAGGATTCTAAACATGGCATTAAGTTACAGAATGAATAAATCAGATCAAAACCGGTGTTTTCACTAGAAATATTTTTTTAATACATTTCATGAAATGAGTATAGTAATCGTTGAAATGTAAAGATACTAACATATTGAGTCTGTGGGAAATTGTAAAGTTCATTTTCAAAACATCTTCCACATCTTGCTCGCTAAAGTAAAGTACTTTATTATATTTTGAAATTACTGTGAGTTTGTTTTCACCCCACACAACTGAATTCACTTCCGCTCCAGATTCGTTAAGGTGTTCAACGTTTTGAATCAAGTTCATCAGAGAGGTCCACTCTTTATAGTCAAAAGATATTTCCTCATTGGAATGTATTAGTTTCACTGAAGGGCAAAAATCTCTCGCTGGACTTAGACCGCAATAAATAATCAATTTGTTCAACGAAGTCTGCACTCAGTATGAATTTTGTTTCATTCATCACTTTATCGTCATACATTTTCAAAATTCTGTTCAATTCAGTATCAACACCACCATCACCATGATTATCATCATCATCTTGAGTAGACATTGTTGTGAACTCAACAATTTACAAACGATTACTTGAATCTATCCATGAATCATGAGATTTATCTAGACCCAACCAGCGGACAAATACTTTATCCCCCTTACGACGCAACACCCTCTCCACCAAATATACGTCAGAGTATTTCGCTTTCTGTAATTCATGCTCGTAAAAGACACCTCTGATGGGATTTCCCCTCACGTCATCCAGAAGGTAAGTGACAGGGTTGGTTATTTTTACTTCAACAATTTTGAACAATTCCGTCGTCCAATTAGGAGTATATCCTTTCTTGAAAATGTGTTTCGCTTTACTGATTCTAACCATATCACCAACGTTGAATTTATTCATACCGGCAATTTTAATGTGGTTATAGGCGCGGTCCAATATCTCTTTTTCATTAGCCTTAGTAACGTCAATGGGTTTCATACCAATAGTTCGATGTCTAGTCGTGTTATACTGATGAACGATGTTTTGTAAATCGTCAATCCATCGATACGTTCCATTCAAACTGAAATGTTTGAATAATTTTTCCTTAAGAGTCCTAATAGAACGTTCTACAATGGCAGCTTTCTTCACAGTAAACGTGTTGTAATGATTTATGTTATGATTTTCCATTAGTCGTTTGAACGGCTTATTGAAAAATTCCGTTCCCTGATCAGTTTGTAAATTTTTTGGAGCATACTCCTGGAGGATGTTTGAGAATGCCTTAGTAACCTCAGTGGCACTTTTTGTTTTCAATGCTTGGGCCCACATAAACTTTGAGAAACAATCAATTACAACCAGAATATATTTATGATTTCTATTTTCTCGAGCGAATAGATCCATTTGTGCTAAATCGGCTTGCCACAAATCGAATAATCCTCTGATGATGGTTCGTCTTCGAGGAAAGTTCTTTCTAGCCGGACGATGAAGCTCCCACACCACTCTTATTTTCTCTTTAGAATGCATATTCCAGAAGAAGAATTTGATTACTCAAATTGGATCAGTTGTTGGACTAGTTTCTAAGTTAACTACGTTGGGAAATATTTCGTTGAATTTTTGCTCCAGACTTTGAAATTTCAAATCCAATTGAGCAAGATTTTCGCTTACAAAATCGCTGAGACTTGAATAGTTATTACCCACATACGTTGTGAAGTCTGTTTGCAATGATACTTTCAGATTTTGAAGCTGCGATTTCATCTCTGTATCCAAAAGTGCTATTTTCCCATTAATCTCTAGAACGTCTTCAAAGAGACCTGTCAGTTTTTTCAGTTGATTTTCATGGGATTGAAAGAGTTCATTCCTTTTACGTTGTTGTATTTTCACTTCCTCTTTAAACGATTTGAATCTGCCGTGAAATGATTCAATATTGTTAGTAATAAAACCTAATTTTTGTTCTATCTTCACCACTTTACGATTAATAGGAATCATAATATTGTCAACGTAACCCTTTGTCGAAGTGTCCGTTTTCTTAGTGGGAAGTTTAACGTTAGAAAGTTTTCGATTCGAGAAATCATAATCACCATCCTCGTTAATGGGTAAACTGGGTTCACAACATCTATCCAAGCGTCTTCTTTTTACACCTTCCGTATTCGAAGAACGTCCAAATTTATCTAGAGCCATCATTAGTGAATATAGTTCGCTTCACGTAATTCTTCTACGATAGATTCGATTTCGTTGTCGTTAGAATTGTTACCAGCAGCCTTGGAGCCATACAGAAGACGTAGTCGGTCAACTAGCTCATTCACATCATCCCAATATATATATTCTAACGGCTTATCATTGTAGGTCATCATAATTCCTGTTCCACTTTGGGATGGTCGATTTTGAGATAGGGTTCGAATAATATTCATATACTTGAAACCTTGGTTACTCTTGACAGGTTTAATACGATTGAAATCTCTTCGGTGAACATTCGAAATGTTTAGAATTTTCCTATAATTTTCACTATCCTTGGTGGTATATTTTTCCGGTTCCTTACTGAATAACAATTCGTATAGCCCTCTCGTACCGGAAAAACGTTCTTTTCTATCAAGAATGACATCTCCCGTTTTCATATCGAAATCAATCGATACTTGTCCTAGAGTCCATGAGGATGTTACAGGATCATATTTTGGTCCGTATACTTGATCGATAGACGTGGGATTACCCCAAGCATCTCGAATATACTGTTCCACCCTCGAAGGATATTGCCTGAAGTATTCATTTATAACATCACTATCTTTCAACTGATCGTATAATTGTTGCGATTTATCCAAATCTTCTCTTTCCCCTATGAATACAGAGTCCTCATTTTCCGAAGAGGGTTTCTCATCAGTTTTTCCTAACACCTCTAATGGTACAGTTCTCACTTCTGATGATGATGATGCCGTCGGAGTGGACTGGAATAAGGGCCTAGGCTTGTCGAACAGTGGGGTCTGTACGAATGGGGATGTGTACAACCTATCATGGACATTGAACTCATCTTGTTGTTGAAATGGAGATTTCTGTATTGAATCGTTTTCGGTTTCCGTTTTCCAGCGTTTCGCTCCCGTTTCCGACCGTTTCGCTCCCGTTTCTGACCGTTTCGCTCCCGTTTCTGACCGTTTTGCTTCCGTTTCTGACCGTTTCAATCCTGTTTTGGTTTCCGTTTCCCACCGTTTCAGAGCGTTCGTTTCTGTTCCTGTTTCCGTTTTCCAGCGTTTCGAAGCGTTCTTTTCCGTTTCCTTTCGAGTTTTACCAATCTGATCGAGACGCTTTGTTATCGGTTCGAAGATACGTTGAATGCTGGCATCTTCTTCGGATCGTCCAGATTTGAGAGCAATATATTTTTTTTTTACATCTCTCACAAGCTGACGAATTTTCCTTTTACGTTGAAGTTCAATGGACATCTCCTATGGTGTAACTGAAGTAGATGTTATTAATTGAAGGAGTATATATATTTATCGAAACCTTGTCGATATCGGCCATCATCTAAATTAGAATCCTTAACTATAGTTAAAAACCCAAACTTGTCTCTATTCCAGCAGAAAGAACAGAGTTCTTTGAATATCTCATAGGTCATATCCGGTGACACATGTTCATCAAACACATGTTTAAGATTAACATCGTCCTGTTTGAAGAGAACTATCATATTAGCATTATCTCTTACCAGATGTTTTGATATTTTCACGTAAGTCTGACATAGAAACGCAACATCGATCGACTTGTGTCGACCCATAGAATAATATGATTTAATTTTATCCTGCTTATCTCCTATAATATCATCGAAAATAACCACTGAGTTTTTTCGTGCATCTTGCAAGTCAACCATTTCATCGCTAGCCTTGAACGAAAAATATCCAAGCTCGGGAATTTCTCCTAGTACTCGACTCAGTAATTCGTATTTTGGTTGATGTAAGCTTTTCGAAAATATATATACGTTCTCAAAGTGTAGACCATTGGGATTGAATAGCAGCGTTAGTAGAGCGTTTGATTTACCGCACCCACTCGGTCCGACGAACAATATTCTACAGTTGTTTGGAAATAATGAACTATGTTTCTTCAACGCTGATTTTTCTTCGAAGAAATCCAAATTTTCAATAGGTAATACATTTAAGTGTTGCTTAACGCGTAACATGACTAGCTATGTATTTTTGATTCAATATCTTATATATATATATGATCCATACATATGAATGAGTTATTAGTATGCTTACTTTTACAAAGGGTGGTGGTGGTCTCGTTAATTCACTCATCGATAAACTTCCCTTTGAACTACATTTACCTGGTTATTCATACTGTGGTCCGGGAACAAGATTAGAAGAACGCTTGAGAAGGGGTGATCCGGGAATAAACAAATTAGACGAAGCTTGTAAAGAACACGATATTGCTTATAGTAAGAGTAAAAATCTGTCGGATCGTCATAAGGCAGACGAGGTGTTGGCATCGAAAGCGTGGAGTAGAGTCAAATCTAAAGACGCGAAATTTGGAGAAAGATCAGCTGGGTTGATTGTTAGTGGAGCTATGAGGGCGAAACGGAAATTGGGGATGGGTAGTGGAAAATTGAAATCATTCAGAATGTCGATAATGAAACCTGTTACCAAACATCTGAAGAATAAATCCATCGATTATGGTAATTTGAGGAAATCATCGATAATTGCACTGAGGGCAGCACGACTCGCTATCAAAAAAGCTGGAGGGCGTAAAAGGATACGTGTGCCTAGAATAATACCATTCGAAGCAAAATCCGGTGGTATCATACCTCTTCTCCCGATTTTTGCGGGTTTGTCTGCCTTAGGCTCAATTGCAGGTGGAGCTAGCGCCGTAGCGAAGACAATTATCGATGCGAAGAATGCTCGAAAAAGTTGGATGAAGATAAACGGCACAACAAAGCTATGGAGTCGATCGGAAATGGATTGTATGTGCGAAAGTGCAAGAGTGGTTGTGGACTCTATCTGAAGAAACAGCGAAAAAACTCCCAGTGAGGCTACCTAATAGAGCACTATTCGATTACGAAATAGAGAGCTACGTAAAAATATTACGTATTCCACATTTTAGGGGTGTTTTCATGCGGGATTCTCTACCACCTCACCCCCATGGAAGAATGAATGTGGAATAATTAATTTGGATAGCTCTCGCGGTGATGGAACGCATTGGGTAGCCTATTGGAAACGGGGAAATCTAGCCGAATATTTCGATAGTTTTGGAAATTTGAAACCACCGAAGGAACTGGTCAACTATCTCCGCTGTGAAATACATTACAACAGAAATCAGTATCAGAGTTATATCAGTTCAAATTGTGGACGACTTTGTCTGGAATTTCTCGCATCTAAAACCGTATAAATATCAGCTGATGACTGACGCAGATGATGGGTAGTCATGTCGTGGACTTTCACTTTGAAAGGTACCACATCCGTTCTTTCCATTGATCTCGTCAATCCTATCGAACTCGATCCCAACTTTCAATACGCTTTAGCTCTGATTGGATTTTATGGATACAATACGATTCCGAATATAGACGATCAGAACAATACTTTCACCTACGTTGGAGAGGATAGTGAGTCCAAAAAGGTTACAGAAAAAACGTTGTTGATTCCGACCGGTACATACGAAATTGAGGACCTAGAAAAGTATATCACCAAGCGCATAGCTCCGAAACATAAAGACGGTAGTTTATTCTTTCTACGTCCAAACAACAATACCATAAGGTGTGAAATTTTTCACAAGACACATTCTATCGATTTCTCAAAGGATAATAGCGTTGGTAGAATCTTAGGATTCTCGAAGAAGGTGTTAACACCAGATACCGTCCACGAATCGGATCTACCTGTGAGAATTGTTAAAGTTCGAACGATTCACGTTGACTGTAATATTATCGAAGGAGCTTTCTACAACAATAGACCGTCACACACGCTGTACGAATTTTCCGTAAACTCAGATCCTGGATACGCCATCGATGAAACTCCAAGAAACTTATTATTTTTGCCAGTAACAAAAAGACATATATCGAATATAACGTTGGAAGTACTCGATCAGGACTTTAATCTGGTTCAGTTTAGAGGAGAAGAATTGATTATACGATTGGAATTGAAAAGATGGTCCTAGTTTTCGGAAACTATAAATATCAGACTTCCATTGCATTAAGACCATTGCCTGAAAAACTTCCCATAGGAAAGCGACGAGGTGAACTGTCGTACTGTAACAAATTGTTCTTAGAATCCCTCGGATATGTTATCAAGTCAAGTGTTCAATCTATACCATCCGCTCAATACTGACCAGTCCATCGTGAAAGCTGAATCTCGAACATACCTACCATTCATCAAATCCTTTGGAAATAATGATATAATTGAAATTGTCATCAATAGACCAGATGTTTGGCTTTTGATGCACGATGCGGCCCTCATCATCAAGGGAAAACTGACGAAAAAACCGGAAAAGGTAGTATAAGCTTTGTGAACAACGGGGAGCGTATTTGTTCGATTCGATAACTTACGAATTGTGTGGAACAGAAGTTGACAGCGTGAGGGATCCTGGAGTGGTGAGCACAGTTCGAGGATACTTGTGTTATGAGAAAAATAGCCATCGTGAGCTGGGAGTTGCTGGATGGACGTATCCATATAATCCAACGACAAATGCGGACGGTTCCTTCACATATCGAATACCATTAAAGCATCTCTTGAATTATTTCAACGATTATACCCAAGCTATCTGTGGAAAACAAACAATTCGTCTTGTTCGAGCCAGAAATGATAGTAATTGTTTTATGATAACTCCAGCAGATGATGAGGCTACAAATCCAACCAAGGGTGAAATAACTGTGGATAATGTGGAATTGAAGGTGAAACATATAGTTCCTAACGATGTTCTAAAATTGGAATTACTTCAAGCTTTCAAGACAGATAGAGCCATCTTACTTCCATTTCGTCGATGGGATATCAGCGAATTGCCTAGCCTATCAACTGGAGCTAAAAAAGAGGTGTGGAATGTGAAGACAAGCTCTAGCATAGATTGTCCCAGATATATCGTTTGTTGCTTTCATGTAAACAAAAGAGATAATGCATCGAAAGATCCCTCTTATTTCGATAATGTTGATATATTCAACATACGTCTTATGTTGAATGGTGAATATTATCCGGAAGAAAGATGGCAAGTCAATTTTGAAAACAATGACTTTGTTGAACCATTCACTAGTTATGTGGAATTTGGATCCAGCTATATGAATGTGAAGAAAACACCCCTCTTGAGTTTTGCAGATTTCAAGGCAAGAAGTGTATTCGTAATAGATTGTTCAAAACGGGATGAATCTTTTAAATCATCAACTGTTGATGTAAAATTGGAAATTGAAGCGAGAAAAGGATTTCCCGAAAACACGCGAGTATATTGTATCTTAATTCACGATAACGTTCTAGAATATCTCCCACTCAGCGAAACTGTACGTAAAATAACATCAATTTAGTTCAGATGAGAGTGGGAGGTTGAACAAGCAAGATGAAATTTGTAACGTTAGATATTCAAGGTTTCACGATCGCCGATGAGTTTGTGGCAAAAGAACTTGGAATTTACACGGGAACAAAAACGGCGCATTTCATTTTTAAACCACCTCAAGAGTATAGTGCGTTATCAACACGAGATAAAAAAAGTGTATCTTATTTGGAGAGGCATCATCATGGTCTTCGCTATTCAGATGGATATGTGAATTATGAAGAAATAAATTCCATTCTGACCAAGTATTTAACTGACGTTAATATAGTATACGTTAAGGGGTGTCAGAAGTATAATTTCATAGTTGGGAGATTCAATGAAATCGGTGGAACATTTCCGCTCGTTCTTAATGTCGAATTGTCCGATTGTAATCCTCCAGTACCTAATCTAGAACGAAAGATTCCAATTTGTATGAGTCATACTGGTAGGGGGTCACAAAAGTGTAGTTTATCGAATTGTATAGATCTCTACGATTGGCTGATCAAGTTCATACCTCATTGAAAGAACATGTCGCTAGATGAATACTTGCGAGAACTTCAGCTCCTCAAACGTCAAATTGAAGAATATGAAAACAAGAAGAAACTATTTCAAGCGTTCAGGGAGTTATCAATTTGGGATGATAAAGTTTTTCGGAACAAATCAAGATTTGATAAATTTGAATGTAAAAATAGAAAAATAAGAAAAATATCTTTGTATTCAATAAATCCTTGAAAATCATATTTGTTTTTTTTCACATCTACTGCTCAGTTTCATGTTTGATCTTGAAGTATAAAGATGGATGAGGAAAATATACTGAGATATATTCAAATAATCATAAATTTGTCGACTTTCATTATATTCACTGTGGCAGTGCGATGTTTATATTCATTGGGGGGAAATACATATAGAAAATATTTATTCATGAAAGATCACGTAAAGTGTGGAAGTTGTGGACTCACTCTCTTCTGTCTGAATAATGTGAATCAGGATGACTGTTTCAAGATTAAAGAGGAAAGACGTTCTTACAAGATTGACGGTCTGAAATACTGCTGTCCTCTGAAATGTATGGTTGATGGATTCGATCAAGTGGATGGTCTAGCGTGCGTCAAGTGTGAATCCTTCGGCTTATGTCGATGTGATTGTACTACATATCAATACCGGAGAAAATATAAAAAAGAATTATTCCTCTAGTTTTTCGATACCTAATAAAAAAATAATCATAAATCTATAATTTTCCCGATAAATTGTATTATTATCTATTTTGTACCTAATAAAAACATTATTTTATCTATGTTTTTTTCCCTGCTAACTTGTATCGATCTACTTTATTCGAACGTAAATCATATTCCGAACGGAATAATGAACGCCAATTACTATAACGAAGCGATAAGCACATTCCCCGTTAATTATGATAACGAGTGAAAATAAACTACTAATTGCTCATCAATAGTAAAAAATACCTATTTCGCACCTTTGGATTCATCAAATCAAAGCATCATCGCACTCCCCTATTCTTCACGAACACGTACAAACTCGAATTACGACTATATCTCTACCCCATCACGAACTATCAAAACTACCCTTCTTCACGGACACAGGGGTCGCACAGAATTCAAATCCACACGCCAATCATCTATCGATACTCACAACTCTCACCTGTCAAAATCTGAAAACTACACCTCAACCCATATCAAAGTTTCACAAAAATTATGCCTAATTGATTATTTTAACATGGGAACTCCATGCGCCAGAACCCGCATACCCCTTTTCAACGTACACCCCACACTTTTACGTCTTCGATCACACCATCCCCCGTTAAGACTACCACATCCCCCCATCCCGCCGCCACTCCCCGCCCCCCGTGTCCACATTCTCACCTCCACGGCCCATTTACTACCGATTCCTTCATCTTTTTTCACGCTCTTCTCTTTCACCTATGAGGTTCTTTCATCACTCTACTTCTTCAGTACTACCCTCTTTACAATACCTATTTTTTTACCACCCTCTTACTGCGGATGGACAAGTTATAGGGGGAATAGTGCGCCAGAATCCGCTTTGTTCATACTACTTTGATGTCTGATTACTGTTATCTTTATCGTTCTCTTCATTATTTGTATTTCTCATGTATAGGTGCTCCAGATGCTTGTACTCCTTATCAATTTTTATTCATCATGTATATGTTTTTGTTTTTATTTCGAATATGCCGAATATCGGTGTTTATCAGGCTACGTCCTTCCATTTTCAGCCGTTCAATTTCCATCTTGACATTTTCCATCTCTTTATTTTTTTCACTAGTTTCTTCCAAATATTCTATCCTTTGTTGTAGTAATTGATTTTTATGTTTCAATTCCAAAACAGGAATCTTTCGTAGTTGGAAACACATTTCATCATTATTGTTTTCTTTGCCTAGTCCCAATATCGTTTAAAATCTCCAAACTAAGCTCACAGCATTTCCCAACTCTATTTCCACAACTAGTATGGTACACCTCACCACACTTAAACCGCTTTTCACATTTTTCTTACAATATTTGAAGTTTTATTCTCCGTTTCACTTTTCGCGTGTATATACATATATATACATGTATATATACATATATATACATATATATTATATATGTATATTCTTTAATATGGCGCTGAGTGGAGCACACGCGAAAAGTGAAACGGAGAATAAAACTTCAAATATTGTAAGAAAAATGTGAAAAGCGGTTTAATATGTGTGAAGTGTGGTGAGGTGTACCATACTAGTTGTGGAAATAGAGTTGGAAAATGCTGTGAGCTTAGTTTGGAGATTTTAAACGATATTGGGACTAGGCAAAGAAAACAATAATGATGAAATAAATGTGTTTCCAACTACTAAAGATTCCTGTTTTGGAATTGACACATAAAAATCAATTACTACAACAAAGGATAGAATATTTGGAAGAAACTAGTGAAAAAAAATTATATATATATATATATATATATATATATATATATATATATATATATATATATATATATATATATATATATAAATATATATATATTTTGAGTTTATGTGTGTGAAATTGATGGTAGACCAGGAAAGACTTTTGATTTATATTGTTTGTTGATTGTTGTGTGTTGATTCTTTCAGTATTATTTGTAAGGTTTATCAAATCGTTGGAAATAGAATTAAAATCTTTCATGTCTGTTCTTTCTTTTATTGTGTTTTCCAAATTTTGACGAATATGTAACAAATGAGAGGTAATAATAAAAACTTGTCTGAAAATCACTGACTGAACAATTCTTTATTCGACTAGTTTCGCCTTCTACAGCATTATCAAGAATGATAATGCATTCTTGATAATGCTGTAGAAGGCGAAACTAGTCGAATAAAGAATTGTTCAGTCAGTGATTTTTAGACAAGTTTTTATTATTACCTCTCATTCAAATATGAACTATCACAGAGTAGATTCATCGTCCATTGGATTTATGAATATGTAACATTTCTAATATTTCTCTACATTTTACGTCTTTCTCAGTTTCTCAAATATTTTTGTTGTTATAATTGAAATCGTGTTTTTCAATTATTTTATGTTTATGTAAGGCTGTGATTTAGGTTTTTGTATGGGTTTTGAAAAACTCATACCGTTTCATAAACGGATGAATGAAAGGCACTCATTTTTATTTTTTGTGACTGACAACTTGAGTTGTGTATTCATATGTCTGAATAAGTTGGTTTTCTGTAAATGTCAAAAACTAGCGAATGAAGGGAACGACGTATGCATAACCGAAAAGTAATAGCTTGGTTGGTTTCCGATTCCAGAGTGAAATTAATTGAAGGATAGATTGAATTCTAAAATTTCAAAAAGGAAGTTAATTGCCTATCTGTGCCAGTCCACATACAAAATATATCGTTGACATATCTTCTCCAGAAAAATACATTCTTGGTTAAACTATTGTCTGAATTGAATAAGGTGTTTTCGAAATGCGTAACCCATGGGTAAAGCGTCTGTTTGTTGATAGATCTTTTCATTAAATTTGAATTAACTTTGTTTGATGCATAAATTTACGGCTAACATGACTTCATCTATGTAAGTAGAAGATAGGGAATTGTTCAAAAGTAACAGTTCTTTGGCTACCCTTTTTAGTTCATGTGACGGAATGGATGGAATCAAATTCACTACATCGAATGAAATCAATTTAGCATTCAATGAAATTTTTATATTTTGTAAAAGTTTAGTCAGATCTACGGAATTTTTTACAGAATATTTAGGAAATTATGTAGGCTTTCACGGCCGGTGTCCATTGTGAAACATGGTGAAATGATATTCCGGGCTGATTGGCAGGGTCAGCTGGAACTCCTCCTCTTCCAGACGTTTCGTCCCTAACTGCGAGAGACATCTTCAGTGGCGGCGAGTGCTTCGACGTAGTGGTGTACTGGGCGACGACTCTGGGGCAACTGATGAATATTTAGGGTTATGTGAAATTAAACTTTGTAAAGTGCCGTTCAAGAACTTACATAATTTGTAAGCTGGAGCGTTCATATATGACACAATTGGTGTCATCGAACAATCAACTTTATGGATTTTAGGAAGTGTATATAAGGCAGGTGTTAAAGGATTCATTGATTAATTGGTAATTATTTGAGTCGAACAAATTTGAGCAACTTTTTAATAAGGTTTTAATTTCTCTCTGAAACCTGTTGGTTGCATCTACTTTAAGTTCATCAAATTAATTATTATTGATTAGAATTTCGGTTTTTTTAATGTAAGAGTCATTTGTCATAATTGTAATAGTGTTACCTTTGTCTGCTCTGCAAATCGTAAGATTATTGTTCTTGATGTATATATATTTTATTTCTTAGATTATTTATCGCTGAAATTTCCTTTTTATTTACTTTTATTATGTTTTGTTTTATAGACTTGTAGGTCTTTAGGCAGATGGATTATTCTTTGATGTTTTTTATATCTGAATTTTCTATTGTATTAAGAGCCAATTCTGTGTTGACCGCAAATAATTCCAAATCTTTTTTATCAAAATAATTATATTATATTATTATTTAGGACAGTATTTTAAGCCTTTTTCTAAAATTACTATTGTAACGGAAACCATTGAAAACATTTAAAAGAGCTTAAATGAAACTGATAAAAACAAAAACTTACAATTTAATAAAACATTACTTATATTTCATATAGATTCAATATTTCAAGGGTTAATTCATACATTATATCAAAATTAGCAAATCCGTCTATCAATTATTATTAATAATCAATTATCATCTATAATGTTTTGGAAAAAACACCCCTTAGTCATCACTTTGAGGACATAATTTTGAACGAAAAACTTTCAAAAAACAAAAATTTGATTTGTCTTCGCCAAATAAATTGAATTTCATATTTCTCAATGAAATTTACCTCGGATTACAGTTGAATTGAATTGATATTGAATTTACAATTTGTTGATTGATGATTGATGCACTATATACTAGAAAATTATTATTAGTTTTAATCTTTCAATAACTTCAACACGATACTTACATCCAGTCCATTCTCACTTTTATCGTCCGAAGTCCAAAAACAGCGTGCTTCATCCAGAACAGACGATCGGTAGGCGAGAGAGTCTAATACAGATTGGAGTGATTGATCTGGGTGGGTATACCTACTTGAGTATACACAAGCTAGGTTAAACTATTTTATTTTCCAAAATTTCTTTCAATACATTAGAAAACCATGTAAGCAAAGTTAAATATCAATGAAATACTCTAGCAAAAAAAATTCTCTGGTTAATATATATTACATATAAAATTTCAGCATGGTGTTTAATTAACCATATTCATTGGAAAATCATAAAACACTTTACTTTATGAAGCATGTTTTCCCATTCGTGAAATATATTTATCTTTAGAAGGGTTGGAAAAAGTTATATTTGTCCACCTCTTTTACAAGAACTCTGTCTTAAATGTTAATTTTTCAAATTATCCATGTATTTTGTTTGAAATTATATGCATTGTTCACTTCCATACATTCAATAATTTCATTATAGAAGGATATATCACTTTCGAGTTTATTTTCTTAGTATACGGCCCAAAAATATCTCATTGCTGAGTAAATGATGCTAAATAAAATTAATTTTAGTAGTTATTAAATTTATAAGGATAATTGCATCTATAATGAAAACAATATTTAGAATTTTCTCATAATTTTAATAAATATGCATGACGACGTTTCGAAGTACTACTTCTTTATCAAATGCTGGATTGATACTAGATGCAATTTTACAAAATTCACTACTTATAGCTATTTTCACAGAACATTCCAGGTATGTATTATGACCAACTTAGAATGAGGACATAGAACAACTGATACATAACAAAAGGGTCTTATACCTGGAAATGAACAACGAAAAATCACTTTCTTAATTACGGTATGCCTACTAAAGATATAAATAATATCCGGTAAAGATTTCTAAGAAACCAATAAGGAAAGTTAAAACTTTTTTGAACATGAAACCGAAAATTTTTTTACAAATAATTAACTAAACCTACGTAATCAATCTGATCTGCTAACATTCTTATTGAACATATTAAGTAAAGGGCTAGTGTTAACATCTAACTGGCTATTAAGTAAAAGTCCCGAATTTTTGAATTTATTAATCTGTAATGATTCTAAAAGATTTAGTTTGGAACCTTTATTCTCTCTATATAATATTTCAAACTCTGAACTAAATTTATGATTTTCATCTATTAAATGGTTGGCATAATGAGAATCTGTTTTCTTTTTCTCAAAACTACGTTTATGTTCCGATAATCTAATTTGGAAATTTCTGAAAGTTCTTCCTATATAAAATTTTTCACAACTACCACAATTAATTTTGTATACCCCACACATTTGATTTTTATTAATTTTTGATTTATTATTTTTAATTATTTTACCAATATTATTAGTGGTCCTAAAAGAAATATTAAGCTTATAGCTTGCCAAAAATGATTTTAATTTTAAACTAGGTGTTCCCATATATGTTAAAACATTAAATATTGACTTTTCTTTAATGAGAGGATAAACTTCTGAAACCGCTCTTTTGTGAAGTTTTTGTTTATTAAACTGTTTATTAATTCTGGTCTATATTTATTGTTTGAGGCTATTTGCATAATTATGTTTTTCTCTTTGTTAAAATCAACCTTCGAAAGCGGCAAGTTAACAAGTCTATGAACCATACTATTGAATGATGACATTTTTTGTTGTATGGGGTGAACGGAACTATTATGAATGACTGTATCCGTATGTGATGGTTTGTGATAAATAGAGAACGAATGCTTTTTGTCTACTTTTTAATTTTTAAGTCTAAAAAAATTAATCGAGTTTTCCATTTCTTCTTCTAATGTAAATTTTATTTTGGGGTGTATTGCGTTAATGAAATTTAGAAAAGAATGAAGTTGTCTATTCGAACCTGTAAAGCAACAAATAATATCGTCAACATATCTAAACCAATATAGAAAACGTTGGCTCAACGGATGGTCGTGGATAGTATGTTCTTTGTCCATGAATATCTCAGCACATAAGGGACTCAGCGGATTACCCATTATCAAACCTTCAGTACTGTTAAAAATCTGACCGTTAAAACTAAAATAGTTTTGTTCTAGACATAATTCCAAAAGCGAAAGAATGTCTGACTTCAATATTGGATCTACACAGTTATTATTAAGTGACTTTTCAATCAATTTTAATACATCGTTCGGTGGCACACTTGGGAACAGATTAACGACATCAAAAGACAATAATTTTGAATTTGCAGGTAAAATTACATCTTTAATATTGCGAACCAATTCGTACGAGTTTTTAATAGCGTATTTAGGTATAAAATTACAATGTTTTTTAATAACCTCAATTAAAAAATGTGACAGAAAATACGATGGGGCGGTAGTGAACGAAACAACTGGACGAATAGGGTATCCTGGTTTATGCAATTTAACTAACGAATACAATTGTGGAATTAACGGATTAGATACAATAAGTTTGAACTTTTCGTTATTTTTGATTAAAATATTGGAGTTTTCTAAAGCTAATTTTACATTTTTCTGAAATTTAATTGTCGGATCGTTTCTCAATATATTGTAATTACCTGCATTCAAAAAATCTAACGTCTTCTGAACATAATCGTTACGATCTAAAGCTATAACTGTATTACCCTTGTCAGCTTTCGTGAAGATTACTTCATTAATTATGGATTTTTGTTTGATTGACTTCAAAATTGAATTATCAGATGTATTAATTTTGTAATTCGAAAACTCTTTCTTTATAATTTTTGAGGCTTGGTGTTTGATAATGGTGTTATCCGGTATATGCCTTACTGCCAATTCTGCTTCAACACCCAGTTGATCGAATTCATGAGTTGATCCAGACGGCTGGATATTGTGTTTGAAACCTTTACTTAACAATTTCACTTCATCAACAGAAAAATTGGTGTTCGACAGATTAGTGAACGTTTCACTAATCTGTCGAACACCAATTTTTCTGTTGATGAAGTGAAATTGTTAAGTAAAGGTTTCAAACACAATATCCAGCCGTCTGGATCAACTCATGAATTCGATCAACTGGGTGTTGAAGCAGAATTGGCAGTAAGGCATATACCGGATAACACCATTATCAAACACCAAGCCTCAAAAATTATAAAGAAAGAGTTTTCGAATTACAAAATTAATACATCTGATAATTCAATTTTGAAGTCAATCAAACAAAAATCCATAATTAATGAAGTAATCTTCACGAAAGCTGACAAGGGTAATACAGTTATAGCTTTAGATCGTAACGATTATGTTCAGAAGACGTTAGATTTTTTGAATGCAGGTAATTACAATATATTGAGAAACGATCCGACAATTAAATTTCAGAAAATGTAAAATTAGCTTTAGAAAACTCCAATATTTTAATCAAAAATAACGAAAAGTTCAAACTTATTGTATCTAATCCGTTAATTCCACAATTGTATTCGTTAGTTAAATTGCATAAACCAGGATACCCTATTCGTCCAGTTGTTTCGTTCACTACCGCCCCATCGTATTTTCTGTCACATTTTTTAATTGAGGTTATTAAAAAACATTGTAATTTTATACCTAAATACGCTATTAAAAACTCGTACGAATTGGTTCGCAATATTAAAGATGTAATTTTACCTGCAAATTCAAAATTATTGTCTTTTGATGTCGTTAATCTGTTCCCAAGTGTGCCACCGAACGATGTATTAAAATTGATTGAAAAGTCACTTAATAATAACTGTGTAGATCCAATATTGAAGTCAGACATTCTTTCGCTTTTGGAATTATGTCTAGAACAAAACTATTTTAGTTTTAACGGTCAGATTTTTAACAGTACTGAAGGTTTGATAATGGGTAATCCGCTGAGTCCCTTATGTGCTGAGATATTCATGGACAACCTAGAACATACTATCCACGACCATCCGTTGAGCCAACGTTTTCTATATTGGTTTAGATATGTTGACGATATTATTTGTTGCTTTACAGGTTCGAATAGACAACTTCATTCTTTTCTAAATTTCATTAACGCAATACACCCCAAAATAAAATTTACATTAGAAGAAGAAATGGAAAACTCGATTAATTTTTTTAGACTTAAAAATTAAAAAAGTAGACAAAAAGCATTCGTTCTCTATTTATCACAAACCATCACATACGGATACAGTCATTCATAATAGTTCCGTTCACCCCATACAACAAAAAATGTCATCATTCAATAGTATGGTTCATAGACTTGTTAACTTGCCGCTTTCGAAGGTTGATTTTAACAAAGAGAAAAACATAATTATGCAAATAGCCTCAAACAATAAATATAGACCAGAATTAATAAACAGTTTAATAAACAAAAAACTTCACAAAAGAGCGGTTTCAGAAGTTTATCCTCTCATTAAAGAAAAGTCAATATTTAATGTTTTAACATATATGGGAACACCTAGTTTAAAATTAAAATCATTTTTGGCAAGCTATAAGCTTAATATTTCTTTTAGGACCACTAATAATATTGGTAAAATAATTAAAAATAATAAATCAAAAATTAATAAAAATCAAATGTGTGGGGTATACAAAATTAATTGTGGTAGTTGTGAAAAATTTTATATAGGAAGAACTTTCAGAAATTTCCAAATTAGATTATCGGAACATAAACGTAGTTTTGAGAAAAAGAAAACAGATTCTCATTATGCCAACCATTTAATAGATGAAAATCATAAATTTAGTTCAGAGTTTGAAATATTATATAGAGAGAATAAAGGTTCCAAACTAAATCTTTTAGAATCATTACAGATTAATAAATTCAAAAATTCGGGACTTTTACTTAATAGCCAGTTAGATGTTAACACTAGCCCTTTACTTAATATGTTCAATAAGAATGTTAGCAGATCAGATTGATTACGTAGGTTTAGTTAATTATTTGTAAAAAAATTTTCGGTTTCATGTTCAAAAAAAGTTTTAACTTTCCTTATTGGTTTCTTAGAAATCTTTACCGGATATTATTTATATCTTTAGTAGGCATACCGTAATTAAGAAAGTGATTTTTCGTTGTTCATTTCCAGGTATAAGACCCTTTTGTTATGTATCAGTTGTTCTATGTCCTCATTCTAAGTTGGTCATAATACATACCTGGAATGTTCTGTGAAAATAGCTATAAGTAGTGAATTTTGTAAAATTGCATCTAGTATCAATCCAGCATTTGATAAAGAAGTAGTACTTCGAAACGTCGTCATGCATATTTATTAAAATTATGAGAAAATTCTAAATATTGTTTTCATTATGGATATTAATTTTCTCCAAGTATCGGCCTCATCAATCATTAATAATTGCATCTGACTAATAAATATTCAATCCTGTGCTGTTATTATACCTAGCAGTCACTGCCCACTAGATGGTACATGATTTCAAGCTCAGTTCAAATGATTATTTAGACGTCTTTAGACTTCATTCAAATTATTTATACGTCCTTCGGAAAGTGGAAATATATCTAAGCGACCAAGTTTTGAAACGATTGAACATTTCTACTGTTTTAAAGTTGTTAACGGTTAGCATACGAAGACTAATAAATTTCTACAAATCTCAATATCATTATAATTTAAATAAAACTAAGTATTTTTCTGATTTTCTTTATAATTAAGTTAAAACATAACAATATTGTTTCGCCAACATATCATAACAATATTGTTTTGTTTTAAGTTGATTATAGTGAAAATCAGAAAACCACTTAGTTTAATTTAAATTTTGTATTTAGATTTTCATCATGTATTGGCCCAATCGATTAAGGTCTCAATATCATTAGTTGAAATCTGGAAAAGTAGGTAAGAAATCACCTATTTCCAATAATCCTTTATTTTTTAAAATTTATATTTCTTCATTATATTTCTCCATAATAGGTTATGGGTAGTATTATTAATCCATCGAATAGAAAAAGAATACTATACCTAATTACATCCAGACTGACTGTTACCACGTAGGTACATATGAAAAATATTTTCACGAACTTCATTTTCTCAAAATTCCAGAACTATGTAAGTACGTACATAATAATATGAAATTAGAGCCGATTTTAAACTTCCAGCTTTTCTAAATTTGTGTTCATATGTCAACATTTAAATTTCCTTCAGCTCAAACATGTCAAGATATTGCGGCCATATGATATTTTACACATACATTTGTGATCCGCACGGTTTCTTTGCAGATAAAGTTCAAAAACTTCTTCCTTTGAAAGTATTTAATCACATAATTTTTTACCCATCGGTATGCTGAATGTTTGTGAATTGGTGAAGTTATAACAATTTTTTTTCCATTATTTTGATGCCAAAATATTTTCAATGTTTTTGTATATTCAATGCAATTAGTTGATATTTCTATTTACGTAGAACTATTGCGAGATATTGCTATCATAGGCCATTCACGTCCCATTAAAATGCTCAAAACTTTATTTTATTGGTATGCAATATTTGACTACCATGGAAATAAAAAACTTTCGATAAAAATATCTAGTTGGCCGCGTATTGGACTTAAGTTAATGGCTATAGTTTGCTTTAGTTAATTATAAACACATATAATTTTTGCATGTGTTTACAATGTTACATAATATGTAATATTCATTGAATAATGTTAAAATTTGATTAAGATGAAATAAAAATATATCTTTTATGATTATTTCTTTATTTTCAACATCGCTTTACAGTTTTGCTCAGATTACCATTAATATACACCACTGAGCTGTTATGAAAAGATTCATTATTCACAACTTGTTATTCAAGATTTTAATTGGTATTTGTAAAATTGGCCCAACTATTTTACCTGCAAAAAAATATGTTCAATTAGTAATTCAAATTACAAAAACAGAATTATCGTATACATCTCTTCTGATATTGTTTACTCACAAAGGTTTCGCAGCACAAACTCATAAAATGAGATGAGATCTGGTAGATTGATGCTATCTGTGAAAATAATATGAATGAAAATATAATTGTTTCAAATTAAATAAAGAAATAATTGTTTCAAATTAAATAAAGAAATATTCTTCAAAAAAATCCACTGAATTATTGAACATAAAGACGACAGATAGATAGAGAACACACACATAATTACATATATCTAACAGGTTTTGAAGAACAGAAGGAACTCAGACAAATAGTTTCCATGAAATTTTTCATTTATAAATATGATGGAAACTATTCATTGAAGTTTTGTTAAAGAAACAATCTGTAGGGGAACGTTAATTCAAATTTATTTCCATTTCAAGGTCTGTTATTGCAAATAATCTTAATTTTCAGATGAACAGTCAGGAAAAATTTCAAATAGATGGGTATATATATATATATATATATATATATATATATATATATATATATATATATATATATATATATATATATATATATATATATATATATATATATATATATATATATATATATATATATATATATATATATACATAAGAAAATTAACACATTCACTTAAAAAATTTAAATTAACCAAGAGAATGTTTTAGTAGAGCTAGATATGTGAACGTGTACGATGTGATGTCTCCATTATCCTTCAAGGGATAAATGTTAGAGAAATATTGAAATCGATGCCACACCTGATGGAAGTGCGAGACATATATGTTTCGTTCTGCAAGGAACTCGTCAGTCGCACCACGTCCATCGAAGTGAGGCAACGATTTCAACCTCCAAGCATCTTCTTGTGACTCCAAGTGGAAGACTGTAGAGTAATGAATACTCCACAATTCCATCTATAGGCATCAGTAGAAAACACCTCTACGCCACACACCTGCTACTAAACTACCTGTACTAAACACTTTCGAAATATAGACCAGGCAAACAAATTGGTTAAAATCTTTTCATAGTGGCCTCTCATTTTGCCTATAACCCATATCAATTTTATTTAAATTACAAGGCAATACTCCTTTTCATTATTTATATATATATATATATATATATATATATATATATATATATATATATATATATATATATATATATATATATATATATATATATATATATATATATGTATATATATATATATATATATATATATATATATATATATATATATATATATATTAATATATACATATTCATATAAAAAAATCGAAACGGTTGAAATGGCAAAATTATACGATTGTTGAAATTATTATATTGTTGAGCCTTGAAATTTGGATTAATAGAATAATACATTTTTGAAATTATCTGTTCCTATTTAAGATTGCAAACCATTGAATTTGGTCACTAATTACTTTCAATTTCAGATATTTTTTTCATAGAAATATAAAATTTCAAATATATTACGGAAATTACCTAGAAGAGACTCAGTGATAAGGGCATTTATTAAAGCGAAGAATCTCGTCAGGGCCTCCTGAAGCCACATAACTGAAAAGAAAAAATGATCATTATGTTTAGATGCAGAATAAAGTGTACTTAAATTAGTGGAATATGTAACAGAAATCAGATTCCGCCCCCTACCCTTAATTCGTCTCAGTTGGTTCAATGTTTATCAAAGCAGTATTAATAATTAAATAAAAATGTATCATGTATGTTCATCCATAATTTTTTCCCAAAATATTCTGCTTTCATTTAAGGAAATATTATTCCGTATCATGTTTCTTTTGCTATCACTTTAATTCATTTATAATATTTCTCACTGAAATCCAGAAAGGTCCCATTAGTTAAGTGAGTGCGTTTGTAAAATATTTTTGTGGAATTTTCATGATTTCTTGTAACCCCCTCTCTCTTTTTCTGCTCTAAAATCTCTCTAATGCATTTCTAACAAAATCTATAAGAGAATTTATGAACACAAAGTTACATCAAGTAAGGCGAGCTTGTTTTTAATTAACTCTATTTAAATTATTTCTGAATATAAACTTAAATTCAAACACTTCTACTTATGATTTACACTTTATTCACTACATACCATGACGCGTTTCGTCGTTACAAACGACTTCTTCAGATGCTAGTGAATAAAGTGTAAATCATAAGTTCAAGTGTTTGAATTTAAGTTTAAATTCAATTATAATGGATTCGCCTCAAGTAAACGCCAACACTATTAAATATTAAAAAAAGAATAATTTTTTTCTAGCTAAATTCATTTTGATTTATTCAAGTGGTTTTTGTAAAGGCCTTTATTGCTGATGTATCTATCTGGACGCATTATGTTTGCCAGAATTTCTGCCATGTACTTCGATATGTGATACATCAATTATTGTATATATGACACCATAATACTATTGGTAACTTTCCTTATGAATTCTTTAATTATCATTCAAAATATGCTGCTTTAACATTTAATTTTCTGCTTTCTGCATTACACTTTAAACATCCACACCGATTCATTTGATTTCATCCTATTCAAATAAATTTTTGACTCATACTGTGAACGCTTTAAGAATTCAAGATACTTTTGGGACTTTCTTTGCAACTTCATTTGAAATTACCTTTGTCGTGGAGATTAAATGGCAATTTTAATATATTATTCGGCTGAAGTAACGAAAATGGGTCCAATTCTGAAATAAATAAAACTAGTATTAATATGGTTTCTTAGCATTAATTATGTTTTTATATATCCATTTAAGAGTAGATTTGACAAACTTCTACCTGCGCTGTCATTTTGCGGTGAAGGTGTGAGAAAACATAAAATATGATTTGGTTGAATTGAATAAAGGTGATTCTTGCTTACAACAAATTGCATTCATCTATAATATCATTCTTTCAAGCCTGAGGCAATTATTACTGCACAGCTGCTATCAATGAAGATTTTGAGAGAATCGCTCGTTACTCACAAGCACATAACTTTAAGGTGAATCCCTCAAAGTGCCAACTCCTGTCATATACAGCAGAATCGAGAAGAGTAGGTATCAAGAATGACATGAATATTATATTGAATGGGGATAAGATACTCATAGATTAATCGCAAGAAATCTGGGTTTGCTATTTGACACGAAATTTCGTTTTCGTGAATAAGTGTGAACATTGGTCAAGAAAACTTTTGCGACTTTCAAAGTATTCTATGTCAATATAGACATATTGAATCTCAAACTTAGAAAGGAGCTAGTTGAAACTTTAGTCCTGCCAATTCTAACTTATGGTTCACCAATTATCTACCCATGTCTGAATCAATCTTCTCAAATGCGCCTACAGAAGATACAGAACTCGAGTTGTCAATTTGTGTTTTGATTAAAGAAATACGACAGAGTCTCGAAGAAGATTCAACACCTTCGATGGCTAAAAATCGACAAAGGGCTTATTTACTCGAGAAACTGATTTTCAGAGGAAATTTGCACAATGTTCAACTCTACCAAATTTTGTCTTGAAATATTTGAGCATTCATTTACATACAATACCGTGAGAAACTATAATGAGGTGAAAAGCGAATTGAAAAGATTTCAGACATCCAATTGCCGAAAGAAATTGAAAATTACATTGCTTCATATTCAGGATATTGAGATCACTCAGGATTATTTTGATGCATATGTGGTATCAAAGAAAATAATAGAAAAACATGGTTAATGTCACACAATTACACCTTTCATTTACTTGTATATTTTGTAATTTTTGTGTTTTTTTGTTGATTTCATTTTACTGTTAAGTAGGAGTAGCTTAAGCTAGACTTTGCGCTATTAAAAAGTCATTGTTATACGAATTGTGCATTCAATAAAGGCATATGATTAATATTATTATCTGATGTAGATATTAATATTAATATCTACAATTATCATTTTTGTTGAAGCTATTATTCCAATGACAGACAAAAAAAGTTTTGTGAATTCTAATTAATGCCCAAGAAGCTGAATTCTGGTACAGATATCTAATACAATGCATCATTACAAATATATCCCAAAAGCTGTCGTCGATTTCGATTGTGCGTCATTTTCAAATACACATGTTTTCTGTATATCTCTGAACAGTGAGAGATTATTCAGAAAAAAGGTATATGTAGGTACCTAGGTACTTGTTCCCAACGTAACATCCTTCTTCAGTAAATGTGATTTAAGATCAAGTTGCTGCAACTCATGCATTACTGGCTCTTTCCAGTTGTACCTATATACTATTCTACGAATATTCAACGATTCGCTTCGATCGAAGAAAGATAATAGGAATATATTTCATTGATATAATGAAAATTGCAGAGCAAGTAATCATCTTGCAAATGTTTTTAATCACTCGTTTCTTCCTCTTTCACTTTCTCCTTCTTCCTCAATTTTGTTCCTTATTTTTTTTCAATTAGTGTCGAACCTTCTAAGAAAGAAGATATATTAGCTATATCCTTTTTCAATTTCGAAGAATTTTTTCTTCTGCATTGCATTTGGCATTATGCAAGCGTAGCTTTAACAATTCATTAATATTGCAGATCAAAACAATCCAATATAGAAATATCTAGGCTTAACACTTCCATAATGCAGTGGCTACCATATGTAATTACATATTGATACCAAATGTTTTAGTTTGCAATGTACATGTTTCAAAATAATTTGCAGAAATATTCGTATTGGTATCTTCAAACATTTTACTAGCTGCAGGATAAATATTAGAGTCAAGCTTCATCGATTGAATATTCTTCCGTGAAATCGTTACTGCAGCTCCAAGTTTTCTGAAGATTTTTATCATTTTATTCCGTTTTTGATTAAACACTAAGCTCTGTTGTGCCAATTCATTATCGATGAAGTAAATGAAGATAAACCTTCCTTATTATATCATAATTCTATAACTAAATTTCAATTTGGACAATCACCACGATTTTCAATAAATAGAAATAATTTTTTAATCGCTACAGTAATAAATCTTTCCGATCATCTTCAATTAGTATGTTTCAGAAAGGAATTGTGAATGTTACTGTGATACTGAGATTAATTAGCAATTAAATCGTATTCGTAACGAATGCATGGATTAGTGTCATCTAATTGAAACGTGTCCGAGCTACCTTCAAGATTGCGTCTTTTTAACTTGTTTATTCTCCAAAGAGCGGAGGTCAGACATAGCTCCGATTGGACATACAGTTTAATGCGGATTCCGAATGGCTCAAGAACACGATGTGTATCGAACCCACGAGCACCAGTAATCCGGAAACATTACAGCATATAGGCAACACCCGGCTCTAAGATTTGGTCTGGCCCGCGAGACATTTTGAAAAACCCAATAAAAAGATATTACACTACTTACCTACTCATACTCACGGAATAATAGCCAGCAAAACTAAATGTAATAGCGAGTAAAGAATGAGAATCTGGAGCATGCACAGATACTGCACCTTCTATGGTCGGCCTACGTAAAAGTTTCCTCGTAATTTCGAATGAAACAACTTGGTTAAATGTGCAAAGAAAAGATCCACCTATCCATTATATTGCATTATCCACCAACAGAACTTCTTTTCTAAGTCCATTCGACTCCAGAATGGTATTTATGTGCTAGTAAAAACAATCAATTTTATTCGATCCCGAGGGCTTATCCATCGTCAGTTCAAGGCGTTTTTGGATGAAATATCAGCCGAATATGACGACGAAACATATTATTATGAAGTCAGATGGCTAAGCAAAGGGAAAATGCTGAAAAGGTTTTACGAGCTCGGAAATGAGATAGCTGACTTTATGCAAATCAAAGATAAACCACTATCTGAATTGAATGACCCAAATTGGATATGTAACTTAGCATTTTTGGTAGATCTTACAGGCCAATTGAATGATATAAATTTGAAAGTACAAAAACAAAGGCAATCAGTAAATGATTTATACAGCCATTTGAAAGCGTTTCAGAACAAAATCCGCTTATAGGAGTCACATTACCTCGAAGAAGACGAATCAACGCATAATAAAAAACAGGCGATTTATATAAGGCATATATCTCATAAAGCAAAATGCACTCTCTCTTGAAAATTTCGCTTTAATCTGCAGATTGATATTTAGTTGCTATTGTATGAATGTTAAAATTAGTCTAACAAAAAACCGAAATTTTTTTCTTAAAAATTCCACTAGCCACTTGACTGTTTTTTTTTCTCACTAGGTCATTTGTAAATTCTACTAGATCCACAGGAAAATCTACTGAGTTGGTAAAACCTGCTTGAGATACTCCACCCCAAAGATACTGTGCTTTTTTCCTCTCATCCGTTTTAATCGTTCATTACCGATTTAGACAAAAACAGATTGTTCTAAACCAAAAGAAGAATCATTACCTTGCGTTCTAATCAGAAGAAGTCTAACCTTCGTTGAAATCAGGGAGACGTTGAGGAAGGTATTCAAATGTATGATCCAATCGATGAGTACATATTCGCATTTTCTAGATTTGTAATCACGATAACTAGATAAATTTGTTTCGTTTTGAAATCGTATTGACAGCATTAGAAAAAGTATTGACACATTTTTGTAAATAATTCAAAGAACTTCGAACATTTTCCATTTTACAAGAGCTCTCAACTTTCCAGAGGTATAGACAAAAATGTTAGTTTGTTAAGTTGATCTCAGATAAAAACCACCCAGAAGAGAAATCAACATATCATTCTAAATGTATATTCAACACTTATACACAAATCCAGGTTGCTAAAAATTAATGCAAGCTGGAGTGTCAGTTTCAGTTGTCAGATAAGTATCGGCTATTTCACGGCTATGGGTTCACGTATGAATTATAATAGATATATTATCAGATATATTATCTTTCGCTATTAGCTTCGTAAATTTCATAAAGTAGTAAAGTTCGAATTACCTGTTTTATGTTGTTTCGGTAAAATTGCTCCAAGATCTGGCAATCCATTTTCTAGCAGTGAAGACAAAGGATTCGTACCTAAAAGGAAAAATATATTTTATTATACTAAATGACAACTTTATTGTTTGAAACTTCGTAGATATATATTTATGCCTAACTAACTAACTTCGTAAAACCCAGGACAGGTAATGAATGAAGTGACACATTTTAACTGAACTTAATTGATGATTTTAGTGATATAAATATGACCCTTTAGTCATAAAATTGATGTAAATAACACGCCATCATGTTTTAATACTTATTATCCTATTCCAGAAAAGACAAATTCTAAAACATAAAAATCATAAAAATCGGTCCAGCCGTTCAAAATTACAGATGATTAAACGTGTAACTAACTCGACTCGAATATAATTTCAACAGTCAGATAACGGAAATTATTAAAGAACTGATATGGCTATTAAAAAATAGGGTTTGGTGGTAGGAGGGTGGAAATTCACGGCTGTATGTATTTTTTCATACTAAATCAGAAAAATTGAAAAATAAAAATTTTGCTCGAGAATGAGAAAAACTCTTTCACTTAGGGCGAAGAAGAATAGATACAACAAAATCTGTTGAGCAGTTTCGGAGGAGTATGCTAGGGGTGTTCGATGATCATCGATGTTCGATGATCATCGATATTGAAAGCAAAAACATCGATATTTTAACATCGATGTTCGCTATTCGATAAATATCTACATCGATGTTAACGGAATGGATATCGATGTTAACTCACGGCCTCACGCACGACCAATAGAGATGCTCGATGATCATCGAAAATCGATGTAATTAGATCGATGTTGGGCTTTCGATTATGACATCGATGTCAACATCGAAATTTTTCTAACATCGATCATCCCTAGAGTATGCCAACTAACAAAATAATTGGCCGAAAACTGTATAGGGAATTAGAGAAAGTTCATTGCATGACATAGGCAGGAGACCGGCTTCGTTCTGATCCCTACTCCGTACTATTTGATGCGAGGGTGCTAATGCTAGACACCTGGCGGTTTCATCTGATCGACAGATAATTGATCAATTACCAATCGATCAGCTATCGGCCGCTGAGAGTTGAAGATTAATGACAACTATTATATAATTAGAATATGACAAATATTATTATAATTAGAATATCTGAATGCTCAATAAAAATAGTGCTTGTTTGTGGAAGAATGAAAATTTTCATGAAGAATGATTATCGCTTTTAGGTTCAGGAACTATTACATAAATGATATTCGTTATCTACTTTATTAAAAACTTTTCAGAACACAACTTTTGTTCTAATCGAGCTTTTTCAGTTAGGATTGAAGTTATAAATTTCTAATTACCTGTTTCCGGCTGTTTTGGAAGCAATTTCGTAAGATTTGGCAATATATCATGTGGGAGAAGAGAAGAAAGTGGGTTCTTATCTAAAAATAAAATCGACATTATTTTCACATCAACATGCAATTTTACTTTGTTAGAACACACCTTTTGTTTTCATTAAAATTTGTAATTTTCAAATTCAAAGGATTGTAAAAGGTTGGAATTGGAATTGTGATCTATTAATGAGTTTTTCTCAATTTTACATTACCTGTGTCTGGTTGTTTTGAAGGAGACTTTGTAAGATCTGGCAACATATTATGTGGAAGTAGAACAGAAAGGGGGTTCTTATCTAAAAATAAAATCCATGTCAGTTTTACTTCAAAATTCAATTCTACTCAATTACATAAAATTACAGCTATTCTTTTGTGAACAGTTAAGCTTCTTAAATTTAAAAGATTAGTTAAAATTAAAATTTTAAGCGATGTATGAGTTCTTCTCAATTTTAAATTACCTTCCTCCGGCTGTTTCGATGTGGATTTCGTAGGATTTGGCAATATATTTTGTGGAAGGAGGAAAGAAAATGGGTTCTTATCTAAAAATAAAATTCATGTCAGTTTCATTTCAGAATTCAAGTCTTCTCAATAACAGATTTGTAAAAACACAGCTATTATTTTATTGAAATTTTTGCTTTTCAAATTTGAAGAATAAAATTGTTAGAATTGAAATTATAGTTGATTGATGAATTTTTATAAATTTTAAATAAGGTACCTTTCTCTGGCTCTTTTGAAGTGGTCTCAAGATTTGGAAATATATTATGTGGAAGGAGAACAGATAGAGGGTTCTTATCTAAAAATAAAATGGGTGTCAACATCAACATAGAATAGTATACTGTAGTAGAAATTTTCTACAACATAGCTAAGAATTCAGAGTTTTTGTGAATTTGTAATTACCTGTTTCTGTCTGTTTTTGTGGAAGTTTCGTAAGACTTGGCAATATATTTTTTGGTTGTAGAAAAGAAAGAGGGTTCGTATCTAAAACAATGAAATTGAAATTGAATTCAAATAGTTCACCTGATATTGAAAAAATGTTTTTATTAAACTATATTTTCTCAGAAAGTTGCCTTTGAGAAATTAATTGAACTGTATATAAAGATTAAAAAAGAGGTTAAAATACCACATTGGAATATGTTGATTATAACGAATTCCAGATGGTTTCTATTCAATTTTTTTTTTAATCTAATCGACAAAGTTGAAGCTTTTAGACAAAAAAGACTATTCTCATGTGTGTCATGAAAATATATACCTACTATAACATTGATACTATTCCCGAATTCCCGAATATTTCGATTCAACTCAATGAAATCTTGTTTGCAAATTATATTAATTAATTAAAAGCAAAATATTATAAAAACCATTTCTAAGTCTCTTATGAAACAAACCCTAGTTAAATACGCAAACTGATCTCTCACAGAATATTTGTTAGAATATGATAGTTATGAGTGAGATGTAATTCAAAATAATTGGCTATATCCACTAGACAAGGATCTGGAGGAAGTTGAGTATGCAAAACGTGGAGACCGCATTCTGTGAACTGTTGTAGGCTCAGAATAGCTTGCAGATTACGAATCTGGATGATGCCGGAAACATTTCTGGTCCAATTTTTTTTTATCGCCCCCACCTATAAGATATCGAGTCAATCGACCGAACGAATGCTTTAGAGCTATTTTGATGATTTTTTTAGCGATAATATACAATTTTTTTTAATGATATTAGATATACAGCATGTCGAGGTAAATTCGACCCGGGGGGCCAAATGGGATCCCCTAAAAAATTATTTTGGTTGCTAGACGATCAAATTGAAATGATGAAACAAAATGGAATATGTAATCTTCCTTCACAAATAATTTTTTCAAGAAGTTCGTTTACTACCCCTCATCCCCCTTTCACAGCTCGGAAGCTAATACAAAAAAAGTTAGGGATGAAAACTAAAAACCCATAAAAAAATAGGTTTCATAATCAAACGAATTTTAATATGTCATTGTTACTACATTTCTGTACAGATATTATTGACATTTAATATGCAATTTGCACAATAAAATAAAATTGAGTTGTAATTTTCTGCAAGCAGAATTTTTTCCGGCATGTGATGAATATTTACAAGGCTGAATCGAAAATTCTGGTAAGGACAAGTTTGTCAATCGACGTGGGTATAATTTGTCATCTTTTTTTCATAGTCTTATACGGTATATCCAATAAAAAACACTTGAATTGGTTACACAAAAATTATATTAAATTACTTGCCTGACAACTGTTTAGAGATATTACCCCATTTTCAAAATCTTAACTATTTTCAGTACTCTAAACAGCTTTCAGTTGGGGTAACACCCCGAAACAATTGTCCAGCAATTAATTCAATATAATTTTTGTGAAACCAAAGCAAGTGTTTTTTTCATCAATGTTCAATATATTCAAAATATTCAGTGTTTCACCAAGAGATCAGCAAATTTTTCTGAATAAATTCAAGCCGAAGCCGATGGTTTGAAAATTTTATTCATACTTGTGTTCATCAGCAGTTGATTTTTACATTGAAAGAACAAACCTGCCATGGTTTCTAATACTTCCAATTGTTCGTTACTTAGGAATAGGTTTCCTAAATGTACTACACCTTTTTGTGCAAAATCTAACGATGCAGTATTTAACCTTTTTTCCGGTACAATCTGCTAGTCGCATCGCAACCACCCTGTGTAATGCTGGAATTGAGTGTACAAGGGATTGAGCAGTAAAACTACATCCTAAAATGTATTTCTTTTCGTAATAACTGTAGATCCATACACCTCAAAAACCTAGACGTCCTTTTCTTTTGCAGAAATGAAATATGTGATAAAATATCTTGGATTCGGTTTCTAAATGGTTCGAATCAAAGTCAATTACTTCGATAAATGAAGGTCTTTGTGCATGAATCAATTAGTTGGATCATCAAATCCTTTACATTTATAGAGAAACCGAACGAGCTGTAACTTATTTTCGGTATTTGAAAATAAATCTCTGTTATTTGTTGGAATTTTTTTGTGATGATTTGAAATCACAATATCATTCAGCCTCCATTATTGACTCGTAAGTATTTTATCGAAATATCATATTTGTCAAACACAATATCTAATAGTTTTACATTCTACTCCAAGAATATATTATTAATTCTTTTGGAGAATGCCTCAGCAAATTTGCCATATGTGTTGAAACTTTTCAATTGAATTCAATTAACAAGCCTCATACCATCAACCATATACAATTTTGAAGAATGCCACACTAATAAATACATCTTGCCGCGTTTTTGTAGCATATTTGTGATTTTTTTCATTTCCTACAGCTAGTTCCAATTTTGAAGATTTCATGTAAAATCCTTCTTTATTAATTAGACGATATAAATGCTTGTTGGAAAAGATTTGTATCCGTTACTTCTTGCAATTATATGTACTGTTTTCATGTACCTTTTTTTTGTCTGATACAACTTTGATATACTCTTGCCTTCTTTCGAAGAAATTTGACACAAAGGTGTCAAATTCTTTTTATTTAATTGGATCGGAAAACTTTCAACATTTCAGCACAAATCACTCATTCTTGAAAGTACTCAATACGACACCTCCATTGTCGACTTAAATTAGGAAAACATTGCGAAGGAGATTTATCAGCAAGTAGGTACATCCGTGCAAATATATCGAAAAGGGCGCTGCTGGTTTACATTGTTGGAATTCAAGCATTAAATTACTGGACGATATTTTGATTCTCTTTTAATTTTATTGATCCTGGATTGCGACCATTTATTAGAGTAATTAATGTCACATGACGAGTCAGTTTGTAGTCAAAAAGTAGATGAAAAAAGAGCCGGGTTAATACTGTTTCTGTAAGCGGGTATATTTGCATCGCATTTTCATTTTGAGTAATATCGATCAAACCTCCAGTCACAGCAGAAGATCGGTTGTGAGACTGCTCTAAAGACAAGTCAAAACCCACTGCATTGGGTCTTGAAACAATCGTTTTTAGTGACGTCTGTAATGTTTTTGATCTTTTTACGAATATCATGATTTCTTCGATATGCCGTTCTTTGAATGTTTATGAACTATTCTGATTGTGGTTTGCATCTAATTACCCGTTTTATCACAAAACAAACACGAAATTCGTTCAAGTTCTCCATTCTTTAGATTTATCACTTGTAGCGGACTTGTTCACGTTTTTTTTTCAATTTGAGCACTAATTAAACGCTCAAATATCAGAAATTTTGCATTATATTGCGTAAATACCAAAAAATTAACTATTCTAAACTATCATTTGATTTCTACGGGCGACTACACGCGCTATGGCTCATTACGGCGCTCGCGGGGAGGTGGGGCCAATAACAGGAAAATGGACCACCACTGGTCCTGGAAACATGTGTTATCTTGTTATCTGAGGTCTCAGGATAAGGAATCTGAGCTTAGGTGCCGGTCTTCATGTTTTGCATGCTCAACTCCCTTTGGCGCCTACACTACACTAAAAATATAGCCAAGTATAACATAAATATATAATATGACTATGACTTATGATTTGTTTGAAAACATGTGATTAAAAGTGATAACGATTTATCTATGACTTATAACAAGGGTAAGTACCTACATGATTCTTGGGAAAAAATATCTGCTAGGGAAAATCAATACTCAATTGTAGGTAAAAATTAACGATATAAGCCTAGAGCGTGTACACGAAATTAAATATTCAGAAATTATTTAGAAATACTCAGATGAAGTTTTGAGTATCAAAAACTATGCCAAACACATAATTCCAGAATTTTCGAAGAACACGGATTTTTAGGATATAGTTCGAAATCCATCGAGCATGCAGTTGAAACTAGTCATTTATATTGCAATTATTGGGCCTCATTTATAGTTCTACTCAACAGTTTTGTTCAATCTTGATAAAAGTAACATACAGGTGTTAGAGAGGATTCAAAATAGGAGTATGCCATATATTTTGAGTTGCAAAAGGTACACTCCCATTGTGAAAGTGTTAAATATTTCAAACCTTCTATCGACTACACAAAAAATTATGAATAAAACACTTGAGTTTATATTTAGAATAAAGTCAAAGCTTGTTCCGTTATACTTCTATGAAAACATTAAATATGTGAATGTAGTGCCCAATCATAAAATGAGAAATCTGGAAAAATTTTACCTATATTCATACAATAGAGCAGGAAATATGAAAAGTTCATTTTATAGAGGTTTGATAAATAGTGTATTATATTAGTGTAGTGTAGTTATATTATTATAAGCACCGAATTGAATCAAAAATTCTGAGAAATTTAAATAATTCAGAAAAACGTGTTGTGGAAACACTTTCAAAAATAACTTTCAAAATTTGTATAACTTTTGGAAGTATATTATTTATTTAGTATCAAAATTAATCTTATGATAATATGTATGAATATGTAAATACCAATTGACCAATTGGTAAATAAAGATTAAAAATCATAATCTTGATGAACACATTAGAACGATTTATGTGTGATGGAAAATTCACCATACTGATTGAAAATTCAACCCAAGATACGCTCACAAATGTATATCCATTAACTTGTATATTTATACACTTTCAGGACAATTACACTTTCTTACTGGCAAACTGTTCATAGATGTAGTTTTTCCGTTGTTACATATGTAAGGAAGAATGACGTCTATAAAAAGTACAATAAAAACCGACTTTTGAACAATACGAATATACTTCGGACTCCGGAAAAACAGGGGGTAAATTGGTTTCAACATTAAAATAAAAACCCAAAATAAAAAGTTGACTCTCTGCAAACCTCTGATTTTCTTAGAAGAAGGAAAAGCAAAAAGACTCTATATCTGAAGTTACGTTTTACAATTATCTCATCCTGGATCTGATAAATGGTGGCATGGTATCATTCTAACACATATACAGAAAAATATCTGAGGCCTACAAAGACTGCCATTTTTGTATGGATGTATTTTTGTATGATTTTGTCACGAGAATGCGCTCTGCCATGCTCGAGAGAATTTATCTCGTTTATTCGATAGAAGGAGCTCTCCAATGGATGATGAGTAGTTCTCCAAAGGATGTTTGCTTTATTTTGAAGAGATAGGGCATTGATGAAAACCATCGAAACTTGATTGTTTGAATGTATGTCACTAAAGAAACACAAAATAAGATGAAATGCACTGTATGGTATTTCCAACAATTTCGATGTTTTTCAAAATTATACCTAATATGCACCTAATATCGAAAAGTGATGTAAAGGTTATGTTTTCTAACATTTGTGTAGACATCTCCCTGAGAGTTTTATTTGAAATATTTCGATATTTCGATTAAAAATCTTGATATTCACAAGATATGTCATCGCGGAAGGTATTCTGAAATAAAAGGAAATGTGGTCAATACAGGCGGCATTAAGAAGTTGCTATGTTTAACTTGTTGACTCTTAGCATAACGACGAGTTTTATAAAGAAAACAAAACTAAGAAAACGTTTTGAGAAAGAGATGAATCACACAAAATTACTTGCAAAGAACGAACGCTGTTTACGATCTCAGCATAAAATTCTATGAATTAGAAGATGTCATACTTTCTTCGGAAAACAGTCGAAGTAAAATTCGATCGAAAAATCGGTATAATTAACGTTAATACACTCGCTAAAACAGGTAAACTGAAGCAGCTCACCGACACCATTAGAAAGTTCAATCTGAAAATCACCGCTCTCCAACAAACACGATTCATGGACGAGAATCATTTCGATACCGACAGTTTCAGAATCTACAAGGGGAAACCTGCCTTGAAAGTAAAGGACAAATTACCGCTTTTAGGTACCGGAGTTGCGATACACAATTCCATACTCGACTCGGTTATTAATTTCACATCGCCCAACGAGAGAGTGTCGTTGCTTTCTATCAAATCAGCTAATAAAGCTTACACTCTAATCAACGCGCACACTCCCATTAACCACCACAACAAAACCGTTTCGGAAAGCGTACAAGATTTTTGGGAAACATTGGAAGAAACAAACAATAAAATACCAAAACTCCACGTGAAAATCTTGCTAGGAGATTTTAAGGCACTAGGTAAGGAAAGGAAATTCAGAGATACTACGGGTCCCCATACCAAACACAAACGTACCAACAAGAACGGTGAAAGGTTAATAGCGTTCTGTAGGAACTTCGAACTCAAAATCATGAGTACTCAATTTCAAAAACCTGCACATTAGCTAACTACTTGGAGATCGCCCAGTCTCAAGCAGGGTGAATATCAAATTGATCATGTCGCAATTTCCAAGAACAACGTAAAGGAAATTCAAAATGTCAGAACTCACAAAGGCGTCTTTTATTCGGATCACTATATCCTCCAAATAAAAACAAAATTTCAACCCAATACAAATAAAAAATTTACACCCAAAAAAGTTAGTTCGGATCCCGAATATCTGAAACTTCACAAGGAAAGAATCATTGCACAAATCAATCAGGAAGAATCGACGAATTGGGAAATCCTTACAAAGAATATTCAGAAAGCCATTACACTAAGGCAACCTCCTCGCACCAGGAAACACTGTTGGTGGAACGTAATTTGCGACCAAGCAGTCGACAAGAGAATAACTGCATGGGAAAAATTTAACGGCCATAAAAATGAGGAAAACTGTGAGAAATTCCTTATAACTCAAAAACAGGCCTCCGAAGTAATTAGAAGAGAAAAACGGAGATATGATAATAATAGGTGTAACGAAATACAGAAGGATTTCACCAATAATAATACTAGAGATTTTTACAAAACTTTCAGAAAAAACTTGCGAGGATACCAAGCGCCCAGTCTTTGTTTCAAAAAATCCGATGGCTGTTTGGAAACTAACACAAAAAATAACTGCAAAATGTTAGCCGAATACTTCAGCGCCCTTCTCAACTCCAATCCACCGCAAGAAAAACTTAAGTTCGACTTTTCGGATTTTACGCATCCAGACGCGCAAGCCCCTGATGTGGAAGAGATTACGGTAATTATCGAGCAACTCAAAAACAACAAAGCAGCAGGAGAAGATGAATTATTGCAGAACTCAGGAATCTCAACGATACTACTTTGGCGCTAAAGCTTCATCAGTTAATATCAGAAATCTGGAGAACGGAACAGATACCACAGGATTGGAAATGCGCGCTGATACATCCATTGCACGAAAAGGGACACAAAATGGATATCAATAATTACAGAGGAATTTCCTTACTCCCGATTGCGTACAAAATACTTTCCAAAGCACTCCTAAACAGAGTAGAACACCAAGCGGATCCACTAATTGGGGAATACCAAGCTGGATTCAGAAAAGGCCGATCATGTGCTGAACAGATCTGGACTTCGAAGACGATATTACAGATGAGGAAATGTAGAAATACAGTGATCACATTCATTGACTTCAAAAAAGCATATGATTCGGTAGACCGCGAAACCCTTTTCGAAATCATGAAAGAATTTGGAATCGATCGAAAGACCCGAACGATTATAAAACAGCCTCTTACAGGTACAACTTCCAAGGTAAAATTTATGGGCGAAATATCAGATCCCTTTGAAATCAAAACCGGTGTGCGGCATGGGGGCGGACTTTCGCCAATCCTTTTCAATATTGTTTTAGAAAAGATCATTAGGGAATGGAAACTTCACGTAAAGGGCATACAAGTGGGTATCAAAAAAGAAAATAGAATAAATGTCAAATGTCTCGCCTTTGCAGACGATATTGCTATCATCACAGACAACAGAACTGAAGCCATTCTCGCCGTAGAAAAACTACATGAAATTGCGCAGAAACCCGGATTACAAATTTCTTATGATAAAACCAAATACATGGAAAGAAAACCAAAAAATAAATAAAAATATGAAAAATATAAAAATGAATTCTGCAAGTTGGCCATTTTAAATATCTCGGGGAAGTTATACAGTCCTCAGGTTTGAACCGAATCGCTAATAAACAGAGAATTACCAAGCTCCAAAGGGCCTATAAACTAACAAGAGCTCACTATAACAAAAAAAGCATTTCGAGAGGCGCGAAATTGAGGCATTATAACACAACGATTCTTCCAGAAGCAATCTACGCATCTGAAACAATGGTTATAGACGGTCATTCAAGAATTAGAGAAATAGAAAAACAAGAACGAAAAATTCTCAGAAAGATTTACGGGTCAATCAATAGAAACGGCATTTGGATGAAAAGACCTCGGAGTGAACTGTATCAAAAGACAAATACGATAACGGAAGAAATCAGAAAGCGACGAGCAAAGTTCTATGCACATGTCTACAGAATTAAACAGTCCAGAATACCGAAGAAACTACTCGATATAATTATGAATAGTAAATTGCGGAACAGAGTGGCTAAAGGAGGTCCAAAAGGATCTACAACAGATCAATATAAAAAATCTCGAAGATCGCACTGAATGTCTCTATAAAATCGCACATGTGAAGTTTGAGCGTAAGTCAAATCGTCAACCTGGAGTAAAATGGACAGATGAACGGAAGAAAGAGCATTCAGAGAGGATGAAACGTTTTTGGGAGGCAAAAAAGATGAAGCAAAAGTCCTAATAATTGCAAATTCAAGTTCTCCTCATGGGGGAACAATCGTAATAATAATAATAATATATACATATATATATATATATATATATATATATATATATATATATATATATATATATATATATATATATATATATATATATATATATTAAGATGCACAAATCATTGATACTAGTAAATACTGAGACTCTTAATCGAAATATTTCAAATAAAACTCTCAAGGTAGTGATGGGCGTTACTTTCAGGAACTGTTCCACGGAACCGTTATTTAATGCGGAACAAACGAACGTTATTTTGTGTTTGGCCGAAACAGTTATTTTAAGGAAGTAGTTACTTTGATCGTCCATCGCCATATTAAAATATGAGATATGGATATGACGATAGAGAGTAAAATGAGCATGTGCTATGAGTGTAACAGGGAAAATGAATCAGAATGTGGATCTACCAACATATGCTTTGATGCTGAAAGAACCGTTCCTACAAAGATGTTAAAATGTACCTTACGTATATGGACACAAGGTTTATATTCCCAAATTTTGTAGAAAATAACGTTCCTTCGAAACGAAAGACGGTGCAAAGAATAAGTTCCTTCGATATTGCTAAAGTGTATCTTATGTAAATGGACATTAGGTTTATATTCCCAAATTTTGTAGAAATAACGTTCCTTTATTTTTTCAAACGGACATTTGGTGAGCCTAAAATACAACAATTAATTTTTTTCGTACTACTTGCAGGTACAAAAATGGAACATGCGAAATCCCTTCAGGGTTTACTCGCAGTTATATTTTCAAGTGATTTAAAAGATAAGATACTATTAACAACTTATCTTTTCCAAATATATTCTTTATCTGTAACTGTTTTTTGTAGATCTCTTAGAACATTTAGCGAGATTAAAATTCAACAACTTACCATTTCCATATATCGTGTAGGAACTAATTCGTTATTGAAAAAGGCGAAAAAGCAACAAAGACTTGTATTCAATGTTTTGGAAGGCACGTTTTAATGGTATGTTCGGATGTAAAATATATACCAGTGATAATAAAGCATTATTTCCAAAACGTAAAAAAAGCAACCAGTTTGAGGAAATATTCTTGAGTAGAATACTGAGGCGACTTCAAGATATAAATTCAAAGAAAATTGAAAATGAAAGAGAAAAATTATTGAAAACGAAATCATTACAATATCAATAATTTTTTTTTATTCAGTGGACGTGGACCTACAGTTTAACGTGGCTTCCGAGCGGCAATTGGACTTATAATCAATGTACATTACCAAGCATATATCATTTTCAAACTACAGTTTAACAGCGGTTCTGTGCGGCAATTGGGCTTATAATCAATGTACATTACCCAGCATATATCATTTTTAAACTACTTTAAATCATAGACAAACACACACACACCTACGCCTTTCACCGGGGCTCGAACCCGAGTTCTACCGCACCACAGTCGGGTGTTTTATCGACTAAGCCACGGAGAGCCGCCTACATCAAAATAATTCCAAAAATGATACAAGTACCTTTATGATTCATATCTATCATTTCCAACTATAATGAGGAAAAAACTTAACTTATAGCTGAAAATGTATCATCGTTCGTATGGCATATAACTATGAAACTATCATACGGTGAAATGAGGAACATAAATAATGATTTACAGAGGTTGGAGAGTTGCTACACTCACTGAAGGCCTTCCTTTAGTGTATAGACTCGTATGATTTATCAGTCAAGATGTACTGATATTTTATTGTACCAAAATTAAATTGAGCAAGAATAACGTTAAGGTTTTATAGACAAGTCTTTAAAGTAATGTCCATCATAAAATAAAATATATTTCTGTCATTTTATTTTATCGGAATATATTTATTCACTTTCATGTCAAAGGGTCATATTTTTACTCACCTGCAGGTTTCTCGAGACCCGTCAAAATTTTCTGAAAATCTCCTAAACCATGAGATTTAACTAAGCCTAGAATAAAAACGAATAATGATTAGCAATAATTTCTACCTTATCTATTAAAAAAGAAATATAATTCATTATGTCATCAATTCACTAGGGTATCGATTATTTCCAACTTCATTAATTTCGATTAATGGAATATACATGGAAAATATATTTTCATAAACAAATCCTTGAATATCTGCCTGTATTATATATATATATATATATATATATATATATATATATATATATATATATATGTATATATATATATATATATATATATATATATATAAATATATATATATATATATATATATATATATAATATATATATATATATATATATATATATATATAATATATATATATATACTATTATAATTATATGTATATATCGGTCCTGTGCTCCACAATCCTCTGTTTCAACATTGTGAGGTCTGTCCAATGTAACAGCCATCACAATCACTACAAGAAACTCATAGACCACATAACTCATATATTCAACAGCAGTCTTGTCCTTGATTTTAGACAACAAATTGGAATTTTTTATTTAGCAATTTTTATGGGCTTAAAATCCCTAAAAGATGAAATTATCTGGCTAGACAATTTTTCGATGTATGGGATCTTTTTATATTTGAATTCTGTGCTCGATTCTTCAGTTGGTCCAAAGATGTTAGAATTGTATATCAGCCTTCTGAGAATATGTTTAGGGTTGTCTTTCCCGAATATGTTAGCATTGTCTTAAATCTTTCACAACCCATTGTTGTGAAATATTTTAAATAAATTATCTGAATTTTGTTTGATCACATTACTATATCTTCGATTTATCGGATGGTAAGAATGATAGTTAATAAATCTTAATTGATTAGATCGTTAATAAATTCTTCTGATACCAGTCCAATAGCACTATCTTTTGTTTTTTTTGCGAATGTTGAGGATATTATTGGTAAGGTACCGGCTGACAGAAGAGATTTTTTGCGAGCGAGGGTTATTGATATATTTTCCTACTTAAACTACGAAAGGCAACTTTACAAACAAACTTTTTAATAAAACGACACTTTTCTCGAAAAACAATCCAGAGTTTTATATTCAGCATTGATAAATCTCCTAAGTTAGATGATTGTTTTAAAAAGATAGAATGTGTAATCCAGCAATCAGAAGCTATGAATAAAGATTGTACAAATTTGGATCATGAAGGTTTGTCATAAGAGTTCCATATTTCACAGAATATAATAATGATGTAAATCGAACGATGGTAAATTTTGGCAGGTTGTGGTGCACGTTTTGCTTCAACTTCGAAACAGACTCCGTCTACGAGTAATAGTACTAACAGTACCACGACTCCTTCGCTGCCACAGAATATCAACCATAAAGATGAACCTGAAGCTACAGTTCCAACAATAAATGTAGAGGAGTTTGCATCGCAAAACTTATTCGTGATGAGCGATGATCAAGGAGAATGGATAATAAACGATTTTACTAGAGATCATGTAGCTACCTATGGGTGTAAATAAAATAAAAATTTTAATTTCTCCGGTACAAAACGTGATTACAACGACGGGACTTCACGATGGCTTTCAGAATCACTATTTGTTAGACGACTTATTAACGGTGAAAAATTTCCACGCCCATGACTTGTTTACTCAGTTAGTAGAGGATCGGTATTCTGTGCAGCATGTCTTCTTTTTGATGTTGACTGTTCATTTAATGGTGAAACCGGATTTAATGATTGGAAATATGCAGGCGTTCGTGTTAATGAGCTTGAAAACTCTAAAAATCATAAAAAATGCATATTAACACTTGAGCAAAGGTCAGATACTAAGAATAGAATAGATCATGACTTAGTTATTCAAACAGAAACAGAAATCTTGTATTAGAGAAATGTTTTAAGAAGAGTAGTGGCTGCCACTAAAGCGCTAGCTTCTCGAGGACTTCTATTCCGGGGTATTAATGAGAAATCTGGCTCACCAAACAATGGCAACTTTTTGATGCTGATGGAATTTCTTTCTTCTTTCGACCCATTACTCGAAGAACATATTTGAAAATTTGGAAATAAAGGATCTGGCAGTACTAGTTACTTATCCAAAACTGTCTATGAAGAATTTATCCATCTTTTAGCACAAAAGGTATCCGCTATCATTGTTCAAGAAGTCAAATAAGCGAAATATTACGCAATTATAGTAGATTCCACACCTGACATATCTCACGTGGACTAACTTTCTTTTGTTATCAGATATGTGAAAAAAGAAGGAACCCCTGTTGAACGTTTTCTCATGTTAATTGAGAACTCTGGAGATAAAGCGGAAGATTTGCGAGTTGCTGTATTATCTGTTCTTGAGTGTTTTGATCTTGATCTCGCAGATTGTCGGAGTCAGTCATATGATAACGCGAATAATGTATCAGGGATTTATTCGGGCTTACAGGCAAGAATTCATGAAATTAATCATCTTGCAGAACATGCTCCTTGTGCTGCTCATTCTATGAATTTAGTTGGAGTTCACGCTGTAGAATGCGCCCCAGAAGCTGGGTCATTCTTTAATACAGTACAAACTTTATACAACTTCTTTACTGCATCGACACATCGTTGGGAAGTCTTACAGTCTCATACTGAAAAAAGAATTGCGTTAAAATCTTTATCTGCAACCAGATGGTCAGCTCGTTATGAAGCGGTTCAAGCACTTTATCAACATTTTGTTGAAATAATTGAAACTTTGATTATTCTTGAAGAAGATATCGAAGAAAATACAATTACACGGCAAGAAGCTAAAGGTATTCGAATTCAGTTGAAGCGACTCGAAACAGGATTTATGCAGATACTTTGGCATTTCTTACTCTCAAGATTTAATGCTGTGAGTCAAAGATTGAAACAAATTGATTGTAGCATCGCTGATGTAATCGATGATTATCATACTTTGATCAAAATCGTTACACAGCATATTTAGAGATTCAAGAAAAATTCTCGGTTATCATTGGATTTGGTGATTTAGATAATAGAGAAATAATTTGTAAACGAGCTAAACGTTTAAGAGAAATATATTGTTCAGATCTTCAGTCCTCACTAGAAGACGAATTTGTGCACTTCCATGCTCATTACACCGAAAAAAATATAAAAAAATTCACCTTCTTATCTTCTGAAACTTTTGCATTCAAACGACCTTTACACTGAGTTTCCAAACGTGGAAATCGCTCATCGAATATTTATAACTTTAGCCGTAACAAACTGTAGCGCAGAACGATCGTTTTCTTGTTTAAAACGAGTTAAAAATTACTTACGTTGTACGATGGGTGCAAATAGACTCAATAGCTTAGCTATTCTATGCATAGAATTAGATGCGGTTTAACGTTTAGATTGTGAAGATTTAATCGACCAGTTTGCAATTAAAAAGTTAGGCGAGTTTGCCTGTGAAAAAAATAATGCAATACTAGTATAAGTCGTTCTAGTGCAAAATTTATAATTCTAAGAAAAATACAAATATTTTTTTATATTACTATAGTATATAATATATAATATATGAGTGCATAAAGAAAAAATATAAATAAAACATAATATATAATACATAATAAATGTCCTACAATCAATTAGTTATTCTAATTCTTAAAAAATGGGATATCAAAACTATTAAAATAAAATTTAAGTCATAGGACGGCATTTTCTTCTTTGCCCCAGGGCGGCACAAATTTAAATCCGGCCCTGCGCGGGCCGGACCAAATCTTAGGGCGGGTCGGTTTCGGCCCGCGGGCTGGGTGTTGCCCACATATGATATATATCATCATATCATGTATAAGTTTGCAAAAGTCAAACCTATTTGTGCTCTTAATGGAAACCAACAACCGCAAAACATATGGTAATTGCTGCTGTCTTCCAGGGCTACAACCAACGATAACTTTATCACTCTACTATGTATGTGAATGTTATATATATATATATATATATATATATATATATATATATATATATATATATATATATGTTCACATATCTAGTTGCTAAACTTCCAAAATGGCTCGAATTTTTCAAATTTTTATATAATATATATATATATATATATTCTATGTATATATATATATATATATAACAATCTAGAATCGGTCAACACCTATTTTTCATACCCCTAAATGTTAAGGGTGGTCCATCCCTTCATTTTCAAAAATTTTTCATGATATAGCATTCTAAAATACATACAACCCTAAATTTTATTTTTTTATAATCAACCCTATTTTTTAACTATTAACTATTTTTTATCTATTAATCATTAAGTTCAGATTTTTCATTCATATTTTATTGATTTGATATATAATATTCTCGTGTCACGGTGTTTGCTTCCAAACTCCTCCGAAACGGATTGACCGATATTTATGAAATTTTCGTGCATATCGGGTAGGTCTGAGAATTGGCCAACAGGTATTTTCATACCCCTATATGATTAGGCTGACTCAACACTAAATATTTTTAAAAATTTTTCTGACAACTCTTTCTATTTTGATATGTTTATCATGTGGGTTGAAAATGAATATACTCCTAAATTTTCACCCTTCTGCCATAAACCTCTACTTCTTGACAGCCATTTTAATATTTTAGTTTTAATTTTTTTAACGATTTTTTTTTATATTAATTATGATTCGGCATTGAAGCTTACATACAACCCTAAATTTTCACTATTCCATCCAATCACCTACCACTATTTTTTTTATTGATCAATCGGTCATTTGTAACCACCAGGTGTCTATTGTTGTCACCTTTCACCCAGCAAACAGTACGGAGTACGGATGAGAACAAAGCCTGTCAATCTCACGCAATAAGCTTTCTCTCTTCCCTTTACAGTATCCGAAATTTTTTATCGATAATCACAGTGTTAATGCTATATTCCTCCGAAACGGCTTAACCGATTTTGATGAAATTTTATATGTATACTCGGTAGATCTCAGTATCGGTTGTTATCTATTTTTCATATTCTAAGTGATAAGGGTAGTCTAGCGCAAAAATGTTTTATTTCCACCCTTCTATCACAAAACCTTATTTTTTAATAGCGATTTCAGTTATTCAATCATTTTCAAACCCGGTCGATAATGTGTTATTAAAATCGTGTCAGTTACACCTTACATCATTTTCAACTTAAAAAAGGCTAGACTGATTTTTATAATTTTTGTAATTTTGGATTTGTCGTTATCAATATAAAACTTTATGACATCGAAAAACATTTAATGCGACTACACGAAGGTCTGAATTAAAGCGTTGTAATAACAAACAAAATATAAGTATTTTCTGAAGAACACTCGTGGCAGAGTGAGAGCGATAATATTTTCTCCTTCGAATTTCATCTAAATATATAAAACAAATATAAAACAAAGGCGAGTTATTTACACCAATTTTATAACTATATAAGGTTGTTTTCATTTCATTACGTTAGCTAACATCATCAATTAAGTTTAGCTAAAACGTATCAATTCATTCATTGACTGTCGACTGCTGGACGTTGCGGAGTTCGCCGGGTACGTTTAAAAATAAATTTGATGACTTTTCATTTAAAGCAACAATTTTTCAAAACTTTTGGAATAAATAGAGTAAGTACTAAGTAGTTCCAAGGAAATCAAATCAACACTTACCGCAAAGATTTACAACTACAGCCAAGACAAACCAAGTATTAGCCTCCATAATGCAAAGTGAACGAGAACAAAATGATTCTGATAATTTCAATCATTAGGCATGAAATTATATATTTCGCTGAAGTATTTCAGATAAGGCACGCAGAATGAATAGAAAATTACGAGTATTTCAATATTTTATCCATTTTGCAAACATAAAATTAGTAGGATGCCTAGAAAAAAAATAGAGCAATTAGGGCTAACAAATTTTCCTTCATTGATACTTTAGATTATTACACGTAATGGAAATGTTAATCGAACCATGTTTCTAACTTTTGGTGTAAATCTCCATAATAAAGGTCACTTAATAATTTAATTTAGGTTTTAGGGAATTATTTGATTTCAATTAATTTTGTAAAAAATTGCCTAATCGAATCCTAATAATTATCTCATTTTAATGTTATTGATGTTGTTAAAATACTTTCTCAAACACCAACTAAATGACCAAAACATTTGTGAAAATGTTTTGCTCAGGAAACAAATGAATCCAGATCGGTGCGTGATGTTTTCTACTTGAATGTCAATATTTATGGGGCTGAGATTTTGGGGAATTTTAAGAAGAAAGAGATACGACCTTATGTCCTAAACTTCTGATCTTAAAGTTTGAGATACAAGGTAATAACCTTTTTGAAAATGAATTTTGCATTAAAATCTCTCATGCTATTCCAAATATCTTAATAAAATTTAGTACGTATGCAGACACTATGTATCAAGAGATATTTTTGATGTACAGTAGAATTCCATTAGTCCGGCATCTAACACTCCGGACACGGCTACCTAGAATACAGGTCATGAAATGAACATCTGTTAAAAGAAGATAGTGGTCCAACAATCCCGCCTTTAGTTGAGCTGGTATACTAATGCAAATAGGACGCTTCCCAAAACTTTCGCAGTTTGAAGTTAAATAATTTGAGCTTTTGGTATAAATTCTATATTTTTCAATTGTGTACAGTGTAATACAAGGGTTGATGTTGATAATTTGTTGAAATCTCAACATAAAACTATAAAAAACAAAGTGTTTAGTTTGTTTACAAATTTCAGTGAAACGAAATCAATTTATGTTGTTTAAGATTTTCGTAGTTTGAAGTTGAATATTTTACGATTACAGTTTTAATCCTCTATTCATCATTTTTTTATAGTGTTATTTAGGTGCTAGTGTTGATAGTTTGTGGATAACATAACATCAAATTATAAAAACGAAGTGTTTTGTGTGAACCGATTTAATAGAATCGAATTTGTGTTGTGTTTTGAGTACGGATTACTTACAAATAATTTTTTTGTGAAATATAGAGTAGAGGATAGGTATTCCATAGATGATTCAGTAAGTTTCAAGCATGGAATAGGTGAGTTTCTAGTGAGAATATTTTCTTAAAATGACGAAAACTTGTTGCATTCCTGGTTGTAAATCAAATTATAACAGCACCCTGCGAGCGGGTTGGCAACTAGTATCGACTTTCAGTTTCCCTAAAAATGAATTTTTAAAGAGTAAATTGATGAAATCTGAACCACGAGATAATTGGGATCCAACAAAATATTCAGTTGTTTGTGCCTTGCATTTTCCTGAAACTGATATCATCAGGGAAAAAAAATTCGTTTCAGCTAGTGGGATTGTAAACATACCTACAAAAACAAGTTTATTCTCTGACGCGGTTCCTTCAATTTTTCCAAATTTACCGCATTATTTGTCAAAAATTATGCCCTTACCTAGGAAAAACCCAGAGGAAAGGCGGACAAATTATTTAGCTCGCAATGAGAATTTGAATTACATGTTTGAAAAGCCAGATTTAATTGTGAATTTTCAAGATTTAATTATTCATTACTCCAGTAAAATAAATATTCCTGATTGTTGGAACGTTAAAATGGGTTCAGTTAACAAGAAAATTCATTTTTATTTTTTAAATTTAAGTGAAGAAATTATTACCATAAGTAACCAAATTACTGTGAATGAAGACATATTACTAACAGTATTTTTGAAAGGAAAAAAAATGTTGTACACTGATTTAAGTTGGAGTTTGCCTATTGACAAAAAAGTACAATGTAACATCTGCATCTCGCTTGTTACTGAAAGTACAGGAAATTTGACTGATAATGAATATTTTAATTATTTGCAACGGGAGGACTGAATATACCTACAGATTTAGTTTAAAATGTCTTATTTCACATGTGTGCCATATTTGAAAAAATTATTAATGACATTTCTTTCGAACGGGCCTTTTTGAGTAATATGCACCAGAAAGCAATTTTGTGTAATCTCACTATTTTAAGCGTGAGTGGATGAGTCCTTGAAAGATTTTTATTGTTGCTGTTTATGTGGTGAAGACAATAAAAATATTCTGAACATGCTGTGTTCCATTTTTTCGAATATCTTATTGAATGACCACACAAAAAAAATAATGAAGCCGGACACAAGAAAACTGAATCAAAAAATAAACGAAGAAAGCTCAATACTTCCATGAAGTAGTTTTTTGGTTGCGCTAATCAGAAATATAATATTTATTCATACTTAGGTAAATAATTCAATTTGAGTCATTCCTACAGCGTTTCTTTCAAGGTTCCTATTCTCTCAAATAATTCAATAAATTTGGTTAGACAACTTTTCATGTAAATAAATCCCACGGATTAATAGAAGTACATTTTACGCAGTGGGGCTTTATCGAAAACATCGTTGTTTTCTTGAAATAATAAATGTTTTTCATTTGTCTGTTACAGAAATATGTGCCCACAATACCCAATATAGTATTCTATATGTTATAAATACGAATAATATATCTTATTCGTTCGCAATATACAAAAAGTGTTGAAATAATACTCGAAACTTTGGGAACAACCGACTAGGGGAGTAGACCACTGTGCACAATTTGGCAACACCAAGGGACTACGCTCTTCATGGCCTGAATTGAAGGTGGCCGTAGTCCGGAATGCCCGATTGTCCTACATCGCTCCAGAAAATTGTAAAAATTTTGGTTTTCTCCAAAAGTATGTCTAAAGCTGAATAAAATGCGTAGATGACTGCCGCCCTCTAAAGACTGGTTTTTTCACCACTTTGTGCCTGAGGTCAAAGAATCCTTCAAAAGCCTTGCTACGACCACCTTTACTACAGGCCATGAAGAGCGTAGTCTTTCGGTGTTGCCAAATTGTGCTTAGTTGTATACTATCCTAGTCGTATGTTCCAAGCTTTCAAGCATTATTTCAACTATCTTTGTATATTGTGAACAAACAATGAATATTATTAGTATGTATAATATATAGAATATTATATTGGGTATTGTGAGCACATATTTCTGTAACAGAAAACTGTAAAACATTTATTATTGCAAGAAAACAACGATGTTTTCGATAAAGCCCCACTGCGTAAAAAATACCTCTATTAGTCAGTGGGATTTATTTACATGAAAAGTTGCCTAACCAAATTTATTAAATTATTTCAGAGAATAGAAACCTTGAAAGAAACGCTGTAGGAATTACTCAAATTGAATTATTTACCTTAGTATAAATAAATATTATATTTCTGATTAGAGCAACCAACAAACTACTTTACAAAAGTATTGAGCTTTCTTCGTTTATTTTTTGATTCAGTTTTCTCGTGTCCGGCTTCATTATTTTTTTTGTCTAATCATTCAATAAGATATTCGAAAAAATGGAACACAGCATGTTCAGAATATTTTTATTGTCTTCATCGCATAAACAGAAACAACAAAAATCTTTAAGGACTCATCCAATGACACTCTTAAAATAGTGAGATTACACAAAATTGCTTTTTGGTGTATATTATACAAAAAGGCACGTTCAAGAGAAATACCATTAATAATTTTTTCAAATATGGAACACATGTGAAATAAGACATTTTTAATTAAATATGTAGGTATACTCAGTCCTCCCCGTTGCAAATAATTAAAATATTATCAATAATAAATAAAATCATAGCTTCCAAAAATTCTGTTTTGAGGAAAGTTTGGATTTTGAAAGAATGTGTTATTGTAAGTTAGATTTGTGAATAGCGATCTGTTTTTTCGATGGTTATCGGTAATAAATAGGTTAGAAAATATACTTATTACTATAAATAAACTCACCTATCCCAAGCTTGAAACTTACTGAATCATCTACGGAATAGCTATCCTCTACATTATATTTCACAAACAAATTATTTGTAAGTAATCCGTACTCAAAACACAACACAAATTCGATTCGATTAAATTGGTACACACAAAACACTTCGTTTTTATAATTTGATGTTATGTTATCCACAAACTATCAACACTAGCACGTAAATCACACTATAGAAAATTGATGAATAGAGGATTAGAACTGAAATCGTAAAATATTAAACTTCAAACTGCGAGAGTCTTGAACAACACAAAATTGATTTCGTTTCACTGAAATTTTCAAACAAACTAAATACTTTGTTTTTTAGTGTTTGATGTTGAGATTTCAACAAATTATCAACATCAACACTTGTATTACACTGTACACAATTGAAAAATATAGAATTTATACCAAAAGCTCAAATTATTTAACTTCAAACTGCGAAAGTTTTGGGAAGCGTCCTGTTTGCTTTAGTATACCACTACAAGAAATGGCGGCAATATTAGGCAACCTTATGACATGTCAGATATTCATTTCATGGCCTGTAGTAAAGGTGGTCGTGGCCTTGGTCTACCAGAAGATACTAAAGTCATCCTTCTTTTGGACAATAGCAAAGCCTACTCGCCAGTAGATGAGTTAGTTTCTGGAAATATTGTTGCTACTCTGCTCCCACCTAACGTAACATCTTTGATTCAACGCATGGACCAAGAGGTTATTCAAAATTTTAAATGCTTTTAGAGAAGGTCTTTTATTCAAGGCCTGTTAAATGCCGACTGTGACATGACTGATTTTCAAAAAGAATTTACAGTAAAATATGACGTCTATTGCACTGTCTTGGAATCGAGTAAAAAATACAAAACTCCAAAAATGCTGGAGAAAACTTTGGCCAGCTGCAAACCCTGCATCCTGCATCTGACCTAACTCTACAGACTGATGAGGAAGAAAATCATCAAGACGCTCTGAACAAAGTTTTGGGGGTCGTTAGAAGAGCGGCAAATCCCTTGAAAATTCTACCTGAAGATAAGGTAGAGGAGTGGCTTCTAATCGACGAGAATGAGCCTGTTGAACAAGAACTAACCGATGAGGACATTATCAACATTATAGTAAACTCCATGGCTTCCATTTTTTAAGCAAAAATCTGCGTCGTACTAAAAAAATTTAAGAGATCAAATCAGTTCAGTTTCACAATTTTAAACTAATTTTAATTATAAGTGACGCTACAACTCGTACATCCTTAACTGAAATATTACTAACATTGTAATTTGACTATATTTTTTTATAGATTGAGATAAAACTTTGAGTATTTTTTAAAAAGTGTTTCTTTAAAATAGCTTTAGAGCTTTCATGCTTCCCTTTTTCTTTCCAAGCATTCAATACATTTGTCTATATTCGGTCCATTATTGTAAATACAGGTAATCAAAATTCCACTGCTGAACATTCAAACACTTCTTTCTGAGTCAGTTTTGCTATTTCTAGCTGTTCTTTTAAACTAACAGAGCCCTAGTGTTCATTTTCATTCCGACAGAAATGAGATCGAAACCCTTTATTCTGTTTTCTCAGCTGGTCTATGGATTTCCAATATTCACTTATGCACAGATAGATACAATATTTTTGATCATTCATCAATTTGTTCAAGGTCCATGTAGTTTCCAGTTAGTTGCACATTGTAGTTTCCAGTTAGTTGCACATTGTAGTTTCCAGTTAGTTGCACATTGTAGTTTCCAGTTAGTTGCACATTATAATAACTTAATGCTTAATATAACTTTTTTCTAGATAGTCTATTTAATTCCCCTTTTCATTGGATTCTGCTAGATTGTATAAAAAATTACTAATGCTAGTTCTTTCAGGGTATAGCTCAGATGCTTTAATTTTCTCCAATAGATTTGAGGGAACTCTTATTACGTACATATAGATCTCGAGTTATTATTTGACGTCATTTTCCATTAGATGGTTCATCTCTTCCAAGCTATTCACATCCATTCTATTATTGTATACAAAATTTTTTTGTACGTCTTTTGAATCAGAATTTTTGTTTTACTTCACAATTTCAGGATTGCGTTTTTTTGTAGCTTACAGCTGTGAACATACTACCTGCCTCTTCACTTGATACCGAATTGTGCTAATATTCTTTTTTTTACTATCAGTATTCACATGTTCAGTATGTAATTTTCTACGTTAATTTTATTTGCTCAATTCTTCAGTTTATTTCAATTTCGTTTATTACAGACTTATTGATTTACTATTCAATACTCAAAGTTCATTTCACTACATAGTATAAAGCAAAGTCGCTTTTTCTGTCCCTTTGTACGCTTTAATCTTTGAAACTACGCAACGGATTTTGATGCGGTTTTTTTTAATTGATAGAGTGATTCAAGAGAAGGTTTATATGTATAATAACATCCACTAAATAGTGGAGAAGTACTGTTATATTTGAGGTTTCTAATGTGATGTCGTAAATAATTACATTTTTTCCGCTTACATTGCAAACGCAGGCTGAACCCTACGAGTTTTATCAAAATAATGTACTAAGTATTGTACACATTGAAAAGGTCTACAGAAAAGTTCGTGATGGTATATGTCTATCTCTTATGGATAACCCACAATAACTTTTTTTTGTCATTTACTTTTTGCGACAAATAATGGCTAATTTTCGAAGCGATTTTAACCCATACAGCATTAATCCTTAACCAATTAAATACCTTGAATACATTGTTCATTTAATATAGATATATATGGCCCTTTACACCGTATGATTTAAGTGAATATTTTCGAAGATATTACAGACTTAAAAATTGCGGGGCGTAGCGTTTGCGGCAGCTCTCCAGCGAGGAATAGCAATACTTCACTACATAGTATAAAACAAAGTTGCTTTCTCTGTCCCTATATCCCCATGTATTAAATCTTTAAAACTACGCAAAGGATTTTGATCTGGTGTTCTTTAGTAGATACAGTGATTGAAGAGGAAGGTTTATATGTATAAGAGCATCCATGAAATAGTGGACAAATAATGTTATTTTTGAGGTTTCTAATGTGATGTCGTAAATAATTACATTTTTTCGCTAACATTGCAAACGAAGGCTGAACCCTACGAGATTTATCAAAATAATGTACTAAGTATTATACACATTGAAAAGGTCTACAGAGAACTCCGCTATGGTATATGCCTATCTCTTATGGATATACCACAATAAAATTTTTTTCTCATTTACTTTTTACAAATAATGGCTAATTTTCGAAGCGAATTTAACATTACGAATTTAACCAATACAACATTAATCCTTATCCAATTAAATACCTTAAATACATTGTAGATTTTATATAGATTTATATGGCCCTTAACAGCATATGATTTAAATGAATATTTTCGAAGATATTACAGATTTACAGAGAAAGCGACTTATATATATTATATAAGTCTTATATAATAAGTACTTATATATATATATATATATATATATATATATATATATATATATATATATATATATATATATATATATATATATATATATATATATATAATAATTTATATGGCAAAACAACGTTGGCCGGGTCAGCTAGTATTCAATAATTTAGTGTTAGATTTTCCAATTCAGTTGTTTCCTATTTTCTCTACATTGCAGTAAAAACTTAAGTTGCTCAAACTTTCATTTAGGGGAAGTACTAAGGATTCATTCAATTCACTAAGAGGTTCTTAATGAAATTACATAGTGAATTAGTATCACCGTAACATTAACATCCATTTGTAACAGCTCCACAAGAATAAGTAAATTACCTGTTTGGCTTCAAATAAAATGTTCTTTGATGTTCATTAAAGTAACATGGTAGATAACATTTAAATTTTTCTGAGCATTAGGAATAGATGATTTGAATGAAAACAGAGCGATGAATAAAAGGAAACAAAGAATATATGGTCATTTTACAATAAATTTTTTCACTATATTAAAAAATCTTATAATCTCCCTGGTTTAAAACAAATTAATAACATCAACCTCAACATTTCAAATAATATATTGAAGTTAATATTCTGAAATAACTTTTTATAACACTTCAACGAAATTTGCTGTTTGTTAGAAAATACATTTATTTAGTATATTTAACTGTTATCACATATATACTTAAACAATAAAAATTCAAAAATGTACATAACCCTTTAAAAAAACAGAAAACATAACAATATGAAAATTTTCTACACTCAACATTAATTATTGTTTATTGAACAATTTTTTTTCATCTATGATATTCAACGATACTCAGTTTCAGTATGTCAAAAATAAATTCAATTTCCTTCTATTACTCTCACCATCGTAAACTTCTGGAGTAATGTACAATTTTCACTTCACTTACAAAGGCACTTGTACCTTTTAGACAAAAATTGACTGTATTCATACCATAACAATTAGGTTTTTTACAGATTACAAATATTTTATAAGAGAAATATTTCAAATATAATCAATAACCCAATACTAAAATGCATCAATTAATCAGTTTGGAAACTTATGGCACCAAAAATCCAATCTTCCATGAAACTTGGTATAAATGCTTTTGTTCTCTCAAATTTCACTTTCGGTTCCTGTTTGTTCAATAATTCTTCATATTTTTTCAAGGCATCAGAACATACTGCGCCACATACTTGGGTCATGAACTTACCAGTGGGCTTCATCACTTTAAAAACTTTCTGAAGAACCTTTTCCATGAATGACCACAATTCAGGATCGTCAGAGATTGGTACATCAGTTAAATCTCCAAATACGTAGTCAAATTTCCTTCCTTCCTTGATGTAACTATCCAAGGCTACCATGCAATCAGTAAGTAAAATCTGCAGAAAAAAACAATGATTATTGAAATTTTATTTCTAATATCATCCGTATTTTTCAAATAATGAAAATACATTTGGAATTGAATATTTCTCTTTAGTAAACTCTTCTAGAAATCAGGTTATCTGTATATGCAGTGATCGCTCATTTGCTATTAGAGATATAAATTATTCAAAAATTTGTTGTGACATTTGGGTTTATTCATTACCATAATAAAATTTTCGAATGTATAATATACAGTGCTTATTTTAGATTTTCTTGAAGATTATTATAAAAGAAGATTCTATTTTATAAAACATTCTTAAAAATATAAATATTATTTTGAAATATTGTATTTCTTATTAATGGGGACATCACTAGCACCGACAGCATTATTGTTTGTGTTAATCTTGTCATCATGTCAGAAATTTGCATCAAATTAGTTATTTCACCTTGGAGAAAGTAATTATATTCATTAACTCATCCATTATTGCAGATGGACCTTACAAACCTGATATCACCAGAAAACATTTCCATGACAATAAAGCATAATAAACAGGTTGTGCCATTTGAAAAATTCAATCTTGGTTTTTATCATTTCATTTTCAAAATACTGCAGCAGTAGGCACTGACAGAGTCAAAGAGATAGACAAAAACTATTTTACAAATGCTTTGAAGTCTGGATAATCAAATGGGAAAAAATAATGTTATTCATAAGGGTGCTGAAATAATAAATCTTGAAATGCACATATAGATTTGATAGTTTCTAAATATAAACTGGCCAAATCAATAACTATGACACATAAGTAATAACAAAACAGTTGGTACACAGAATTCAATGATGATTGAAACATGGCGTGGAAAGGGTAGGTTTGCATTTTTGTTTTGTTCTACGTTTGGGACACAATGAATAACCATGTCAATATTTTAAAATCATACAGTATCAACGTACGCCGGCTACAACAAAAGCAGAATAGATATAATACGATTCAAGATTGCTGGTTCACACAGAATATATTATATACAAAGTGTATCATTATTTTGAAAACAATAAAGAATTACCGTATACTCTGGACGCTCCTCATTATCTAGTACATTTCCACATAAGGATCTTAAATGGATGGCACAAGCTTTAATAACAACAGGGTCAATTTCCAACATTATAACATGTCTAGGATTTTCTTTCAATAATTCGTTGAGAAGTGCTCCATCTCCACCTCCTAAACAAAATCCATAATAATTTTGTTGATAATAAAAATACAAATTAATAGAAAAAATTTAATTTCCATGAATTTCACATTACAATGAAAATCAAATTGTACAATCTCATTCAAAATCATAGAATTTGATGTTGAAATTTGATTTTTTTTTATTTTGAAATACAGTTGATAAAAATAAAGAAACTAATAAAAATCATAGCTTACCAAGAATAATAATCTCTTTATGCTTATAATTTTCTGTCCCCCTTTTCATGATTGTATCTGTGTAAATGACATCTCTTTCAGATATATCTGAAATTGATATTGAAAAGTAGAGTATGTTCATTTACAGAAAGATATATTTTGATTCTTACTTTGCAAATCATCTAAAACTAACATGTTGCCCAAGCTTTTTGAGTGTAAAATTTGAACTTTCTGGAATTTTGACTTTTCCTCAAATACAATTTCATCTATATCATATTCCAAAATTCTCTCATCTGAAAAATTTTTATTATACAACATTTTTTTATACCTACTTTTTATTTTTATTTATATTTATATATATATATATATATATATATATATATATATATATATATATATATATATATATATATATATATGCTGGGTGAAAATAAATCATGGGTTGTTCAAGTTTTTTGTAATTTGGTTGGCTCATTTCTGATATAACGTTGAATCTTTCAACATTCAAAATCAATATGGCATACTTTGAGTTTCACTGAAATGGATATGAGAACATCCTGTATGTTTCTAACAAAAGACATAACATTTAAGATGTTCCATTTAAATTTATAATTTTCATATCATTTTCAGTAAAAACCAGAAGTCATATTTGTATTATTTGTATGTTGAAAAATTCAAAATAAGGTACGGTATAATGCAATCAAATCTCAGCAAAATCGAAGGACTCATTGAAAAGTTATAGTGGAAACCCATGACTCACATACACCTGATATAATATTATATATATATATATATATATATATATATATATATATATATATATATATATATATATATATATATATATATTAGTGTGTGTGTGTGTATAATAACATTCTAGCAACACAATGTTAGAAGTTATGATGAATAGAAAAAAATTGCAGAATTTTTAGATTGTACACACCTGAGGTGGGGAAATACTGCGGATATACTCCCCTTTTCAAAGGCACTAATGCTCTGGATTTGCCATTGACTCTTTGGGCAAGATCATTTTCCAATTTTTTTACTTTCTATAAAATAACACCAAACAAAATTCCAAATGAAAAAAATTAAATATAAATAAAAATAATAACAAAATATAATTTGCTTTTAATAATAATAAAGATTCAAAAAATGGAGGAAAGATTTAGCAACAAAAATGGTAATTTTACTATATCATCATTAAACTTTGCTGAATACTTTATTTGGCATACCTCCAATATAATCATTGATAAAATTTTTGGGGCATACACCATCAAAATTATTTAAGATTCTTATGACATTCATAACTTTAAATGACTATAAGTCATATTTTCTTGAAATTACAAAACCAAATTCATTTTAATCACTATTTAAATAGTTGCTTCACAAGTATCATTTTTTATAAATTACGAAGCCCATAGTTTTGCCCACATTTACTGTTATTTGATAAATTTGAATGCCAATATAGATGTAAACAGGTAATAGGTAAAATAAATAATAGCTCAATATTTTGTTATGAGAAGAACCTGTGTGAAGGGGATGTTGTAAGATAGCTGGAAATAATACAGCACTAACAGAAATTAACATATTACTTTACAACTGACAACAAATTATTATTTCACTATTAGCAGTTTTTTACTGAAGATATTTAGAATAAATATAATTGTTTAAATGCATGCTCTCAGCAAACTCTTTAGCTTTATGAAAGCCAACCCCTTGACTTAATATTTTATATTAAAAAATATAAAATTGTTGACTAATTAAAAATTGTTTACATATAAAGTTCATGTATTGGTATCAGCTCCAGTTAATTGATAGAATCTTCTGAAAACCAACTCTTCAACAAGTCAGTGTTCTTAAGTAAATTATGGTTAAAGGAAATGATAATTTCTCAAAAAGAGTAACTGTATAACAAGGCTGAGTATACCCAAGATTGTAAAAAAACATAGTTATAATTTAAAGTCAGCTTGAATATTTTCATGATGGGAACTGTACGGTCAATAGCTATAAAAAATATTATATTTTTACATGGTATACAATACTTTCATATTTAGCATACTGTGATTATATTAATATACATTTTTGATTCCCATTTTCCTTGAATTCAAATAAGGTACCTATATACAATTATATGAAGGAAATCTCAATCATTCAAAAAATTTAAGCACGAATATTAATCAAATATATTGAGATGCAAGTCAAGAGTTTTTCTCACCTCAAATGAAAGCAGCGGTTCCTTTTGCTCCTCCTTGTAGTATTCGATATTCAAAGTGATCAAACCATTTTTATAAAATCTTAGATGGATGACGGCACCCGACTCGGAAATGTAGGTATTCAATACACCCTCATTTGTATTAAAACGATGTACTTCCTTCAAATTGGTTAAATACTCGCCTAAAACATTCTTAATTATCAATGATAATGAGGGTTTCTGAATTTCTTTCTCCACTTCAACGGAATTAACAGAGAAATCAAGAATATAGTATGTGCCGACATCGTGATTGCTGGTGACTGAATGTATGAAGTCGTATTTAATTGGAGAAATATTTAACAAACGGCGCCGGCGGGACATGTAGAACAAAAAACTTGATAAAAATATTGACCTTTGGAAAAACCACCAATATATTATCTCTAGGCAAACATTTGATAGAAATCGCACACTTGAACTATTTTTTGCAAATTATCGTAGACCACAGAACAGAAAAAATTACAGAAAGCAGAATAAAATGTAGAGCCTATCTCAAAATTGATAAAATATTTGAATTAAATAAAAAACACTCTTTGTGGTTCACGAGCGTGGTCGTTGTGAGTGCTTAGTAGAATGCACCCTTAGTTGTTTAGATTGCAGTTTTTTTTAGAAGCATAAACTACATAGTATACATTGAAAAATGGTACCCAATTCAATCTCAAGTTGACTTCACATTGTGTGGTATAAATCATAATATGCACATTATACAAATACCTACATAATAAACAAAAGTAAAATTTTATAATACTTATTATATCTGAATAATACCACTATAGTATGCCGTTCTAAACAGTAAAAATTTAACTCTTAACAAATAAATAATCTGCGACTTGAAATTCTAGAGTAATATTTCAATATTTTCATACTTTAATTAGATAGTCAGTTTTTAAATATGGCTCTTTCATTCTTAGGAATCAAGAGCACTTTAGTATTCCATGTTCCATTCAATAAATTTAATCTAGCAAAATTATCTACCAGTCATATTTCTCCGCCACATGCAAAAAGCCATCTATAAATATATAAACACATGAAAGATAAAAAACAATTTTCAATAAAAATTGATTCACTACTCGATATTTGATTACTAAATGTATCTATATTATATATATATATATATATATATATATATATATATATATATATATATATATATATATATATATATATATATATATATATATATATATATATATATATATATATATATATATATATATTAGTTCAAAGATTCACAGGTAATTCAATACTAGTAAATACTGAGACTCTTAATCGAAATATCGAAATATTTCAAATAAAACTCTCAGGGAGCTGTCTACACAAATGTTGTCAACGAGAACGAACCCATCACTTTCGAGAGTGAATATTAAGAGCGTTTCGAAAAATTCATCGATCTTGTTGAATGATAATAGGATACAATTGTTTCATCATTATTATGAATCATCAGTCCATATTTAATCTATCAATCAAGAATCGATGACTTTCAAAACGAACATAGGTCCCATACCAAATTAAGAGAAGTCCTAGAGAGTGAAATACTCACACAGGCTCCCTCTATCGGCGAAAGGACGTATAAACACTCCCTAGCGTTCAAGATTCCTACTCATGACAACAAGAGTGCGAGTGGAAGGCTTTGTAGATATTTCATTCGAACACAACAGAAAATTGTCTGAAATGTGTACGAATGATCCCATGCCTAATCGCTCCAGATCACGCCCAGGCGGGCAAAAGTGTAGCTAGTTCAAAGATTCACAGGTAATTCAATACTAGTAAATACTGAGACTCTTAATCGAAATATCGAAATATTTCAAATAAAACTCTCAGGGAGCTGTCTACACAAATGTTGTCAACGAGAACGAACCCATCACTTTCGAGAGTGAATATTAAGAGCGTTTCGAAAAATTCATCGATCTTGTTGAATGATAATAGGATACAATTGTTTCATCATTATTATGAATCATCAGTCCATATTTAATCTATCAATCAAGAATCGATGACTTTCAAAACGAACATAGGTCCCATACCAAATTAAGAGAAGTCCTAGAGAGTGAAATACTCACACAGGCTCCCTCTATCGGCGAAAGGACGTATAAACACTCCCTAGCGTTCAAGATTCCTACTCATGACAACAAGAGTGCGAGTGGAAGGCTTTGTAGATATTTCATTCGAACACAACAGAAAATTGTCTGAAATGTGTACGAATGATCCCATGCCTAATCGCTCCAGATCACGCCCAGGCGGGCAAAAGTGTAGCTAGTTCAAAGATTCACAGGTAATTCAATACTAGTAAATACTGAGACTCTTAATCGAAATATCGAAATATTTCAAATAAAACTCTCAGGGAGCTGTCTACACAAATGTTGTCAACGAGAACGAACCCATCACTTTCGAGAGTGAATATTAAGAGCGTTTCGAAAAATTCATCGATCTTGTTGAATGATAATAGGATACAATTGTTTCATCATTATTATGAATCATCAGTCCATATTTAATCTATCAATCAAGAATCGATGACTTTCAAAACGAACATAGGTCCCATACCAAATTAAGAGAAGTCCTAGAGAGTGAAATACTCACACAGGCTCCCTCTATCGGCGAAAGGACGTATAAACACTCCCTAGCGTTCAAGGATTCAATGAATCTTTGAACTAGCTACACTTTTGCCCGCCTGGGCGTGATCTGGAGCGATTAGGCATGGGATCATTCGTACACATTTCAGACAATTTTCTGTTGTGTTCGAATGAAATATCTACAAAGCCTTCCACTCGCACTCTTGTTGTCATGAGTAGGAATCTTGAACGCTAGGGAGTGTTTATACGTCCTTTCGCCGATAGAGGGAGCCTGTGTGAGTATTTCACTCTCTAGGACTTCTCTTAATTTGGTATGGGACCTATGTTCGTTTTGAAAGTCATCGATTCTTGATTGATAGATTAAATATGGACTGATGATTCATAATAATGATGAAACAATTGTATCCTATTATCATTCAACAAGATCGATGAATTTTTCGAAACGCTCTTAATATTCACTCTCGAAAGTGATGGGTTCGTTCTCGTTGACAACATTTGTGTAGACAGCTCCCTGAGAGTTTTATTTGAAATATTTCGATATTTCGATTAAGAGTCTCAGTATTTACTAGTATTGAATTACCTGTGAATCTTTGAACTAGCTACACTTTTGCCCGCCTGGGCGTGATCTGGAGCGATTAGGCATGGGATCATTCGTACACATTTCAGACAATTTTCTGTTGTGTTCGAATGAAATATCTACAAAGCCTTCCACTCGCACTCTTGTTGTCATGAGTAGGAATCTTGAACGCTAGGGAGTGTTTATACGTCCTTTCGCCGATAGAGGAGCCTGTGTGAGTATTTCACTCTCTAGGACTTCTCTTAATTTGGTATGGGACCTATGTTCGTTTTGAAAGTCATCGATTCTTGATTGATAGATTAAATATGGACTGATGATTCATAATAATGATGAAACAATTGTATCCTATTATCATTCAACAAGATCGATGAATTTTTCGAAACGCTCTTAATATTCACTCTCGAAAGTGATGGGTTCGTTCTCGTTGACAACATTTGTGTAGACAGCTCCCTGAGAGTTTTATTTGAAATATTTCGATATTTCGATTAAGAGTCTCAGTATTTACTAGTATTGAATTACCTGTGAATCTTTGAACTAGCTACACTTTTGCCCGCCTGGGCGTGATCTGGAGCGATTAGGCATGGGATCATTCGTACACATTTCAGACAATTTTCTGTTGTGTTCGAATGAAATATCTACAAAGCCTTCCACTCGCACTCTTGTTGTCATGAGTAGGAATCTTGAACGCTAGGGAGTGTTTATACGTCCTTTCGCCGATAGAGGGAGCCTGTGTGAGTATTTCACTCTCTAGGACTTCTCTTAATTTGGTATGGGACCTATGTTCGTTTTGAAAGTCATCGATTCTTGATTGATAGATTAAATATGGACTGATGATTCATAATAATGATGAAACAATTGTATCCTATTATCATTCAACAAGATCGATGAATTTTTCGAAACGCTCTTAATATTCACTCTCGAAAGTGATGGGTTCGTTCTCGTTGACAACATTTGTGTAGACAGCTCCCTGAGAGTTTTATTTGAAATATTTCGATATTTCGATTAAGAGTCTCAGTATTTACTAGTATATATATATATATATATATATATATATATATATATATATATATATATGTGATATGACAAAGGAATGTTGTAATAAGAATGATATACATAATATATAAAATATCAGATTCTCAAAAAATATAAAATGAAAAAGGAGATCAATATTTTTCATTATACAGTCTTTCAATTTTGCTTGTGAAATTTGAAAGAATTTGCTAACTTATTATATTGCAACACTGTCTTGAAAAACTGAGTTTTGAGTTGTTGTCGTTAGTGTCCGAGAATAAAGTTTTATTTTCTAAAAATTGCGTTATCTTGTTTTGCATGTACTCTGGGGTCACTTGAGCATTTATTTTATGAATAAATATCAGTGCGGTAATCTCCAACATGTATTAAAATTCCATCCAGGTTAATATTTTCAATTTCAAATATTTATATATTTCATTTTGCAATAATTGAAGTCTTTTAATGTTTGTGGGGCTCCCGAAAAATAAGAATAGCATAGAATTATGGTGCAATCATAAGATCATGATTTTTCTAACGTCAGGTCAAAAACTGCTTACTAAAATATGTGAATGTGGGGTGCACTCAAATTGATTCTTCTCATTTCAAGAGTATCATTAAGAAAACTTCCCAGCATTCACGTCTGCATTTGGTCCCTCATAAGTTATTTACATATTGCAAAAGTTCTTTCTAGTTTCAATATATAAGATGTCATTTCTAAATTTAATTACTTCCCTCTTTTATTTTACATAGATGCGATTACAGAGAAATACCATAAATTAGAATGATTTGCTAAATAATATCACTCATTACAGCTTTTGTCTTAGTAGAAAAAAGGAATATTTATTTAACTCGTTATGTTTTTGATACGTCTCAACTGTTCATTTTCTTTATGTTGGTGACGTTGTACTAATCACCTGATTGTCATTTGACAAAACAAAAGAATTCGGAATCAAGATGGCCTCAGCCAACTTGACGTTCTGACTAGAAAAATTTTCAAATAATTTTTTATGCTGAATTAAACCTAATTTTTATCAATCCTTGTGTTAGTTCGTAATAAGTGTTAAATGGGTAATGTTCCCGTATGTGGATATAAATAGAATTTTGAAATCATTCACAAATTAATTTAAAATTCTTTCACCCACATCATTAAACATTTCTAAGGAATACATGAATGGAATACATTAACATCAAATTTTCTACGTATCCATTTTACGGTGTACTTAAAATTTCATGTCAAGAACGACATATTATGGAAGCGTGGACAATATTTGCATAATTCTATTTTAGTGGCCCAAGAATTGATAAAAAAAATTATAAAAATGGAAGCAATGCAGTACGAATTATCGAGGAATATGACCCTCTTGTTTTTTTTTGAGCGGCTCATGGATAAGGGAGAACCAAGAACTTTGCATGACCTAAGTTGTCAGTTTGGATCCAAAGGTTTCACAAAAGAAATGAGGCAGATAGCTGGGGGATCACAAAGTGGTCTCAAGAAATTTCTTGGGCAATATCCAAGTCTCTTTAAGATTGATGGAGAGTATGTTATGATAAATATGTTCCAGACTGATGGAGGCATAGATGCAGAAGGTAGAGTAATGAGTAGACTAGTATTATATAAGTAGAATATAATGTAAACTGTTTGAGAAACTGGTAAAATACAATTGGTAACATTTTAGGTAAACTTAAAACTAAAAGCCTATCATAATAAAAACAATATTTCCAAGTAACAGAATTCACAAAATATTCTATAATAGTATATTATGCAATAAACAGTTCATCACAGCTTTTAAGACACAAGTATGAAAATAACCACATAAGTATCAGCCAAATATGATTGTCTTAGTAGGTTTTAAATGAGGGTACTGTATATGTTACTTTTTCTACAACTCTTTTTAGAAAAGCAAAAATACATATTTTAAAACTTCAAATAAACTTAAAGTTTAGAACTTTAAGAATCAATCCAGTTCAAATTTGTTCAAAATAATCATGAAAATTCTGATATTCAGTGTCCCAATATTATGGGGATGTTGTATTGCTATTGCTTGAAACTTGTATCTTAATGAAAAATTTTTATTTCAATGAGAATTATTAAAATACATGTTGTGTATGTCTAATAAATAAAAAAGTATGAGCGTAGGGTCGGAAAAAATCATTAAGATATGAGAGGAAGAATATATTCACTTTTTTGAATATAATTTATATGTACTGACCATATATGAGCAAATGAGTGCATTCATCCATCTTAAAATGTGATGAATTAAATTTATCATGTAATGATTTTCACTTTTTTATGTGGGTGGAAGCTCATGTAAATATTCGAGGAAATAGAAATAGGATAGTAGACGAATTGACAAGAACTGTTCCAACAAACCTTGATTTAAAATTGTTGTGTATATATTATCTAACTTCAAATCATCGGTTTGGCAAGAATGGCAGTATAAATATCAAGCAAATATTAAGGGAGTATATTATAAGAATATCCATCCTCAACCCATGTCCAATTTATGGTTCAAAACAGAATTGAACGGTAAATATTTTGTGGCTGTAATAAGTAGACTAAGAGCATTATATGTGTTATGTCCTTGGTCCTTCACATATATGGTTATAGAGAAAAGAGAAAACTCCCTTAAAAAATGTCCCCATGTTCATGTGGAGAGATAGGTTCAGTGGAACACATAATTATGACATTTATAGAAATCAGGAATTATACCTGTACATTTCTATCCAAGATTAATAACGTTATACTGGTCCATCAACCCTTCAATCCAAGCTATGGCTATTTGTAAATCATCCTATTGTTTCCTCTCCAAATGTTTTTACCTCCTGTGCCGAAGCCTAGTTGTGTGTTGTTAAAAAATTAAATAATTATGATAATAATTGATGATGGCTAATGACTATGTTCAAGTCCATGTTCAGGGCATTCTGAAGAGATTTGCAGCTTTTTATTGAAAGAAAAAAAAATTCACTTGGTGGTATGAGGAATATTAAATACATTATTAATACCACCATTAAAATATTTTCTTTAGCATTAGGTGATGGTGAAATGTACTTTGTTTTTCATGCAGGAAACAAAGACTATACTACACAGGCAGTTGAATATTTTTCTGAAAAACTCGCACAATATGGTGAAGGTACAGAAGTACCCATTAGAAGCTTACTGGGCCACCGCTCACAAGCTAATCCTGAAGTAAGGCATGTTTCTGGTCAACATTTTCATGAATTTCGGGAGTTTCTACTGAAACACCCAGAAGTATTCACTGTTGATGATGATAAGGAAACTGTTATTCTAGCAAATTATAATGATGTGAAATCTCATTGCCCACCTGAACTACATTTCCAGCCAGATGTTAAAATTGACCCAGAAGTTACCCAGACCCTCTTAGGTGAGTAGAGAAAAGTGCAGTATTTATTTTGAATATTTCCATGGATGGAAACGTTCAAAATAACTATTGTATGTTTCCATTTTTCTGCTAGTCTTGAGTTCATATTGTCATGTATTTATTTGTTCCAAGAAGAGTTTATCACCACTGTGAATCATGTCAATATCAGAAAGTAATATCAATTTTAATTTTATCATACTAACCTGAGGTTATTGTATTCACCATTCAAGCATTTTTTCACTTATATCTGTCATGTTAAAATTGTTATTAATTTTACAAATTTGAAGTTAGTGTGTACTGAATTTTTTATGAAACCTATCATAATATCTTTTTGTAGATTTTTTAGCTCAATGCATAGATTTGAAAAAAGGTCCTATATTGGTAGAACAGCTCTTCCAAATAGTGTGTTGCAATCTTCCTGAAGACATATGGTCAAACCTGTTCAATACTCCAACTCATCTGCTGAGTTTCTTGAGACTTTTTTCTGATAGTTTCCATATACAAGCAAATTTGGTAACTTTATTGCAACCTCCAAAAATAAATCAGAAGCATATGAATACTGTGATCAAAGATGTGGCAGCAAAAAATAAGATCAATATGGTATGTGAATTTTGCTTATATTACCAGTATATGCTTTTTATCATATAAATCTAATGTGAATCATCACATTATTTTTTTCATTTTTTCATTACTAATATATGTAAAAATTAATATATCATTACTTCCATAAATTCTAGCATATACCATATTTTCGATTATCATATGATTCTGTTACTCATTTTGTACAAAAGGAAAAATAGCGTTTTTTAGTTTATATTATCAATTATTATCAATTATATATTAGCGTTGTTCAATTTTCTAAACGTCAAACATATCAATTAGAAATAGAAACTAATTTTTCTAGTTGAAGGGTATTTAGCATAAATAGAATAATACATATAAAAACGGTAAATATACTACTAATTAATAATGTATGAAATCTATATAATACTATAAAATTTCCACAAACCCTTGAATAATTGAATAAAATTAATTTTAAACATTTTCTGTGAAAATTATCAAATTTGTTTTAATTAGGATTTGGCGATAGAAAATGAGAAGAATCAAAATCTAAATATCATCACTAATTCAAACACTGGTGCCATTGTTACTCATAATGATAATATAAATAATAATGTACCAGTGGAAAAGGCACCTCCTCAACCATTAAGTCCTAGATCCATCAGTGATCGTCTTAAACAGCCAAAGTTACAACAAAAAATCAATGAAAATTTGAAATCAAAAAGTCCCGAACCTCTAACTCAATCAATGGTGTTGCCAGTAGTCGCTCAAGAGGAGAAAAACAAAGGAGTCAATTCCAGAATTGGTAAGCCATATTATTTTTTGTACACCAAAAAAACATTCTCATTTGATGACTCAAGGAAGTCTTTGAGCAAATTTATAATATGTTGAGTTTAATAATTAATAATTTTTTTTTGTTTATTTAATAGTGTTGGCGTTTACTTGATGTAAATCCATTATAATTGAATATAAACTTAAATTCAAACACTTGAACTTATGATTTACACTTTATTGACTACTTAGCATGAATCTTCCGTAAGCATCTGAAGAAGTCGTTTGTAACGACGAAACGCGTCATGCTATGTAGTCAATAAAGTGTAAATCATAAGTTCAAGTGTTTGAATTTAAGTTTATATTCAATTAATAATTTGAAATTTCTCATTCGTAACTCTAAAATGAGCATTTTCTCAATTCAACTGTTTGTTTTTATTTTGTTGTGATTTGAGTAAATGTGACATATATGAAATTAAGATGGCAACCTAATAAAAATACCATTGAGCTGATCCAATCATGGAGTCAGAAGGTTAAGTCACCCTTGATTAACTACATCAGCTCCATTGATTAACCATAACCAATTTCTGAAGTATAAATGTATAATTTAAGCATGAGCAAAAATCATGTTTTATTAAACTAATCAATTCCAAATTTTCATATTGTTAATATTGCAATGTTATTCTTTCCTTCTGGCTGTAGCATTGTGTCGGTACTTATTAGGCCAGATGAAATTTGAGAGATTATTTTTATAGTATAAAGGTGGGGTACCCGCCACAATTGTTTTGCTGAACCTAAAAGATACGTTGCTTTTACTTCAAATTAATTTAATGTTACTTATTATAGTTGAATTATATTATACGTTATATTATTATAGATTAAAAGGATAAATAAAGATTATTATTACTAGTTAGTTAATATAGTTATTTAATATAGTACATAAAAGTTACGAAGACTTTTATTAAATGATTTGAAATGTGTTATATCAAAGTAAATTCTGGATTGATCATTCAGGTGATCAGAATTAATTTCCATAAATCATTCAAAATTCCTAATTGTATATATTTGCATTGCTATTCTGAATTCTGTTGAAATCGTAAGGATCATTAATTAAGTGAATGAAATGAAATTATCATTATTGCAAGCTTTCCTATATTTAGCTTCTAGGAATAATTTCCATATATTTTGTAGATTTGCTTCATTCTTTGGATCAGAAAAGTATAATGAAACAAAATTGACTTGAATTATCTAAATTTGGTAATATGTAGTCATTTATATGAAATAGAATATATTTGAAATTCCAAATATAAATCTTTAGAAATTACATCTCAAGTACCCTTCAATACAAAATTTATAATTCTAACAAAACACAACAAAGATTTTAATGTTGAAACTATTGTGAAACTAGATAACATGAAACGCTAAGATTTTATGTAATACTGATATAAAATGGATATATATTCAATTGATTGAATCATGATTTGCCTACAAGGAAGAAGCAAAATATATCATTTTCATGGTTTGGTGTTGTGTTACCCTTTATATCTGTATTTTTAATATATCCACTAAAGTTACAAATACACAAACTTCAAACAAGGAATTAAATCTACACATCAAGGAAAGTACATAAGTTATCCCAAACTCCTCCACAAATGTGTGAAAACATGTTTTCATTTGTTATAGAATGAATTGTAAATTTTCTAAAAGTTTTTAAGTAATATAAATATTACATTCTCATACATGATATAGAATGTATAAAATCAGGCCATCTATACTTCAACCATGTATAGTAAGTAATAAGGTGTTTCATATGCCCCATATGAAACCAATTATCTAATTGTTTCTTTCAATTTGTCTAAATAATTTATAGAGAATACTTCTTGAAGAATTTCCAATCATTTGTCAAATTGTGATAGTAGTTGCTTTTAAGTAATTATGGGCATTCATTATTACAAGAGCAGGTGCCAATGCAACTATTGGTAATCACAGTTAGTAAAGAAAAAGAGACTCCCTCTACTGATCAACTAAAACCAAAGTTTTCATGGTGTTTGGGAGAACTTAAAAAATACCATCAAAGTTTTGCTTATTATATAGTTTAGACCATTGCTAATTAATTTATTAGACTCTCAGTAATTTATTGAAAATTATAAAATTTATATATTATTTTCTTTCTCAATTGATGATTTTTGATCGCCTAACAGTGTTCAGATTGCCAAAATATATCACAATATCAACAACCTAATTAATTTTCAACTGAGTTTTACGATAATGATTTCTTGGAAGATGGGGTTCTAAGCAAAATAAGTGAGCTGAATTAAATGTGTAGTGTTACATGACTGATTCATTAAATGAAAATTACATTGTAGAAATTATTTTGTTTACTTACTCCCAACTTGTGGTTTCCAGTTCCTATTAAAAAACAATTGTCAGATTCAAGCGAAGACTCTAATGCTTCTCAGGACCCGAATCGCAACAAAACGTCAAATCCCAACCAAAGTTTGAAACAGAGGATAAATAGCCTCGTACTGAAGACTCTCCAGGAGAATACAGGCCGAGAAAATCGTCAGAACATGCTCAATAACATTCAGAACTCCAGCGTTCATAGCGATTCATGGAAGACAAAACTGTTTCAGAATACTAGGGTGATATGCAGCGATAAGGAATGCCAGATGGTAGTCAATGACCTCACCAGGAAGAACCAGTTGCAGAACCTGAAAAAGAGCCAAGACTGTGGCAATGAAAAGTGGCCCTTCAGTGACGACAAGGTCGTTGTTGGCTTCGACTGCGAAGGAATTAATCTAGGAGTGAAGGGACAACTTACTTTAATACAAATAGCGACAATGACTGGATTCTCGTATGTTTTTGATCTAATATCTTGTCCTAGTATGATAGAGAATGGATTGAGGAGATTGCTGGAAAGCTCTGAGGTGGTTAAAGTGAGTTATGAAATAATCTTTTATATCATTTGATTATGATACTTGATGAAACATATTATTGTCTAATAGTATTAATGTCTAAACGAGAAAATTAACCTTTTTTTCTTTTGTTTTTTAAATTCACCTTTAAATGATCGCTGGACTGAGGTATACATTGTCGTAGATACTCTTACATTTTATGTAATGAATACCGGTATTACTGAGAGACAACTGAAATTTAGAAAATGTTAGCACATGTTACAGATAAGTCATAACTTATCCAAAGTCAAGCTAAGGGTTCGCCTTATATTTTAAGGGGCATACATTTTTGTAATAATATAATAGGTGGTATTATTTAAACACAAATGAGTGAAAACTAACTACTAATTAACTATAACACACAAAAATGGAAACTACAATTTCAGTAATATTCCGAGTGACAAAAAAAAACTGAATTGATAGACATAGCGATAAAACCCGTGCATATTATTATTATTAAAAGAACCGAGGTCGGAAATCTATATAGCTCTGATGTTTGAACCCCTTGTTTAACGCCGATTCCGAACGGCCTAAAAATCCTACAGCATCAGTAAGCTGAAAGTACAGGAAGTTCATTATGTACATGTACAAATACAACAGATAAACTTCAAATTAGTCTTTATGCAAGTATTGTAGAGTACATGGTATATGCAAACAGTTTTAACTTCAGATTTCATGATTAGTTAGTAAACCAACATACTAAAATTCTCTGTCCCGTTTAAAGTGTAATTAGGCAAGAGGTGGCAAGAATTAATATTTTAATAAAAAAACTGAAGTAGTGGGAATTGTGACGGGTTACTACATTTCATTTTTTTCTTCATTAAAGTATAATTGGACTGATAAATGTACTAAAAAGTAAAAATTGAAAGAGAAAATTGAGATTTCAGTTTTTTTGAGATGTTTAGGTCGGGGCTTATTCATCTCGTAATCCATAATTGAGGTGTGCAGGTTGTCAATGCTTTTGTGTAACTACAACTGTCATGACAACCATTTTCAGTTGACAAAAAATTATAAACTTAGTATGTGATACTAAATGAAAGGAATTAGCATCCTTCGAAATGTTGTCTCCTCTTGATGAACACTGGAACCTCTCATAACGAGCAAAATAAACGTCGCTTAGCGAGCGACGTTTCGCACAAGGTGCGACGTAGTTAGGAGACTCGTCGAATTGTGCGATGTAATTTTCATTCCTGTTGCTACATTAGTTTGTGCTTGGAACACTTTGTCCTGGGATCTTTATGTCGGTATAAAGATACATTTTTCTTAACTTGTTAAGACATTATTGATAATTTATTTATTCTAGTTTAAATCCCCATTCAAAAATGTATCAGGCGAAAAGATCGCAAGAGATCAGCTGTAAGAGACTAGAAATAACATTGTTGAATAACTGCCAACTCATATGTATTTTGCTTTAATTAAAAGTTAGATCACATGTTGTTTTTTAATATTTTTTTCGGCATGGCACGCATTATCATATTTTATATTAATGTATATTCCTGAGATTCTTTTCTTCGCATTGTGAGTAAGACTTCGCAACGAATTTTGTCGTTATGAGAGGTTTGACTGCATATATATATATATATATATATATTTATATATATATATATATATATATATATATATATATATATATATATATATATATATATATATATATATATATATATACAGGAGCAGGCATGTGTTATTAAATTTCTCAAATTGCTTCTTTCTCTTTATATATACAATTTGAGATATTTCATCCTCATTTAAAAAGCAAAATTTATCTTTTACTGCGATTTTAAAATTTTTCAATTTATGTTAGTAATAACTGCTCAGATTATTATTTTTTATTGTTCTATACTATTATTTATAGACCTTTTTTTCCATATACATTATTATTTGAATTTAGTTGTGTCTATCAATTTTTCCTGTGATCCCTAACATAAATCGTTAATAAAATTTTAATTATTAGATGAAATTTTTCTGATAAATAAGGTGATTATTATTGATGTTATTAAATATCATTGTGTGCATTTCGCATTATGTTTTATTCATTAGTTCTTGAATAAATGACTTAGTTTTCTAAATTGATTAGTTTTTAAATTCATTTGGAAAATCTCTAAATTTGGAAATTTTCTAATTCATTTGGAAAATTGTTGGGAGTTTTGTTTATTATGAGGCGAATAATATTATTAATTTAAATTGATGATTGATGAGGCCGATACTTGGAAAAAATTAATATCCATAATGAAACAATATTTAGAATTTTCTCATAATTCAATACAAATACGCCTCACGACGTTTCGAAGTACTACTTCTTTATCAAATGCTGAATTAATACTGAAGTACTTAATACTCAGTATTATTACTCACTATTAATTCACCATTTTATAAAGAACTAGTACTTCAAAACGTCGTCATGCGTATTTGAATTAAATTATGAGAAAATTCTAAATATTGTTTCATTACTGTTAATTTATTTTATCAAATGAAGCATTAAAACCATTGATGCAAACTTTATTCTCCATTTATCAATATTAAGCCTAGATATGGTATTTTTGCCATATCTAGGCTCAAAAAGGGATATCACTTATACCTTTTTGGTATAAGTTCAAAACCAGTGAATGCTAATATTCAAATTTTTTTCAGATTTGAGGAAAATTGAAGAATATTATACATTTATTCTATTTCTGAATATATAATATATTATATTTTTTAATATATTATTATAATAGAATATTGTATGATTCTATCAAAACACTATGAGCAGCTTTTCTCATCAAGTTGTTTCACTTTAAAATTCTAAAATAGCTATGTGAATACCAAAAGGCTAAAGTGAAATATTAAAATTTGACAGTATTGTTCTTAATAACTGGGTAAATTATTGACAAAAATCAAACTTAACACTATTTGCATAGACAATTCCTTTAAATTTGATTAAAATTTTTCACCTTTATGACTCAAATAATACACAACTTTGGATATTTCTGTATTTCACACTGTACTTTACTGTAAAACATTGTATTTATTTATTGTATTTAATTATTCATGTTAGAGACGTTTTTTGTAATTATGTGATTAAATGTTTTGAAATATTCTAAGTTTCACTATAGTTTTATGGTTATTTGTCAATATATCTATATATACATATTTTATTACATCTTGTTCTATAAAAATATTTTGTGTATTTAAAGATCACGCACGATTGCAGAAACGATTCTGTCAATCTCTACAATCAGTATGGCATCACTCTCAGATGCGTTTTCGATACACAAGCCGCCCATGCTGTGCTTACATACCAAGAGACTGGAAGGCCAGTGTACAAGGCCCGTTGTGTTGCACTGAATGCGCTCTGTGAATACTATGGAGCGCCCGTAAACCCAATGAAGGATCAATTGAAAAATATTTACAGGAGAGATCAGAAATACTGGTCCAGAAGGCCCCTGACCAGGGAGATGGTGCTTTACGCTTCAGCTGATGCTCTTAGCTTGGTCAACGAGAAGTTATATTATCCGATGTGTAGGTCTCTGAAGCAAGAAAACAGGGAACTGTTTCTAGAATTGTGTCATGAACAGGTAAGTGTTGAAAACTATATAGTGCATTCAATATTTCTATGCATTGGACACAACTAATAGTTTTTAGTAGACAACACATTTCAACCACAAATTTCATTAAATGGATCATTATAGCATATTTGGATGTACTTTTAAATGTACTTTTTTATATCTAACGCAATGGCACCGAATTCCGACCACTGATCGACATTATTGAAAGAATGCTTCAGAAGATGATGAAATTACTAAAAAAATATTTGAAAAAAGACTTTTCTGAAAGATTGCATATTCTTCTTTTAAGAAATGTACATAATTTTATCTCATTTTGGATATGTAATTCATAAATTTGAATTAAAATTAACACACTTGACTTAAGTTTCACTGAATATAAAGAATTATATTCAGAAAATTATATTCAGTAAAACTTGTGAAATCAAATGTGTTAATTTTAATTTATTGTTTTTAACATAATGTTTCACCAAGAGATAAGCGACTCCTCCGTGTCATTTATCATAAATTTGATGTTATACGGTAATGATTCGTAATAAACCGAAAAGGACCGTTTACCGACCGGCATTCTTACCTTCTAAAATTAACTTTATGGCTTACAAAATACAGTTTGAATGAGTAAAAAAACTACAATTCGAAATAACAAATCAGTATTTATTAGAATAGATTCATATGACACTGACCGTCAACAAAATATGCAGAAAAATAACACAAATCAATTCTAACTGATTGTGAACTTCCTTAGGAAAACGTGCTGCTACTTCACAATAAGTCCAATGTCAGTGTTTCTTTCACGCAGGTGACATGTTCATTAGCAGAAGATGTAGTAATTTTTAATTACATTTTTTCTTATATTTTCGTTATCAGAAAATTGCTCTAACAATCTCAAAGTACTCTAGCATCCTCATCAAATGGATACAATCCACAACTTTGAAATATTTTCAAATAATCGCAGACGAAAATCGAACGTGGGAAACGAATCATATCCTGGTTCCGATCAAACGTATATTCGTGTAATAAAGGCACTAAATTGAAGTTTTTATGTATTTTTAGTAAGTTTCTGCATTTATAAAGACATTGCAATATCGTAAGTATGTGCGGTAAACAAAAAATATAAATTTCAAACGAAAGAAGTCATATTTCGAATTTGTTAGAAATTAAAAAAATAGTGGAAATTGACACTCCAATAAAAAAGAATCTATTAAAGTTAGTCTCGGTCGCATACAGGTGTTTATGCAGACATAGCGTTTTGAATATCATAACTGAATACAAAATACCTAAAAAAAAACCTCTAAAAGAAAAAATTAACATCATCTACACAGTGCAAAATTCCTATTACCGACCAAATCCTCGGAATGAGGAAATGTTCATATTTTATAGAGCTCCTTATTCCGCCCATTTTTATTTGCTCAATGAAAATATGTTATTTTTGCTAACACATTGAAATTTTATATAGGAGAATATACTTAAAAAGATATTACAAATATCGTAAGTATGTAAATGTGTGTAATTAAAAAAAATTAAAGGTTTAAAAAAGAGGAGTCCTATTTCGATTTTGTTAGAAATGAGGAAAATAGTGGATATTGAAAGTCTCATTGCAAAGAATACGTGTGTATTATGCAAAGATAGCGTTCAGAATATATAACTGAATACAAAACAATTACAAAAAACCTGGAAAATAGAAAATTAACATCATCTACAAAGTGCCAAAAACTCCAGCCAAGTGGTCGGAATGAGGAATGCTCATATTTTAAAGGCTTCTATTCCGTCCATTATTATTTGCTCGATAAATCAATGAAAACATGTATTTTTTGCTGACATGTGGAAATTTTAAGGATTTTAATAAACCAATAAAGCATTTGAAATAAATAAACTCAGAACTTATCACAACATTCTTTTCACTAATTTATGTTTTTTCGAGATCAATATAATACGAATACGAACCCTCTCGTAGATTTTGTTGAATTGACCGGCTCTCCGTTAACATACGAAAAAGAAGTTTTGATATGTGACATATGATGAGTGATTCAATTGATTGCGTTCTATTTCACAACTTTTGGTCGAAATTTTTAATATTTCAAAGTGAAAAAAACCAAAATGATCGGATACAAAAGGTCGGTCGGAAACCGGTGCCGTTACGTTACTGAATATGAAATAGCTACCGCGAAGTTCAGAGTGATCAGTTGTCACAGGTATGAAAATCAGGATAATTTCAGAAATATTTCAATGATATTGCTATATTTCATAAAGTCTATTTATGTAATTTATACTGGATTTTTAAAAGTATTTTATTAAATTTGAACTTTTGATATATAAGAGTATTTTAAGGTGATATTTATTTTGGTAGACATTACTCTACCAAACTATTTTGGTCCTCTACTTGGACTATTCACAAATGAGGTTATGATTGTACAGTTGTAAACAATTCCATATTATTAAAATAAATTAAACTCTTGGCTTAATGTTTCACGATTTATTTAACAATATGTATAGTCAACATGTTTCGAGCGTTAGCTCATTTTCAAGACTAAACTACTATAAGAGATGTACAACAAATTTCTATCTACAAAATGGATTTGAGTAGGGAGGATAGTTGAAAATCTAATTGTTCATTTACAATTTCTTCTTTTCTCTTCCAAGAACTGCTAATTTCAATTGCTTCCAGAAGGTCTAAACGTTTACCTTTATTACCTGAGTGTAGGCATTTAGTTTTATCATAATCTATGAAGTGATTAGAGCTAATACAATGTTCTGAGAATCCAGTTTTATTAACATTGTACAAAATCGACCTTTTATGTTCATCAACCCGAGTTTTTATTCTTCTACCTGTTTGGCCGATATAAAATGCTGGACATTCATTACAAAAAATCTTATAAATACCGCTTTTGTCTTCAACATTTGTCTTTTCTTTATTATTCACTAAAAGTGACTTAATATTCCTTTTGTTTGTACAAATGGTTTTAATTTCTCTCTTCTTTAATCTTTCGCAAATTTTTTCACTCAGATGAGGTATGAAATTAATAAAATGATATTTTTGTTCGTTTTTAATAATTTTAGATGGATAAATTGAATCTAAAAGAATTTTTTGTTGTTTTTTTCTTATAAGATTATCTATTATATTTTCGTCGTAACCGTTATTTTTCGCTAAAAGTTTCAAAGTTTTCACTTCTTTGTTGAAATTTTCTTCGGAAAGCGGGATAGTCGTGAGTCTATGTATAAAAGAATAAAAAGAGCTGAGTTTAATGTTGAGCGGTTGACTGCTATCTTTAGGAATTAGGGTATCTGTGCATGTAGGTTTTCTGTATATATCAAATGTTAGAGAATCATCTTTCCTAGTAATGGTCAAATCTAAAAAGTTTAATGTTTTTTGGTCATTTTCTATTTCTTTTGTGAATTTAATGGATGTATAAAATGAGTTGATATATTTTAAAAAGTTATCCAATTGTCTGTCGGACCCACTCCAGATACAGAAAACATCATCCACATACCGTCTCCAAAGAAAAACGTTTTTTGTTAGCGTGATGTTAGAGCTGAAAATTTTTTCTCTAAACTATTCATAAAAATTTCACTTAGTAGGGGTGATAAAGGTGAACCCATAGGTAGCCCGTCTAACTGTTGATAAACCGTGTTATTGAATTTGAAATAACTTTGCTTCAAACACAAGGACAATGCTGACATTGTTTCTTTTTTAATTACTTGTGAAAGATCATTGTTGAGATCTAAAGTGCTATTAATAATATTTTTTATTTCTGCATTGGGTATAGAAGGAAACAAATTTGTTACGTCAAAAGAGATCAATTTTGCTTTAATGGGAATTTTTAAAGTTTTCAATTGATTGATAAGTTCGATGGAGTTTTTTATACTGTGAACCGGGTTGAATTTAATTAATGATGGTAATTTTGAGTTGAGATATTTACAAATTTTATAAGCTGGTGCATTGATATATGAAACAATTGGACGCTGAACGCGAAATTTTTATGAATAGTTTAGAGAAAAAAATTTTCAGCTCTAACATCACGCTAACAAAAAACGTTTTTCTTTGGAGACGGTATGTGGATGATGTTTTCTGTATCTGGAGTGGGTCCGACAGACAATTGGATAACTTTTTAAAATATATCAACTCATTTTATACATCCATTAAATTCACAAAAGAAATAGAAAATGACCAAAAAACATTAAACTTTTTAGATTTGACCATTACTAGGAAAGATGATTCTCTAACATTTGATATATACAGAAAACCTACATGCACAGATACCCTAATTCCTAAAGATAGCAGTCAACCGCTCAACATTAAACTCAGCTCTTTTTATTCTTTTATACATAGACTCACGACTATCCCGCTTTCCGAAGAAAATTTCAACAAAGAAGTGAAAACTTTGAAACTTTTAGCGAAAAATAACGGTTACGACGAAAATATAATAGATAATCTTATAAGAAAAAAACAACAAAAAATTCTTTTAGATTCAATTTATCCATCTAAAATTATTAAAAACGAACAAAAATATCATTTTATTAATTTCATACCTCATCTGAGTGAAAAAATTTGCGAAAGATTAAAGAAGAGAGAAATTAAAACCATTTGTACAAACAAAAGGAATATTAAGTCACTTTTAGTGAATAATAAAGAAAAGACAAATGTTGAAGACAAAAGCGGTATTTATAAGATTTTTGTAATCAATGTCCAGCATTTTATATCGGCCAAACAGGTAGAAGAATAAAAACTCGGGTTGATGAACATAAAAGGTCGATTTTGTACAATGTTAATAAAACTGGATTCTCAGAACATTGTATTAGCTCTAATCACTTCATAGATTATGATAAAACTAAATGCCTACACTCAGGTAATAAAGGTAAACGTTTAGACCTTCTGGAAGCAATTGAAATTAGCAGTTCTTGGAAGAGAAAAGAAGAAATTGTAAATGAACAATTAGATTTTCAACTATCCTCCCTACTCAAATCCATTTTGTAGATAGAAATTTGTTGTACATCTCTTATAGTAGTTTAGTCTTGAAAATGAGCTAACGCTCGAAACATGTTGACTATACATATTGTTAAATAAATCGTGAAACATTAAGCCAAGAGTTTAATTTATTTTAATATTCAATTATGTTTCACCAAGAGTTAAGCGAGAATTCAATCTCATTAATTCCATATTATTTTATAAATCGAACTATGTATACAATATTTTAACATTGATATACATATACATAATTTGGTAAGGTGGAATACTCTTGAATTATGTTTATTTTATATACTTGAATTTTCAGGTTATTGTTCCAAGTTATCTACTTTTTATTATTGATTTTCAAATTTTGGAAGTGGGTTTTACAAATACATATGAGAATTATTATTACATATATGACAAGAAATGAGTTATACAAGAAATACTTAATTATGAAAAATCAAAATAATTGAACATTACATAATTAACATTGAATATCACAACATGATATTATTGTATGTGCTAATGTTGAACATGAATAACAAAAATATAGATTATCAACTTTAGAAACAAATTAAACTACATTTACATATTATTAAATGGAATTTACTATATCTACAAAACTGTATGCATGTTTAAAATCTTACATAATAAAGTAAAATGCGTGAAATATGACTTTGTTGATACAATCAATTTAGCAGCTTAGAAGCATCACCTTTAGAAAAATTGAACTTTGTTTATTCCTATTGATACTGCATATATATTGAAAGAATTTTGATACTGAATTAAAAGAATTATTCTACAAATTTATACTATATCTATGAGTTTTTAAATTTCTAAATCATTATAAAGATTGATAAATTTGAACTTGATAACAGTTGACTTACAATATATAAAGAGGTATTGAATTTTCATTGCAACTGTGTCATTCCTTAAAAAATGGAAATGAAAATCTAGAAACGTGGGTGAAGAATCAAATTTTGTCGGACTTCATTTTGTGTTTTTTTCTAAACTATCTCATTATGATGGCTTGTCGTCAAATTGCGCATGAATAAAATTCGTAGTGACTTGACTCAGGAGCTTACTTAATTTTTTGACTGGCTTAATAATTTCATTATTATATTACTATTCGTGATAAAATAATGAAATTCGTGAATATAATTCCTATCATATTTCAAATAATATCCGTATTTAATTTTCTGAAACAAAAATTGTTTTTTAATCGAAACCTTTATCACAATTTTCAGATTTTTATGAATATCACGCCAGAAGAGGTTAAATTGAAGAAAAGACAGAGGAAAACAGAAAAAGAAGTAGCACAATTAAGAACAAAACTTGCAACAGCTTCCAAAAGTGTAGTATTAAGTAATAGAGAAGTCAGACTATTAAGGTGAGATTTGCTTGAGTCAATAACCAAAGTATTAACATTGATAATAAACATAGCAAGCTAGTTAACAAACCTGCGACTCTCGTTTCGTAACGAAACTATGACGGAATGAAAATGGTGGCATACGCGCGCTAACTTGAATGCTGAATAGTTTCTTGACAATGTGAAATTTTATCCTGACTTGTGAACCGAAATGACGATCACAGATTTGTTTGGAACACTCCAGTTAGTAGTTTCGTTACGGTTCGAATATTCTTCGTCAGTTGGAACCCATTTTATCCTACAATAGGCGATTTACAAAAAACATTAACATAGTTTTAGTTAAGGCATATTGTCACTTTCCACTTGTTTTAGATTCATCGAACTTACAGACGAAGAGAAAGAAAAACTCAAATCTTCCGCCAAAGTAGCTAAAAAGCTGGAAAAATTGGAAAGTCTCGGCCAGGAGAAAGACATAGATTCGTCTGATGACGAGGATAATGATCAGGACTATCCTAGCCTGGACTCGGATATAACATCGCCAAGAAATTCTGGCCCCACTAGCCTTACTGAAAGCATGCAACTAGTCGATAACATCCTTAGCGACTCTCGGATAGACAGGCTGGATAAAATTGATCGCCTGGAATCTATTTTGACAGCGACGGCGCTTTTACCATCGAATGTAGACGGTTGTGCGGATGGAAACGTCAAATGTTATTGCAATTGTCACAACACTAAACAATGGAATAATGGTTTCAAGTTGGAACGCGAGCTTACACCAAGTGGTAATTATCGCAACACCGTTCTGAATGGCGAAGAAGTTCAACCAAAATCGAATCATTTTAACATCGAAACTCAAACGTTGAGCACTGGAGATATAGTTGTTACGAAAATTTACTTCAACGAGATGACCGACTGAATTAATCGAAAGTTTCGGTTTTCGGAAATATCAAAATTTAAATCATAAGCTTAAAAGAAATACCCAATTTGGCGATTATATATTAGCGAATATATGTGCTCTGTCATTAGATCTTAAAGAGAGTAAGAATAATAATTTTATAAATGCAACGCATTTTTTAGGATTTAATATTTTTGTTTTAATAATCTCATATTTTGCTGAAGCTCTTGCAATATTAAATAGTTCTTTTGGAAAAATTTGATAAATATTTTACAATAATATTCAGCTATGTACAATCAAATTTAAATCTGGTTTTATTCAATATAAAATTTTATATGATTCTTCTCTTTGATCAGTTTCTTTTTATTTAATTAAAATATTTGAAGTAAAATAAAATTGCACGCGTTTTTTGAAACTAAATTCATGGTATATATCAGAATATTTATATATCACTCTAATATGCTCAATGAGTAAAAAAATTATCATAAGTATACACAAACTGGCAAACGTACTTCCTGTTGTTTTCATAAAATACACTGGTGGAAAGTGTACATTCAAACACATATTGTATGAACATCTGGAATATTTACATTTGTTAAACATTTCATTTATGTTTTTATAAATGAAATTATAAATAAAATCAGTTATGTCTTCAAGTCTAGCATCCAAACAATAATGTAAATTACTTAAAAAATTGAATATCAAGTTCAAATAATTTTTTTCAACCAGTGTATTTTTAATTATTTTAAAGTGAATGCCACTAAAAGTAACTCGTATTAACTTATTGCCTTAACATTGTATATAGTGATACTAACTGAATATACACATCAAGAATATAAATTAACTAAAGATTAGGTGGGCCAATTTTAGAAAATAATACCAAGTGTAGATTGAAATGGATGGTTCTGTGGTCTTTAAACTAAATAACTGAATATTACTCAATAACCTGTAGTATATCTCGAATTAATTTTTTTTTTGGATATTTGTTACTCTTTTATTGATATTCTAAAAATTACGGCAACTTTTTCTCAGCTTATAATTTTCTGTGATACATATCATATTTTTGTAATTTTGCAATGAACATTTTTCATACATTTTGTATCATCAGACTTGTTTTGGAAATATAGTCAGTTTTTTAAAGCCATATACTGAAGTTGCCACTCACTCTGTTGGGTATATATTATATTTTAATGATATTAGCTTATGATTTCAGAAATGGTATAGTTTTTTTGATAGCATTTTTGATGACTATGTTTGTTGTTGCAGTTTTATTCATTTTAAAGAAATATGTTGGGTCTAATATGTGATTACTGTTGCTATGTTAACTTTTAATGATTTGTGCTGTTTAATTCGTAATATTTAGTTTGAGAATGAATATGATAAAATATTATTTGCAAGATGTACATCAATTTGAATATTTAATTCCCTCCTTTTATTGTTAGTATACATTATCTGAATGTTTTATATTTATTATTTATTGTTTCGATTTACCTGTCTTTATTTCTTAAATTGTGATTTAAGACATATATAAGACTAACGAAACTAAAAAGTCAATAACAATCAAAAGCAATATATGTATATAAATATACAATTTGTTATTGCTGGTAAAGGTTTTTAATTTATTGTAATAAAAAATATTAATAAAATCAGTTAAAATAATTGAAAATTTTTATTCAGCATGCTTAGATAAGTAACTTATAATGTGAAAAAAATTGATCATAAATATTTATCAATGAACTCTCTCCTGGAAAAAAGCTATTATTAATTTAAAACAATGGCAGTGGGAATAAAAAATATGCTTTTTTTCTCTCTGATAAATATAATAATACCTCTCTATATTATTGGACTTCCATTGCCAATAAGTTGAGTTAAAATTCTGAAACAATGGATATAATTCAATGTAATGAAAAATGAATGATAAACCAATTGGAATAAGTCAAAATAAAATCTCTATCATAATCTTGTAAATCTGAAACAAAGTTTATATAAGATAAAATGATGAATGATTGAAATTGTGCTGAAAATTGAAAAGATCAATATAAAAAAAAAATTGAATTCAATTTCAGCTTCAACTAACAATTCTTATTATTTCACCTCTCATTTACTAATCAATTGGAATAAATCAAAATAAAATCTCTATCATGATCTTGTAAATCTGACACAAAGTTTATATAGGATGAAATGATAAATGATTGATTGTGCTGAAAATTGAAAAGATCAATATAAAAAAATATTGAAAATTGAATTCAATTTCAGCTTCAACTAATAATTCTTATTATTTCACCTCTTCATTTACTAATTGTTAATTTCATTAATTTATTGTTCTAATTCAATTAATTTTCATCTTGAAACAAAAAATTTTTTTGTTTCAGTTTTCACCATAAATCATGAATCTTTTTCAGGCAAGATTAAAATTCAATTATTCCTTAATTTTTACTTCATTTTGAACTAATAATTCTTTCTGTTTCAGTTATCACTGCATTGGTCATTAATTTGTTTTCAGAATATTTTTGAATAGTAGGTATGTATATTCATTCTCATGATCTTTTCAATGTTCAGCATAATTTCATCTATATTTGAATTCAATGATATTCCATAAATCATTCATTATTTGATCGATTATAAACTTTGTTTCAGATTCATAGGATTAGGAACAGATTTCATTTTAATTAATCCCAATTGGTTTATTATTTAATTTTTTTGCATTTAATAAAACTCTTTGCTTCAGAGTTTGAACTTAAACTTATAAGCATGGAAGTACGGCAATATTTTGGAAAATCTGCATTGCTCAACATCTTCAAAAAAGAAAATAATACATTTTTGAATAGCAATTTCACAGTTTTGTAATCAGGTCTCCTGAAATGGTTTTTGGCCCACAACAATCGAATTTTCTTTCAACCAATAATGTACCTCCATATTGTGCAACCATTCCTTGTTGAGTTGTGTTTACTATGGACAGATATGCTCGATGCCATTCACAATTCATTTTTATGAAACGCCTGAAATTTTTTTTGTGAAACGTTTAAGGTATTATATATTAAGAAACTATACCTGTGTACAAAATTTAGAGTCATCTTGAGAAACTCGATTTTTCTGTTGATCGCAAGCTGTCTAAAATAACCGGAGATTATTTCTACATCAACTTTTTTTGGTTTTGCTTCTGAATTCATCCAAGCCTTCAAAACAGCTTTCAAGTCCTTCCAATTCAAACCTTCAAAAATGGATCTTTTCTGCTGTGTTTCTTTGGCTGGCAACGAGTGAAAACTGATTTTAGTAAAAAATTACATCACAGATATTTTTTTTTGAAAAAAAATGCGAAATACATCTGAAGAAATACTTCTACGCACCTTCTGTTATCTTATTTTTTATAAGTGACTTTTTATTTTTTCCATTCAATTGTATTTGTTGTTTATATTCTATCCTTATCTCATTCTGTAATTCTTCTGGAAGTTCATGTAAAATATCCATATCAATATTTTGTGAACGGAGAATAGTATTAATCTAAAATTTATAATCAAATAAATCAAGCTCAATGTTCAAAAAATCTGCCTAGTAAGTGAACACTTTTCAAGCTATTAAAGCAATATAATACATATAAAAATAAACGAGTTTAGAGAAATAAGTATATTTAATGAAACAATTCAATATCTTTCATTGTAATCAGTCCAGTCATCTGGGCATATCACCTCAGAATCTAAAAATAAGCTGAATTTTTGTATACTCCTTTATTTTAACATTTCAAAACTCAACTGGGACGTGTGAGCCTCCTTAAATATTCAAGGTACAATAAAAAAAATTGAAAATATCTCGTTTTCACTACCTCCCATCGTGTTTTAGAATAAAATTCTCGACAAATTTCATTTCGGATCTTTCGTTATACAAGTATGTACGTCGATACGTTTTGAGGTAAATGGAGAGAACCAATGGTCTTTGAGGATGTGGAGCACTCAGCCATACATATCTTAGCGCAAGGTAAATCTTGAATTCGTTTTCCCTTTTTTTTTAATTATTAATTAAATAAAGGTTTAATAAAAATGTCATTCCTTAACAGATATTTATAAATTTCACATAAATTTCATTAAATAATATGTTTAGTTCGAAATATATTTTTTATACTTTTATTTTATCAGTTTAACATTTCCTTATAATATGCTTAATATATCCGAGAACCGTAACCAGTGGCGGCCTTAGGGGGTGGCGAACAGGGCAATCGCCCGCGGCCTCGCACTTGCAGGGGCCTTGCGTCAAGCAAATATCTATAATATAACGGTAGGAGAATCATGTGATATTGATGGACATGAATTGTATGAAGAACTGAATATGTTCATCCGTGTGTATGAAGGAAACGATGACATTATTTCGGTGCTGAAATACATAATAGAAAAAAAATTAACTGAAGTTTACCCCACTATCGCTAGTTCTGAGAATGATTGCCCCACACCTGTTACGATTGCGTCTGCTGAAAGGAGTTTTTCTAGGCTTAAAATTATTGAAACATATTTGAGGAATTCGATGACACAGGATCGGCTTTCAGCCCTTGCTATTCTTTCAATCGAAAATGACGTAGCTCATTATTTGGGTTATTGTGCTTTAATTAAAGATTTTAGTCTTAGTAAAAGCCCCAAACATCAATTTTAAAATTTATCATCTCTGTATTTGTTAATTTCGTAAATCTTTCAATGTAAGTAAAATATTTTAAAACTCAAATTTTGTTTATTTGTATAACTTTAGCATTTCTGGTCAAACATAACGAGTGCCTACCAAACAACCAGACCTACTTTCGCATCACATAGGTACTTTACCGTAGGACAAAGGGCCTCGCAATCTTTGCGACGCAAAGACCAGCCGCCCGGAGCCTCGCAATGGGTAAGGCCGTCGCTGCCCATATCCATCATATAATATATATATATATATATATATATATATATATATATATATATATATATATATATATATATATATATATATATATAAAAGTATACTTTTTGATATCTCCATTGGGATAAATTAAATGTTTTCAGAATAAATGAACGTAAGACAGTTCACTGTGCCATACTACAAGTCACTCTTCAGTTAGGTCACGTCCGACCAACGTGGACTTTACCTTATATACCTTATAGTAGATGTTTTTAGTTGCTCTTGATTTCAAATTTCTACTACCGTAACCTAGATGGCATTATACGTCTGAGACTTTGTATTCATGTTTTTTCTATTGATTACTAAGATTTGAGATGCATAGTAATCTATGCATTATATATGAATACAACTTAACAATATATTTCTGTCTTATGATTCATAACAGGATTCATTATGATTCATTAGAAAATTGAAGTCGGTTACTTTCGTTTTTTGGATGTGACTTAATTGAAGGAGTGTCTTGTAATATGAAACAGTCAACTGTCTTAGGCTCGATGCACACATGCGTGCCGTGCCGCCGATTATAAGCTGCGTGCACGAAAGAAGTACGCGGCTTTTTATTTTCAGTGCACACTTGCGTACTTTGTCCCGTGTGCTTTTAGCGTGATTTATGAGTCAGTCTTGGTCAACAGTTCAAGATTAATAGACGTATACGTGTCGCTTTTGCAATCACCGTCTATAAGTTAATATTAAATAATAATATTTAATTTAAGGAAGGGAGTGTACATTGATTGATTCGCATTACCAATACAGACTTGGTTAGTCTACACTAAACAAAATCGTCAAGAAAGTCTGCAAAGCAATTTGGGACGTTCTACTGAAAGAAACTATTTCGAAGTTTTCCGAACAAAGATGGTTGGAGAATGCTAACGGATTTGAAAACGTTAGCAACTGTCCAAATTGTTTAGGATCACTTGACGGAAAACACGTTCCCATAATCAAACCTGACTTTAGCGGCTCAAAATATTTCAACTATAAAAAATTTCACTCTTTAACTCTGTTTGCAGATGCGAACATTACCTCAATTATATAGAAGTTAGATCATGTGGACGAGAATCAGATAATACCATATTTGAAAATTCTAAATTTAACAAAATGTTACAAAATAGTGAAGGATATATCCCACACGGACCACCTCTCCCTGGAACAGTGTCACCACCAATGGCCTACATGTTCCTAGGAGATGAGGCCTTTTCCTTGTCTGAACATATCATGAGACCCTTCACAGGAACTTTGCTTTCCCACAAAAAACGAATTTTCAAATACCGGTTGTGCCGCGGTAGGTGATTTATTGACTGTGCATTCGAAATTCTAACAAATAAATGGAGAATATTTATAATCAAATCTTGCTGCGTGTTACACAACTTTGTTCGCAAGAGAGATGGATTTGAGTTTGAAGATACGTTGAGCATTAACGGTTTACATGACACAGAATCTAATGCACCAACTGCACGGGGAGGAAGGCCATTGACTGCCAGGGAGAATTTGTTAGCCGATTGGTTTGACAACTCTGTCGGAAGTGTACCTTGGCAGGATACGCGTATATGAGTTCAGCCAGAGTTGCCAAACAGTCAACTCACAATACATTTTTGTGCACTACTTTCTAGTAAAATGTTGTAATAATAATAAGAATTGTCATTATAGCACTGTTTGTTTTTATAATGAACCTGTTTCTATAGACATTTATACACATAGTGTAAGATTTTAAATAAGCAATAGGCTATTTATACATTCAGGTCTATGCTGTAAAAATAAACAAGTTATTTAGTGAAAGACCAACGTTTCAAACCTTCTTTGAGCTAACTCTATTGGCCAAGTCGTCCAATTAGTAAATCTAGCCTACTCCAAACTAGTGTATTCGACAGCTGATATTGCTTGCTATAAAAATTGCATCACTCCATAATTTAATTGGGCATCGTTATCAATTCTACTTAATTCTACAGTTCCTTTGAAATATATATATATATATATATATATATATATATATATATATATATATATATATATATATATATATATATATATATATATATATATATATATACATATGTATATGATGATGATACGGGACTAAACAACACACAATTTGATTTATATAAAAATAGAAAATCGACAATTAAAGGTTTTTTACTTCCAATATTTTAATAGATCGATAATGTATTACTTTACTTAGTTAAACTAGCAATTATATGATATTTACTCTTTTCTTTATTACTTATTAAAATGAGAAATAAATCACTTCACGAGCAGGCTTAAATTTTCTATCTCGAGTGTGCTGTCATTGTCATTTTTCATGTGCCGCGTCATACTTGTTAGGCGGCGTACACATACTCGTATAAAGAGTTTCGTACATAACATAGTATACACAATATTAATATATATATATATATATATATATATATATATATATATATATATATATATATATATATATATATATATATATATATATATATATATATATAATATATATATATATATATATATATATATATATATATATATATATATATATATATATATATATATATATATATATATATATATATATATATATATATATATATATATATATATATATATATATATATATATATATCCCTGTGTGAGTTAAATTTGGTTTAATTAGCTACCGGTTTCGCGAAGTATTATTCGCATCATCAGGCTTCAGAGGGCTGTGAAAAACATGTCAAGATGAAGAACAATGCAAGATACAATGCCACAAAACTTACAGTAGACCACGTTGGTCAAGTATGAGAACATGTCAATTACACGTATGTTGTTGAATAACAATGGACCGGTACAAATACTTAACAAACTTTCTAAATGAATAACTATATTATTGACTCCACAAATATTCTAAATAAATAACTATAAATTTTCAATGTAGACTTCTCAAATTCACATGTCAGATATGATGGAAATTGAATGACAAGTGTAGTAGATTTCGCGATATTCGCGCCGATAAACTGACAAATTGAATCAGACGTTGACACACTGTCAAGGAGTAGATGAAATGTACAAAACGAAACTGGTAAACTAGACTGTCACTTCCAACTCATAGTTGGTAAACAATTCCACAATGACACCAGAATTAGGATGGATTCTCAAACAAAACTGCAAATATTGGAGATACATCTGAAGTGAGTTGGGAATTTACAACTATATTATTTATATCATTTTGAACTCTCATTATTTCTAGATGTTCCATGTGTGGAAGTAGTGGTCCCTTGTTTAGAATGTGCAGTGCCTTAAAACCAGTCTGCAGGTCGAATATATGGCCCTCGTCAAGTAGATGTTGGGAAAATTGGGAGAAACCCGTAGACAGGTGGTTGCGAAACTTAGTGTGTTCGCGGATACAAGTTTCGCAACCACCTGTCTACGGGTTTCTCCCAATTTTCCCAACATCTACTTGACGAGGGCCATATATTCGACCTGCAGACTGGTTTTAAGGCACTGCACATTCTAAACAAGGGACCACTACTTCCACACATGGAACATCTAGAAATAATGAGAGTTCAAAATGATATAAATAATATAGTTGTAAATTCCCAACTCACTTCAGATGTATCTCCAATATTTGCAGTTTTGTTTGAGAATCCATCCTAATTCCCAACTATGAGTTGGAAGTGACAGTCTAGTTTACCAGTTTCGTTTTGTACATTTCATCTACTCCTTGACAGTGTGTCAACGTCTGATTCAATTTGTCAGTTTATCGGCGCGAATATCGCGAAATCTACTACACTTGTCATTCAATTTCCATCATATCTGACATGTGAATTTGAGAAGTCTACATTGAAAATTTATAGTTATTTATTTAGAATATTTGTGGAGTCAATAATATAGTTATTCATTTAGAAAGTTTGTTAAGTATTTGTACCGGTCCATTGTTATTCAACAACATACGTGTAATTGACATGTTCTCATACTTGACCAACGTGGTCTACTGTAAGTTTTGTGGCATTGTATCTTGCATTGTTCTTCATCTTGACATGTTTTTCACAGCCCTCTGAAGCCTGATGATGCGAATAATACTTCGCGAAACCGGTAGCTAATTAAACCAATATATATATATATATATATATATATATATATATATATATATATAAGGAAATGAAATTTTTTTGTGCTTATGGCACTGAATGAAATATTTAAGAAAATGAACACTAGAACATTCATTTGAAAAATTGAAATTAATCAAGAGAATGTGATAGTATCTAGCTCTACTATCACATTCTCTTGATTAATTTCAATTTTTCAAATGAATGTTCTAGTGTTCATATATATATATATATATATATATATATATATATATATATATATATATATATATATATATATATATATCCGTCTATTAATCTTGAACTTTGACCAAGACTGACTCATAAATAACGCTAAAAGCACACAGCGACAAATTACGCAAGTGTGCACTGAAAATAGAAAGCCGCGTACTTCTCTCGTGCACGCAGCTTATAATCGGCGGCACGGAATTGTTAAAATCGTTAATTCTTATAGACTGGGAGAAAGGAAAGTCGGTAAAAAAACACATATTAAAGTGGTTTTTGAAAATGAGGTCACAAAGGAAGAATTTATGTATGTACAAAAAGGCAACAACTTAAAACCATTGACGTGGGATCAGCTAGAGATATAAACAAAAACATTCACCTGGAATGGGATCTAACTACAAAAAATCTATTTGCTAAAATGCGTAAAATGAAACAACAAAAAGAAATTGAACAAACTTGGATAAAAATGTAAAGATTTATGGAAGAAAAACTAACGATAGCAAGATTGAAATTATAGAATGTGAAAATGATCTCAAAAAATTTCACATTCATGAGAGTATAATATTGTCCAAAGCTTAAATAATAAATTCGAAGAAATACAATTACTTTTAGATTATAAAAAGGTTGATTTGCTTATATTATCGGAAACATGGTTACATGGGTGTTAGGTTAAATATTATCAATTTGCAAGCTATACTTCAGTGCATTCTACCATGGAAAGCCGAGGAGGAGGTTGTGCAATCTATGTAAGGAATGGTATTAATTATTCTGGCATAGATATGAAATTTCTTGATTTTGAATCACTGAATGTATTGGGGATCTATCTCCATAATTTTAAGATTAATCTTTTTTCCTGTTACAGACCATCATAGGAAAACAGACCATACAATGCAAGGAAAATTGCAAAAAAAAAGATGCTATCATTGTAGGTGACATGAACATCAATCTGTTAAACAAGTCTCATAGTCATGTAAGTGAATATATAAATACGGTTAAAGTTACTGGATTCGAATTGATTAATAAGGTTGGGGAAGAGTATGCAACTTGCATGATAAAAAGTACTAAAACAATAATTGATCATGTAATAATGAAACAAAAACTAAATAAATTCACTTTAGATATGGATATTGAGCTAAGTTATTTATCAGACCATGAACAAGTTTGTCTAAAATAAAAAAAGATGTAGTTACCAAAAATTCTAATACAAAAAAGTGTACAAAATGTTAGATAATCAAAAATCAAAAATTTCAATCTAAATTCTTCGAAATATTCAGAACATACAAATAACAGATTTTGAACAATTAACTTCAATAATAAATAATTCGAAACATAAGGCAACAACAGAAAAAGTAATTAAAGTTAAAAACAATAATCCATGTATGACTCAGGGCCTTCTAAATCTGCCCAATAAAAGGGACAAATTATAAAGGTTAAAAAAAGAAAACGCTAACAATAGTATTATATCACAGGAATATGAAACAATAAGAGCTCAAATGAAGAAATCTACATTTAGAGTAAAAAGTAACTATTTTAAAAACGAAATGCAGAAAGCAGAATCAGATACTTGGAAGCAATGGCAAACGATAAGAAATATAATTCTAAACTTATATGTTAAAAATAATACTTGTGTTCTCTCTTAAAAATGAATAATCGAGACATTACAATAACAAGAGAAGTAGTTGAAGAATTGAGTAAATATTTTTCGCAAATTGGTAGAAAGCTTGTTGGAACCATTGACCTCAATTCTAATAATGGATATATCAGTTTGAAGAAGTTTACAACGAAGAAACTATAAATCGAGCCCTAGAAATGAAAGAGAACTTCGAAAAATCTTTTCAGAAAAAAAATGATTCCTCAGTAGTCATAGATGGAGTAAAATTTACAGACATTTTATATATAGTTGGAGAACTTCTTCCCATCTCATATAATATTATAAATAACATGTTTGAAACTGCCATATTTCCGAATAACTTGAGAATATCGAAAATAATACCCTTGCACAAGTCTGGATCTCACACAGAGTTGGAGAAATTGCTAAAAAGTAGACTTCTAGGATATATAAACAATTTTATTTATTTGATGAACGACAATATGGTTTCTTAGAAAATAGTAGTACCCAGAATGCAGTAATTTTAATAGATTTAAAAAAGGCCTTCGATGTAATTGATCATCAAAAACTTTTAGTCAAACTGCATGGCTTAGGAATTCGAGGGAATATGTTTCGTTTGCTGAAATCATATTTAATAGAAAACAAACTGTTACACTTGATGGTGAGAAAATTACTGAATGCAACATTACATGTGGAGTGCCTTAGGGATCTGTTCCAGGTCCATTACTGTATAAACTGTACGTTTTGAGTTTGAAAAAAGCGGAGTTGAATGCTAACTATTTAATGTTTGATGATGATACTATTCTAATATATACTTGAGAAAACTTACAGGGCATGGAAGAGGAAATTAAATAATGATCTGCAAAAATATAACACATGGCTAACAAAAAATAAATTGAAACTCAATACTAACAAAACAAAATATATGTTATTCAAACAAAAAAATAAGAAGGAAGATGTCATTAAGCTTAGATTAGGAAGCAGTATTTTAACTAAAACAGATCAAGCTAAATATTTGGGAATCATTTTAGACAACAAGTGGAACTGGCAAGCACATTATCATTTGAGCAGTAAAATTATTCTGATGATAGGTATGGTATATAAATGTCAGCAGTTATTTGGATAGTAATTCTAAGTATAAGTTATACAACGCTTTCTTTGCTTCAAGATAAGATCTGAAGGACATGTTCTGAAACTCTGTTATTAAAATTCCAGAGGCTACAAAATAAATTTGTTAAACTTTTATTTCACATAGATTATATGAGTCCTACTTCAGAGGCATACACGACACTAAAGATAGAACCAATAAAACACTATTAGAAATAGAACAATGTAAAATAATTTATAAAAAAGAATAAGGATATAAATTCAACATCAGGTTAACAAAAAATAGTGAAATTCATCAATAAGGAACCAGAATAAAGCATAATCTCCACTTAAAGCAAGCAAGGACTGAAATAGGCAAAAAAATGCTCTGAAAGATTTAATAGATTACCTGAAGAAATACAGAATAGCAGCTCATTTCCTAAGTTTGTGAAGACAATAAAAACTTTTTGTTCAGCAAACATCAACTGAATATTAACTTTCTAAGAGGAATTGAACTCCTGGAACAGCAATACGCTGATTCGGAGTAAATTTACCTGAATTATGAGTTGTAATTTTAAGTTTAATACTTTATATGTGATTTTTTTTGTAATTTTTAGGTAAATAAATAAATATAGATATTAACCTTTGTAGGAGTCTTCATCATATTTTGCAAATACTTATCCAGCATAGGAGAAGAGTTGGATTTGTTCTTGTTATTCATTTTTGATCTACTGCCAGTAGGTCTGCCTATTCTAGACTTTGTTTCCATATCTTGTGGAATTGAACTGCCAATACCATTTTTAGAAAAACTCCTTGGTCAGGGTTTTTAATCGATAATACCTCAGCAATTTGTGACTCCGCAATTTTTTTTGAGCTCCTACAGAAGCAACAGACTTTTCTTTACAAATATCTAAAATTGAAACCAATCCATCATAAATATATTTGATTTGCAGACACGTTCACAATTATGTATATATTATATATACAAGTACCTAACCTTCACTTTCTCTGGATTCTTTTTTATTTGAGCTCTGTTTTAAAAAATTACTCATTACTGAATTTGCTTGTCCAATTTTTTCTAATTTTGATAATTGTATTCCCACACCTCTCAAGTCTGTGAATGGCACATTGAATTTATCATAGAGCTGTTTAGCTTCTTTAAAGATTGTTTGCATGTCTCCGATAGGTATATTAGAAGTTGTACTTTTACTTAAACTGTCGCAAATTCCATGACCAAGAAATTTCGCCGTTTCCTTAAAAACCAATAATTACACAGGAAAACTTCATTTCAATGTCATGACTGAAATATAAAATGAGAAGAATGTTTTACATCTATTTACAGAATGTTTTTATTTTCTTAGCAATAACATGCTATTCAGAAGTCAGTAAAATAAACTTTTCCAATTGGATAATGATGACAAAATCATATTTTTCATTTTATTTGTTTACTCTTTTTTTATTGTAGTATGTTGATTTCAGATTGATCGTTCTATTAATCTATTAAATTATTTTCATTGATAGTATTTTCCAAATTATTTTTTTATTTATATGTATAAAGCATTTCTAAAATGTCCTTATATTTTTTATTAATTTCAGTTGCTAAAATTTTTGTATTGTTTTAAAATGCTAAAATTGTGCTAAAATGTTTGTTTTGAATTCATAGTTTTCGGTTGTATTGTGTAGGGCAGTTATTTGAGTACTTTGGTGTGGACTATTAGTTGTTACTCTAAATTTCGTCATAATCGAACTTTTATTAAATGGAATATTATGAAATCAAATTTATTTGGAGCTGGGAAAAATACTGTAAACTGACTATTTAATTTAGCTTAACTTTAGGTTAACTTTTGGCTGTGTGAAACCTTTTTATCCTTTGAGAAGTTATTTCCGTTTTCGATTGTTAGAGCTCTTGATATCTATTAACAGCGTTACCGCAGTGTAGTTTATATAATCGTTCAATCTGCAGTACAATTAGTTTTGATTAGTTTTGTAAATTTTTCACTACACATTTATTGTATATGAAGAATTGTACAAAAGCACAGTACACTAGGCGGAGAATACTATTAGTAGGTATTCATAGAGCATAAGATGTGTGGAACTCCTCTTGCTTTGGCAAAAACAGAACATATTTTATTGTTTTGTTCAAGACTCGCACATTCACAAGTTTTTATACAAGTAGTTTTGTGTGAGGATTCTCAAATTGTGAATATTTTTACTTATGAATATAATAATAAATTTTATTTCCTGCAAACTTACATAAGAGTATAGGATATTGTCATAAAAAGAATTCCCACAACATGAACTTATAAATAAACATCAAAACACAAAAGACGATAATTAAAATATCACAGTATGTCGTACACAGCATTTGATCACAGTTTCCATACTTAAATTTAAAGTCTACTTCATTTGAAATATTCATTTATTGAAAAGAACGCTCCCTGAAACAGTAGTTCATTTATTTTGCGTTTGAAGATATGAATACTAGAAACATCACGCACATCAACAGTTAGTTTGTTATATAAGTTTTAAAGCGAGAGAACGAGGAGTTCCCTGAGTTCAGCCTAAAGAACGGAACATGTAGATTGTTGGAAGAACGAGTTGTGTAGACAGATAACTGACCTCGTTGGGGTAACTGAGATATGTTCTTCTTTACGAACAATAACTCTGCAGAATATATATAGATGGAAGGGTCAGTAAGTTGTTCTTGAAATAAGGTCTACAAGATTCTCTACTATGAATGCCATACAGGGAACGAATGATCCGTTTTTGCATTTTGAATATTCTGATGCTATTTATACTATTACCTCTACATAAAATACCGTAGTATAACGCTGACTGAACGTATGCACTGTAGTTAGTAATGTCTCAACATACTGTTGAGACATTACTACAGCGACAGTGACAGGATCGTCACACGATCCCTAAGACATCTAATGGCGTAGCATTTGGATGCAAGGGAGGTGCACAAAGAGTGGATATGGTACCCCCAAGATAGACTACCACCCACAACGACCCCAGAAATTTGGCTGCAGTTGACTTCCGAATAAAACCAGCTTGTCCTCGAATTAGTGGACAAGAGTTTGATACTAGTCCTTCTGGAGTGAATTGTATTACTTCTGCTTTTATATCGTTGAGAACCAGTCCATTCTCTCTCGACCAAAATAACATACGCTCAAAACTAGAGGTTCCACTCCGCGCCAGCTCATGCAGAGTGTCTGCTGAAACTCGAACCGAGCAGTCATCCGCAAAAAGCGTAACATTCCAACTCGGCTGTTCCAGGCAGCTCCCTAGGTCGTTAATAAATATTAAAAATAATATTGGTCTCAAGGTACTGTCCTGTGGAACACCAGATGTTACATTTCTGGGATCGGATATGATTTTTTCTCCATTTGAATAAAGGCAAACTCTTTGTGATCTATCAGAAAGATAGGATTTAATCCAGTTTAGGGGGTTTCCCCGAACTCCATAATTCTCCTACTTATAAAACAGAGCATCATAATTAACAGTGTCAACTGCACGACTCAAGTCGAAACAAATTGCCATACACTTCTTTTCGCTCAAATGAATCAATAACGTTGTCACAAAAAAAGTATTGCATCCTGTATACTCTTACTCCTGCGGAAACCGAATTGTCTCTCCGATAGTTTAACAGAGACAACAAATATTGTAGTGGAAAATGTATTAAATATTTTTAAAATTTTTTCAATTAATAATGAGTTGACATGAAATTTCAACGCGTATCTCCCTCCACAATCACCTATAAAGATGATTAAAGTATTAATTTGCCCTATATAATACGTACTACATTTAAATTCAATTTAACAATCTTAACTATTTATCCTTGATTTGTCACACGCAAAAAAATCTTCTAATGAGTAAAAAGATATTACAAGCAAGAATCTGCTAACAATCGTTAATCTCTCCCTAGGTCGATTACTTACTTGTAGTGGTATGGAATTAGATATCTTTTCAATTGAATTCTCAGCATTTCTGTGTAGATATGAGAAATTATATTTTTCAGATGCCAAATCCATTCTACTATTTGTTGAATATTTTTGAAGTAATGTTGAATTATCAAACAGGTCTCTATAATAGGAAACAAAACAAAAACTCAATTACTCCGTAGATCTACCAAACCGAAAGTCGCGCTGACAACTTGTTGTAAATAAAAATTTGTCCAAGACATTTCCAACATTCTGGTCATAAACCAATTTCTCCATAACTTTAGATAAAGAACTTAACAATGAAATTGGTCTATAATTATTAACGTCATCTAAAGCATTTTATCTTATGGACTGTGATATGACCACCGCTGTCTTGAGTATGGGAGGGAAATCTGCGTGTAGAGACGAGACATTCATCAAAAATGCAAGATGTTCTGATATATGAGGAGCCAAAATCTTCAAGACGCTTCATCGGAAATCATATCCAGGCCACTATTAGAGTGTTTATTTTTTAATTTCTTTATGGTTGAAACAATCTCTGCAGAAACTCTCGACTGGAAAGAAGAAGAAATTGTTATTGGTCAATGACATAAAATTGTACATGATCGAGATTGACTCATACCGAAATGCTTATCAACACTGATTATATTTGTTGCGGAGTACTTTCAAAAGGATATTACTGTCTGAAAGGCACTCTATTATTAATTTTTCAACATACTATATTTTAATGGAATCTTTCGAAATCCAAATTCCAGATAGTTTTGTTCTTATTACTGAAGATTCGTTTCGTTGAAATTCTGTTTTGTTGTCCTTTTCAGCAAGTTTATATTCTTTTTTGGCGGAGGGCAGAATTTCTTACTTTCCTGTGACTTCAAATTTCGGAATAGTTAGCGTAGGTTTCTGAGATCCCCGCTAGCCTCGCTCTGATTCATAAGAGATTCAATTAGCCTTTAGTTCCGGTTTGAAACCGTTTTTGTTTGATATCTGGCAGCTTAAAATCCAACAAGAATTCAAGATGTCATGTTTAAAAGTAGTTCAATGTCTTGTTTCGGGCGATTTCAGCCCTGTCAAAAATTGTCTAACTTAAATACTGAATTGAACTATACTGTGCCTACAGTTGTTTTTTGAAAGTGCCAGAAAACTTTACACGTCGCATGAGTTCCCTCCAAAAATTTAAACGATATTTAACTCAAAACTAAATAAAAGCGTATCTAATGTTAAATTAGCGCAGGGTCTATACCTATCGCCTCAACTATTATTTTCAACACACAGCAATTCCGATTGAAACATGTTCTCTGCAAATGCAATCTTTCATTCATTTTCACATAAGAAGAAAAGGAACACTATCTTGAGAAGTTATGCTCCCTATTCTTGAAAATGAAACTGATTTGTGTTCCGCTTTTATTAGCACAAAATTTATTTCTAATAGACCAATTAGAGGTTGTTTCTCAAAAAGTAGAAGCATTTATTCTCCTATAAAATTTACTTTAGTCCCAGCACAATTTTTCTCACTTCCTTTAAGTTCATATCAGAATTTAGCTCGTAAAGTATTTCTGAATGCTTACGACAAAACTTTTACTTTTTCTTTTAAACAGGCGCAGTTGATTTTCTGATATATTTGAAATATTTTTTATAATTTGGAGACTGTTGTAAGGGATCATGTATTCATTTTTAATAAATTTACTATTCAATTTAAACTTTTATGCAAGAAATTATGGGCAAATAAATATATACATTAGATTATTAAATGATTTAGGTGATATATACTTTGGAATTGAAGAAAGAAAAGAGAATCTCATGGGAAGTAATATTATTTCAAGAAAATAGAGATATAATGAGGAAATTTCCAATAAGACGTTTTGTAAGAAAGGTAGAATAATTTTTGTTGATATTGCGATATATATTTTTTATGATAAATACTGCTCTGACAAACGAAATTTCATACGAATTGATGCATTATTACAACAAGAGCAATAAGCAATCTTTTTACATACTCGTACTTTATATATGTAAAAGGGACAAAAATACAAATGAAAAATATCTAAAAACGCTGTTACAAGCATCGAGTTTAACACATGGTTCATGAATATGAACATAGAAATTATTAAAACAATAGAAAACATATTATCAATTCCTCTATATCACTCAACTTACCACAGGAGCATCTGCAGCTCTAACCATCAACTTCAGTGTTAAACACTTAGCTCTCATGCCTATATCATTTAATCTATTGAAAACTTCTTGAGATAAACTTTGCATAAAATTATAGCATTCTTCTAGCTTTTTGAAACGTATTCCATAATTAATTTCAGCTGACACTGATTTTCTTTCGTAATTGTAATTCAATGGCTTACGATCAATCCCTTTTGCTTGTTCCAAAAGTGTTTCGCCAATTTTTTGGCCTAACTCGGCTTGCAACAGGGTCAACGAAGTCAGCTAAAATAAAATGAATACTTATTTTTTACTTAAGTAAATTTTTAGCAAATTTCATATACTTAGAAGAAATAAATGGGAACTTTCTTGTTTTACTAATTTTTTAAAATAATTTTTAGATAAGATTTTTTTTGATAAATTTCAATTGCTTTCGGCAAAGTTAACGTCAAGAATTGTATTCGGAAATATGGAACTTTCAAATTCCGCAAAATCAAACTATCCTTGTAGTCACTTTTAAAGAGGTCGCAGAAATTTTGGATCCCAAACTTATCTTATGTTTAGAGAAATGTAAAAATAATGTTGCAATCGAAATTCGAAAGAAAAACTTAATTTGAGCCAAAAATTATTTCATCGAAATCGATCATATATATAGCTGAAGTGAGGAGTTTTCCCGCCGGAGCTACTTTTTTTGCTCGGCAAAACAAATGAAATTCTGTCTGTCAAAACAAAATTTTCTTCTAAAAATGGCATTCTGCGGTTATCAAATATGAACTATGTTTCTAAAATATTTCTTTTTCTAAATTATTCATTTTTTTATTTGCGTTTTGTTGTAACGAGTGTCCAGAAATGGTGGGGATATTTGTATCGGCGCTGTCCGAGTAATGGCGTGATTGGTGGGGGGGACGGATAGGATAGGCGTGATTGGTGGGGGGGGGCGGATAGGATAGCTTGCTCCACCATTATTTGGAGATTCAGTAACCATGGAAGCGTACCCTGCAAACCATCGTGCTTTTTGCATACGCGCTTATTATCGCAATGGTGATTCGATAGTGTCAGCTCAACGTTTATATCGTGCAGAATTTAATGTACGGAATGCACCGAAGGACGATACCATCAGAAAATGGATTCGAATGTTTAAGAATACCGGTTCGAGTGTGAAAATTCACCATCCAGGTCGCCCTCGCTCTGTTCGAACCCAACAAGCGATTGAAGAAGTGAGAGTTTCAGTGAGTCAAAATCCGTCTCAATCAGTTCGCAAACGAGGTCAAGGCCTTAACATTAAAAAATCGCCGTTGCACACTATTTTAAAGAAAGATTTACATCTTACAGCCTACAAAATTCAGCTCGTGCAGGAACTGAAACAATTTGCAAATGAAATGCTTCAACGCTTCCCAACGTTTGAAAACATCCCGTTTAGTGATGAAGCGAGTTTTCACTTAAACGGGCACGTAAACAAACAAAACTGCCGCTTCTGGTCCAACGAAAATCCGAGAGAGAAACATGAACGACCACTACATAGTCCAAAGGTTATCGTGTGGGCTGCCATGTCTGGAGAAGGCATCATTGGGCCATATTTTTTTGAAGACCGGCGAGGGCGAGCACTCACGGTAAATAGTGAGCGGTATTGCGACATGTTGCGGAACTTTTTGGATCGACAATTACAGAAGGTTTTAATGCGGAGATATGGTTTCAACAAAATGGGGCGACTTGCCACACTTCAAACCAGTCGCTGGCGGTTGTCAATCAACTTTTCCCAGAAAAAGTGATCTCTCGTCTAGAAACCATCAACTGGCCTCCGAGAAGCCCTGATCTGACACCCCTTGTGATTTAAAAGTTGCAAGTAAACTATTTTGTCTAATATTTTTGCTTCTGTTATAATCATATTAACTGACCTAAAATCTTTATGCCTTTTAGAATTCCATACTTTTGGTACTGGGGTAATTTTACTAATTTTAAATGAATCGGGAACTTTTCTAATTTTGAGTGAATAATTTATAATGTGTCGTATGGGATTTGCTATCTCTTCAAAGATAAGTTTCAAAAAACTCACAGTCTCATAATTTTGACTTCTTTTGTCTGGCATTGAATATAAAATATCCTTAAATTCCTCTTTACTAATTAACTTAAAGGATTAAAATTTCACTGGGTGATTTCGAAAAGAAAGATCAGTTTTAAGTTACCAACATTCATCTTTGGTATACTTTGTGTTATTTCATTAACACTTTCTTTAAAATACGTATTAAATTTGCTTGCAATAATGCTTTGATCACTGTATATACACCCATCAAAGTCAACTGTTGCAAAATCAGACTTATGTTTGTTTGATCATATTCTATACTCCCAATTCTTGATAGTAACACTGATGTATATATATATATATATATATATATATATATTCATATATATATATATATATATATATATATATATATATATATATATATATATATATATATATATATATATATATATATATATATATATTTATCTCTGTATTTATTTTACGTCCATCAACACGCAAAAACGTATTTATTTTGCGTCCGGTGGTAAAATGCGTCCGTATACGGACGCAAAATACAAATGTGCTTAAATCTTGCGTTCTAATGTATTTTATGGCGATTACTATATATCCTTGAATAGCTCTTTGCGCCTACTACCATCTGTTAAAATATTGAGTAAGCTTTGATTTTGCCTTCAAAGATATCGATGTTATTACTTCAAATCTTCGGAAGTAAAATAAATACACTGATGTAAATTAGAGTATACGTTTAGTTTGAGCATCTGCCGCAAAAGCCCTCCTCGAAATGTATACTTCTATACATGTCTATTCAACGAGTGTATTCATTTTGCGTCCTATACAATATGGCAACATTGAATTTGGTTGAAATTAATCTCTGGGAATTGAGCGCGAATTAAGCGTAAAATATTAACGAATTTAATGCGAAGTGATGATTTGTTCAGTTTCAGTTTTGAAGAACGAAGGTAAGTACAGCTATTTAAATTATTTTCTAAGGAACATAAAAGCAAATTGATGTAAAATGTAATTACTATTAATTATCACTATAAATATTTAAAATACAAAAACAATAATTGTTAGAAATTAGCGTTTACTCACATCTTTAGGTTCAACACTTTTCATGTTATTCTAGATCAGATACTTCAAAAACAATATCCTGATTTTTCAAATCAACTACTATTTGTGTTGTTGAAAAAATTTCTCAAAATTTTTCGGCATATAAACCTCGAATTTTAATAATTTTTAGTTTGATTCACATTTCATCTCATTCAACATAACAATACTAATGAAACAACGGAAGCTTTAAAATTTTTCCAATAGCAGTGTATTTTGGTACTTTTTCAGAAAACAAGAGAAGTTTTTCAGATTTGTACCTTAACTGATTATCAAACTTTCAATGTCTTTTTTTAATCAACTAATAATTGTTTATATAATTTCTAATGTTTCACTTATTTTTATAGAGGTTATTCTGGTGAAGTTTTTTAATGAACATTTACACAATTCACCCGGAAAATGATTTTCTTGGCGTGCAATTTTTTTTCGTGCAGGCGATTCTTCGAATGTTTTACGTTGTCTCATACTATCATTCTTTTTATATATTTCAGCTTGCCAGATGACATCTGCCAAACAGCTAAGATTTTCAAACTTCTCTTGCTGATGGAGGGAGGAAATGTTGGCCATTTTAAGGGAAAATTTTTGAATGATATTGATTTGTCATTAGAAAGAAACCTCAAGAATGACCATAACGAAGGCAAAAACTTGGACACTAACTTTTATTTGAATTATCGTTCATTTTAAGTAGCAATTATACGTAGTCTCATAGATATAAAAATAAATATTTGAGAATAAGTCCTTGTGAGTATTACCTACTCTATGTGTGTTATTTTTTTATTCTCTACGAATATCATGAAGTTGAAGTAGTAGGTGAAGTAGTTGAAGTATAGTTAATAATGTGTCGAATTAACACCTTCAAGATTTTGAAATCGAAAAACAATGAGGATATCGAGCTTATGCTTCTGTATTTTAGAAACATACACATGAAATTGCGAAAAGAACCATTGCCATGAATTTATGAATGATACACGGGCAATCTTTTGTTACAGATTCTCATTTTAGATCAGAACAATATTGATGAAATTCGATATCCTCTATAATCACATCAACTGAACCAATAGTTTGAACTTTTACTGTCTTCGTCGAAATAATTTAGTGAACAATTTCTGCTTATATCACATCTGAAATAGTTCGGAATTTGGATTCCTCTTTTGATTTTATCTTTATGATTATGTTCAATATGCTATTAGTTTTATGAGATCAATAACAACGATAAGGTGTATAGTCAATTGAAATGTTACAATTTTTAGGCCGAACCTTGCATTTATCACAGGACGCAATTTTATTGTTGGGACATGTGGGGGGTTGCTAGAAGCTTAACTCTGAGTTTGTGGGGTTGCAACCCTTGTCCCGCGGCCGCCATATTGGAAAAAGGGGTGTAAACGCCTTTTATCCATATCTCTCAAACTATACATCTCACCAAAAATTTGTGGAGACATAATTTGTAGCAAATCGCTTTTTCTACAATTTTGTTCATCTAACTTTTTCCGATAAAATTGAAAATAAAAAAGTTATTAACAAAAATATGTGAAATTTTTTCCAAAAATTTCCTTTTTTGTGTTATAACTTTTTTTTTTCAATTTTATCGGAAAATTACCTCAAACCAATATTGTAGGCAATTCGATAACAAACAATTTGACCTATAATTTTTTTTATTTACATGCATTTGCGAGGGTTTTGGAGCGCTCCAAAGCCGACTACTCGCAACAATCTGGTCACAATGGAACGTCAGATTTACTTATATATTATTCTTTTATTTTAGATAACGTTCTTAATATTATTTGCAACATTATTATATTATTATTTAATTCTAACTGACCTTTTTTCTTACCATAATACTTACAATATTATTCTTTTTTACAATAATTTCTAATGCGACTGTACATTTACAAGAACTAGAAGCAGGTAGAAAAGGTCCAAGTTACCGTTTGGGGACAAGTTAACATCTGCCTGCTATTTTTTTATTATTTGCCTTTCAAGGTTTAGCTGTTTTCTCCTCCTCTATTTCTTTTTTCAGTTGTGCTACGTATCTCGCCACGTGTAGACGTATTAAAAATTGTGAACACTATTTTCAATTAAGTAGATATAATTCAGAGTTTTGCGTGCAGAATTTTTCATTTAGTGATAAGCTTCTGGCTTTCTTTAATAGTTCATCATGAGTGATTGTTTTATTTGTAAAAAGCCTCTCGGGGATGACAAAATAAGAACTGTGAAAGCTAGAGGAGTAAAAACGTTGCTTGATCGAGCAAAAGCCAAAAACGACGTAGAAAATGAACAATTTTTACAAACTGATTCGGAAGTAACTGTTGTGCATACGCAATGTTACCATTATTACAATGATAGTCGAACGGATAATGTCGTTCGTCGTCTGAGCAGTAGCAGTTCATCATCTTCAGTTTCAGAAATTCTAGAGACAGATTTTGATTTTTCGCTTAATTGCTTCATTTGTGCAGAAACATTTGCAGATCAGAGTCATTTGCGTCAAAGCCGGCTGAGGAAGATCTGTCAGGTACGAAATGAAGGTACAAAAAAAGCATTCTGGACCTTGTTCTCAGACGATCTGACGACGAGGCAAAGGGCATTGTTGATCGTATAGCCAATGTACCCAGCTTAGTAGATGATGGAGCTAAATATCACTAGGATTGTAGCAAGCAATTGTACTCCAAACAATGGTGGCGTGAAAAGCAATGCGATGACCGTAAATGCGATGCCGGCTTTGACGCAAATGACTCTGATCTGCATATGTTTCTTCACAAATGAAGCAATTAAGCGAAAAATCAAAATCTGTCGCTACAATTTCTGAAACTGAAGATGATGAACTGCTACTGCTCAGACGACGAACGACATTATCCGTTCGACTATCATTGTAATAATGGTAACATTGCGTATGCACAGTTACTTCCGAAACAGTTTGTAAAAATTGTTCATTTTCTACATCGTTTTTGGCTTTTGCTCGATCAAGCAACGTTTTTACTCCTCTAGCTTTCACAGTTCTTATTTTGTCATCCCCGAGAGGCTTTTTACAAATAAAACAATCACTCATGATGAACTATTAAAGAAAGCCAGAAGCTTATCACTAAATGAAAAATTCTGCACGCAAAACTCTGAATTATATCTACTTAATTGAAAATAGTGTTCACAATTTTTAATACGTCTACACGTGGCGAGATACGTAGCACAACTGAAAAAAGAAATAGAGGAGGAGAAAACAGCTAAACCTTGAAAGGCAAATAATAAAAAAATAGCAGGCAGATGTTAACTTGTCCCCAAACGGTAACTTGGACCTTTTCTAGCTGCTTCTAGTTCTTGTAAATGTACAGTCGCATTAGAAATTATTGTAAAAAAGAATAATATTGTAAGTATTATGGTAAGAAAAAAGGTCAGTTAGAATTAAATAATAATATAATAATGTTGCAAATAATATTATGAACGTTATCTAAAATAAAAGAATAATATATAAGTAAATCTGACGTTCCATTTTGACCAGATTGTTGCGAGTAGTCGGCTTTGGAGCGCTCCAAAACCCTCGCAAATGCATGTAAATAAAAAAATATAGGTCAAATTGTTTGTTATCGAATTGCCTACAATATTGGTTTGAGGTAATTTTCCGATAAAATTGAAAAAAAAAAGTTATAACACAAAAAAGGAAATTTTTGGGAAAAATTTCACATATTTTTGTTAATAACTTTTTTATTTTCAATTTTATCGGAAAAAGTTAGATGAACAAAATTGTAGAAAAAGCGATTTGCTACAAATTATGTCTCCACAAATTTTTGGTGAGATGTATAGTTTGAGAGATATGGATAAAAGGCGTTTACACCCCTTTTTCCAATATGGCGGCCGCGGGACAAGGGTTGCAACCCCACAAACTCAGAGTTAAGCTTCTAGCAACCCCCCCCACATGTCCCAACAATAAAATTGCGTCCTCTGATAAATGCAAGGTTCAATGTAACATTTCAATGGACTAGTACTGACCTTTACCACGAAGTATGCGTAATTCAATCTATTTTACTTGGATGTATGAATAAGCAACGTATCCCATGAATCTACGTGTTCGCCGAACGATTCTAAATTCCCTTCCAGGTTCTTTGACAATTCCCGGCAACTCCGAAAGCATTTTCACGTTATTGTGTACTGATTCTTTTATTATGAAAGCGATTTTTTAAAGTTCAAGCGGTAATTATCCTCGAAAGCTTCTTACTATCGAAAAATTCACCTTTCAATAAAGATTTCAAGTAGGTACCTACGTAATGCATTATATGTGTATCAGAAATCTGTTCATTACTATCCACCTGAAGGAATGATAGAAATCAAGGCAATTGCCGTATCAACTCTCGAATGTGACTTAGGTACTCTCTTTAAGGCAACCTTATATTTATTTTTTGATTATTCCGATTTTTCAGATGAATCACATCTGCTTTACTGAATGGATTGAGTGCTTCTATGTGAATTTAAATAATGCACTCGCTCAATGTCTCGTCATTCGATATTTCACAATCAACATTCACAATCCGTTAATGGATATTTTCAAATGTATCTAACAGAAGTCCAATATTGTTTAACCGTAATTTAATTTTTTCAACTTTGTGATTTCGTTGGGCGTTTGGATATTTAACGCATATTGTTAGTTTTGTTTTGAAAACCCTGCATTTTCATTGAATTTAACGCCGCTTGGGACATTTTGTACTTCAAGTGTAATAGTTACTGTTAAAAAACCATATACGACAGAATCTCGAAGAAAATAGAGAAATGGGAATGAAATTGCCCCTTAGCTTTGTGTTGTGTCGAATTTTGCTGTGATTCGCTTCATTTTCTCACCCAAGTATTTCCGATAACTGTGACCACCTCTTAAGATACTTGTATATTTGAAAACTACACACAAATTGTCGTGTATAATTACGATTTTATTCGAAAACCACTCATTTTTTTTCATAATATATTTTCTTAATATTTTTCATAACATCTTTGTTCATTTGCATAAATATTTCACACATTCGAAGTGGTTTTTCGGTTACATCTATTTTTTGTCACTCCGCACATTTCATTAGTTCCCCATCAGGTACTAGGTTCATCTCTTGGAAAGACCGAAGCCTCATTCTGAGGGCTTCGAGCCATCGACTCAATATGGAATACTGATTTCAAGTAAAACTCGAATTCTTTAAAGTGAACATGTATTCACTTCATGTATAAAAATATTCAATTTGCTGGTGGAGTTAATTGAAATGATTCCGTTTACGAAAGAAGATGAAACATCATTCACCAAGTTATTTATATTATTAAGGTTTTGATTTGATTCAAATTTTGTTTGTGAAATCAATGAAAAAATTACATAAACTGATATCTAAAAGCAAATTACACCAATATATTATACTAATATCGCAAATTACACTCCTTACTACATATTAACGATTTTAAATAGACTTGGCAACAACCATGACGTACAATACATACAGATATTGAAAAATATATATTTTCGGAAGCAAAATCCCTCTACAGATGGTTTTTAAATACATTGGGCGCAACTTACTTACAAACGTGTAATGACGCAAAATACAACTCTAAATGGAAAAAAAGTATACACGAAAAAAAAAATCGGAAAATTGGAGATAAAAACGCCAATTCGGATTCCTTATGTCTAAAAGAACCAGTATACACAATTATAATAATAAAATTCGGGGTATTTCTCGGGGACGCATAATACACCCGTTTTTGGAAGGACGCAAAATAAATACAAGGATGTATATATATATATATATATATATATATATATATATATATATATATATATATATTGTAAATTAAAAAAGCAAGTATTGTATTTTAATGATTGGCCATGTATTTTAGTGCATGGATTCCATTGTTTAGTGAAGCATCTTGTGATAGACGTCATTTTTCGTTTTATTATCAGATGCAAGAACAAATAACGCAGATGGTCTTCAGACCCGTGAACATGCCACATATACTCGTAATTGACCATGGGAAAAACATAGATTTTTTTAGATTCAGACCACAAACTTTTAAGCATTGGTCGGGTGATTTGTTTAATGTCATGGCGAATGCAAGTCGGATCTGAAATTTAAGTCGTTTAAACTCAAACGTCATGTCGGTTGGGATCATCGGGATCCTTGGAATGAGAATTTCCTCACCTTCGAATTTTCCTTTGAGTATCGTCGCGTAAATCACATTGTTCATCAATTTCCTTATCACCAAGCGCGTTCCGTGACACAGTTTTGGTTGGTATATGTTTCGAAGCATGATTACTACGGAGCCAACCTTTAGTCGTGAATTGGTGGTGCCCGGCTCATCCAAGGAGTTTAAAAATTCAATTGGATAGTTGGTGGCTTCATCTTCATTTGTTAAACAGTCAATTGATTTGAAAGAATGCACCAATGACCTCGTTCTGAATTATGAAGTTTAAGTCATCTACATTTTTATTCTAAGCCGCCAAAATTGCTCGCTCCCTCAACCATACCTTATTTTTGTGGTTAGTAATGATGTTTCGGAATACTTTATTGATGAGATCTTCTTTCGATGAGACAAAGTTACAGAAATTCTGAGGAAATGAAATCAATCCGCTCGATTCGTCGACAGGTACTCGACATTACCGATAGTCAGTAATTGCTCAGAGAAATCTTCAGCAGATGTATCGATCTGCAATGCAACTCCAAAACATCTCCATTAATTGCGTAGATCTTTCTATGTTCGGTGAAGTGCTTCCAATGCACGTTTATGTGCTTTCGTGCATTCGTCCAGATGCTGATTTTTGATTCTAATAAAACTTTGGCAATTTCGGAGTATTTTGCAATATTACATGTTACTTCTTCAATACTTTGAAGATTTAACGGCAATTTTAATGGTGAATGAGCCGTCCATCGTTCTAACAATGTAATGCGGCTGCTATTCCAGAAGAAGCAACTGAAATGAAACCTGTGTGGCAACAAATGTTGGATCTCGCACTAACAGTGGCTAAAACTACTGATATGAGGAATGTCTTACCAGTTCCACCAGGGGCATCCAGTAAATATAAACCACCATTTCCATCATTAATTGCGTTCATCATTGTATCATAAACTTCCTTTTGTTGGTGATTCAACAGGGGTATATTCGTTTGAACTATTAAATCTAATTCCTGGTGATCATATTCAAATCAACGGGAAAGTTCCCGTTCAAATTCTTGATTAAATGCGTCATTAATTTACGATTTGTCGCTTTCATTCCTAAACTGACTAGTAACACATGTCTTCGATCAATATCAAAGCATGATTTTGTATCTGCTCATTCATCTGAAGGTCGGGATTTCTTGTACTGACACGAATTTGATGTAAAATGCTTCCGACATAATTATACTTGTTGTGGTATATCCGTTTTGTTATACCACGTTCTATGTCACATCCCACGGGAACGTGATAAAAAGTATCCTACGTCCTTCTCCAGGTTCTAAGCTACCTTCCCACCAATTTTCAGCCAACTCAGTTCAGCCGTTCTTGAATTATACGACTTTCTTTTATATATAGAAATATTAATAATAAAATTTGCGAAAATTTTCAAAGAACAGCTTCGGAAGTGTCATTGACCTAAATTTAACAATTAATTGAGTATATTTTGAAGGAATATATGGGTTTTGTTTTCAATACAGTAATTGTTCTTTATATGAATTGAATATTCGGGTGCTTTATAATTATGCATAGTATTTGGTAATTTATAGAACTGGTTTTTATATACACTACATCAATACATATGCATTGAATGAAATGAAAACTTTTGTCATTGAAGTAAAAAAAGCTCAATTTGCATTGGCCGGGAACCAAACCTGGGCCGCCCACGTGACAGCCGTGCATTCTACGAGTACCTCTGAATCACTCATGCTTGCTACTTTGAGCTAAAAAAGTACAAATTCAACCGACTCGTACAACGTTTTATAGTGACTGACGTTTCATGTCAAGTCACACGGGAACGCTGTCGAACGGGATAAACAGTATCCTATGTCCGTCTCATGGCTCTAAGCTACCTCCCCACCAATTTTCAGCCAAATCGGTACAGCCGTTCTTGAGTTATAAATAGTGTAACTAACACGACTATCTTTTATATATATATATAAAATATATATATATATATATATATATATATATATATATATATATATATATATATATATATATATATATATATATATATATATATATATATATATATATATATATATATATATATATATATATATATATATATATAAGTATATATATATATATATATATATATATATGATATATATTTATGAAACTTATAAAATTTAATAAATATGATCCTCCGATAACTTTTGTTATTATTTACAGAAAAATTTAATCTGATATACATTGACCATTATTCTGCTCACCTGAACATCCCCACAAGTATTAAGGCCTAAATTTCTAAGTTTACTCAATGTTGCCCTTCCTACACCAGGAAGATCCGCAAGTTCAATTTCTGCAAAATAAGCCTCCACATTGTCCACTTCCAAATAAAACTGACCGTTTGGTTTTGCCCTTTTGGTAGCTAGTCGAGCTTGTAGTTTGTTAGCTCCAAAACCTGTAGAGCAAGGGCACTGAGTTTTTTCCATAATTTCAAAACGTAAATGGGTGGCAAATTGATCGACTGAGAGTCCAGACTCATTTAAAAGCTTAGTAACATCAACATACATTTCGTCACAACTTACAGCTTCAATATCCAAAGTATAACTAGCTACAGATTTATAAAGGATTGAAGCTACATCTTTATATCCCTGAAATTCATAGATGATATTATATGATATGAAATTATAATTAAATTTTGTTATACGCTTATTTGATATAATGTAATTAGTTTATATATGTAGCATTTTGATAAATAAAGTTCTCATTATTATATATTATTGTTAGTTTTCAATGTTGAGAAAATTCTGAGAAATTTAAAAAGCTTCTTCAGTTTTGGATATAGAAAGTAGATGTGCGCAAAACAGTACGTTATTATAATTATATAATTATAATTATTATATTACTTCGTTATATCACAGTATCACACCATCACTTCATCACGTTAAACATTACTCGCAGACCATCACCCGTGCTGATTCGGTTCATCACGTTGCGTACTGTGTAATGTGCTGTTTTCACCGTAATTACTTGGCAAGTGGCATACATTACATTATGTGATGGCGTTCAATTATTCTATAATCGATTATATGAGAAAATAAAATTTATTTCTTTGGTGACGTATTTTGTAAATATATCCTTATGAAGGCCCTAAATTTTTTAGTATACAAATTTGAATTAATGAAGAAATATATTATGTGCTGGTTCTATTATCGACTGTATGTGAGATTGAAATTTATTTCTTTTTTGTCTCATTGTGTGAATCCATTTTTTAAAAGCCCTAATTGTATATAATTTTATACTATAATAATTTAAATCAATATATAAATATATTATGCAATGGTGTTCTATTTATTATCAACTATAACTATAAGTGAAAATAGACTTTATTTCTTTGTTACCTTATTTTGTGAATCCATCTTTATAAAGGTCCTAAATTTATAATTTATGTTATATTATCGGCTATATGTGAGAATTAAATTTATTTCTTTTCAGTCCCATTTTGTGAATCGTCACTACATAGTATAAAGCAAAGTCGCTTTTTCTGTCCCTTTGTACGCTTTAATCTTTGAAACTACGCAACGGATTTTGATGCGGTTTTTTTTAATTGATAGAGTGATTCAAGAGGAAGGTTTATATGTATAATAACATCCACTAAATAGTGGAGAAGTACTGTTATTTTTGAGGTTTCTAATGTGATGTCGTAAATAATTACATTTTTTCCGCTTACATTGCAAACGCAGGCTGAACCCTACGAGTTTTATCAAAATAATGTACTAAGTATTGTACACATTGAAAAGGTCTACAGAAAAGTCCGTGATGGTATATGTCTATCTCTTATGGATAACCCACAATAACTTTTTTTTGTCATTTACTTTTTGCGACAAATAATGGCTAATTTTCGAAGCGATTTTAACCCATACAGCATTAATCCTTAACCAATTAAATACCTTGAATACATTGTTCATTTGATATAGATATATATGGCCCTTTACACCGTATGATTTAAGTGAATATTTTCGAAGATATTACAGATTTAAAAATTGCGGGGCGTAGCGTTTGCGGCGTGCGAAGCCGGGGCGGGTCGCAAGTTCTTTATAAAGGCCATATTTTTATACTATAAGATTTTGAATTAATATAGCAATATGTGAAAATGAAATTCATTTCTTTTTTGTATGATTTTGTGAAGCCATCTTTATGAATGCCCTAATTTTATATCATAATAATTTGAATTCGTATAGAAATATATTACGTGATAGTGTTTATTATCGGCTATATCTTAGAATAAAATTTATCCACTATTTATTATTATCACTTCAAACAAACAAATCGAATAAATAGAATACAGTGCGAAAATTATTTCAGATTTGAATGATATAATTCTATTCAGTTTCAAATATCTACTGATATTAAATAATTATATGAACAAAATCTAATCCTAAGTGCCATAGTGTCTAGCGTAATAAATAACACTTCGTTCAGTCTCGGGTTTGTTAACCGAAGTCTCCACTTGAGATGCAACTTCAATTCATATCTAGCAACTATTTTATTCGTCAAGCTTCATTAATTCGATGCTCGGATTGTCATCTTCGAAACTGCAGGCGAAAATGAGTGAACACCTACCCATCCTCCCAGATGTACTAATTTTTCCTTGAGGAACAATGATAAATAAGTACAGTAATTTTTCGTGTTAACCAACCACGTGCGGACATGAAGAATGTATTATTTTTGTAGTGAAAATTAGGAATTGCAATTGCATTTCAAAAGTTTTCGACCTCGACTGGATTCGAACCCAGGTCTTCAGGTTTACGCCCTACTGCTTTTGACCGCTAAGCTACCGAGGTCTCCACTTAGAGATGCCAATTCAATTCATATCTAACAACTCTTTCATTCGTCAAGCTAGTTATTCGACGCTCGATTGTCATCTTCAAAATTGCAACCGAAAATGATTATTATAAGGCGAAAAATTACTCTTATAAATCAAAAATTATTGGTTATCACTTATTCAATGTAGGCATTGATTTCAATATTCTCTAACATTTAACCCTAGAAGGAGCCATCGCATGGTTCATGTTTCATATAACCTATATTATATTATAATGCTATAATATACAACATTTAACCCTAGAAGGAGTCATCGCATTGTTCATGTTTCACATAGCCAGCTCTGCTATAATATAAATTTTCGACATATATAATATGTCGAAATATAAATATATATATATATATATATATATATATATATATATATATATATATATATATATATATATATATATATATATATATATATATATGTATATATATATTTACAGACATGTTTCACATAGCCAATATATGTGAAATATATATATATATATATATATATATATATATATATATATATGTATATATATATTTACAGACCCGTAGCAATATTGAATACAATCTCTAAGGTCTTTGAACGATTGGTATATGATGGTTGGCTTCTTGGAGAGATTCAAGGTCTTATCCGATCGGCACGGTTTTCGCCGTGGGAGGTCCACGGAGAACGCTGCATGTGAATATTTTAATTTCGTATATACCTATCTCGATTTGGGCGAGTACGTGGCGAGTCTCTTCTTCGACTTGTCGCGCGCTTTTGACGTTTTATGCGTGGACTTCATTCTCGATAAGCTGTCTAGCCTTGGTTTCAGGGTTCATTTTCTCGTGTGGCTGGGATCTTATCTATACTCGAGAGGGCAGTTCGTGGATGTATCTGGTACATTCTCTGAGGGTTTTGAGGTAGACTCAGGGGTCCGTTTTGGGACCTCTGCAATTCGTTTTCTTCATAAACGATTTGGCAGGCTTTTTGACTGTCGGTCATTTAATTATGTTTGTAGATGACAGCTCCATTACAGACGCGACAACCCGCGGAGTTGGAAGACAGTGTTAGTGAGGTGAAGTTGAGATTTCAGACATGGTGTCAAAAAAATAATTTTATACTAAATTTCGACAAGACCGTTCGATTAAATTTCTACAATAGGCGCATCTACGACTCAGCAATGTTCCCATCAGTCATCCATACCGAGAATTCTACCAGATTTCTTGGCCTCTGTGTGGATGATGGGCTGTGCTGGACCAGATCATATAGAACAAGTCTTCAGACGTATCAATACAGCATTTTACGCTGTAATAAATCTGAATCTTGACGCACTTCTCAACATTTATTACTCATTAGTGTACACTCATCTGTTTTATGGTGTGGTTTTCTGTGGAAATTCAATTGGCGATTATGTTTGTCAAAAAAAAAAACTATAAGAGCTATATTCAGGCTACCTTCCAGGGAACACTGTACTGACACTTTCAGAAGAAATAAGTTGCTTACTGTCCCATGTATATTATACATCTACAAATGCATCATGCTGGTGAGGGCAGGATTGAGTAGTTTTGAAAAACGGGGAAATTGTCACTCTCATGATACTCGTGGCGCTAGTTTGATATCAAATACCCACCACAATACAAGTAAGTTTAAATTATGCCCTAGATATGCCGGAGTTGAATATTACAATAAGCTACTCCAGATTATCAATGCCTTTCGATAAATGGTTTTAAAAGAAAACTTAGAGACTTTTTAAGCATTAAATGTTATTATTCCACAAAGGACTTCTTACTGGATAGTTTTTAAATCTATATATGTGTATTTCATTTTCCAGTTTTGTTAACATTACAACATACAACTTCATTTTGTATGTATGTAATTACTTTTTCTGAATGGTTTTGTAATTTTCGATATTGTCATTACAAAGAGTTTTTTTCTTATTGACGTGTACATTCAATGATTTTTATGAATTTTGTTATGATATATCTATCTATTTATATATCTGGTAAGGAGTGTTGGCGTGTATTACAAATCGTACATTTTGACTTTTCTTTGGTTTCTTGGTAAATAATTGAAATTTTATTGATTGGATTTTTCTTAGTTATAATTGTTCAAATTGGTAGTTAATACTCTATCTGAAAACTTTTTATTTTGAACGTTTCGATCAACACATTTGTCTTCTTAAGTAATTCAGAACTTCAATCAAGTAAGTATAACTTCACTTTATTGCTTCATTGACTAGATTTCTTAAAAGATATAAATACATGCTAATTTTCACTAAAACACAAAGGTTCACAAAATCCAATAAATTTTGTTTGATATTTCTCTTTGCAAATATGATTTTCAAAGAGTTCTCATATATGACATATATTTTCAAATCAATGCATTTGACATTTCTTCGAAAAAGCTTCATGATAATACTAATAATATTATCAGAAAGTTTCCAGCATTACATAATTGCTATAAAAAAGTTTAGGATTTTGAAAAACTATTTTATTGAGAAATAACTGGAGGGATCTACTTTTGATAGGAAATTATATGCAATGAGGTAGACTTACCTGAAAATCATACTGAATAGTTTTCAAATTTGGACAATATTTTATAGCGGTCCCCAAAAACATTCCATTTTTTATTCCACATTTACGTGCCTCATAACTGCAGCATGCAATTTCAGACATTGAGGAATGACTATCTAAATTAGTAATTTTTTCAACAATATTTTCTGGTGCTCTTTCTAGGTTCATTGAAATTTCAGCTGATCTACCTGGTCTAGATGATATTTGAGCATTTTTTGCATGTGTAACAGCAACTGGCTTTCCTCTAAGGTCTGGCCTATTTCTCAAACCAACTGATACAAAAAAACAGTCCATATCTATATGCATAATAACTGAGGAATATGATCTTTTACTTTGTGGATTTCCTAAGAAAATAAATAAGCTATGTACATATACAGGAGAACATGGAAAATACTGAATTACCTTTCTGAAGTAATAAATCCTTTCCAGGAAATTTTCCATCTGAGGTTTCTCTAAGTTTTCCAACAAATTGCTTAAATTCTGTTCCCATTGTAGCTATAAGATGTAATCTAGAATTGTTGTAAAATTCTTCTAAAAATCGTGGGTCAGATGCCGTTTTTGATATTCTATTGTTTTCAATCTCACTTGCAGGTGTAACTAAGGAGTTTAGCGGTGAATTATTTTTACTAGAACTTTTATCATACACCTCACTGTTTATTAAAGAATTATAATTACTATATGAGAAATTCCCACTAATAGTTTCATTGAATTTGCTGGTAGAATTTTCAACATTTTGAATACCTGGAAACACAGGAAAATTTAATTTAGACTGTCCTGCACTCTGACACGTAAATAACAGATATCTTTTGTAGTCTAATAGTTTCTTCAATTCAATGCTATCGGTTATCCAAGATGGTTTTACAATTGGTACACTTCCTAAGTTTTTTGTTTTAGCATAGGCTAAATTAGATGCTATTATGTGGGTTGTGCTGGACATTTGGTAACCATGAAATACACCACCATGCTCTGCCATTAATTTTCTCAATTCTGCTGCATTTGGATTAGTGAGACCATTAACAAAGATTGAGACTCCTTGAAAAATGTTGGATTTCAATTCGGTCGTTGTTGTTAAAACTTTGAATTGATCGACTAGTTTTGATTTTTTAGCATCAAAATAGCTTCCCTATGGAATAATTTATTAGGTACCAAAAAAGAATTTTTTTTTATTAATTAAATATTACAAAAATTGGTATGCCCAAACATTTTTAACTTACGAAGTCCCCAAAACCCATTGCATTGTCCTCTTCGTTTTTAGTCTTTCTTTTTCGTCCTTCTAATATTCTTTCACACATTGTGGGAAATTCAACTTCCGATAATTCAAATCATTCAGTTGTGACATAACCTATTTGAAACTTACTTTAAATTTGAATTATGATTTGTAGACGAGTCAGTAGACGATGGCGATAGCGACTCCTATTAATAATCATAGTATTTAGTGGTAATTCAAATACACAGCCTAGCTCTACTCACAGAACATACCCTTAACCTTTCGGAAGTGGCGCCAAGTCTGGTAGACCCGACGCGTCATAAATCGTTCGGCATGTCTCGGCAATTTATCGTAATTTCTCGTACGCTCATGTACCTTCATATTGTGGCCGGTAGTACTGCCGTAACAAGCGAGAGTACTGCAGGTGTTAGTTTCACGAAGTTACAGCAATAAAGGTCTGTGAGACTTGGCGCCATTTCTTGTGATATATATATTTTCCGATTAATAATAGTTTTGCTTTTACTTAGGTAAGTAATAATTTTATTATCAATTACTATTATTCGACTTTGATACTGGTAATTTGATTTTAAATCAACTAATTACTTTTCGTTTCATTTTAAGAAATGTGTAGCTGGGAAAAAGAACAAGAAAAACTACGTCTACTGTGGGAACAAGTGGATGCAGATGATGTTCCAAAAAATATAAAAACGTACTTTTAGTTTCATCTTTACACCATGACGACGCAATTGACGAGAAAACTGCTGAAAAATTCAAGCCTGAAATAATTACCTATTACAATGGAACTAAAGGCGGAGTTGATAATTTGGATAAGTTATCTGCCACTTTTGACGTAGCAAGAAACACCAGACGATGGCCGATGGTAATTTTTTATGCCTTATTAAACATGGCTGGAGTAAATTCGCAGATAATTTACGCTGTTAATAGTAAACAGTATTCAGTAACAAGAAGATTATATTTGAAGAATTTGGCATTAGAGCTCAGTGCGCAGCATTTAGAACGGCGTTCTTTGGAGCAAAATGTACCACGAGCAGTACGGGACCGAAGACAAGATTATGCTGGTACTTCTGCTAACAATGCTAACATTCAACCACAAGAAGAAGTTGTTCCAGGAACTCGAAAAAGATGCTTCTTTTGCGTAAAAGATTCAAAAAGTAGATTTTTTTGTCAAAAGTGTAAAAAATTTGTATGTCTTTCGCACCTTAAAGCTTGGAGCCCCCTTTGTTATGATTCTTTGGAGAACCCTTAAAATATGAAGTTTAGTTATTATTTCACTAACTTACAATCAAAATTTCGGGTTGAGTTTTTATTTTTAGTTTTTTTTTAATGAAATTCCATTTAATGTTTAATTTCTTAGTTCCTATGATTTTAAGACTTTGTTTTTTGTTTGATATCTATATGTAACTTGTATATTCGTTTTCTTACATAAAAATGTTTACTTAACAACCATGTGTCATTATTTTTCACGAACAAAACCGTAGCTATATTTTTTTAATACAGGTCTGTCAGACTTGGCGCCACCTCGCAAGTCACTTAATATGGCGCCACTTCCGGAAGGTTAATAGAAATGCAAACTCGGTGCCACGAAGTATAGATCTATATATATAGTATAGAAGTATATCTATACTTCGTGCTCGGTGCATTGGATATGGAAACAAATATGGCCGATTTGACGTTCACAGTGGGCGGAAGTAATTCTCGAGCGGGAGATTCAAATTCACGTCACAGTATGTACACAGAATCGAGTCTATTATTCTATGAATATTCAGGTATTTTTTGCGCGGGAATTTCAAAACTACTACAACTTAAAATTTGGATTGATATTCAATATTAATGTACCCACCCAAAATTAAAAAGAGTTTCAAATAAAAAAGATTTTTATTATTATAAACTGATTATAATCATGTAAACAGTAACACCTCACAAGAAATTGGAATTTAAAAAAATCTACAATACATAAATTGGTTTATTTACAAAGTTCTATTCTGTTCTGCCTATTAGGCAGAAAATGATGAACTGAACATTATTCCTGGAACAATGTGAATAAATAAATATAACCAGATCAATATTACAATATAATATAAACCAGATCAATATTAGAACAAATAACAAAAATTTCTTAGATATAAAAAAATAACAAAATATATATTTTCTAAGTTGCCAAGTTTGAATGAGAAAGGAACATAATATTCTAACATAAATACAAATAAACTAGATCAATATTAAAAACTTAACAAAATATCAAAAAAATCTTTGGTATAAAAAAAGAACAAAATATACATTTTCTTAGTTTCTGAATTAAAATTAACATAATAAGAATGCTAAGTTTGAATGAAAAAGGAACATAATATTCTAAAATAAATACAAATAAACTAGATCAATATTAAAAACTTAACAAAATAACAAAAAAATCTTTGGTATAAAAAATTAACAAAATATACATATTCTTTGTCACTTAAATAATCAAAAATTATCAGTCTGTCTTATCAAACAACACTTTTTCATATCATGTTCAGAGAAAAAATCATATTGTGAGTAGTAATCTCTGTATAAAATTTTGGGGTAAATCACCTTTGTGCCCAGTTATTCAAAAACTCATACAATTTATTATGAATATCCATTATAAATTTAGAAATTTTACGAGATGGCTTTTGTTTTCACAATACTCTTTGAACATAATGAATGTGTGTTCATGTGAGGGTTCTTTGGAAATCAAATCTGTGCTACAAATTTCACATTCAGGAAGTGTCATTTGTTTAAGAATATAACCAGCTACATATGCTGTTGCGTTATTATCCTCTTTGGGAAAATGAAAGTTATTAGAGTGCAAAATTGATAGGAAGTCATGAAGTATTGACTGGTTCAGTGAGAGGAACCAGAGGAAGAGTGACATTTCTTACAGCGATAAAGGTTGAAGATCAGCTACATCAGTTGGAGAGGTATTATATGGACCATTAATTGGTTCAGTGAGAGGAACATTATCAATATCAGAACTCATCTCTCCAATGCGAGGAATATTATGTCCAACCTCATCTGTTTTTGTCTGAAAATAAAAGGTCAAATTATTGAGAGCTTCACAGTCATCCTTCCCACAGTTTCCATTATTAATGGGAGATGTTAGTTCATTAATGACAGTGATTTTCAATGCAGCAACAAATTGATGACAAGTTAGATTTGTATTTGATATTCCATGCTGCCTTATAATACAGAATAAATTTTCCAATGGATCCTGACTGAAAGATCTCAGTCAAAAAATTTTAAATATTGTAATTCTCTAAGCATTGTTGACCAAAATGCAGTATGAGGTGAAGTATGTTTCAAAACCCCCTTCAAAGGCTTACCTTCTGGTCTTATACTGACTGGTACAAGATGGATATTTACAATGAAATTTCAATCGCTCAGCCTGCATCATTATAAATTCTGAAATTCTAAGATTTTATACTTGACTCTGAAAATTTTGTCGACCGTCTTCAACGTCTGGAACCTTGTGAACTAACGTGTGAAATCTTTTTAACCCTTGTTGATTATACTCCTTCCAACGATAGTATATTCCAATAATCTACAATCAAGAGTTATTTCATAAAATAACAAAATCATTGTTATGTTTTGTCAGTTTAACAAAAAATGCAATATTTATGAAACATTTTCAACTACTTAAAAAATACAGGTTATATTACAAGAAAATATATTACAAAATATATACAAGAAAAGGAGACTTGATATGCTACGCCGTATACAATTCACCGTCTAACGCAATATTATGCGACGTAGATATCAAGAAACTGTTTCGGTAGAATTCAGCGACAATTGCAGCAGGGGAACTAAATGGAAAGCACACTGCATGGAACAGACGAACGGCGAACGCAAACGGGAAAGAGAGCTACTAAAGATTGCCAACGAGAATGATATCATAATACCCATAGCGAACATACCCATCTATGTGCTAGATCAAATACAACCGATCTACTAGACATAGCGGTTATCGAAAATGTTCACTGGACGTACCAATTAGAAACAATTATGGGCTTATCGCAGCGTTCGGAACCGTACGATAATTATCGTACACATACGATAATTTTGTGCCTACGTACGATGTACGATAGCATATTATTATCGTACGCAGATTGTACGATAATTTCTATCATGATGCAAAATTTGAGAATTTATATTTTTTCACTCATGCGCTGATAGTCTAAATCGCAGTAGCATGAAATACAAGTTCTCTATTCCTATTGGTTCTTACGATCCGCTCTGCTAAGTTTTACCACTGCCGATACTGTAACTTTATTTACAGTATAATTATCCAGCGCCTGCTGTACACGCTTTCTTATTGGTTAGTATAGCATCTACCAAAGCGAACAAGAGAATATAAGTTCGATATTTCGATTTAATAATATTTTAATGCCAAACGATTTCTAAGTGATAACACAAATAATTAATCTTTATGAATACCTTAATTATATTAAATTATTTTTTTAAAACTATATTAAAATATAAAAATTATATTTTCTGTTTTTATGAATATAAGTGTATATTGATATATAAAAGAAATTCTTTCATTTTTTATTTCACTACCCATTACTATCCATTTCTTCTTTATAAATACAAAATTTTGGCGTGTTTCATACCCAACTTGCATGGGAACAGTGAAATTTTGTCTGAGTGAATTTTAAGCTTGGCGGCGCGTTTATTGAACTTGAAGGAAAGGGAATCAGTTCAGGTCTATACCACGTGTAAAAGATTTGGGTTTCAGTGTTCTGTTGATTTGACAGCGGTTTAAAAAAGATAAACTATAGAGTACTTGTATGCATATCAATTTTACAATTTATATGATTTATATATCTATAATTGACATTATCCTAAAAAATACGATAATTTTTCGATAATGTACGATAATTTTACGCCCCTGGTACGATAGTCAGTCCACTTCAAGTTGCTAACGCTGGCTTATCGTCGGACCATCAATAGAAGTCGACAACAACAATGGAAGTCACAAGAAGGGAAACAATACCACCCCAACTGAAAATATTACTGATCAAGAAGAGGAGCGCACTCAAAATATACCGAAGAACATTACATCCAGAAGATAAGAAACTACAGAACAAGTTGACTCAAGAAGTAAAAGAACAATTAAAGGAGCATAGCACAAATCTATGGGACAAAAAGCTGGAGTCACTGGAAAGCGAGAAATACCTCACTCTGACGAAACGCTAAACAACTAATGAATAGGAAGACAAAAAGGGAGGTGCCGAGGATCGTCCGTCCACGAAGACGGAGTTGCATTGACATACGATGACAAAGCGGAAGTCTTCGCAACTCACCTGGAATCTCAGTTCACTAACAACCCGGAAGGATGTCGATGTCAACCTTACTATGAATATAAACAAAATAACTACTAGAATAGAAACTCCAAATGAAAGCGTAGAAGAAGAAATAGAAGAAGTAACCGAACAAGAGGTTAAAACCACAGCCTAACTCTACTTACAAGCCATGAACTAGGAAATCTGGCAACATCCAAGCTAGACCCACAAAAGAGATGCTGTAATGGCGTTGTAATGGTTTCTGGTCATTGCTGCTGAATAAATCGCTATTTAACCAGAGAAATAACATTCAAATCCAAAAATAAGTTGTGAAAAGTGCTATTGTTTGAAGTTGTGAAGAACAAGCAAAAGAAATTTCCCGCAAATGTCTTATATAAACAGGAATATCTGTTGTGTTTTAAGTTGTGCTTTTTTTGGTTATACCTGGAGAGGTAGAAATAATACCTAACTTTTATCATCTCATAATTGTGTAAAAACAAAAATCCGCGTTTTAGTTGTTGTGCTGTTATGTGATGTATTGCGTGTAGAAAGTGCTACTGTGTTTTTTTCAGCTACAGACTAAGGAATACCTTTGAAATTTGTATGTAAATAACTACCGATTACTGATGTTTTGACTGAGTAGTTCAGACATTAACAAAAGCGTTATTTGCTAGAATTGTTCCTTTTTGTGATTAGTAGAGTTACTTACCCTTTGTAAGATTTAGTAGTTATTTAGAACTAATCTCTTATAGGTCTTGTTCTTGATATTAGCACAAAAATTAACATGCCAAGTCATTGCTGTGTGCTTGGATGCAAGTTGAACACAAAAGTTACCTCGAGGCCGGCGAACCACCAGTTTCTGTATTTCGTTTTCCATATGATGGAAATCTAATGAATCAATGGCTAAAAAATATTCTAGGGCATTATGGACCCCCACAAAATATTCTGTAGTTTGTGCCAAACATTTTCCAGAGGGAGCACTTACTAGAGAAGGTATTCATCGTTTGCTAGATTGATCAACAGAAGGCAAAAAGGCTAGATTGATAAAGTTAAACTCAATTTAAATGCAGTGCCAAGTATTTTTCTTCATTTACCCCTGCTTATCAAAAACAGTCCACTCTCAATGAGAATATCCAGCTGAAAGAACCAGTATTGAAGGAACGTGAGAAATTGAATGAAGCCTTTGAAAACTCAGATTCAATTTGTAATTTTGTTGATTTAACATCTAATTATAACAAAAGATTTCAATATGTAAATCGTGGAATATAAAAACTTTTGAAACTAACAGCATTTTTTTACACTCTAGTTTTTCCATCCAACGTAACTGAATGTTCACAAATAAACAGCATATAAATTATTAATCAGATTTTAGTAGATTCAGATATGCATGTAAATGTTTTTATCAATAAAAATAAACTGTCTCCTAATGATTTAAAATGAATTTTACAACTGAAATTAACTAAGTAGTCTCAACTGGAAAATTTGCTTGCTCGTTACAAATATGATATCAGAATCATTCTACCGTCCAAATTACTGTTCACATCTCAATAAAGGTTTAAAGGAATTGACGCATTAAACTTACTCTCACCTGAGAATGAAAAATAATGAAATTTATAGCATATTGTCAATTCTAATTGATAAAGTGAACTTGTTAGTGTACATACTAGAAAAACAACATTTGAATCGCTATAACTCAGACATAATTCTTCTTAGAAAAAAAGTGTATTAATAATTTCTATAGATAATTGTATGATCTAAAATTTTTGTCAAAACTATTTTTTTATACAAAGTACCGTTTCGCTGAAAATGTTTCTGAAAAGGCAATTATTAACATGCACAAGACCGATGTTCGAAGATCGATCGGTCTACCGGATTGAGCAGATGCGGCGTTGCCAAGTTTATGTTCATGGCTTGTAAGTAGAGTTAGGCTGTGGTTAAAACCATAGTGAAGAACCTAAAAGTTATGAAAGTGCCGGATGGAATTCAAAACCAGGCATTGAAATACTTACAGAAAAAGCAATCCAAGGAATTACTGAAATTGCACGTGGAATGTTCCGTACTGAACAATTCCTGAAAACATGGAAGCGTTTCAGTAACAATAATTTTACACAAAAATGGAAACCTATCAACCAGGTCACCAGTTACAGGCCGATAAACTTGTCGCCTGCATTAAGCAAAGTCATAGAAAGAATTCTATATAGAAGACTGAAAACTATCGCAGACAAGTGTTTCCTTCCGGAACACCAATTCGGATTCAGAACGGAACACTCGACACTACATCAACTGGAATCAAATGACAGAAGACATCAAGGACAAACTCAATATATCATTTCCAACTGGTGCCATTTTTTTGGATATAGAAAAAGCTTCCTTTCGACAAAGTATGGCATCATGAATTGATATACAAACTGAAAAGAGAACAATTTCCGAGAAAGTTAGTGAACATAATCCAGACATACCTATGTGAAAGAACCTTCAGAGTGAAGATAGGAGAAAAACTATCGAGCGAAAAGAATGTCAGAGCAGGGGTGCCTCAAAGATCAGTAGTTGCCCCACTTCTCTACAACATATACACGGCAGACATACATACCCCAAACAGATGCAAGATAGCCCAGTTCGCTGACGACACTGCGCTCTACATATCAAGTAGAAGGAAAGATGGAGTTCATAAGGGACTACAGGAAGATCTGCAGATGAAGCAAAAATACTTCGAAAAATGGAAAATCAAAGTGAACCCAAACAAGACAGCTGGGGTTTACTTTGATCACAAAAAGAGGAAAATGAAACCACCGAAAATAATCTTCAACGGCCACTCCATCCAGTGGGATAAAAATTCGAAGTACTTAGGAGTATATCTGGACCAAAACTTGACATACAGAACACACATTTCTGAGAATGTCAAGAAAGCATACCTACCTGTACCCCGTTTTGAACAAAGAGAGCAGGATGTCAGACAAAAACAAAATTAAGATAATAAAAACGATAATTATACCAGGGCTCCTTTATGGAGGCGAAATTTGGGAAATTGACAACGCACGAATTGAGAGACTCCAAGGTACTCTGAATAGAATAGTACGCACAGCCGTAGGAGCACCAAGATATTTACCCAACCAGAATCTACGTGAAGAACTGAAACTCAAAAAACTCACGGACATGATAAAAGAGAGAAGAAAGAAGATGATTGAAAATATGGAAGCTCATAAGAATAATCTCATAAGAAGAACAACAGAGATTACGCCCAGAACATCAGGTGAGAGAACATCTCTATCTCAGTGGAACAGAAGAGAAAAGTTTTCAAGAGAGCAAGAAGAGGAAGTGCTAAACACAAAAAAGCACTAAAACATAATATGTGAAAAAAATCAAAAATACCATCGTAGAAAAGAGGCAAAGGATATAAATTATCCTAATGAGTAATTCAAATTAAAAAATTATTCGTATTTATTTTATTACGTTAATTATATTCATGAAGGAATTCTGAATATACGAATTTTTTCTCGTCCGACTGTTTAGCATCTTTTCACTTGGCTTACTTTTTTAACTCCGGATGCGTATACAACTCTTTCATTTCAGTTACTATTTCGACTGTTTGTGTATATTCTTAAGATTGATATCTAATTGACTCCCACCATAATTCCAAATTTTTTATAGCATTTCAATTTAGGAAGCAATAGTTAAAAATCAATTATCAGTTTTTTATATATAGGTAGGATATATAAAATTATACCTATATAATAATCCTATCCTGTTATAATATATATATATATATATATATATATATATATATATATATATATATATATATATATATATATATATATATATATATATATATATATATATATATATATATATATATATATATATATATATATATATATATATATATATATATATATAAGGAAGACATCACCGAGTCATTCATTCCAGAAATCGAAATTAATAAAAATCAATGAGGAGCTTTTATAAATGTAAAGGGTTTATTATCCTTCAAATGATAATGGCTCGAACATTGAAATTTTTGCAAAATAGACTGTCTGTTGCTCTACATCTTCTATGTCACATTCATTACTAAATATAAATAATTTCTTATTTATATTTAAAGATTATAAGTCATATATTTAGAATTATATTTGTCTGAAATAAACACAATAAAACACAAAATTTACAAAATTATGTGTATTTATTCAATATTTACACAGTATGTTTAAATGCAAGTATGTCATAATAACATTGAACACAAAAAATAAATATAGAAATATATGAGAACTATTTTAAATTAATCAAAACCTTGAATACTCACAGTCATAAAAACACTTAATTCTTTGAACTTTTAGCTCAGAATAAAGTTTGAATACTACAAATTAATCAGTAAAAAATGGCAAATCATCACATATTCAGTTCTTTCACCAAAATAGCGAATATTTCTAACATAAGTGGACTAGATTAAATTATAAAAAATCTCTTGTTCATAAATCTCACTCAACGGTACTTTTGTAAGGAATGTATTTCACAACATATTTTTCTATTTACAGAAAATAAAACTCCAGGAAAAAAATCCTTATGCCAATAAAGTCAATAAACCTTTTAAGAATGAATGTATCAACTGTAATTTTTTGTTAAATCTATATACATGGTACTGCACAATGTGTAACTGATTACAATAAATTTTCAGAAAGTTTGAAAATAATTTAAATTTCGTTTGTGCACATAAAAAAGAAAAGTTACAGTCTATTCTTCATCTGTATCTTATCAGGAAATTTAATAAGGAAGAAAGGATTTTCAAAATGAAATGTTTCAACACAAGAACTGAAAAAAGTTTATATTATAGGTATAAACTTTATCTACACTATTTTTCAAAAATAATTCTGCTTCAAATCGATAGCAGAACTTCAATCAAAACATTCTAAACAGGTCAAATTTGACCTGTTTGGGATGAAAAAAATTCATCCAATGGGAAAAAAAATTGTTGAAGGGTACATCACATTGTTCATGTTTCACATAGGCAGCTCTATTATAAGTATCTTTTGAATAATTTGTCAAAAAATTATCGAAATAAAATTATAATATAGTTTATATATATATATATATATATATATATATATATATATATATATATATATATATATATATATATATATATATATATATATATAATCATAATCAAGGAATAACAGAACAAAATCTCATTGAGATTTTGTTTGTAACATATTAGATCAGCATTCAAATGCGCTTATTTAAAGGAAAAAGTTCTTTAATAATTAATTATATCTAATATTAGGAAATATCAAATTAAATAAAAAACAATATACCAGTAAAATGATTATTGGAAACATTTATTTTCAATAATCCCTCAAAAAGGAAAAAAATAGTTCCTTCATTATTGAAATAATGCTAAAATTTATCACTACTGGGGTATTTTAATACTAAGTTTCAGGAAAATCCATGAAATACTTAGTTTACAAGCAGAAAATTTTTGAAGAATATTTCACAATTTAACTAATAAGGAATGTTTCGAAAAATCACAATTGAAAAATAGGTTATGGAGAGCAGATGAAGATGAAGAATAAAATACCTAACTAATAGTTCTAAGACTACGGTATATATATATATATATATATATATATATATATATATATATATATATATATATATATATATATATATATATTAAGAATAAATTCTTGAAGAAGTTCAAGAAACGCATGACTAGGATGAGATCAGAATATCCGAAAGAGAATCTTTAATTCAGTTCATAATAATCCAGAACCGCTAAAACCTTCTTAATTTTGTGGACGACGCAGCTTTTATTTTCAACGACAGGTTTATTAGTTATAAAAAACATCTACAATATACTTCCAACTGCAGACTCGATCTCTCTTTCATTTAGTGACGAACTCATAGGGAGCTCGCAATACTCGATTTCAAGCTCCTGCTTGATCACTTCTTCGCATTCGTAACTTATACTCTTGACGGCCGAGTCCAGCTCTTCTGTCTTGAAACGATACATGCTGCTATCAGCGTATGGCATTGAATCTACCTCTAGAAAAGCATCGCTGTTGGAATTATCCAGTCCGTTAGCAATGGATGCATCATTCGAAGACCTCGTGTTTGACCTGTCCACAACTTCGTCATTGATCTCGTCTACACCGTCACTGCTGCCACTCTCTGAGCTCGAGTCATCGCTACCAGAACTATGAAACTCCGTTTGAGCGCCAGACGCATTGACAGCAAACATCTCGTTCTTCATCGTCTCCTCACCAGTTTCGAAAGGAGAGTTCGTTCCCACTTCCTCGTTCCGCACTTCAGATTCTGAAGCGGAATCGCTCTCAGATTCTTCTATCGGATCGGAACTGCTAGAGCTGTCATTTTTTTCGTCGTTTTCCTTCTGCTTCTCATCGTCTTCTTCATCTGACGAACATTCTACCTGCTCTATTAAGCTCTCGAAGTAACGGTCATTCTCTTCATAGGTTTGGTTTTCTTCCGAAGAACATTCTTCTCCGTTTGTCGTCTTATTTTCGTCCTTCAAAACATCAAGAATGCTCCAATCAAAGTTCTCGTGTATAGCCATGTGCAATTTTAGTTTAGAACTGGCATTGTGATACCTTCCACAAATTCTGCAGATGAAATTCGAACCAAAGCCTTGACCATGCAACAATGTTGGATGGTTAGAACGAAGATGTTGCTGAAGAGCACGATAGTCGACGTTTGTTTTCAGACAAATTCCACAAACTGTTGCCGCTACGCTCTTGTGACATCTAATGTAATGTTGCCAGAGGTGTTTTTTCGCTGGCCATGTTTTGAAACATATTTCACATAGCGATGGCACATCGCTGTTGACATAGACTGTTCTTTTGGAAGTGCTCTGTTGAGTTTGAATATCTTCCTCCAATTTGAAGTCTAAGGACCTTTTAGTTTTACTTTTGCCATTATTCGATTTCAACTTATCGCCGATACATTTGTTCTCTAAGACTTTAACAATTTTCCTTTCTGGCTCTTCGTTGGTAACGGTTTTTCCCAACAATCTTCGTTCGAGCAGAGAAATCTTTGAAACGCCCGACATTTCCGTCGACAAATTACTGAATATATTCTCAGTGCCGTTTTCATTATCTTCATGGTCATCTAGTTCATCCGAATCATTCGTCTCTTCAAATTCATGTTTAGTAATAGTATTAAACTGTGAATTCTTAATGTTCGCATTCTGGTTCTTCATTGAGTGCAATTCCTCACAGTGAGCATACAATTGTTCTTCGGTGTCGAATATCTCGAGACATGTCTTGCAGACTTTAAAAAAAAGCCCATGCGATTTGTTGACGTGATCATAAGTCTTCCATTTTGAGCCATAATTCTTTCCGCAAACAGTACACGAGGTAAAAGGACGGAGATCGTTCTTGTGGACAAGCTGTACGTGATTTCTCAGTATATGTTGACTTTCAAAAAGCTTCAAACATATTCCGCAACTTAAGCTCAGTATTTTTCGGTGCAAACTTAAGATGTGCATTTTAAGCTTAATTTTGTTCGGAAGTAAATCCCCACAAAATTGACAGACGAATGAGTTTGAATGATCTTTCAGATGATCTGCGAGGTTTTGTTTGGAGCGTAAAATCTTGCCACAAATTTGACAAAATAACATACAATTAGGATGTACTGATCGTATGTGGGATACGATCTCGCATTTACTTTGAGATTTCTGCGAGCAAATCTCGCAAGAGTATTCCGAATGGTAATTCACCAAATGCTTAGCTAAACTTTGACGATCTTTAAAAATTCTCGCGCAGGATTTACAGCGCGTTAATAGATCTTTTTGAAGCTTCGGTCTGCAGTTTTTCTTGTGTTTTTTCAGCAGTATCTTCTGCGAGAAACCTTTGGTGCATTTTGGACATTTGAATTCACCTCCGTTGGGAGGCGGCGTATAATTTGTAATGATATTTGTGTAGAGATCACTAGACGCGTCGACCTCCTTAGGAACTGTAATATTTTCGCTAGGAACGAAAACCTCGTCGAATATTTCTTGGTCGGAAGTAGCGTTATTTGAGATTTCATCAAATTCGGAAGACGTACTCTTTTTTGGATTTGTGCTAATATTTTGTTCGTTTGAACGAAATTCAAATGTCTGAAACTTCGTAAATATGAATTGTTCGTCAGTTGGCTTCGAAGTGACCTCATCGTTCGAATTATTCTCAACAGATGGAGTTTTTAGTTTTGTGCAATGACTTTTGGAAAAATGTTGACCAAGATGGTACTTGGAAGCGCTTGTTTTGTAACAGATTTGACAAGTAATACTGGGATGGTTCTTGTGTAACCTGTTAACATGTTTCCATAAATGAGAGTTTCGGCCATAAAACTTGTTGCATAAATCACAGTGAAATTTGCTATGCTCTTTACGTCTGTGGTAGCTGAATTCTTTGAACGATTGAAAACTGGACTGGAAGCAGAGATTGCAAGATAAGCTATTGGACGAAGGGGATATTGGGCCTGAAAAGGTTAATGCAATTGAAAATTTGAAATAACTAGATTAACATAGAAATATCATAAGCATATTAAATATATAAATATAAAATATTAAATACATATATAAATGAATGTTAATTTTATTGAGCAATTATTCAATTAATTCAACCTTAACTTAATTAAAGAAGTGCATTATATACAAGAAGTGCAATCTCTTCATAATATTAAATTTTTCATTATCAAGCATCACTAGGTACTCTTGCACAAAATATTTGCGTGGCCAAAAAACCAAACTCATCTTTTAATTGTATTTTTCAATGAGACTATATATAAATGAATGTTGGCAGCTATTTCTATATTTTCATCATTGATTCTTGACAAATGAATATAACACTCATTTGTCAACAAATGAATCATATTTTGATGCTGTAAAATAATGAGATTTCACTAATTTTAAGCAGTTAACCCTGATATTTTACAAATTCTCGAATTCATTTCATAAGAATTGTATATGTGCACTCCTATTTACTGAAAAATTATTATCGATTGAAAATATTTTTACAAACTGCTTTGATATATAAAAAGAATAATTAAGATATATAACCAGAAGCTTCTGAAACAATGTTTTCTTTCTGTTATTATTTTTAACATTTTATTCTCAAATGGAAACAATGTTGTTCAAATCTAGGTGAAGGTTAAACATAGGAAAATTAAAATAAAGGAAAATTGTGAATATGAATCTGAACTATGGTGCACTTTTTGGGTAAATCGGCAGGACTTCGATGTTTGGAGGTACGGAATTAATCCAACAAGCAGAATCTTTCTATAACAATTAAAATGCCCCTAACAAAAAGTGAAAACATAGTAATTTTACTGACAACGACTTATTTCACGGCTATAATTGAAAAAATATTTAGTGCACTCAGACGCGTTAAAAAAGACGTGACTGTGATCTACAATGATCAAAGACAGTTTAAATTGACTTTATATGTTCAATGTACATGATATTTATATGTTCAACGTAAAAAACTTGTGAATAGTATAGGCGATTCTACTGAAGATTCAAGTCGAATTAACCAATTCATTGCTCATAAAAACCAATTTACTTTTATTCATTTAAATACCTCTAAAGCAGCATTATTTGCGGCTACACACAACACTACAAATACGTAATCTTTCATGTAGGTGTCGTTGTTATGACAAAATAGTTGCAGGCAATCTGCCTTTTAACCACAAGGCCATAGGCCAGAAGTTGGGTACGCCATGGTATACGTTAATATACCATGATGGTATATTAAAAATATGTATATCATTGTTATTGCTTATGTAATAAGTACGTGTCATGCGCTAATACATGTTAAATAAAATCATAAATAATAAGAATCGCACAATAAATATTAATTATTTAATAATTATAATGAGTCTTCATTTCAAACCTCTTTTGTGAAGGAAATTGCTATAAAATATACGAAAAAATACATCTAATTATTTTCTCCTGTTCAGTAATATTTTCAAAAAATTTACTGGATATAAAATGGTTATGCTAAATATTAACAAAGTTTAAAAATTATGAATTTAAAAAATGTTTTAAATATTTGCAACATATTCTAAAAGATTTCACTCAAAAACATTTCTAGAAGTGTGAAAATATTGTTGATAGGTTAATGCCCATCTATTTTCCAGAAATAATTGAACATAATTCATCAGATGTCTAAAGTTGATGTTGATATTAATATGAGCATGTAAAAATTTATTTTTATTTGTTCACAATTTACATATATTCATGATTGCGTTTTAGAATTGTTGAAACTTATTGATACATACAGGTAAATCAATTGACCATTTCCAATATTATTTATTTATTTATAAATATATCAATTAATAAAAAATAAATAAATGTTAGTAAATGTTTCTCTTACCACTCTCACACGACGGATTAAGCTCGACGTAATCTGCAGGATCGAACATTCTAACTTCCCTTTTACACATGTCAATCAGAAAATCGTGTACGAGCACGTGCCCTTCCATGTTTCTCATTGTATCCTCGCCGTATTTGCAAATGGTGCAAAAATATCTGGTTGTCACAGGATGTTCTATAGCACAGATAGTGAGGTGGTTCTTAAGGTTGAGCAATGTAGTCGCCGGCTGATAACAGATGCCGCACATGAACGTCAGTTCTGCTAAATGCTCGGATCTACAGTGAGAGTATAGTTCATGCTTTGTAGATGTGTAATATGGGCAAACTTGACAACAGTGCTCAGATGAAACCTGTCCTTGACAACTTGTGAGATTTTGATTTGTAGGTGATATTGGCTCATTTGATTGATTGTCATCTGTAGAAATAGAAATTCATGAATTTTAAAGTTCATATTATACTTGAAATAGTAGGTAAATATTAGAATTATATAAAATTAAAAAAAAATTATGAGAAAATAATTTGTTATATTCCTGAAAAAAAATTGTGAAATAAATATTTGTATTCAACATTCCCTGATATATTAACAGTTAATGCATATATTATTTGATATCAACAAAAAATCGCCTCATGTAGATTTTCAGATAACGAGTTCAAACTGCTGACCCTTCAAATTATTGAAATATATCACTTAAATCGTTATAAGTGCTTTCAATCCTGGACATCAAATACTTGAATATTCTTTATTTTTATGACTACTTCATTATGTAGTTTATGATAAAATTAATTAATATAATAGTGAAATTTAAAAGTAATTTATTCGAATAGGATATAGTGTTTTCTAATAAAATGACCTATTGATAGAAACTTATAGCACCTGGGCTATGTTTAAATTATAATTTTTTAAGTTCGAATTTGTTCCATAAAAATTTACTTTCAAGTTCAGTAAAAAATCATTAAATGATCTGAAGCTTTTGGCTATGTTTAAGCTTGCTTGTTTTGACGAATTGGTGTACATTTCGATTTTGAAGTATTGTTGCTGTTATATTGTAGTTCATAGATATTATTTTCATTGAAAAAAATGACAGTCTCTTCTTGAAGACATTCACAATTGGGGCAGTCACCACACTGCCTAGGTGCACATTCCACTGTTTCATCACTCGATTAACAAAAAAAATGCCTCCTGGAAAGTATTTGCCAATGTTTAGTATTAGGCAGTGTTCAGTTAAGTAATATCAGCGATTCATGTAGGTATTCCTCTTTAGAGAGTTGATCTTTATACAGAAAATATCTCAACAAATGTGAAATTTTCGGAGTTTAACCAGATTCTCAGTCATAGTCTCATGGCGAATGGAAGAGTCTCAGAATAATTTCGTATCACCAGCCCACATACGTGTTGAGTAAATTCTCCGATACATAAATTACAGAAAGAAGGGGTTCAAGCACGGACCCCTGTCCTACACCACTACTAACCCCGTATTTACTGGATAGGATAAAATTTAAGCGTACTTAGTAAGTTTTCCTTCCAGATAATTCCAGACAATCACGTCCAAAGAATATAGCGGATCACAAGTTTATGTTCATTGGTGAATATTAGGAACCAGAACCAGACTGGATTTCACCGAGAGTCCCTTGAGGAAGCCACGCTAATTCGCGAGATAGTATCCATAGAAAATATGTCACCTCATTAAGTAGTTATAATTTTTTCCATATATCTGCAAAGCACCAAAATCAGACCGACTGGACGGTAATTTTCTGCTTTGAACTTGTCCCTATTTTTGTATATTCTAATAATAACTGCAATCTTCCAATCTATTCTGTGGTAAAATCTATGTTATTCATTGACACAGGCGATTAGATTTCTGCGGAAAGCTGTGATGTTTGTAGTATACTCATTTACAAACACATAATGAATTTTTTCCTACCATTCTCTTGTATCTATGCCATAGCTCCCTTTTTCTATTCATCAATCTAATGTGCAATTTCAGAATCCATGGCTTGTTATAATTTTTACGTGATGGTTGCTACGCGATAAATTGATCAGCGACTAGATTCACAACCCTGCTCAGGTTCTCATAGGAAACCATAACTCATACGGCATCCATCTCCACAATAGCTCGAAACTCACTCTGTATTTCAAAACTTCTCATTTAAATATAATATTTTGACTCTATATACAGTGTTTAAAAATCATATTTAATTACTGATAAAGAATGCACTTTCTGTATTTTTGAGTTTTACAGCTGTTTTCATTCAATTGTTCTGAATTTAGAAAACTACTGCAATTCTAGTTAATATAGTGGTATATTTTGTTAGTTTATTTTTCAATTATATTCCCTGTTCCTTCATAACAAAAATGTATAACGCAATGGCACCGAACTTCGACCACTGATTCGATATGATTGAATGAATCCTTTAAAAGTACTGAAAAATTCATTTGAAAAAAGACTTCTCTGAAAGATTGCATACTCTTATTTTAAGAAATATACATAATTTTATCTCATAATGATGAATCATTCATATATTTGATATTGAACGGTAACGATCGGAAACTAACGGAAAGCAGATTTATCGACCGGCTGATAACAAATATCTCTATATCCTATCAGCGATGATCTTGATTCCGACCAGCCATACTCATCCACTAAAGTTAACTTTATGACTTACAAAATACAGCGTAAATGCATCAAAAAAAAAATACAATTCGAAATAAAAATTCAGCATTTGTAAGGATTTAAATATATCGACAGAGAGGGGCAGCAATATATCCAGAAAAAAAAAACCAAGATTAATTCATATATGCCATAACTCACACGACGTAAAATCAGGGAATTATATTAAAGATTAAAAGAATATTATAAAATTGTAGGTTACATTTTCTATGAACCCCAGAAGTTTATATAAGTCCAATGTCATTGCTCATTAGCAGTAGATGTAGTATTTTTTAAATTGAATTTTGATTATATTTTCGTTATCAGAAAATTGCTTTACTAACTTAAAGTAATCTTAATATAGCATCCTCATCAAATTAATAAAATCCACAACTTTGATATATTCTGAAATTGTCGCGGATTCTGATCAATCCTATATTTTTGTGATGCAGCCTCTAAATTATTTATATGTATTTTTAGTATGTTTCCGCTTCATACACACTTATAAAGATATTACAATATAGTACGTAAGCAGTTATGTGCGATAAACAAAAATATAAGTTAAAAAAAAGAAGTCGTATTTCGAATTTGTTTGATATTAGAAAAATAGTGGAAATTGAAACTTTTATTACAAAGAATCTATTAAGGTTAGTCTGGGTCGCATACAGATGTACTATGCAGATATAGCATTTAGATATCTGCTTATAATATATAACTGAATAAAAAACACTTATGTTACACAAAAACATAAAACATTTTTGCTTACATGTTAGAAAGATATAAGTACTAATAAAGATATTACAATATTAAACAAAAATTATAGGTTTAATAAAAGAAGTCTTTGTAACAAATTTTTAATTTGTTATAAATTAGAAATATCCTGGAAAACTCCTGTCACAGCCATGTTCATATATTATAGGTTCCGCATTCCGTCCATTATTATTAGCTCGATAAATCAATGAAAAGAATTTGTAATCTGTACATACTTACACGTTGAAATTTTTTTTAATCAACCAATAAAGCATTTGAAATAAATAAACCCAGATCTTATCACGGCATTTGTCGATAAAATTCAAATGTTTTCAATAATTCATGTTTTTTCGAGATCAATATAATACGAATACAAACCCTCTCGTAGATTTTGTTGAATCTTTGCGTTAACATTGAAAGGCAAGTTTCGATACGTTACATATGATGAGTGATTCAATTGAATGCGTTCTATTTCACAAGTTTCCGTCGAAATTTTAAACGCAGTAACTTCAAAAACCAAAATAGTCGGATAGAGGAGTATAATCGGAAATCGATGCTGTTACATTATACCCCTTCTAGTATTATAAAACCAACACTTAGTACAACTAGTCACTTTACGAATCATGTGAACAAATGTACTCTATTGTTTATTTCAATACAGTGACCACTTGGAAAGGAATAAAGAAGAGTTACTTTTGTCATGAGTTTTATAAAACCTAAAAGATGTCCTAACATCAGTTTAACATGTTGATAGTGATATTGTTTTAAGCTTTGAATATTGTTTCAAAACAGTAACTATGTATTGTTCTTATCTTGTTAGCTTAATTCAGAGAACTCAAAAAGCAACTACATGGACAAAAACTCTCAAAGTAAAAGTTCAATGTAAAACAGCCATCTCACATAGAATCACATTACTTTTATGTGATTTTGAGTAAATTCAATTATCTCTCAATTATGAAAAATAATATTAAGTAAATCATTGAATAACTTGTTAAAGTGAATTAATTTATTTTCAATATCCCTAGATGAATACTCTACAAATTTTATGAAAGTAAACATAAAAGGTTGGTTATCAGAATATGAAAATTAAGTAACTCAATCCAAAAATAAAGTATATAAATTAGCAAATTTTTGTTTTGACAAAACCTGTTACGTTGGTTTCATTTACATTATATTAATTTTTTGCTATTAAACTGGTATTTACTGAAGGCTAAATGAAATCAACAATATTTAAAAACTTACCGAAACTATTACTCCTCTTAATGTCAGAAATTTTCAGCAAATTAGGAATCCTTTTTTTTCTTTCACATGAATTTTCAACAGTTCCATTGAAATCTATATCATGCACTTCAAAAATATGAGCAGCTAGAGCTGCTGGTCCTGAAAACTGTCTCTCACACAAAAGACAAAGTTGCGGAATGCTTATATCTGTTACAGTTTCTACCTGCAATAAATTTTACTATAATTTTGCCGTCATTATCTTATGCCAATTGTTTACAATTTAATAATTTTTCATAAAAATCTTATATCCTATAAAACTTTGTTTCAAAGCAATCAAATGCACAAATGACATCATTTGAAATCTATAATGATGTTCTATGTACCTTAATGACATGAAGAACAATTTTGTTAATATGATAAATATTCTAACAAAATATATAAGATTTCATATATAAAATTTTTCATCTGATGCAAAATATTCACTTTTCAGCTTACCATATTAATAGGGTTTTCAAAACTTTGTTCTTGAAACGATTCACTGAGAACTTCATTCTTTTCACATGTATCTTTGAAAGATTCCTTTTGGACTATATGCAATACATTGTCAATTTTTTTTGGTACTTTTGACTTTCTGCGATTTCCACTTTCTAATTTACATATTTTTACAGGCAAGTTTTCAATACTGTCACCCTTTCTCTTAACACTCTTTTTTTGTACTATTTCACTGATCAAGTTATTCTCAAAATTATCAAAATATTCTCTTGTGAATTTACTTTTAGTTGCTAAAAAATTATTTAAAAAATCATCTACTTTTTTTTTATTACTTTTAGCATTTATAACCGTAACTCTGCCTTGATGTGGATAATTATCAGTCTCTGATACTTCAGATTCAACTTCATAGTCAACCAACTTAATATCACAACCTAGGAATGGTAACTTTGTTTTTTCTGAATTTTCTTCATTGTACTTTGTAAATAAAATATCATATTTATCCTCAGTTTGAGTGTCTTGAGTTTTTGTAGAATTTGAAAAATCAACCATACATCCTTTGTCGTGCCTTCGTTTCGATTTTAAACAAGATTCTTTTAAATCGTATTGAGATTCCAGTACAATAATGCTCTGTAGACAATCTTTGATGAAGTGAAAATATCTTTTGATATTTGTTATACATTCCTCGCATATGGTGTCTGGCAAGAGACAATGTTGTGTCACCTAAAATATTGAAATTTTAATATTATTTAATATTTAATATTAATTATTAAAATAATTTAAATAATGAAACTAAAAGGCATACAAATATTGGAAGGCAAGTTTCTATCTTGTGCTTTAGTCCTTCTATCTTGAATATATCTTGATGGGTTGTACCTAGTCGCCCACAAATTCTGCATAATTTTGTATCCATTCTTCTTGAGCATTTTATTCAACAGGGAATTGTATGTGAAAACTCCGGGTAGTTTCTTAAAAATTATACGACATCGATCCGCAAATTGAAACTTTATCAATTGAAAGTTAAATTTTAAGCAAAACACAAAACCCTCACTTTTTTCATTTCATTAAAATGTTAGCACATTTAATTTAAATATGTCACTAGAATGTTAAACTGTTTCATTTATTAAATGAGCTTATTTCGCAAAACATTTATTTGCGAATTTGACGAATGACGCCATTTACTGTTTGATTTTCTAATTCTTAAAATCGCCAATAGATGGCTAACATCTTTGCAAATTTTAAATTTCCAGAATTGAAACCCTATCGAACGAGTGCACACTTGTTATTGATTCACTTCTTTTTATACAGAATGTTAACGAACGTTGATAATAGCTCTTTAATTTGATTACATTTGTAGGATTTCTCTAGTCAAAAAATTATTATAGGTTTGTTGTACCTATAATAAAAATTATTGAAACAAATGCTAGTAATTGAATGTCTACCATAATTATATCAACATGTTAGACGAAATATATAATGATAAATGGTCAAACTAGGAAGCTGGAAGACTTTTGTGAACCTGAATTCAAATTTTACCGGTTTTTTAATACTACTTTTAAATTATATTATTGCTATCTCAACAAGCCATAAAGCATTGTTGATTTGACATGGTGCCATTCAACACCCATAGACACAAATATTCCCTTCCCTGTTTCCACTTATCCCCTGTAGACAGATCAACTCGTACAAGTGTGGTAGGAGTTAGGAATACATTGGAGGAAACAGTAGAGGAGAAGGAGAGTTGATCTTTTTCGACAGAAGGAGGAACTCTGACGAATTACGGCCAGTGGCGTAACTAGTCTGACTGCGCCCTAATGCTAGTATTCCTGTGCGCCCCCATTCATAGACTCATTTTCCAGAATATCAGTTTTTCACGCCCTCCCCCCCCTTCAGGCCTGCGCCAAAATGCACCGCATTGGTTGCATTGGCATTATTTACACCACTGATTACGGCTTTTGTATACAGGGAAAAGCATTGTAACTCAAATATTGATAGTTTTTTTTTCGGAGTGCACTGAATATTCACTCACGAAAGTTAATAGTTGAGTTTTCATTAACTGCATTTGTGCAGACAAATCTCAGAATGTTATCATTTGCAATATTTGAATCTTTCGAATAAAAATCTCACAGTAAACTATGAATTACGCATGATCATATATGATTTACAACCTATTGGTTATATATAAGTGAAGCAGGTTGAGGATAATGTGAACTATCAATGATGTAAAAATAAAGATATTAGCTTCATTGTTATAACATCTTTACCTTCTTCATTTTTATTATAATCTTTTACATCGAGTCGGATTTCAACGATGCGTGTAAGCACGAGGCCAGTTCAAAATTTCGATTTCATTCACATAATCTTTCAGATTACAAATCAAGAAAAATGCTTATAATAATTTATAAATTTTTATAATTAATAAAATAACAGTACAAAGAGTTCATACAAAATATTCCAGAAAATTTTTATCCTTTTGACAATAATGAATGGAAATAAAGTCAGTCATAATCAGTCAACGTCCTTACAATGACGTATCCAATGTTAACCTTGCCGTAGGAGGAATTTTAACTTCCGCCAATTTGTATTGTTTACCTATGAAAACACTTAGTTTGATCTTCAAAATAACGTCGACAAGAAATTATAAATCAAATGGCTCTGAATAATTTTTTAGATTTTTTCCAGAAAGGAAGGGTAAGCCAATTACTACAAAAATTTCTTAAGTAGAGTGTAGGAGTATGTATATGTATTTTTTGGGTTTTTATTTTTAGACTTTTAAACCGAAAAAGAAGTTTGCCCATGGTACTATTCGGTACAGTTTGCACAAACAAGCTTGTGCTAGTTTGAATTCTGGAATAAACCTCCGAAATGCTGTAAAATTACCTTCAGGTGAAGACTTAAATGATTGGGTGGCTGTACATGGTGAGTTTTCTAGTGTTCCATTTATAATATTAGTAAATTAATATTATTACAATGGGATAATTGTGATATATTTACTGAATTGGAAGGTTATTATATTAATATTATACCATATTTTTTGTCATATTTTATAGCAAAATTAGCGAATAACAAATTTTTTAACAATCTACAAATTTTAAATTTTTATGCATGATATATTTAGTATTAAACTAGATCAGTTTTTGGTACACCAATTTTTTTTAGTTGTAGACTTTTTCAATAGAATCAACTTAATTTATGGCACAATATCTGAATATTGTACTGAACAGTCCTGTCCAACTATGTCTGGTGGCCCTCGCTTCGAATACCTATGGGCAGATGGTCAGAAATACAAAAAACCTACTCCGTTACCAGCTAGAGAATATATAAGTAATTTGATGGATTGGATTGAGGTGCAAATAAATAACCAAGCATTGTTCCCATGCACTTCTGATTTGCCATTTCCAAAGAATTTCATAAGTCATTGCAGCAAAATTTTGGCTAGACTTCACAGAGTGTTTGTCCATGTTTATATACACCATTTTCAAAACATAGTGACTATAGCTGCAGTAAGTATTATTCCAGTAAGAAATATAGTATTCTAATCATATTTTGAATAAGACTTTTTTTTCAGGAAGCTCATGTTAATACATGTTATAAACATTTCTACTATTTTGTCACAGAATTTGATCTTGTTGGAGTGAAGGAATTAGAACCACTATCTGAAATGGCTTCTAAGATCTGCAAAGATCCCATTGAATCAAACTGAAAAAAGAACATTGAAATTACTATATTGCCTATGCAAATATTAACAAAAATTTACAATATTTTCACTTAGTTTAGAAACTATTGAAATTAGTTTTTATCTTAAAAAGTTCTTAAGCGATTAAATTCAAGAAGTATGTAGTGATATCACTTATACTCCTATAATTTGATATAAATTTGATATGAATAACATGTACTGATAAAGCAGTGGAAATTCAAATTATTTTACAATTGTGTCATAAAAATTGATGTTGAATATTTAGTACCAACTAATAATTTAATTTCTGAACAAGTTAAAAGGGCAAAGATGCACTCAGTATATTTTATTGATAAATTATTTTATTTAGCCCATTGGAAATTTTCAATTTTCTGAAATTATAGACTGATATAAAATCCTCAATATTTTTTTAGGGAATAACTTGAATTTACACAATAATTAAATTTTAGATATTGAGTAAGAACTTCACTTTACCTGATTTGAATATAATATTGTCGGCTGCCATAGTATCATTTGAAGAATCAGATTTTACGATGAGCAATGTTGAATGTTTCACATAATTCAAAGCCATTTGTCAAGTTCAATAAAATTATTTAATATACTCAACATATATTTAGGGCTAATAGCCCATAAATTCAGTAGTTTAATATAGCAGTTTCAATAAAGTCTTGACGATAGATTAAGACTCTGAGCATATGTCAATTGTAAACAATTTTGTGGAATATAGCCAAGTGTTTTGAATTATGCAATACATTCAACAATGTTGCACAAAGTGTTATCCACAACACTAGCAATTGCTCACAAAGTATAAGGAATTGCATTGTTACTGGAAGAAAACGAGCTTACTTTGTTTCAAAGAGTGCATCAACTTATAAAGTGTATTTTTGAGTTCCCACTATTGCAGCCTATGAATTTTTTAATTGAAAATTTGTACAGGGGAAAAGCTCAACAAAAACCATACAGGAGTATGTGAAATTTAGGACTTGCGCACTAGTGTTGTAATGTAACCATTAAATATATTCAATTTATTGCTTAAATTTAATTATGCATTAATTATTTCCTGATGTCGACCTCGAATAGCTCATCGAAATGTATATTTTTGAATGAAAATTCTTCAAAATGATTAGGTCACACATTAGATTATGATTGTTTATATTTACAAATAAAAGCAGGTGTTAATTTTAATGCAATTTTCTACAAGTGTTTGTAGAAACTTATTTATATTTTAAGCCAAAGAAAATCATTGTTATTATTAAAGTATTATTGGGTGAAATTTGTTTTTCTCATGTACTAATCATATTTTTCTTCAAAAAAGTTGAACTTCTTAGAATTTCAAAGCAGTAATATTTTCTGGAAGTGGGGTTCACGAAACTGGCAGTTGAATAGTAACTGATAATTGAATACGGAAAGCTTAACTGTAAAACTATTCAGTAGAAGTGATAAGATAGAAGAAGAATAGAAAAGCAAAAGGTTAACATAAAATGATTAAATGGATAAGAACTTATAGGATATAATATCTGCAGTGTGAAGGCTAATGAGAAACTGAGAGCACTAAGCACATAAGTACAAGCTTAAACATTACAAATAAAGAAAACATTTAAGTATATAGAAAAGAAATAATTTGTGATGAGCTCAAAGTTCTGTCGTGGAAATAAATTCCACGTGGTATGTAAACAAGAATTTGTCGTAAGTAAAAAAATTTTTTCGCGTCACTTCATACTAGCGTACTATTCATAAGAGAGTGATATTCACTTCAGATGCTTAGTGTTTGCATTTATTAAGAGCAGTGGTCGGGGAACTTTTTTAATCATTACCCCAAAATATTTTTGTGTAAGTTGAAGTTTTGATCTTCGCCATGTTACCCCATGGCGAAGAGCAAAAAAACGAAATCGCCTCTTTTCAGCATCTTTCATGATATATACATATGATAATTTTGAAATGACAATAACTAAAAATTTTATTTAAACATCATTTATTCAATTTATCAATGTAATACCTAGTAATACATAACGGTAATAATAGTAATATATGTAATATACAGTTGAGGAAAAAAAAATTCGCCCCCACAGAAAATATAAGTAAATGATAATTTCTTGTTATTTTATAATCTATATGATATTTTTCTTATAATATTAGACGAAAACACTAGTTTAAATTTTATATATAGACCCACAAAAAAGCCTTTTTAATTTAAATGATTTTTTCGGGAAAATAAAAGAATAGATTATATATCAAACAGAAATGAATTTTTTAAGAATAAAGCTTTTAAATTATGTAATATACATTTTATTCATTTTATAGCTATTAGATTTTAAAAAAATATCAGGGCTATCATCTTCGTCAGAAAAGCGATTTTTTTTTCCGGAAAAAAAAACATTTAAATTAAAAAATATTTTTATGGGGTTATATATAAAATTCAAACTACTTTTTTCGTCTAATAATACAAGAAAAATATCATATGAATTACAAAATAACAAGAAATTATCATGTACTTATATTTTCTGAGTGGGCGATTTTTTTTTCCTCAACTGTATAACAAATCGAAACCCATTGGGGTACAATCGAGAGTAGACAATTCTGGGTACTGTAACAAATTATTATTATTATTAATAATGATTAATAATAATCATTATTATTATTAATAATAATGATGGTGGTAAAAACAAAAATTAGAATTCAAAAAATCAGAAAAAAAAGAATAATTGATAACATTCTTCCTTCACGTTTTGGAGAAACTATGTTGTTTCATGTTCGATACATTTGCTTCAAAATTGGAACTTTTTGATGTAAGAACGATTTGTATACAGTCTTCGACGTTTAATCGATTTCTGTTCTTTGTATTTATGTTCATTAGAATGAAAAAGCCTTGTTATATACTATATGTTATATACTATATATAAAAAATATGTTAAGTAAAAGAAGAAACTTACGTTGAAAACCTACACATTTTTTTAAATAACAGCCGTTTACATATATATATATATATATATGTAAAGGCTGTTATATAAAAAAATGTGTAGGTTTTCAACGTAAGTTTCTTCTTTTACTTAATTTAAGTTTGCCTGCATTAAATATAATTCTTAGAATAATTATTTTATTGTTAAAAAATATGTTGTTCCAAATGGCAACAATTTTTAACCGCCTCTTCATGTGCAATTTTGAAAGCCTTTGCAGCTTTTGACATCCAAAAAGAAGACAGATTTGGTTTACTCTCAAATTGAATACGCGCTTCAGTATTAGATCGTAGTTCAAGAATTGCTTCTGCCAAACCTGAAGGTTCTTCTGGTATTATAGCAATTTCACATTTCAAAGGATCTACAATCCAACTGACACTACGCATATGAAGATCTGGAAGTAATCTGAAAACCGCTTTCAGATTGAGTTTGATAAGATTCTTATATTTGTATCCTTGATGTCAGCAAAAGTAATATTTTCGCAATCTCCCAAAAACGAAGCTTACCTTGAAAAAGAAGAATATAACAAGAAGAAATCTTGTTATATTCTACTTTCTGTCTCCAATATTGCAGCTTCCAATCCAAACGCTGACAGAATTTTTTTCGCTGAAATGATATTAATATTCTTTCCCTGCAACTCTTTGTTCAATATATTTATACTCTCAAACATGTCCGCTAAATATGTGAGATATGCAACCGAGGAAGAGTTTTTAAACTTATCTGCGAGAATATTTTTTTGATCAACCATACAAATTTCGACTTTAGTTTTGAGAGTACATACTCGATTTAGTACATTTGCGCGAGAAAGCCAACTTACTTCTCTATTATAAAGTAGGTCCCCGTATATTCAGCTCCACCGTCCTGACATAACACACGAAATAGCCGCGTGTTTAGTGCATGTCCCTTGATAAAATTTACAATCTTGATGACATGACGGCTTCCAATATAGGTTCTAAATATTTGACCATAAGAGCCTGACGATGGATCATACAGTGAGTAACTTCAATATTTGGGTTATTTTTTTACGAAAGCCGAAAAACTATTATTATGACCCAGCATAGCTGGAGCTCCATCCAAAGATACAGAAATACAGTTTTCCCATTTTAAACTTGCGCATTGAAGTATTCATCTACTTTATTGTAGACATCAATTCCACGAGATCTCAACTTGAGAGAAGAACAAAACAGCAATTCCTCTTCAAAATTATCTGCACATTTGTAGCGAACATATACCATTAGCTGTGAATTGCTACTAAAATCAGTTGCCTCATCAAGCTGAATAGCAAAATAATTAGCTTGATTTAATGCGAAAATAACATCCTTCACATTTTCTGCTAATATAGAAATTCATTCTTTCACAATTCTAGCAAACAAGGTCACTGAATTCTGTTTCTTCGATTCTTTTTGACCACACATAATCTCTGCCATTTTTTCAGCAGCTGGTTTAAGCAAATCTTCACCAATAGTGTTTTTACACTAATTTAATACCAATTTCGAGCAATCAACCAGGCTACTTCAAAGCTAGCCCTTGATGCTGAACGCTGATCAAATGTACCAAACAAGTTGCTATTCAATCTTTGTCTTTTAACAGATATTTCTAAATCTGCAAAGTATTCTCGCGGTTTGGAAGACAGGTGTGAATTCGAATTATTTAAATATTTCTTCAATTGACTTTTTATGAAAGATTCTGAAGTCAGTACCTTCATACATACAACACACTGTGGTTTCATTGTACCCATTGTCTTCTATTTGTGTAAAACCGTAATTAAGGAATTCGTCTTGGCATGTTTTGTTTCTATTTGCTGGGAGGCACAAAAGAATAGTTGTAAAATACTTGAATTAAATTTTCAAATTGCGGCTTACCTTGATCGATATATCGATGATTAATGATAAAATGGTGATCTTGTCAGCAACTAACTAGTAAAAACTCGCTCTTTGACTCGTCAATGTATTTGTCTCTTGACGGCATTGCATGGACAGAGCAGGTAGCCGGTGCTCTACTTTACTGCGCAAATATATAACTCGAGAACACTTAGGGGTTGGGAGTGAGATAGCGTGGCCTGCATATGTTGCTAAATTGTTTGAGTTGAAAAAAATACTAACAGGTTTATAAAAAAGCAAATTAAAAATACATACCTTTTACCCACAAAAGCTTCATTTTTACCCTATTTGGGGTAATTTACCCCGGTTCCCCAACCGCGGATTAAGGCTACAGTAAAAGAATTTATATGGAAAAATTCTTATCAAACACAATTACCACCCATTGATTTGTTCTTTTGGTTACGAAAAGCTCAACGATGACTTACGTCCACGTCAAATGACGAACCCGTCTTTTAATTCCTTAAATTACTATTAATTCCACCATGTAAATGTTCTGCAAATTTCCGCACAATTTCTTGTAATTGCAAAAAATTGGAATTGTTATAACAAATGTCAAAATTAAAATGAGTCATTTTTCACCTACTTAAAGTTCATTTATTCTTGAATTCGCTGGTTTTTCATATATAACTTTTATTTCGTTATTAATAAAAGAAATTTATTACTTTCATTTTCGTTTTTTTTATCATTCAAGAATCCATCCTCAATTTTACCATTAGAACAAACTATAAACGATTATAGAAATAATCATTAAAATGATTTTATATCATGTACCCAATACATTCCCATTACGAATGAGAGAAAAGGGGGTAAAAAATGGACCGGCAAAATCCTCATTATTATTCCTTGGCCTTTTCTCAACTCAAATCCGTTGGCAAAATTCAACATTGACATTTTGCATCAAAAGCTTTGATGTTTGCCGCCTCAGTCTTTGATGATCTGATCGCCGCCACCTGGTTTGCTCGCACACTTCCGTGAAAATGAGTAGGTGAGTAGTGTAATATTTTATTTATGAGTTTTTCAGAATGTCTCGCGGGCCGGACAAAATGTTAGAGCGGGCCGAGGTGTTGCCCACATATGATGTATAGGCATAAAATTCATGACAGAATTATCTCCATTCGAAAATATTTTGCTAGGCAGAAAACAGTCAATCGTGATAAAACAAATTATAATAAATCTTTTCAAATTTTGCTATAGTAATAAGAATTTTTTTTTGCTTGTTTCAGTGGTGAACGAAGTATTGGTAAATTCAAAATTTATTAACATGTACTTACCTGAGGAATAATATGTGAGATAACTCGTATATGGCCATTCTCTATCGAATCGAAAATTTATGAAAAAAAAACCAACTCCTCCACACTCTCACATAGGTATTTGAGCCCGTTATACAGAATACAGGATTCATCGAAAAGCAATTCGCGACTTCCATCCACTGTGGTCCAAGTCAAGTGTTCTCGTGCAAAATCGTTCAAAAAATAAGCATGAATTAATTACGTGCCTCCTAACTAACCAACCCTTGATGTTTGTAGGTATTACTCACTTGTTGCAAATGTTTTCTAAGACACCTGAAAATGAGGGTGATTGTCTCCAGCTAATCTACTCCTATGATTGAAGACTTGAAGTTGTTTGAATTATGTTAAGTAAATGAGAAATTAAAAACACCTGTTTTTCGCAATTTCGTCACAATTTTAGCTAAACGACCCCAAAAAAATAAGATGTTTTTATAAAAATTGGTTTTACGAAAATGCAACAAGGTGAATTTTTATATTGAATATGTTGAATTTCATTCAAAATTTTAGTTACGCTAATCTTCCACATGTTGAACTGTTGAGAATAGTTTTCAGAAGACAAGTTTTTCCATAAAAAATATTTAAATGACCAATTGATATCCAATACTTTTATCAATTTCTTCAATCGTCATCAATTTCTTAGATAAATACATCACAGCAAATATTGAAGATTGCCGATTGATTTTAATTACTATTATGGAAATAATTAGGCTAAATAAAAATGTATAAGTCAGCATATGACACTGTTACCGTCAACAGCCACTTGTTGGGAAATAATAATGCAATTTTTATTTCTTTGTTAGTATGCAACAAAATAAGTAAGTGAATGTTATCGTAGTAATTATTGAGTTTCCGAGAGATTTAGAGTAATTTTAGGTGTTCCATTAGTTTCTCTACAAGACGTACAACGACCTACAGGTAAGTTATTAGTTTAATTATATATTGCTATAAACATATATATATATATATATATATATATATATATATATATATATATATATATATATATATATATATATATATATATATATATATATATATATATATATATGTGTGTGTGTGTGTCTGTGTTTATTTGACTTGAAAATAAATTTATATCACTTACCTTAATCTTCTTTGTGAAAGGGTATCGGATGTATTCAAAATTGTGTAAATTTTTATTGAAAACATTCCATTTTGCACAATAAATTAATATAAATATGTAACCTTGTGTTAATGGATTACTTACACAATTTAGAAAGTAAATTTGCTTGCTATCAACTGCTCCAATAATAACTGTAATATTTCTTTTCCAGTCATCCGTCAGAAGATAGCTATTGTTACAAGTGCGTGTAGTTTGTGTTGCGTAATTTGGCAGATTTGAGGTGCTGTGAATTTGATTTATGAAATACTTTTTTTTGTGATAGTGAAAATGTTGGCTTCAATGTTTAGCCGAAACATAAGTAAGTTAACTTAAATAATTTCAGACTTAATTTCAATTTAATTTGAAAATCCGTCTTTATGTTTGTCATTGTCTACTATTGATAATAATTTTACACAATAAAAATACTGTTTTCATTGCAAAACATTAAAAACACTGGAATAAGACAATCTTAAAATAAAACAATTTTGTGACAAACTATAATTTTTCAATTTGCATGACCAAAATATTCGAAAAATATTAAATTAACAATTTATGTTTGTTGAACTTTTTGTACAAATAGATATATTTTGTTACCTTATGATTTATTTCTACTACATATTTCTATTTTTTCGAGTAAAATGTTTCATATATTTCAAACATTTGAAATTTCAATGACGGAAAACCTAAACTAACATATTTTTACAAAAAAGAAATAGTTTCATTTCCATTATTTTCAAGTAAAATTTCATAACATTGATTTTTTCGAAGTTATTTTGTTTTTAGTTCAGGATATATGTATAAGGTTTGCTTAGGTTGGCTTCACCTATTCTTTTGGAAATTGAAGTCAAGGTACTTATTAATCAATTCAAAAAACATGTTATAGTTATAACATAATAACACGGAATTTCACATATCAAGTAAAACATCCGCGCAAGAAGCGTGGGCCCAATGTGAACATTTTAAACACCACAACCAGTCTTCTCCAGGTTTTGATCGCGAATAAAGATCGTTGCAATAAATGCATGCGCAATCCTCTTCGTCATCTTGAGCATAGTTTGGCAAATTTTCTTCTTCGCTTTCTTCTTGGAATATGGTTTAGTAACCTTTCGTCTCTTCTTCTTTGAAGGAGCTTTAGGCTCATTTTTTGTCTTAATTTCTTTCATATTTGGAGTTGACGTCAAAACTAAAGAGGTCTGCTGTTTCTTTGGCTTACGTTTGCCTTGGCCAGATACGTAATGTCCTTTTGGGACAGAAGATATAACTTCAATAGGCACTGTTAACGTATAGGATGAGGGATGTTCTCCATTACCAAAAGATGGGCGATTTTGATTTGCAGCATGTAAAATAAAGTCTTGACCAGTGTTTGCTGTTGAATTGTCTGCTGGTTCAGTAGAGTCGCATGTTTGACCTGTTTTGTCATTATTGTCAGGTGTTACGGAGCGGATTATTTGTTGCTGAGTTTCAGAAGCTTGGAGATCGTTCGTTTCGGGAAGTGACATTCAATCGTCTAGCTGTTGTGTGGAGGGTCCTGCTATGGAAACTGGAATATGACCTATTTGCTGATGATGTTGCATATTGGAGGTGTCTTCCAGTGGTATGTTTGTAGTCTCTGCAGGTTCGTACATATAATCGGAAAATATTTCAGGATTTAGAGGCCAAATCCCAGTGCTTTTAAATCCGTTACAACCATTTTGTACTGTAGCTGCCTTACCATAAGCTTCTTTGAACAGGCCAGCAATTTGAAACTGTGTAACAACACGTCCTGGGTGTTGTTTAAGCCATTTGGATGTCTCTTGGTTAAAATATGTCTTCAAAGCCGCGAAAAATGAGACATGCTGGCGACGATGAGTGCAATGTGGAGGTAGACACAGAATAATAATGCCGTTTTGTTTGGCATATTCTAAAGTTTCAACCCCTTTGTGGCTTGCATGTCCGTCGACAATCAATATAACTTTATCGTCAATCGATGATTTAACAAAACTTTGAAAGTGTTTGAGCCATTTCAAAAATAAATCCGTTGTCATCCATCCTGATGGTTGAGCTACACCTAAAGTGCCAGGAGGTGCTTCATCGACCAATTCATTTTTCATATTTTTCCTAGAAAATATCATCATCGGTGGAACAAAGGTACCAATAGCATTAACACAACAAACGACAGTGGTGTTAGTTCCACGTTCTGCGCTAGTTATTACGCCAACCTGCTTCCTACCAGTAGTAGCCAATATCTTCTGGGGTTTTTGTACAGTAGATAGGCTTGATTCGTCAGCATTATGAATTCTGTGTGGCCCAATGTTCTCAGATTCCTGCAGATGTCCGTAAATCTCAAAACACTTTTTGACTTGAGGTCGATTGAAAGCCTGAGCACGAGCAGCTGAAGTAGCTTCTGGTTTGCGTAAAGAAATATCGTTATTTCGTCTCAAAAACCCTTCTAACCATTCTTGTCCAGCTTTTTGTTTTTGCAGGTTAAATTTGTGTGCAAAACCGTTTTTTTCAGCCAACTCAAAAGCTAATTCTTGAACAGACGTTCGCGTCAGTCCAAACAAACGAGATTCAAGTAATTTCAAGTGTTCAACTAATTTTTTTTCCACATCAGGTGTAAAAGTAGTTTTCCAACATCCTAGACCCTTTGCAGAGGACTCCAAAGTTTTGTTACTATTCAAAGCATGCCTTCTTAGTGTAGCTTGTGGTACTCCAAATGTCTTCGACGCCAAAAGCCAGCCCATTTTGTTACTGCGAACTGCTTCCATAGCTTTATGCATTGATTCCCCACTCCAGGATTGACGATCAGTCGTCCGCTTATAATTACGCGGCATTATCTGTAAAGAAATTAACAGCTGATTAACGAGAAATAGGTATTGAATACCTACAATAAACTCATTGAGTTCTTATGGACAAAACGACATACCTATGTCATTTTGTCCGTTACATATGTATGTCATTTTGTCCATAAAACGTTATAAAAAATCAAAATTCAACAATAAATGCAAAATGATTATTATTTACGGAAAAAACTATTTCAAGACAACAATAATTACTTAAGGGATGTAAATAATGTAAACACAAGATAATATTATGAAAAACATAACATTAACACATTCCTGATACACATAAATGAGTTTGGATATTTAACTACCATTCGATTTTGATCCATATAAACAAATTTTAATAACAAAATCATCTATTGTGGATAGTATACATATGGAACGAAAGTAAATATCTTGTAAATTATATATATAAAGAGCTAATCGAATTTCTCGCTCTTAAAAACCTGACATGCAAATTTTTACTGATGGCAAATAATTTTTTATCGATGATGTACATGTTAAACAAACGTACGTACCATCTAAATAATGTCTCTCTAGAATATGGTTCCAGTGGACCACGGTCAACTCAATATAATGTACCAATAAAATTTCTCCCACTCAAAAACGACTGAATACCTAGCTCGCTTTACCGTCACAGACTTCTGTCTTCATTCTTTCCCTCAGTGACTTTCCAAGCTCGATCTAAGCAACCATTGCGCACTTCGAAGTAACACACGTCACTTTACCCAAAACCTACTTAAATTTGAACGGTTTTGAACAGTTTCCAGATAGATTGAGTGAAATTCAGTGATTTTCAACAATTACACTTCGGGATTTAACAAAAGCTGAGGTAAGTGTAAATTTTGCTTAGTATTTGTTAGATTAACACATTGAGAAATCATAATTTCGTTTGGTATGTTACTTCACTGATATGTTACAAAATATTTTTTTTTAATATTACTCAATTTATTCTAATATAAACCTCAATTTCAGTGACGGATATATAAATTATCAATTACTAAACATTTTCTCTAAATCCATATAACTTGGTGCTAAAGTACGAGGTAAATTTATATAAATTAGTATCCCTTTCTTTTTCAATTTAAGTAATTGTGTTACAAATCTAGAATTTTGTAGAGAGCGACTAATTACCTTGCATTTAGTTAAAGTGAATTTCAGTATAAGAGAAATTTCATGAAATTGATGAAAATAGAAAATTTGAGTTTGTAATTAATGTAGAAACTGACGCATATGATGTGAAAGCGCTAATAAAAATTGTTTAATATCTATAAAGAAAATATATTTAGTTGACTTATATAAGTAAATAATACTGAGTACTTAGTGATATTTTAGTCGGTTAAAGTATTTATATTGCGATTATTTCTCATATTTAATAATTTTGCGCTTTCTCTTCATGCTATGGTTTGTCCGATGAATCTCATTAAAATATGAACCGAATAAACCATATAAATTGTAGATCAAGACCAAATTTTCATAAAATCAACAAGGCTCCTCTTCCTGGGTTAAAGACTTTTAGAAAGTTGCCATGAAGAATTAGTTATTTAGAGTCATACAAAATGATAAATTAAATTGCCTCAATTTAAAAAAAAAATAATGAAGAAAAATAGATTGCATATATTATTGAACTATATTTGTCTGAAATTCATTATTTTTTTTTAGATTTTTTTGGAATGTTATTGAAATCTACTCCTTGTCAAATGATTTTTATTTTAACAATGAAATTTTGAATTCAATATAGGTATGGTAGTTGTGAATGGTTTCATATTTATTGTCAAAAATAAAGCTGTCCAAAATCATATTGGAATTTCATATACTACTTAAGACCTAATTAATATGGTATGTTACTCATATTTTAACTTTCAAACTTGATGTCCTTATATTTTTGTGGTTCACCTGTGTATTGAGCTCTTAATTGAATTTTCATTTAAATCAAGTTTTTTCGTCAAGGGCAACGAATTATGAGGTTATTCTAATCAAGTTAATTTTATAAATTTTAAATTCATCGTCAATGTAATTATAGTAGAGGTCATAACGTAATTCTGCTTGAGAGCAATATTACCAGTGGCTCCATGAAACTTCGTTATATAAATTTCGAAGTTCAGTTCTGTATTAGTTTACCTATGAATTATAATAGGTAAATCTATTCTTAATTTTTCTAAAATCTTAAAATTTCACACTTTCCGAAACAATATTCAATTTATGTGCCAAAAAATCAAAATTGACCAAATCTCATAAAATTTCAATTAAATTGTGTGTGAACCTAATTTTGTTGCTAAACCGTTTGAATGAGAGTTTCAATGGGATTGTGTAATAGTAAAGTAGGTATCAATTACAGACATTAGGCATTCAACATGTCATAATCCATTAGGTATTAAATATATTCGTGTTATTATTTTTTTGAATGAATTCTTTTATAGTCTTGTTGGTTGAGGATGTTTCATTTTCCTTCAATATATAAAATTTTGTTTTGTTCAAGTGTTATTTCCATTTTGAGATGACATACATAGGAAATGGGCTAGATTATGAGTTGTTATCGGCTAGATTTTCTATCTTTTCTTACCCACTAGCTCTTTATTTAGGATTGGTCTCCATAAAAGAAGGATTAGGTTTATATATTATCAAATTACCTAGAAATAGCTATAGAATATTTGCACTATATTCAAATTATTTCAAAAATTTTAGTTTCGATATAACTTGAAAATGACGTCGTTATCCATTTTAAAAATGAATGGAAACTTAATTGTAAAATTCAGCTGTACTATTGTGGAAATGAATTGAAATAGAAATTGTTACAATGAGTTTGATTTCAATTTGAAAAAGAAACAATGGTGTTTGAATTTTAAGTTTATCCATCTCCCTCTAGATTCCCACGTTTACTTGGATGTTAAGGAAAAACGGTATTAGATCATATTTGAAAAATAATTGATGAACATGAGAAAAATACTATACTTATTCAATAATATTTATGAAGCTGAAGCTATTTGATAGCAAACCATCGTTGAATTATAGCCAGCTATCAATTGTATTAATAATGAAACAATAATTAACAATTGTATTAATTGTTGCGACATTAATCTGTTTTGTGTTTCAGTGTATTATCCATACTTTTGTTAATGTTTCTTTTTTCTAGAGGTGACATTTTTAATTCAATAAATTGTCCGATTCTTATCAGTATTAACGTTTAGGAGCTTTGATGTCTATTTTCACGCTTAAAAGCTTTAATTTCTAAAATCTGAAATTTAGTTTCATACAAAAGAATTTTTTTATTTACTTATAGTAGTGTGTTTGAATAAATTACAGAATTTTTGTATGTTTTATTATACGTTATTCGAAAAAAAGATTCTAAAGTAAATTTTAGATGTCCATTGTTAATTTTGCCACAAACTATTTGAAAATAAACGAAACGAATGTGTGTATACATAGTGAATATGAACATAGGATTACTATATTTAGTTGTTCACCTAAGTATGAACTAGAAATCAAATTAACTCAACTCAAAAATGGTTTTTAAGCATACAATCCTTTAATTAAATAGTAAATACCGGAAATAGGAATTTACATTCTTGCCAAAAATCAAAAATAAACTAGTTCATGAGGTAAATTCAGGTCCAACTGGTGATATATAATATTTCAATGTCGTACAGTTGTAAAAAGTACAAAATCTTGAGCCTTTGCACCGTCAAGATATCTTGTTGCTGTAATTGAAGGATACCTATTTAAACATGTCGGACAAAGACTGCGTCGTGAGGTGCATGTTAAATAGGGAAATGTACGTGAGAAATTTCCCTAAGGCGTTTTTGAGATGTTTCCTGGCATCGAGGACGTATTGCTACTTATTCGTTTTGAATCCACGCGTCGCTTTGGTTTTCGTTAATTCTCTATATTCGTATATCTTTCCTTGAGGACGAAACGAGGACGAGGTCGATCATAACGTGAAAGACTGGCAGCGAATTTGAATAAAATCTCTGGGAGCCACACTCTTATGCCTGTTGGTCGTATTTAATATTTATTGCAATATTTTAGTCAATCCGTTAATATGCTACATTTTAACTGACGTTATATATTTATCGAAATAAGTAACTTAAGAAGACCTTCCTTCTTATTCCATCGGTCTTTATAACCTGTGTCACGTTTACTGTTAGGTCTCGTATAATTCAAAAACAATCTCAAAATAATTCACTAAACAATCATGTACTAAACATCATGTTGCTCAGTACACTAGACATATATTTCAGCTAATAAATCATTACCAATAGTTTAATAATAATAGATAATGGGTTAGGCTGGAAATAAATGTCGAATGTTCTCCGACATGCAGTAGAAGAAGCCTACATAATGGTGAAACGTACGCCAGAACTGTTTAATAATAGTGTGGAAATCTGGAAAATAGTGTTTTTCGTCACCATTTTAATTTAAGAATGTTCTAAGAAAATTCTCGTAGAATTAAGCCAGAGAATTATTTGTCCTATTTTAACAATGTTTCATCAAGTGTTCTACTAGAGGCCAAGTGAAATAGTCTTTGCTATATTGAATTAATCCACTATTGTGCTACATATATTAATTTCAGTACAATATTTTTCAGAAAACTACGAAATGTGGTCATAAAATCATTAATTTCTATAAGATCCATTGGAACTTTGATAAAAGTAAAACGGGACATTAATCTGCCTTCAGAGGTAATATTGCGAACAAAACGTAGCAATTCTATATTAACGGGCTATTAATTGGAAACAGTATATTCACTGTACTCACGTGGGGGCAATGATAGTCATGGTGTTGGCAGTGATGATTAAATGCTACTAGATGTTACATATATACCCCTTTATGGAATCCCACAGCTTGACACAGTGCAAGCAGAATAAGTACGAATCCTTTTGAAATATTTTGGTCGTTATTCTTGCCAAATTATCCGTATTTGAGGTATGTAATTAAGGAATTTCAGGTACCTCTTTGACATCATCATAATCATAGTCATACACGTCCTTTGCCTTCCTTGCTTTTTTCCCTCTTCTTTTCAGATCGAATTTTGTCTATAATATTGTCTTTATTGTTGGTCTAGCTATTTAAATATCAAAGCTGTTGTGATCCTGATAATTAATGACGGTTTAGAGGTGAATTGCGATTTTAAATCTCGACTGCAAGGTGACTTATACGAGCGAAAAACCTTTATTTAGATTTACCAAATTTGGTTTTAATTTTCACAATTCACGTTTACTATCGTGATGTGCCTATTTCAGGTGAATGGCTGCTGAAAAACCGCTAGTTTCATTCGGCTTGTGTGCTCTCTTTAGACCGAATAGTGATACAGGCTAGGAATACAACTAGAAATTCAGTTGGATGAAAAGTTTCGAACTTTAGCTCATCAGATCGGAGTTGCTGCTCATAAAACGAAAGTTCAATTTATGAATGTTAGGTTGTTATATGAATAACGGTCTACTTACTTATTAATCTGGTAATGAATAGCTATAAAATTTTTTGGTACCAGGGACTTACCTTGCAACAAGTCGTTTCATTTCCTGTTAATATATACTGAATAAAAATCTCATTTTAAGTAACTCTTGACGCCTTTAAATATTTGTTTTTCTTTCACAATTTGCACAGTATAAAACAACCTTTTCGAAGAATAGTCCGGTTTTTGACAAGGACGTGTCAGTTTTCTCAGTACGCTTGTCCGAATATTCGGGAGCTTTATATTCAGTTGAATAATTCACGGAACTTTAAAATCTGACGATAATTTACATTATCCTCTTTCCAAACAAACAAGAATGGCAATAAATTCGAATATGTAAAAAATCATAAAGCAGTTTTTAGTCCACAGTTGATATTTCGTTATTGTTGCTAACAAGTGCGAGGCAGGTTTGTGCGATTAAAAAGTTGAAAAAACTGGAATGAGAAACCCGTTTGCATTCACGCCAATGGAGGGAAAAATACCTTGAATTTTTTTTGGGTTAATTATTATGTTATTTTTAATAATACCATTATAACGTCATCCTGAGTTATCATCTTTCAAGAATCTGGTCTAATTATCCGATTGAAAAATTAACGACCTTCTATGACGGAATTAGATATCTATCGATGATTTTAAATGAACTTTTTGGGTAATTTACTGAGGCAAAGTCTAACCTGAAAAAAAATCCATATAAATAACATAACTTTTGAGAAAAAATAAAATTACTGAAAAAGTGGCCGTGAATTGTGTGCATTATTATGCATAATTAAAAAAATTAAATATATTTACTCAGTTAATATTATGAAAATATAATTAAAAAATTACGGGTATATGAGTTTCTAAATTACTTGATTATTCAAACGAATTCTTTGTTGAATTGTTTTCACTTTATGGTTTTATTCAGCATTCTAAAGATTTGAACTTAATTCAATGGCTACATAATTTATTATCTAATGGCGAATAAAAAATATTTTTTAGGAAAGTTTTACTTTTTAGATTATGTCATTTGCCAAAGTTTGGACTAAACTGGAATAAATAACAAAATCTACAAATTTTCAGATAATAAAAATAATACTAATATATTTTTTTCAACCGTGTACTGATTTGCATTGGATATATTCAGTTTTTGATTTTTATATCATATGTATGAACGACAACCACAACTTCCTCAACTTTTTATATGGCAATAATATGAATAAGTAGTTCTTTAGCTTTTATGCACTCGTCCAAATACTTTCACCAGAAGAGGAAATTGGCTTCATAGGCTATTTTAAGGAACATTTCCTTGCAGAAACTTTCTTGCGATATTTTCAGTTTTCAGTCAAAACGTCTGAGAAACTTTTATAATAGGTACTATAAACATGAGTATCTTATGGGCAATTTAAAACACTGTCAGGTGCTTTAACTAACTCATTTAAATGTGAAATAAAGTATCAGCAAAATTTTTAATTCGCCAAACTTTTTTCTCTTCAAACTAATTTTGGTTCAATTCTCACTGCTTAATATTTTTAGGTATATATATATATATATATATATATATATATATATATATATATATATATATATATATATATTTATATATATATATATTATATATATATATATATATATTTATATATATATATATATATATATATATATATATATATATATATATATATATATATATATATATATATATATATATATATATATATATATATATATATATATATATATATATATATATATATATATATATATATATATATATATATATATATATATATATATATATATATCAGAAATTCACTACAAGAAAAAAATTCTGTACTTCTCGTGTTATATTATCACACTGTGCTATATTGTCGCACTTGTAGATATTCGCTATCAAAGTACACTATAACTTTCTTTCGATAATTTTTGACAAATTATTCAAAAAAAATTATAGCAGAGCTGGTTATGTGAAACATGAACAATGCGATTCCTCCACTGTCCTTCTAGGGATCAATGTTGGAGAATATTGGATTCTCCATTATCCTTCTAGGGATAAATGTTAAAGAATCTTGAAATCGATGTCCACATTTATCGAAAGCGTGAGACAGTCACTGTTTCGTATTACAAGGTATTCATCAGTCACGCCACGTTCAACGAATGAAAGCCATCGATTTCAATCCTCACATACCCTCTCATCAATTGTAAGACAGAAAAATAGAGTAAGTCGTATGCATATATAATGCATAGGTGAATACACATCTCAAATCTTAGAATCAATGGAAAGCACATGAACACATCTACATTGAAAGTTTCACAAGTCCTTATCAATTAAGATACTACATTTTACAAGTCTAGTTTTTTCGAACAATTTCATCCAATTTGATGAAGTGTAATGCGCCATTTCAAGATTCTTCAACATTTATCCATAGAAGGATAATGGAGAATCCAATATTCTCTAACATTGATCACCAGAAGGACAGTGGAAATGAAATCCACTGTCCTTCACTTCATGCGATTTCATGTTCACTTCAATGTGGAAGTGAACATGAAATCGCATTTCATGTTCATGTTCACATAGCCAGCTCTGATTTGATGTTCTTTCGAATAATTTGTCAAAAATTATCGAAAGAAAGTTATAGTGTACTTTGATAGCGTATATATATATATATATATATATATATATATATATATATATATATATATATATATATATATATATATATATAATGATAATAATAATATAATTTTTATTTTCTCATCGCCATATTACAGTAGTAGAAGATAGAAAACAAATCAAATAAGAAAACAACAAATAATTGGGTCACAAAAAAATTCATATCGTACAGATTTTGTACATTAATTCATACTTTTACATGCCCTAAAATATTTTTCAACTGTATAAGATTCAGTTTCTATGATTATAGAAAATATATTTTTCCTGATAACTAAGAGGTTATTCTCTTTCTTGATATTGAAAGGAAGGGAGTTTAACAGTTTCAAGCCAACGTAGTATGGTAGTCTTTCGGTCAGAGCAAGTCTGTGGCGAGAATAAAAAGTAGAAAATGTTCGCCTTGTGTTATTAAAATTCCTTCCAATATTAGATAAAGTTTGATATTTGAAAAAAAATAACAAAGTTCTGTAAATATATAGTCCTGGCAAGGTAAGTAAACCACATCTCCTGAAAACACTTCTGCAGGACTGTCCTCGCCTCATCCTCAGCACAGCTCTCAATGCTTTCTTTTGTATTGAGAATACTCTCAACATGTGAGAGCTACTTCCCCAAAAAATGAGACCATAATCCAGCAGTGACTGAAAACTGGCGAAATGAACCGTTTTAAGTACTTCCTGCCTTACTTCATGTTTTAAGACATTTAGAGAGTACACAACCGAGTTCAATTTATGCCCCAATTCAGCAACATGCTTTACTCATTTCAAGCATTGGTCCACATAAATTCCAAGTGTCTTGGTAAGAGTCTTTACCTGAAGGTTGTCGTTTTTGTAGCGAATGACTTCAGGATATATTTGTTTGGATTTATCAGTAGAGAACACCACACACTCAGACTCCGCAGCATTCAGCACAAGCCGATTTTCCAGACACCAACGCTCCAACAGCGTTAGAGCCTGTATCACAACGCCAGTGACCGCTGGAGGATGCTGCGCTCGAACGAGAATGGTTGAATCATCAGCGTCTATGATAGGCTGCATAGATAAATCCTCGAAAGGAATAGACAAGTCATTAATGTATAGGACGAAAAGAATAGGTCCAAGAATACTGCCCTGCGGAACTCCCATTTTTATGACTTTCTCAGATGATATGACTGAATTATTCTTTAGTGTTAAGGGGACTCTTTGTTTTCTGCTCTTTAAGTAACTCTCAAAAAGTTTTAGTTGTTCGTTCCTTATTCCACACCATTCTAATTCGCATAGAAGCCTTTCGTGGACTACACAGTCGATATATATATATATATATATATATATATATATATATATATATATATATATATATATTTCATTTCATTTTCATTTCATTTCATTTATTCATGTTAAGATTGCATAAAACTATATAAAATGGCAATCTACTTATATATATATATATATATATATATATATATATATATATATATATATATATATATATATATATAGATTTCCTTCAATTATGTGAGCCAATTATATCAATAAATATCCAATGATTGAACAAAGAAATGAAATAGTAATATCACCACGATATGGCTGACCTACAAAAACCTTCATCTTGGTTAGTCCCTATGATATCTATACGTATTTGATTATGGGTTAAACAATTTTTGCCTGGATAGTATATAAAACTAGTGATACCTTGACTAGTTTTTCAGAAATAAGGGATTATGAAATTTGCCCATAGGTAAAATAAATAAAATGCTCGTTGTATTTCCTATAATTTCAATACATATCAGACACATCCAAGGTAAAATATCATATGAATTAGTGTCCATGAAGTATTGAACAGTTTTTCATTGGTGATTTCTAAATATCAAAGCTACTAAGAATATGCAAAAGCATTTAAAAGAAAATGTTTAATCTTCGTTGAATCTCAAAACTGCATTGAAACCAGAAACAAATATTCCGTCATATACCATTGAATAATTAATAATAATATGAAGTGATAATAAAATTGTTAATCTCATTGTGTTGACGCTATAGCACATTTTGTCAAATGGATATAAAATTTCTATATATGAAATCAACTGAACAGGATAACTAGAATCATTGCATTTGTTGAGAATAGGTTACAGGTGTAGTCCTTATTGAATGCAGTAATTGAATTAGGAAAATATGATTTCAATAAAAAGATACCTAGTTCTATCCTCGATCTTAAAGATGTCAAAAAAATCCGACAATATATCAATTGATCTTCATTACATCAGCGACATTCGACCTGTGTGTGCATCATCTTCTCGTAGACTCAGAGATCAAGTAGAAAGGTCTTTATAAGTTAATTATTTCTCATTTCACAAATAGAATAATTGAATGAATTGTCAAATTAACTCGTGCACTTCGAATCATCAACAATTTAAAGCATTCCAACTGGCGGTCGTAAGTTTCAGTCTCAATTTCCAGCGTTCATTCATTTTCTGTTATAAGTTTTATTACGTGAAAAATAAAGTATTTGCATAATTTTTCATAATAGGTACAAGAAATTGCATCAGTTTCCGCCTGTTGATGTAACCTACTCATTCGTGTTACTCGAATAAGTAGAATGTTCCATTCAATGTATTAGGCCGCAATAATCCTGCAACAATCTTTATAATTGATTAAATTAGAATTTTACTAACATTTATTAAGTGTCACAAATAAAGTTACATCAAGTTCTTTTGTTTTCGAGAGGAAAATCAATTCAGATAATCAGAAGCCGAACGGAATAGTGGTCCTATAACGCTTTTGGCTTACTGGTGCTGGTGGGTTCGATTCTCACCGCGAGCTTGGGCCGTCGGAATCGGCGTTAAACTGTAGGTCTTCTAATCGGAGCTATTACGGTCTAAGACCTCCGTTCTCTGAACAATAATAATAATATTAATCGTGATGACTTATTATAAATCGGGATGAAATCTGTTCATCTCATTCCAGATCCAGAATATAACTACAACGAATGACACTCATATTTTCTGCTACGTAGGTTAGGTAAATAAAATGAATTTTCAATTATTTTCAGTACAGTTAAACTATATGCATACGAAAACATATGCATATAGTTTTGAACAAATGCAAACATTATTTCATTATTACTACAAAACCCATCTACATATTTACAAATATACTAAATACACACACATACCCTCACACACGCATACACACACTCACTCTCACACACCAGCACACATACACAAAGAGTATGTGTGCGGGTGTGAATTTATTATTTTCGATGTACATACTTATCAGAAATAAATCCGAAAACACGTGAAAATATAATCCCAACGATGAACCTACTTCGAATGACAGATACAAACCCTATTTTTTTCAAATGGGAAATATTGATTTTTATACGTACGTCAGTGCAACATAATGACGTTGAAGTATGGCAGTGCAATTTCATACGTTTATGTAAATATTTTTCAGGATTTAAAAAGAAATTAAAACGAAAATTGTAATACCTACTGACAACTTATATATGACTTCCTATACAAGACTCACTTATTATAATTAAAAAACACTTCACTAAGGCGTTTTAAAAAAAACATAGCTCAGCAGCGGAAACTGTTCAATGTATTTTTAATGGATTCCACGTAAAAAGTACTTTTTTTATTATCAAGAACTATCTGATAATTAGTTTTAAGTATAATATAAACACACACATTGTGTGTACATCACTATTGTGTTTTTGGTAGATACCAGATTAAGGTATTACCAATAATTAGTAAAATTAATAATCTATAAGGTAAATTCTATATTCTCATTAAATTTCA